>JANAVB010033017.1:10591009-10982076 GCA_029216955.1 Iris pallida
TTTTTGATCTTTTTTTTGTCGTTTTCTTTTTTATCGCTTTTTCATTTTTGGTTTTTTCTTCTGTTTTGTTTCTGTGTCATTTTTGGTAGTTTTTATTTTTTGTCTTTTTTTTTCGTTTTGGTCTTTTTTAGCAGAAAACAAACCATTTTCCCCCTTTTTTATTACTTATTTTTAATTTTTTTCTTTTTTCTTATTAAATTTTTGAAATTTTGTATTGATCAACTTTTAAATTTATGTTGTATTTAAAAAAATATTAAATTAAAAATTCAATTACATTACATGGTAAACCAACACATGAATGCAATTAACATTACATACATGGTTTGATTACATGTTTCAACCAAACATAGTAATATGTAATTGTAATTCCATTACATTACAAACTCAATTACATTACAAATCCAATTCCATTACGATTACGATACATTACAATGAACCAAACGCAACTCAGTGTGACTCAACTTACAATAGCCTAGACTCAATAAAAAGTAAAAAAATACAGACTCAGAGTACAACAGCAGCACTGTCGAAGCAATCACCAATGATGTCTGTCTTGAACTGATATATGATGATGTTCTGTTTTGGAGCTTGATGTGTCAAGTTAGATTATAACAGATATCGTCTTGTTAATTATCAAGATTAGGTTGACTGCGATCCAGTTTGGGTCAACAACGATAACATCCAGATGTCCTTGTTGCACGAAAATAGTTAAGATAAGCAGTGATGACTTTGTGTTGATGTGTTGACTAGGTCGTATCGAGTCATATAAAGTCATGGTTCGATCAATGTCGAAATCAAGTTGACTAATGACTACTTGGGCCAACAATCTCTCCCATTTTGATAATTGACAAGCCATGGCTAATACACGATACGATATGTTGATACCCTGCTTGTACAATGCTCTCCCGTAATTTCTTCAGTAGCTGGCTATATTGGTTTCTCCTCCATTGTTACTTCTTCAAAATGGATAGGTCCCCATAAGTGGTGAAGCAAAAGACAAAACAGAGAAACAAAATAGTGAAGCAACATTTAAGATTAAAAAATGAACAACGGTTGCTAATATACCTTAATAAATCTTTAGCTTATAAAGCATTGATCAATCTTGGGTTAGCCATACGGGCTGATTCCCAGCTAACAGTGGTTCGAAGACACTTAAGTACCGTGTCGTTTAAGGCTATTTATATCTCTTTTACAGAAGGATCCTTTCAGCGTGTATCTGAAATAATCTCTACTTTAATAAACAAATATTTAAAAGGAACTTAGGCAATGTCATGCGGCTTCAGAACTTCTAACTCTCTACGAATGTAGTAGCAAAACATATAGTAAAACATACAAGATTCTATAATTTTACCCATTCTAGGAAAAATCAATTAACTCGTTACCAAAGTGATTCTAGTGGCCACACTTATGTTGGTGTAATTGCTTAGAAGATAGCCTTTGTAGGTTTGCAATCACTAAATATTCCATAGTTCTATGTCTCAACATATGTAACTCAACTGAAATATTAGATGAAGACTTTGGCATCCAAGATTGGTTCCACATTTGTTACCTTTGGGAAACCATTTGCATAGTTTCATATCACCAAGATTTCTAATATGAAAATGACTAAAAATGTGTCCATTTATACCACAATAATGACAAAAAAAATATACACATTAGTGCTATATGTAGATGTGGTGTGATACGATGTGCATGAATACTTGTAATAAAATGCGTGATTATGTGAAGCATAACTTTGCTTGCTTCCTTTGTAAAAGATCTATCGTGTGTGACTTTGTGATGTGTCACGTGTCTTGTGTTAGACTGAGTCATAGGTTGTACTACCTGCTTTTCCATTCTAATCTCTAACTTTTTAGAGTTAGCATAAATCTCATCATATTTAACAGTAAGAGCATCAATTCTAAAACAACAATAGAGTACTTCTTTTCTGTTTCTAAGTCCTTAACTTTAGCATTTTCACAAGTGCTTTTCTCAATGCATTCGAGTGTCTCATGCAATCTAAAATTAAGTGTGGAGATATCAGCTGAGTTATCAGAAGTAGAAGTGTCTCTAGCATTATTCAATAAGCAAATAAGCTTTTCATTCCCAAGCTTATATGATATAATGTCTTTTCTAGCTTGCTTATACCTATCCAGAGCTTTCTTATAATCATCAAATAAATCATTGAAAGCATCAGATAATTTATCATAAAAAATTCATTCTCTTCAAATAGAGGATTATTTAATACCTTGTTGGATAATTCCATTAAGTATATATTTGCAGCTTGACGAGGGCTTTCATCTTCTTCAGAGTTGTTTGCTTCATTTTTACACCATATGCTTGTGTTAGCGTACTGTAACCACCACTTTTCTAAAATAAGGGTAATTTTAAACTTTTGTAAAATTTATCATTAAATAATAGGATTTAAATCATGTTAATGATTAATGGTGATTTTTAATTAATTTAATACTATTTAATTTAGTGTATTATGACTTGGGCATTTTCACTAGTGTAAACTTAGAGTTACTTAGCCTAGAGACTAACCATGACCACGGAGACCTAACCATATGATTAGAACAGCTAATTACCACTTTTTAGGTTAGGGGTATTTGGGTCATTTATGACTTTTTAATTAATTTGAATTATAGTTAATTAATAATGTGCTAATTAAGATATTAGGCCTTAACCTAGAATTGTCCTAATCTAGATATTAGTCATGAGCCTAGATATTAGATTAGAAGCTTCCATCATATGACAAGGTTAGTAATATATAGATATTATGTTAAGGTTAGATATTTAGCTTGGAAACCCTAATTTCCATGGGCCTTTACCTAGAAATCCTTGAATTATGCATATAGAGGCCTTTAATTCACTTAGAACTAAACCCTAACCCTAGGGATACCCCTTGGCTACCATCAAAGGATCCCCTCCCCTATATAAACACATGTTAGCACCCCCTTGCCTCTTTTCATTACACTATTCAAACCCTAATATAGTTCTTCCGCAAATTCATCCCCTTTCTCCAAATAAATTCCAAATTGAACCTAATCAATTGCAACACACTCCTCTACTGTAGAAGAGGTTATTAGAGGTTAGCTAGCAAGAATTTGGAGCAAGTTGACCATTGGAAGTGGAGGGATTTGGCTCTCAAGAGTAACTTCATGGAGAATTCCAACTCTCAATAGGTAATGGCCTCTAAACCCATTAATATTCTGATTTCTCTTCATAGATGCATTCATTTAGGGTCCCCTAGCTGTAGGCCATGTTTAGTAGAAAACCGAATCCATTTGATACGCGTATCGGAGACGATCGGAGTGTAGTGTAAAGTGTTTAGTGAAATGCCACTTAGGATTTTACTTTGTTGGTTTCTAAAACTAATTTCACTAAAATGTAGCCCTATGTGTGTGGATTCCAAAACCCTAGGACTGAGTCAATTTTGGACACATTTTATGTCCAAAATCGGACATAAGGATGCCCGTAGACACTGCGTGCAGTGCCCTGCTGCCCGAGCTCGAGTACTTCGTGGAGATGCCACGTAGACCCACCAAATTTGGCATGAAAGAGGGCGCAATGTCTGACAACGTGCCCCCAAAATCTCATGAGATTTTATCTAGTATTTTGTGAGTAATCACGATCGCACTGATTTTATACTGTCACGCGCACACAGAGAAACCCTCTCTGATACGGCTTTCGACACGACACACGACCCCTTGTGGACACGATGCAAACACATGGACATGTGCACCTAGACCTAGGCTACCCTAGGACACGACCCCATGACCATTAATTGGACACACATGTCCCTAGATAGGTCGATACACCCCCACGAGGCAGTTCGAGCACTGCCTGTTGCACTGTCCTGACACCATGTTTTGGACACAGTTTTGGACCTCGTGGACACTTGTTGACACCTGTAAACACACCCCTTCCTATTACAGATCATATTTGTGTGTATATATATATATATATATATATATATATATATATATATATATATATATATATACAAAAAAAAATATATATATATATATACATCTTGTATTTTCGTGTACACCCCTATACATATATGTGTGTATATATAGAATATATATAGAATATATATATATATATATATATATATATATATATATATATATATATATATATATATATATATATATATGTGTGTGTGTGTGTGTGTGTGTGTGTGGTGTGTGTGTATGTGTGTGTGTAGTGTATAATGTATATATGTGTTAGGTTATTTGAGTGTGTGTGCGCTCTGTGAGTGTGTTGTGTCATTAGCAGTGTCCTAGGCTAGTGTCAGCAAGTATATATATATATATATATATATATATATATATATATATATATATATATATATATATATATATATATATATATATATATATATATATTTTACATACATACATACATATATATATATATATATATATATATATATATATATATATATATATATATATATTATATATATATTTTTATATATATATATATATATATATATATATATATATATATATATATGTATGTATGTATATGCTATGAGTGTAACGTCTCAGTCCCAAAATACGTAGGACTAGGAACGTAGACATGCCAGCCGTATAATAAATATACGTAAGTTGTAAATATAGTAAAACCACAGCTACTAATCTCATCCACAAAATGAAAGAAATAAAGATATCATATAATAACCATGATTTGTCTTTATACAATATGTTGGGCGGAGACAAATCCACTACCAACTATTTAAAAGAAAAAAAGTACAAGAAATATGAAATGATTTAGCGAAGGTAGCAAGAAAGACCCAAGACACATCATCTTCGGAGGGATGGAGAAGATCACAATCTCGGATAGAATAACTGCGGAAGACAAGAACACACACCTAGAGAGATAACCAGGTCCTCAGAGGGGCGTAACAAGATACATAATATCATGCCATATAAACTGAATAAATACTGCTCAATAATAAGTCAATCAGATCATAACATGGTCCAACACTCCACCCTTGAATTAGCGTACCACCCCCCCAACCAAACAAGGACAAAAGATAGCACACTAACCCACGATGAAGTATATTTCCAAGTCATGAATCCAATATGGTATCCGGACCACACCATGGTTCAGTACCTTCTCATCGGAGTAGTGAGCCACGCCTACAACCAAACAAGGACAAGATATGGCAAACTAGTCCACGACAAGTTACTGTTCCAAGCCACGGTCAGATACAAGAACCCAAACCAAGAGTACTCGTACCTAACGGATAAGGTAGCCTAACCAGTCTAAGTGTATGCATTTTTAAGTACATCCTCCAACGCATGGGCCCTGGCTAAAATAGGATCGGCATGGTCTCCCGTTGGGGCACCAGAGCCCCAATCAGTAAGAGCATGACATTTCGAAGAACGTTAGTGGCCGTCAGTAAAATAAGGGTCATCTCACACCGTATCTCCAACGGAGCATCCGGATCACAAAAGGAAAGTGTATAGTAGCCCATACGCTAAGGAATTGTCCTCCCTGCCCAATGCCTACTATGTCGTTTCCACAACACAGAACCTCTATTAACCGCTAACTCAAACTAATCATGCAAACACTATTAACGGTTAATCCTATTACACGGCTTATACGTACTGGTGGTCAGTCAGTCACGCATGTCCGAGTTCTATATGCGACTCGCAACAATGTGGTACAAATGTGTCAAGGCCTATGAATGCAACACACAAAGGGTGGTCCCTTAAATCTAAGTTCAGTGTATAAGAAAATAGTACATAGCAGGAAATAGAACTAAAGTAAAAATTGTATCTACTTATGCTACGTATCACAGTTTATTTTGCAGAAAATAAATAATGAATAATGCATGAATATGAGCTAAAGTAAAGTAATCAGCTAATGGGAAGATATCTTGCCTGAGGTCCTTTCTGGTGAAACCGATAATCCCGTTGGGTATAGAATAGTCACAGGGCTCCACAAGATGAACTCAGACGATGTGACAAACTTCTAAAATAAAAACCAAATATAAAATATTCTGGAAAGAATTTGGAAAAAATATATAATGTGTATTTTTCAGTCACCATTCCGTAACATCAAACGGTTCGTGATTCTGATTCTTGGTTCTCCCATAATCTCGAAAATACTAAAACGTGTCAGATTTTGGACAATTGGCACTCCACAAATTTTTCAGAAAATTAAGTTCAGAATTTATGAAAATAAAATTTATATTCAGAAAATATACCTCAATACGATTCCAACAAAACATTTAGAGGTCAAACGGAGTTGGGAGTTATGGTCATTCGAAGTTGCTACCACCTTTGAAAGTTGAGGCTGAATTTATGACAAATTTTAGGCTTAGTTATTCATAGATTCGATATATATTTATATATATATATATATATATATATATATATATATATATATATATATATATATATATATATATAATCTATGAAAAAAAAAAAAAAATATATATATATATATATATATATATATATATATATATATATATATATATATATATATATATATATATATATATATATAATCTATGAAAAAAAAATCTATGAAAAAAAAATATATGTATATAATCTATGAATAATATATATATATATATATATATATATATATATATATATATATATATATATATATATATATATATATATATATATATATATATATATATATATATATATATATATATATAGGCTAGCAATTAGCTCATTATGATAGGATTAGAATTAAATCAATAAGGATGATTGGGATTACCAACTAATTTGGATAGGAATAGGATTGGTTTAAATAAGAAATGATCTGATTAATGCTAGATATGGTTCCAATAGGATAAGAATTTCTAATGGATAAATATTGCCATAAATTTAAATCAAATAAATTATTTAAAAATAAATTAATTTGGTTGCAATCCTTTAAATGATCACCATAATAACTTTAAGTATTATTCTATATTATCAAATAATTCAAATCATTTGAATCCAAATCCAAATCAAACTCAACATAATAACTTTAAAATAATATTTAATATTTATCAAAATAATTTAAATCATATAATAGATAAATTTTTAAATCAAATAACATTTCAAATCTAGATTAGACAAATCGTAATGCTACAATTAGTCATCGTAAGTATTTTAAACAATATTTAAATTATCAACATAATTTAAAGTATAGTTGATAACCATCATGATAATTTAAATAAATTCAAATATAATCAAATAACTAATTATCAAATCAAAATAATACTCGATGTCATCAAATATTATAAAACTTACTTTTATAAATCCAAATCTTTATTTAAAAATAAATGGACAAAAACCTTTTATCGTTCAATTTTTTTTTTAAAAAACTAATTTTTAGAAGGCAAAAAATAATAACAACATATTTTATATTTCAAATAACGAGAACATTTTTTTAGAAACATTATTTCAAATCATTAATTTAAAACTAGTTTTTGATAACAAAAGTAATCACAAAATATCTTTTACAAAATTTCGACTAAAATCACTTTTAAACACAATAATTAAAATATATAGAAATAATTTTAAAAAAATTCGGGAAGAGGAGTTACAAATCTACCCACCTTAGAAAAAATTTCGTTCTCGAAATTTAAGGACTACTAGGATAAACGGACTTGGTTGATCGGTAAAAAGATAGTAAGAATTTATGATAAAAAAAAATAGATGGAAGGAAAAAAGAGAATTTCTTTAATGAGAACATTAATCAATTTGGGTGAAAATAGAAGAAGTAAATGGATATGGCTTGGTGTGCACGGACACGATGCACATACACATTTGTAGGTGGAGAAAATTTGGAGAAAACTTTGTGTGAAGAAAATAATGGCAAGCTAACATATAAGTAGGGTGAAAATCTTGGTTAGATAAGGATTATGATTGTTTAAATCCCGTTAGATAATTCAAAATTAATTTAACCATTTTTAAAACCAATTCAACCAATCCATAAAAAAATAGATATTCTTTATCTTTATTTTAAACTATTTAAATCAAAATTAGAAAAATTAATTTTCTAATTTAAATTATCATGAAAATTAAATAATTAAATCTAACAAATTTTCAATTATCATTTTTTTTATAAATAGTAAAAATACAATAAAAATAATTTTAAAATTTATGATAATAAATACTTAAATAGTTGATAGATCTCTTTGCAAACAAATAAATAAATTATAATTAGTTTTTAAAAATTAAAATACACATGAATTTAATTTCATGTACCTCTCATACGAATAGAACATATTATTTACAAAAATATTATTTTCTAACTTATCATAAATACTTGTATAGTGAGTAAAAATAGTTTTTACGTACTAGTAAAATAAAATCAAGTTTGAAGAATCTATGACATATAAAAATATTTACCTGCTACGATATTGATCCATAATAGTTATTTCCTATAAAAAATTTGTAACTAAAATTTTTGTAGAAAGAATTTTTAATAGTTCGTATATACGGATTCGCTCTAAACGTACGAATACCAACATAAAATAATTATGAAAAAATTATAGTAAATTTTAGGGGGTTTACATCCTATCCAACTTACAAGAATTTTATCCTCGAAATTAAGAAATAATTAGGTAGGCAAGGTTGAGGAGTTAAGAAGAGTTTATCCATATGGAAATACGATCAAATGATTGGTCGAGGTGAAGTAACGACGTTTAATCAAAACACGCAATTAGAAAATCATGATTTAGCTAATAAATCATGGACATGGTTAATTAACACAAGAAAGAAAAGATTAGGGGTTTTAAGTAGATCAAGATAAAATAAAATTGAAGATTAATAAGGAATTGAGTAGATCACGATAACATAATTAGAGACTTTGAGATATTTGTTCATTGAGAGTAAATTGTATGATAGTCGTCTAGGTTTGGGTACGATTAAGGAAACACGTCTAATCATTCTTAGGTTTCCAAATGATTAGAAAGTCGCGATAGTGGATATAAGGTCGAAAGAAAAGGATGAGTAGTTTAAGACAAGGATATAGTCACGGGTTGGTAATGGCTAACTACACGTGACCATAGGTGATAAGGCAACTAAAGGGGATAATCCGTATGAGTGATTTGTCCTTCTAAAATAGATGAAAGACAAAAGCAATAAAGGGTTCAAGAAGCTACGATCGAATACAATTACGGTTTCAAAGGCGATTGAATAGTTTCAAAAGGGATTGTCAAAGCAAACGTGGATGCGATCCTAAAGGGCTAGTACATTTGTTAACTATATCTCAATCCACGTAGAGTAATCGTAAGAAAGGCGAACCAAAATGCACTTGGTTGATCAGACCATTATGCATCGGTTCTGATTAGACAATACGTTAGTGGGAGCTCTTCCAATAAACATATGTCGTGAACAAGCTCAATAAAGAATAAGCTTACAAAACTAGGCTATATTAGCAGCGTTAGTCAAGATAGTCAAAATATAAGTAGGGGAATAATGATGAAAGAAATCAAATAGTCCAAGATCCTTAAATCCAAGTCTCGCCCGAAGTTTGGGCCTATACAGTCGTCCTAATGTCTCCTTGTCTATGGCTTGGTTGGCTAGATGGGTTAGGGTCCTCTAAATTCTAGAATCTAAGTAAACTTATTAATATGGGTCACAAGGACAAGGGATTATTAGGTCGTGAGATATTCTATCCAACTTACAAGAGTTAACTAGTAGTGTGATGGAACAAGGGAACATATCTATCTAGTATGGATTTCATCTTAGCCACTATCAAGCATGAAAGAAGGATAAGAATTTACGGTAGAGGGAATCAAGCAAGATGTAAATCAAGGAGTCAAGCGAGAGTTTGAAGACGGAATCGAGGAAAGAGGTCAAGTATTGGATGAGATTCTAGACTTTAATCCTATACGTAGGTTTGCTTGGTACGGTAAAGTAACCAAACAATTTATCTTGACCGGCATGGGCCACCACAAAAATATGTAATGCTCCAGTCCCAAAATACGTAGGATTAGGAACATAGACATGCCAGCCGTATAATAAATATAGGTAAGCTGTAAATGCGGTAAAACCACAGCTACTAATCTCATCCATAAAATGAAATAAATAAAGATATCATATAATAACCATGATTTGTCTTTATACAATATGTTGGACGGAGACAAATCTACTACCAACTATTTAAAAGAAAAGAAGTACAAGACATATGAAATGATTTAGCAAAGGTAGCAAGAAAGACCCAAGACACATCATCTTCGAAAGGATGAAGAAGATCACGATCTCAGATAGAATACCCGCGGAAGACAAGAACACACACCTGGAGAGATAACCAGGTCATCAGAGGGACGTAACAAGATACATAATATCATGCCATATAAACTGAATAAATACTGCTCAATAATAAGTCAATCATATCATAACATGGTCCAACACTCCACCTTTGAATTAGCGCACCATCCTCCAACCAAACAAGGACATGAGATGGCACACTAACCCATGATGAAGTATATTTCCAAGTCACGAATCCAATATGGTATCTGAACCACAATAGGGTTCAGTACCTTCTCATCGGAGTAGTGAGCCACACCTACAACCAAACAAAAATAAGATGTGGAAAACTAGTCCGCGACAAGTTACTGTTCCAAGCCACGGTCAGATACAAGAACCCAAACCAAGAGTACTCGTACCTAACGGATAAGGTAGCGTAACCAGTCTAAGTGTATGCAGTTTTAAAACATCCTCCAATGCATGGGCCCTAGCTAAAATAGGATCGGCATGGTCCCCCCTTGGGGCACCAGAGGCCCAATCAGTAAGAGCATGACGTTTCAAAGAACGTCAGTGGCCGTCAATAAAATAAGGGTCATCTCACACCGTATCTCCATCGGAGCATCCAGATCACAAAAGGGAAGTGTATAATAGCCCATACGCTAAGGAATTGTCCTCCCCGTCCAATGCCCACTATGTCGTATCCATAACACAGAACCTCTATTAACCGCTAAGTCAAACTAATCATGCAAACAATATTAGTGGTTAATCCTATCGCACGGCTTATACGTACGGGTTGCCAGCCAGTCACGCATGTCTGAGTTCTATATGCGACTCGCAACAACGTGGTACAAATGTGTCAAGGCCTATGAATGCAACACACAAAGGGTGGTCCCTTAAATCTAAGTTCAATGTATAAGAAAATAGTACATAGCAGAAAATAGAACTAAACAGTAAAAATTCTATCTACTTATGCCACGTATCACAGTTTATTTTGCAGAAAATAAATAATGAATAATGCATGAATATGAGCTAAAGTAAAGTAATCAGCTAATGGCAAGGTATCTTGCCTGAGGTCCTTGCTAGTGAAACCGATAATCCCGTTGAGTACAGAATAGTCATAGGGCTACACAAGATGAACTCAGACGATGTGACAAACTTCTAAAATAAAAACCAAATATAAAATATTCTGGAAAATTTTTGGAAAAAATATATGATGTGTATTTTTCCGTCATCATTCCGAAACTTCAAACAATTCGTGATTCTGATTCTTGGTTCTCCCAGAATCTCGAAAATACTAAAACGTGTCAGATTTTGGAAAATTGGCACTCCATAAATTTTTCAGAAAATTAAGTTCAGAATTTATGAAAAAAAATTTATATTCAGAAAATATACCTCAATACGATTCCAACAAAAAAAATGGAGGTCAAACGGAGTTGGGAGTTGGGAGTTATGGTCATTCGAAGTTGCTACAACCTTTGAAAGTTGAGGCTGAATTTATGACGAATTTTGGACTTAGTTATGACGAAAAAAAGAGAGAAATTTAATAAGGATGGTTTGAAAGATGATTTATTCATAGATTCGATAGATATATATAATGGCTAGCAATTAGCTAATTATGATAGGATTAGAATTAAATCAATATGGATGACTGGGATTACCGACTAATTCGGATAGGAATAGGATTGGTTTAAATAAGAAATGATCTAATTAATGCTAGATATGATTCCAATAGGATAAGAATTTCTAATGGATAAATCTTCCCATAAATTTAAATCAAACAAATTATTTAAAAATAAATCAATTTGGTTGCAATCCTTTAAATGATCACCATAATAACTTTAAGTATTATTCTATATTATCAAATAATTCAAATCATATGAATCCAAACCCAAATCAAACTCAACATAATAACTTTAAAATAATATTTAATATTTATCAAAATAATTTAAATCATATAATAGATAAATCTTTAAATTAAATAACATTTCAAATCTAGATTACAGAAATCGTAATGCTACAATTACTCATCGTAAGTATTTTAAACAATATTTAAATTATCAACATAATTTAAAGTATAGTTGATAACCATCAAGATAATTTAAATAAATTCAAATATAATCAAATAATTGATTATCATATCAAAATAATACTCGATGTCATCAAATATTATAAAACTTACTTTTATAAATCCAAATCTGTATTTAAAAATAAATAGACAAAAACCTTTTACTGCTCAATTTTTTTTAAACCAATTTTTAGAAGACCAAAAATAATTACAACATATTTTATATTTCAAATAACAAAATTCGATAACATTTTTTTTAGAAACATTATTTCAAACCATTAATTTAAAACTAGTTTTTGATAACAAAAGTAATCACAAAATATCTTTTACAAAATTTCGACAAAAATCACTTTTAAACACAATAATTAAAATATATATAAATAATTTTAAAAAATTCGGGAAGAGAAGTTACAAATCTACCCACCTTAGAAAAAATTTTGTTCTCGAAATTTAAGGAATATTAGGATAGATGGACTTGGTTGATCGGTAAAAAGGTAGTAAGAATTTATGATAAGATAAAATAGATGGAAGGGAAAATAGAATTTCTTTATTGAGAACATTAATCAATTTGGGTGAAAATAGAAGAAGTGAATGGATATGGCTTGGTGTGCACGGACACGATGCACATACACATTTGTAGGTGTAGAAAATTTGAAGAAAATTTTGTGTGAAGAAAATAATGGCAAGCTAACATATAAGTAGGGTGAAAATCTTGGTTAGATAAGGATTACGATTGTTTAAACCCCGCTAGATAATTCACAATTAATTTAACCATTTTAAAAACCAATTCAACCAATCCATTAAAAAACTAGATATTCTTTATCTTTATTTTAAACAATTTAAATCAAAATTAGAAAAATTAATTTTCTAATTTAAATTATCATGACAATTAAATAATTAAATCTAACAAATTTTCAATTATCATTTTTTTATAAATAGAAAAAATAAAATAAAAATTAATTTTAAAATTTATGATAATAAATACTTAAATAGTTGATAGATCTCTTTGCAAACAAATAAATAAATTACAATTAGTTTTTAAAAATCAAAATATATCTAAATTTAATTTCATGTACCTCTCATGTGAATAGAACATATTATTTACAAAAATATTATTTTCTAACTTATCATAAATACTTGTATAGTGAGTAAAAATAGTTTTTACGTAGTAGTAAAATAAAATCAAGTTTGAAGAATCTATAGCATATAAAAATATTTACTTGCTACGATATTGATCCACAATAGTTATTTCCTATAAAAATATTTGTAACTAAAATTTTTGTAAATAGAATTTTAAATACTTTGTATATACGGATTCACTCTAAACGTACGAATACCAACATAAAATAATTATAAAAAAAATCATAGTAAATTTTAGGGGTTTTACAATGAGCTATATAGGTTGTGGTTATAATTTAGTTAGACATTATATACATGCTTAGGTATATATGAGGGAAGTTGGTTTTGGGACAGTGGTGTGTGAGGGTCGACCAAGCCACCATTGGCCCTGTCTAAGGGCATTTGGCTTGTGTTCATGTTATGAGATATATATATATATATATATATATATATATATATATATATATATATATATATATATATATATATATATATATATATATATATATAGGGTATCACAAATGTGGTATGCATATAATTATATGGCATATATATATATATATATATATATATATATATATATATATATATATATATATATATATATATATATATATATATATATATGTTGAAAAAAAATATATGTTGTTCAGTGGGTTTGAGAAGGTATCCAATACAAAAATTGAGATATGGGTGGTTATACCATGTATTAACTGATACATATTTTGGCTTTGGTTGACTTGTTGACCAAGAGATATATACCAAATTTGGGTGGTTTTACATGTGTGTATGTTTTGGGGTTCACATTGGGACAGAGAGGGAGGCTAAGGAATCAGAGAGGATGGAGTATCAGTCGAATACTGAGTCCAAGTAACAGTATTCGACTGAAACATGAAGGGGATTCAAGTGGACAGTCAAGTGACTGTAGGAAATGGCTTAGGTATTCATAGAGGGATGATGTATAATTGAAGCAGTAATCTACTGCTTTGGAGTCAGGAAGATTGGGAGAGCAGGCCATTGGCCAATACAGCATTTGGTTTTGGCTTGGCAAAGCTTTGTAAATATATTTCAGATGTGTGGGGCATGCATGCTTGTGCACTTATCAGTAGCAGCACTAAGCTATTGTGAAAGGATGGGATATGAGCATAGAAGGGGATCAGCAAGTACTTGACCTGCAGATGGAAGTAGAGGGATTTCCCTACTCTATAGTACAGTTAGTTCCAGAGAAGGGAAAGGGGTCTTCAGTGTTGGCCCATTGGTCATATGGTCAAACTGATTTTAATAATTGATCAAACTCTGTCTCGATATATGGCGCTAATCAGGATATCTCGGACTATTGGACATGATCAAGAACGGCTATCTACTCAGTTCAAGATCGAAGCGTTGTTTGCCTGTTCGAGTCTGTATTTCTTTGAGCAATGTATTTTTCATTTTATTTGAGTCTAGGAATACTTTGTATACCGAGTCGTAGTGGAAAATAGGCTATTCCAAAATGATTTCAAAATATTTTTAAAATGTCCTTAGTTTTGAAAAATATTCGTATTTACAAATGCTCCAAAAAGGTTTTCAAAATTCCCCAAAATCTATTTTGAAAAACCCTAACCTAACCCTGACAGAACTCGGCCAGAGTTCGGCTAGAGTTCGGCCAGAGTTCGGTTAGTGGCCGTTTTGATTTTTGAATTCCTTGGAACTTGGTCCTCCTGCAGTTGCGGATCTGACCGAGATTTGCTCATCGAGTTCTGCCCGAATTCTGCCCGAATTCTGCCAGAATTCTGTCTTTGGAACTCGTTATCAGGCGATAGCAAATTCTCTAGCTGATCTCCGATTTGCTCAGACTGGACATTCTTTCGGTTCTATTCCTAGAGATCCAGCCTTTTCTGGTTACCGTTGTGAGGATGAGGCTGTTCATGCCTACTTTCAGCCCGGTAACGCTTATGATTGGTATCGCAGTTCTGGTGCTACTCCACACCCTTCTGGAGCTGGTACTTCTGGAGCTAGTCCTTCTGGACATGCCGGTCATGCTGATGATGATGAGGAGGAGGAGGAGGAGGAGATGTGATGATGATATATTAGCTGATTTTGAGACTTAGTTATTGTCTACTGTACACTTGGAAATGCTCCGACATTCTAAGTTTCTTTCTTTCTTTTTAGCTTTTATTATAAGTTTTTTTTTTAGGACTTGTACTGGATATTTCTTGATGTCACTTGAACATCATTTTATTTTTATGGGATGCGTAGTTTATCTTTCATATCAGTTTATTTATTCTTTATAGCATCTTTATTTGCTTCTATATTATAAACTTCCTATGAAATACTTCTCTGTTACGTCTTGTATATTCTCACTGTATGAGATATTATTTTGTGTTTCTTCACTGTTTGTTACTTATGCATTGATTGCGGGGGAGCTTTCTCTTATGCAATTATTTTGCTAAGTGACAACGGGAGAGAAAAAGGATCTAACATTTTGTTTTGAGAATAATACAGGGATTGAACAATTTTGAACAATTTTTGTGGTATCTTATCTCAAAAGATGTTATATCATTCATAGTTTGTCAATTATCAAAATGGGGAAGATTGTTGGCCCATTGGTCATATGGTCAAACTGATTTTAATAATTGATCAAACTCTGTCTCGATATATGGAGCTAGTCAGGATATCTCGGACTCTTGGACATGATCAAGAACGGCTATCTACTTAGTTCAAGACCGAAGCGTTGTTTGCCTGTTCGAGTCTGTATTTCTTTGAGCAATATATTTTTCATTTTATTTGAGTCTAGGAATACTTTGTACACCGAGTCGTACTGGCAAATAGGCTATTCCAAAATGATTTCAAAATGTTTTTAAAATATCCTTAGTTTTGAAAAATATTCGTATTTACAAAAGCTTCAAAAAGGTTTTCAAAATTCCCCAAAATCTATTTTGAAAAACCCTAACCTAACCCTGACAGAACTCGACCAGAGTTCGGCCAGAGTTCGGTTAGTGGACGTTTTGATTTTTGAATTCCTTGGAACTTGGTCTTCCTGTAGTTGCAGATTTGACCGAGATTTGCTCATCGAGTTCTGCCCGAATTCTGCCAGAATTCTGCCAGAATTTTGTCTTTGGAACTCTAATAAATAGAGAAGGTTTTCGATCATTTTAACTCACTCATTCACTTTCAATCTTCTCTCTATTTAAAGCCTACTATCTTCCAAAGAGTTTTTCTCGAGCTTTAATTTTCAGATCCCAAGCCAGTTACAATCCTCTAGTCGATTTGCCAGTGCGGTACGGTCTAGAAGTTTCTGAGTGATTGTAATCAGAAGGCTTGATAAAAGAATACCTCTTCACAATTGAAGTTGGACGAGTTCTTCGTATCAAAGCTCGCGTTGTAGAAGTTGCAAGGACTTCGTAAGAAAACTTACAGTTTTGCCAATAGTGGATTCAATTGGTAGCAAGAGTTCTACCGACTGGACTAGTCCTCAATAGAGGAAAACCAGTATACATCGTTGTCTTTGCGTTTGCTTTCTTATCTCTGCCTTTATATTATTTAGTTGTGATTATTATTCTGTGATCTTGCTGCTAACAATTTTTAATTAGCATTATTCTGCTGTCAACTCTATTCACCCCCCCTCTAGAGTATTCTGCTTTACGATTTCGTTCCTACAATTGGTATCAGAGCCAGTACTGCAACTAGAGGTAATATATTCTGATCCCAATTGCTCCTACAATTGGTATCAGAACGGGTGTTACAGGTAAAGCAAGGTAACATTACAATTATTTATTTATTTAATTAATTGCTATTTAGATCACAGCACAACACATGACAACTGTGAAATTCACAAGTGAAGGCCAGGCCATAAACAGACCTCCACTGTTTGATGGTACAAATTATACCTATTGGAAAACACAGATGAGTTTCTTCTTGAAATCTCTTGAATTTGATTTATGGTCTATTGTTATTGATGGCTATCAAAAGCCACCTCGTATAAATGTTGATAGAGTTTTAACTAAAAAACCCCATAACAGATATACAGAGGAAGAAAATAAAAAGGCCAGTCTTGACGCACGTACTATTAACGCTTTATTTTGTGCTTTAGACAGAACTGAATTTAACAGGGTGTCTACCTGCACAACTGCAAATGAAGTATGAAAACTTCTTGAAGTCACACATGAGGGCACAACTCAAGTCAAAGAATCAAAGGTCAGCAGACTTACTCAAGAGTATGAGGTGTTCAAGATGAAGCCCAACGAAACAGTTACTCAGATGTTCGAAAGATTCTTGGATATTGTAAATTCTTTGTCCTCCCTAGGCAAAGATTACAGTAACCATGAAAAGATTCGCAAACTCCTACGAGCACTTACCAAGAACTGGATTCCAAAGGCTACTGCAATCATTGAAGGGAACGACCTCACAACTATGTCCCTCGAAGTACTCATGGGTAAGCTACTCACTCATGAACTGGAGCTACAAGATTTTGAAGAGCATGCACCAAAGGGGAAGACGATCGCTTTCAAGGCTCAGCACAGAAAAGCTGCTGAAGGTGATTCAGACAGCAGTGAATCTGATGCTGAAGATCAAGCACTCCTAACAAGGAAATTCAAAAGATTCATGAGATATGAGAAGAAAGCCAAAGAAAACAATAGCAGCAACAACTGGTATCAAGATGACGCTGTCTGCTACGGCTGCAAGAAGAAAGGACACATGAAGAAGGATTGTCCTACAAACTCATCATCAAGCAAGAAGAGCAACAGGTATGAGAAAGGGAACCTGAAGAGATCAATATCACGGAAGTATGCCAACACTAGCATATGGCATGAAAGTGAAGCCAGCGACTCAGAAGACGAACAATCAGAAGACGCTGTAAATGTATGCTTTATGGCTTCCGATCAGGTACCTACTGAACCTGTAGTTGATACATATGATGACTTCACCTTTGAGCAATTAGGAGAAGCCTTCAGTGAACTGTTAAGTGATTACAGGAAACTGCGTAGCAAATATCAGACCTCTAAGAAGGTACTCAAAGAGTACAAAGGTAAAATAGGAAGACTTACCGACCAACTAGCTGAGGTTAGAAATAATGTTAGTGAGTCTGGTGAGCTTTCATCTGTCAAGCTCTTATTACACGAGACTACCAAGTCATCTGAAGAGAAAGACAAAATTATTAACCAACTGAAAGAAGAACTTTCTAAAGAGAAGAAAAGTCTTCAATGTACACAAGTCAGAATGGAAGCACTCACTTCTGACTATACTAAGTTGTATGACACTTCCAAAAGATTGGTAATTAGGTTAGGAAAACAGCCTGAGACTGCTGCTTCCTATCCTAACACGTGTCACTTACCGAATAATCGGAACATTCCAAAACCAAACACTGTTAGACCTAACCATATCAAACCTTTACCCCAAAAGGTTAAGCCCAAACAGGATTATATGTATGCTTTCTTCTATACTAGAAAACCTAAACCTACCAACCATGCACACCACTCAGCTTTCAACACTCATCATGCACAATGTCATTATTGTGGCCACACTGGTCATATTTCTCCTGTATGTAGAATCAGAAAGCTTGTTGATTTAAATATTTATGTATGGATACCAAAAGCTAACATCTCAGGACCCTACAAGAAATGGGTACCAAAAGTTTTATCTGCAAATTGTTTTGTAGGTGGAACACCTTTCACATGCTAAAAGCAAATGGATCCTCCACAGCGGTTGTTCACGACATATGACCGGTGACGCTACATTATTTGCAACACTGTCGAAGAAGAAGAAGGAAGGTTATGTCTCCTTCGGTAACAACTTGAAAGGGTATATCATTGGTATCGATGATGTTGGTAAATCTCCCTATCCTATGATTAAGGATGTCTGTCTGGTTACCGAGTTGAAACATAATCTACTCAGCATAAGTCATTTAGCTGATCATGGTTATGGCATCAACTTTGGCAAAGACAGGAAAGACAACATGTATGTTTTCTATTTGTTGGAAGAAACTAACATTTCAGGTAGATGCTTAATGGCTAAAAGTTATGAGAGTCATCTGTGGCATATGAGACTCGGTCACGCAAATATGGACACAATCTCAAGATTATCTACGAAGAAGCTAGTACGCGGTTTACCGGACATAACATTCAAGAAGGATTCGGTATGCAGCTAATGTGAAAAGAACAAAGCTACCAGATCCACATTCAAGTCAGTAAACATAGTATGTACTACTAGACCTCTACAATTGCTACATATTGACTTATTTGGTCCTAGCAGAGCTGCTAGCCTCGGAGGTAAGTTATATGCTTTTGTAATTGTAGATGATTACTCTAGATACACGTGGGTATACTTTTTGACACGCAAGAATGATGCATTATCCGAATTTGTCGCCTTTTACAAGAAAGTACAGAATAAAAAAGGTTACATGATCACTCGTATTAGAAGCGATCATGGTGGCGAATTCGAGAATGCAGAGTTAGAGCAATTTTGTGACACACACGGTTTTGTACACGAGTTCTCCTGCCCTAGGACTCCACAACAAAATGGAGTTGTGGAACGTAAGAACAGAACTCTATCCGAAATGGCTAGAGTAATGTTAAACCAGTTTAGTCTACCCAAATATTTCTGGGCTGAAGCTGTCAATACAGCTTGTTTTGTTCTCAATAGAGTTCTAATTCGACCCAAATCGAAGAAGACTCCATTTGAGTTATGGTTTGATAGAATTCCATCAGTTTCATATTTTAGAATATTTGGTTGTAAATGCTTTATTCTTAATACATAAGATAATTTGGAAAAGTTTGACGAAATGGCCGATGAAGGTATATTTTTAGGTTATGAGGCCAAGAGCAAAGGATACAGAGTCTTCAATAAACGAACTATGATCATCGAAGAATCAATCAACTTCACCTTTGATGAATTGAATCAAATGACTATCGATGACAATGACGAAGATCTAACTGTACCAAGCTTAACACCAGCTGATTCTCCAAGAGAAGAACCCGGAAGCAGCTACCTTCGGAGTCTGCCGAAAAGATTAAAATTTACGGCTGACCATCCAAAGGATTTGGTAATTGGTGATATTACCAAAGGTGTAAGTACTCGTACATCCAGTAGAGATATTGTTTCTAGTATTGCATTCATTTCACAGCTAGAACCCAAAACCATTGATGAAGCATGTAGTGATCATTTTTTGTTAGATGCTATACATGAGGAATTAAACCAATTTGAACGGAATCAAGTTTGGGAACTTGTTCCCAGACCTATTGATCATCCGGTCATTGGCACCCGTTGGGTATTCCGAAATAAACTTAATGAGAATGGTTTAGTGACTCGTAATAAGGCTCGACTCGTAGCTCAAGGATATAATCAGGAAGAAGGTATCGACTACGATGAGACTTATGCCCCAGTTGCGAGATTAGAATCTATTCGCATGTTATGTGCATTTGCATGTTTTCATAATTTCAAATTATTTCAAATGGATGTCAAGAGTGCATTTTTAAATGGTTTTATAAAAGAAGAAGTTTTTGTAGCACAACCTCCAGGTTTCACAGATTTTAAAAACCCTGATCATGTTTTTAAGTTGAAGAAAGCTTTATACGATTTGAAATAAGCCCCTCGTGCTTGGTATAATCGTCTAAGCTCTTTCCTACTTGACAACGGTTTTTTCAAAAGGCAAGGTTGACACTACACTTTTTATTAAGTCTTTTAATGGCAAGATTCTCTTAATACAAGTTTATGTTGATGATATTATATTTGGATCTACTGATGAATCTCTTTGTTAAGAATTCTCTAAGTGTATGCAGAATGAGTTTGAGATGAGCATGATGGGAGAGCTGAAATTCTTTCTCGGACTGCAAATCAAACAAAGTGACAATGGAACATTCATAAATCAAGCCAAGTACACAAAAGATTTGCTAAAAAAGTTTGATCTGGACAATGTCAAACCTATTGGCACTCCGATGGCAACTTCAACAAAGCTTGATATTGATGAACAAGGCAAGCCTGTCGACACACGTAAGTATCGAGATATGATTGGTAGTTTACTTTATTTAACTGCTAGTCGTCCAGATATTATGTTTAGTGGTTGCCTGTGTGCACGTTTTCAAGCTAATCCAAAGGAATCACATCTGTGCGCAGTTAAGCGTATCTTTCGATACCTTAAGGGCACTTCTTCTGTTGGCTTATGGTATCCCAAAACCAAGTCCTTTGACCTTATTGGTTACTCGGATGCAGATTTTGCTGGATGCAAAGTTGATAGAAAAAGTACCAGCGGCACATGTCATTTCTTAGGCAAGGCTTTAGTCTCATAGTTTAGTAAAAAAGCAAAATTATGTAGCCCTATCAACAACAGAGGCTGAGTATATCGTCGCAGGACGTTGTTGTGCTCAGATTTTGTGGATGAAATAAACCTTGGAAGACTATGATTTATTTTTCACACATATTTCCATTTTCTGTGATAATACGAGCACAATTAATTTGACTAAGAATCTAGTATGTCACTCTCGTACTAAGCATATCAAGATCCGACATCATTTTCTTAGAGATCATCATCAGAATGGAGATATTGACCTTGTATACATAGACACTGAGAATCAATTAGCTAACATCTTCATAAAACCACTAGCAGAAGATCGTTTCAATTATTTACGTCGAGAATTAGGAATTTTGGACGTCAATAATGTTAATTAATTTTGTTTTATGATTATATTTCAATACACAAAAACTGTGTTAGAGACAAGACAATAAAGAGTCTGTCTGTCACCACAACTACGGTTGAAGCGAAGCGGTACTTAAGAGTTCCCCGGTGAGCCTCCGCCAGCTGGGACAGTACTCCTACAGCTAATCTGAGACAGTCGCTGTGTAACAAAATTTAATCTATAAAATACTATTAATTATATTAATTGAAGGTTGAAATTACTAATCTTTGAATTAAATTTTTGAAATGAGTCAATGAAAAAAAAGTGGCCCAAACCAACTAACAGAACCCCTAGACGAATTCGGCCAGAGTTCGGACCGAATTCGGCCCGAGTTCGGTTAGTGGTATATGGTTATATAACCAGAACCCGAGAGCCTCTTCTTCTTCATTGCTTCTAAAAACTCTTCCACAGCAACAGCAGCCGCGTGAAGCTCTCCAAACCCTAGTTCTTCACCACTTCGTTTCTCCCAATCTATGTGGTGAAATCCATCCAAATTTTGGATTCGTGCGTAGATCGTTGTCCTCTACAGCATACTTGAATCTCGGGAGGTATAACTCTGCATTTCTTCTCCTTTCAAATTTGTACATATTTACTTTATTTGTACAATGCCTAAGGGATTCAACCCCTTCAAGAGGAAGAAGACGACCAATCCTAGTGAGGAAGGATCATCTTCACATCCACACACGGATTCCCTCTTTTCGCCAGTTCAATCGAACGATGGCACGTTCGATAGGTTTTATTTTCAAATCCTAGATCAAGCCCTTCTGTGGTATGGAGACTTCTCTATGAGATCCATATGCACAGGCGCTCCTATCAAATGGACTGTGCTTCCAGAACACCGCCCTTATTTTGAGGCATTAGGGTTACAATACTTTGTTAAACTTTGTTTTTTGGTAGCTACTAATGCCATTATACTTTTCTATTACAATATCGTACTAAACACGTTTGACGTAAGTACTCGTGTTGGCGAACTAGATATCGAGTTCAATGATGTCCTCTTAGCGGAAATCCTTGGTATGTCTAACGAAGGTGCACCGCTTGATGATATCACTGAATTTGATTTCCCCAACGGCACGACACTTGCTAGTTTCAAAGCTGAACTCTGTGCCACTGATCGAGTTCGCTCTGGAAAGTTCAAGGCAAATAACTTGAACTTGTTTAGTTATGAATTGCATCGCATCATCTACTCCACTCTCCTTCCGAAGTCTACTTCAAAGGATGATGTCACATCACTTGAGCTGTCTGCTATGTATCATATTCTTAAGGGAATTTCTTTTTCTGTCCCTAAGACTATTATCAAGATGATGGGACGTTGTCGTGCAAGAGATAGAAATCTCTCTTATGCGATGATTCTCCCACGCATCTTCCAGCGTTTTGATATTGATCTGTCAACTTGTACTCAAGACCCTGAGCCCAAGTTTCTTAAGCTATCTCGTCGTAGTATGACTGCTGCTGCTCCTCCTACTGCTCCACCTCCTCCACCTACTCAGCAGTATGCCATGACCTTTGAAGGCATACACCAGCATCTTTCTGATTTGCACGTCTCGATGACGGATATGGCCCGCGAACGTGAGTTCCGCGATATCACTCGTTATCAGGCGATAGCAAATTCTCTAGCTGATCTCCGATTTGCTCAGACTGGACATTCTGCCGGTTCTATTCCTAGAGATCCAGTCTTTTCTGGTTACCGCTGTGAGGATGAGGCTGTTCGTGCCTACTTTCAGCCCGGTAACGCTTATGATTGGTATCGCAGTTCTGGTGCTACTCCACACCCTTCTGCAGCTGGTACTTCTGAAGCTGGTCCTTCTGGACATGTCGGTCATGCTGATGATGATGATGAGGATGAGGAGGAAGAGATGTGATGATGATATATTAGCTGATTTTGAGACTTAGTTATTGTCTATTGTACACTTGGAAATGCTCCGACATTCCAAGTTTCTTTCTTTCTTTTTAGCTTTTATTATCAGTTTTTTTTTTGAGGACTTGTACTGGATATTTTTTGATGTCTCTTGAACATCATTTTATTTTTATGGGATGCGTAGTTTATCTTTCATATCAGTTTATTTATTCTTTATAGCATCTTTATCTGCTTCTATATTATAAACTGCATGTGAAATACTTCTCTGTTATGTCTTGTATATTCTCACTGCATGAGATATTATTTTGTGTTTCTTCACTGTTTGTTACTTATGCATTGATTGCGGGTGTAGCCTCCCTTCCCAGAATTTTGAAATATTTTTATTATTTATTTATTCAATTTAAATGGTAATTTTTAGATTTTTATAAATCATTATTTAGTTAATTATTACGGTGGTCGATTTTAGCCATGGTTAAGTTTTGAAGTATTAGACGACAAGGATTTGTGGCACGGGAGATGTAGTAGTGTGCCTTGACTAGTGTACTAGCCATACCCGGGGAAATCTAGCCATAGGGATGTCCCAACTAGGAAAACCAGGCCAAGTTGCGACATGGCCACTATAAATAATTAAATTATTTATTATTAATATTATTTGACTTTTAGGTGACTCGGTTGTACCAATTTAGTTCGGACTGCACCTGAACCGAGCTTAAGCCTACGTAGTCGGGTAGGTGCATCCAGAGACGTCCGTGTAGATATGTATTGCGTACATGTATAGTCGTATTTTATTTAATATTTTAGCAGTAGATTGTATAAATGAGTGTTATACATTTATTAAATATTTTATTAAATATTGTATCTTAAAAATAGGACAAGATTATTGGACTATACGTAATGGTATATACACCCTTACTGGTTTATTGAATTTCGTTATTACTATTATTATTATTATTTTATTACCAGTGTTATTGAGGTTATTATGAATAATATTATTTTGGTAATACTATTTTGTCAAATAAATATTATTTGGTTATATGTATATGTATATATAGATATATATGTTTGTATATAAATATTATTTGGTTATATGTATATATACATATATAGATATAAATGTGTGTATATCTATATACATATAGAGTTACATATATATAAATAATAAAGTATATACGTATAGATAAATAAATATATAATTATATGTATATGTGCATAGGTATAAATACGTATAAGTGTATACGTGTGTATATATGTATGTGTGTGTGTTTGTAAATACACATATGTATATTTGAATGTATACGTAAATATATCAATATATATATAGGAATATATATAAGTGTGTGTGTTTAGGTATGTATAAATACGTATATACATGGTGTGTATGTATAGAGATATCTATAGGTATATGTGTGTATATATATGTAATATATATATATATATATATATATATATATATATATATATATATATATATGAATATACATATATATGTATATTGTTTAAAAAAATGGAAATAAATGAAAACCCCAAAGCCCAGGCCGGCCCAGCCCAAGCCAGGCCAGCCCAGGCCGAGACCCCCCTCCCCTCCAGCCCGAGCTGGGAATGAAACCCCCAAGCAAACAGAAAGCCCCCCGTCCCCCCCCCCCCCCCCCCGCGCTCTGTAAACCCAAAAGTATATATATATATATATATATATATATATATATATATATATATATATATATATATATATATATATATATATATATATATATATATATATATATATATATATATATATATATATATATAGATCGGGAAGGGTGAGGGACGAACTCTAAACCTTATTTTTCGTGCCGCCACCCATGCGCGCCCTTCCCCAGTACGCGCGCACCACCTTGGACCCCGCGCGCGGCCGTGCGGGTCGCAGGAGGCCGACCGCTCGATGGCGCGAACTGGCAGCACCCGCAAAAACTGAGAACGACAGCAGCGAATACACCGTGAGGTACGCTACTTCGAACACTAGTTTCTCCCTCATCGCTCAACGTATATTCGAACCGTAAATTTCTAGGAGTAACCTATATGACCCCCTATCAATCCCTATAATTAGATTCATTTGTTTTGCTTTAAATAAATTATGTAAATTCCTGAAACTTTGGGAAAAACCGACGTGGAACAGAGTATTAAAACTGTCCTGGACCCCAACTTGGAAGGCAGTTCGTGGCCAACCTATTAACAGAGTTCGAAAACCAACTTCAAACAGTAGAAGACAACATATAGGGGATCGAAACCCTTCTAATAGATTGATTTTTTATTCAGTTTACAGAAAGTTATTCAACCTCGAAAATCATGAAAAATCTGTTTTTAAAACTGTAGAAAACATAAAAAATCATCCACACGACGTGCGTCCCGCCAAACCGGGCGACGTGGTCACGAACCAAAGGTATCGAAAGGTGCGTAACAGCTTCGTGGTCGTGTGGGCTTTGGCGGAATTTAAATTGGTCGCGTGTGCGCGACGAATTTGATGCGTATCCTTCGAAATTCACCGTATCGTGCACTTTTGAAATTCTCTAATTACTTTGTGCACGTTCGTCAGATCGAGACAAAACTTGTGCCAGCAGAACCGTATCATTTTTTTGGTCCTGCATGCCAAGTTTGGTCCGATTCTGAGACAGTGGATAAAATCACCATTTTGCGGGCCCCGTGGTCCTACTCAACGGGCGATTTTGTGCACGGCCCGCCAGAGTCTAACTCTGGACATACGGTTGGGTTTGTATCAGAAAATCAGATCTGTAGACATATAGTTTGACGACTTTAGAGATCGTTGACTCTGACACGCTTTTCGGTGCAAAGCGGGTCCAACGGCGGACATCGTTTTTGCCCAAAATTACCGTTTTGCCCCTGTGTCCAGAATTGAACTTAAGGACAGGCAATCCTAGCTAATTTAACTATTCTGAGAATGTTGGTAACGTTTATTTCAGCTTTCGGAGACACTTGTGATGACTTGGACTTTCTGACTTGTGATTGGCGATACATTATTGGTTCTCCATGCAACCCCCAGGCAAGTATACCTTGCCAACTTGTACAGTATAATTTATATGCATGTTCATCATCTCGATGTGGTTCTTTTCCTTACATTCGTGGTTGCTTGATTCCATGTCTAGTACACTCATCCTGTTATGGTTTTACTTTACATGTTTCTAGTTTCTTGTTTCTTTTCTGTTATGATATTTTTCTACCTGTTACACTGTGTTAGTCTCATACATCTTGCTTGATAGAGTCGTCTAGTCCCACACAACGATTTCCTTGACTTTATTATAACTTGACTTGATTTGACATGACTTGAGTGGGACTTGACTTTGACATTCTATAGATTATGAGTACTTACCTTGACTATGGTCTATAGGATTTTATACTAGGATTGGATACCGTCTTGGTTGTGTGTACTTGCCTTGACAGCGATTGAGATACTATATATTGTGAGTACTTACCTTGACTGCAGTTTATAGCCAGCCATTTCTAGTATGGCATGCCAGTGTCTTAGGATCCTCGTGTTTAGATCTTGTGTCTTGGTTCATTTTGTCTCGTTGGATACCCTTGATTGTTCTTGCTTCTTTTTACTGTTAGATGTTGGCTTATATATTATGTATCTTGCTAGTCCTCTGAGGACCTGATGATCTCTTCAGGTTTAGCGACTACATGGAGTTAGATAGCAGAGCAGGATAGTAGAGGATTGTGATGTATGATACAGGTATTTGCTCGTGATATTTCTTTATTATCTTCTCGTGCTTTATATTCCATGCCATGTTATATTCTACTTACTTCATAGACTCATATCATTCTTAGAGTCTAAATCGAACAATATGCTAATGGGCTGCAGACCATGACCCATACTTGTTCATTCTTGTTTTATATGATTCATGTGGATTGAGATATAGTTTAGACTAGACATGATACCCTTGACCTTGATAGCTTATACGTACTCGAGTCGGGCTGGAGTCCGTTCGATACGTAGCTGGCTTGTTCACGAGCTCGCGTCCGAAAAGCGGGTGCGGGTCGTGACAGCGGGAGAGCTTTTTCTTATGTAATTATTTTGCTAAGTGACAACGGAAGAGAAAAAGGATCTAACATTTTGTTTTGAGAATAATACAGGGATTGAACAATTTTGAACAATTTTTGTGGTATCTTATCTCAAAAAATGTTATATCATTCATAGTTTGTCAATTATCAAAATGGGGAAGATTGTTGGCCCATTGGTCATATGGTCAAACTGATTTTAATAATTGATCAAACTCTGTCCCGATATATGGAGCTAGTCAGGATATCTCGGACTCTTGGACATGATCAAGAACGGCTATCTACTCAGTTCAAGACTGAAGCGTTGTTTGTCTGTTCGAGTCTGTATTTCTTTGAGCAATGTATTTTTTATTTTATTTGAGTCTAGGAATACTTTGTACACCGAGTCGTACTGGCAAATAGGCTATTCCAAAATGATTTCAAAATGTATTTAAAATGTCCTTAGTTTTGAAAAATATTCGTATTTACAAAAGCTCCAAAAAGGTTTTCAAAATTCTCCAAAATCTATTTTGAAAAACCCTAACCAAACCCTGACAGAACTCGGCCAGAGTTCGGCCAGAGTTCGGTTAGTGGCCGTTTTGATTTTTGAATTCCTTGGAACTTGGTCCTCCTGCAGTTGCGGATTTGACCGAGATTTGCTCATCGAGTTCTGCCCGAATTCTGTCAGAATTCTGCCAGAATTCTGTCTTTGGAACTCCTATAAATAGAGAAGGTTTTTGATCATTTTAACTCACTCATTCACTTTCAATCTTCTCTCTATTTAAAGCCTACTATCTTCCAAAGAGTTTTTCTCGAGCTTTAATTTTCAGATCCCAAGCCAGTTACAATCCTCTAGTCGATTTGCCAGTGCGGTACGGTCTAGAAGTTTCTGAGTGATTGTAATCAGAAGGCTTGATAGAAGAATACCTCTTCACAATTGAAGTTGGACGAGTTCTTCGTATCAAAACTCGCGTTGTAGAAGTTGAAAGGACTTCGTAAGAAAACTTACAATTTTGCCAATAGTAGATTCAACTGGTAGCAAGAGTTCTACCGACTGGACTAGTCCTCAACAGAGGAAAACCAGTATACATCGCTGTCTTTGCGTTTGCTTTCTTATCTCTGCCTTTACATTATTTAGTTGTGATTATTATTCTGTGATCTTGATGCTAACAATTTTTATTTAGCATTATTTCGCTGTCAACTCTATTCATCCCCCCTCTAGAGTATTCTGCTTTACGATTTCGTTCCTACATTCAGGTGGTTGGGTTCTTATGGCAATGTGGTATATATATAGTGTGTGTTCATGAGTATAATGTATTAGTGGTGAGTAGAGGAGGATAACCATATAGATATAGGTAAAGGTTAATGTAGACATAGGTAATATAAATATAATAAGATTAGATATTGCATTTATAATCCCATATAGGTTTTGATATATAAGTAGAAGGATATTTGTAGGTAATAAGCTATAGTGCCATATAGCTATATATATATACAAATGGTAAGTATGTATATTAGTTTTATATATATATATATATATATATATATATATATATATATATATATATATATATATATATATATAAATATATATGTGTGTGTGGGGGGGGGGGGGAATATCCTAGTAACTGATTGGTGAGTAATAGGATGTGGTTGACCCTTTGACTAGTGTTGACCAATTGACTCTTTGACCTAGAACTAGCCTAGTTGACCTCGTTTGACTAGATAATTGACCAAACCCTAGATGTTGACTTGGTTTGACAGAATGTTGGCCAAAGTTGATAAAGAGTTGACTTTGACCTAGAATGGCTTAGAATCATGTAGAATGCATTATTAACTTCAAACATTACCTTCTTGATTACATCATAACCTGTGTACTCTATTTAGGACTCAGACACCTCAGTTCGGATATTTATATTCAGTCACTCAGGATGTTAGGTGAGTACATGCTCTGATCATTTTCATACTTGTTAGAATTTATATTCCTGTTTTACATAAATTACTTGATGCTGTCATGATTGTTATCACGGACCAGCACCCTATGGATCTTGTCTTGCGGTGTTATCCCCCTTGGGTACATCAAATACATCTTGTCATGTGCTTTTTGCGAACATCTTGTATTTCTTGTATACCTCTATTCATGTATACTCTTGTGCAATCTTGTAACTCTCATGATCACATGAGCCCCATAGATAAAACTATTGTACAGGTAACGTAACTCGACTGGATCCTTGTGTATTGATTTGGAAGGGTGAGTAGGAAATGGTTATGTGATCAAATCCCATATTGTAAAAATATTGTATATGTCCATTATGCCCTCATGTATAATGGAGACCCATTTTATTGTATCCCAGCCTGTTTACATAACCATCTTGTGCTCTAATCACTTATATTACTTACAGTTCTTACTTCATATACAAATTGTCTCTTGTACTCATATTTGTCTTTTAACACTGTTCTTGTGCATGTCTTACAGTTTTTATTATAGTTTACTCTACTGCTAGTTTTATAGATTATGTCATGATATGATCTTGTTTCAGTGTTGTGTATTCGCTCCTGTCCTGACTAGACTTGTTGAAAATATTACAGATGAAACTGAGGATTTCTGCACAACCTAATATGGAGCCCACCTAGACGACCCTTGTGAGTTGGACCCACAAGAGGATCCAGCTCTAGCTGAGGACATCATCCCTATAGCCTAGGCTAGATTGTAATGCCCAGTCCTAAAATACTTAGGACCAAGTACGTAGACGTGCCATCTGCATACATACGAAGCATACTCTAATATACGGAAATCTCGTATGTATACATAAGCTATAAAATGCAGTAACCATTTACTAATCTCATCCACAAACCAATATATCATAAAATTAACTTATTAAAGTCATTTGTACAAAACTTTGGGCGGAGACAAATCTACTACCAACAAAAAGAGAGAAATACATAGCAACGATGGAAGAGTCGAGCGAAGCGAAAGATGATCCAAAAGATAGCATCGTGAAGGTAGATTGTAAACTATGTCCTTGGCTAGAGCACCTGCGAAAATCACAAACACACCTGGAGAAATCATCAGGTCCTCAGAGGGACGTAACAAGTTACAGGAAGAACATGTTAATGTGAACTGTCAGAATAATAATAATATGCAAAAGACTCTCCTAGAAACAAATATGCAAAGGGGATTCTAACTGTCTATTGTGCAATTTAGAGGACAACTTTCGTACACATGGGTAGGATTTAGGCTATAAGTACGTAACTGGCATCCAGTCATACGTATCCGGCCGTAACATCAAAAACATCAGAGGTATATGCAAATATATCACGCCATAGTTCCTTTCAAAAAACTATGGTTTACCTGTTTGGCTTTCCATATGCACTAGCGACTGTCCTCCCCCAAGATATCCCACACTGACCAAGTCACGTCCATAACCTGTCCAGTTTTGTAACTGCTTGAGTCTCTATACCCTAATCATAGCAGTTACGATCTATCCGTCACACGACTTCTTACATAGAGATGGCCAAGCCAATATGCAAGCCGTGCCCCTAGCAAACTGTCTCAAGTCGTGTAGTGTGTGTGTAATGGCCAAGGAAGATATAAAGATATCCCACACTAAGAAGGTAGTCCGCTATAACTAAGTCAACATGCATCAAATAAAATAAAACAACGAAAACGACTAATAGAGTCGCTTGCACCCAAGTATGGCCTGGACGCACAGTTTATAACAAAGAAAACTAACAAAGTAAATAAATACTGAAAGTAAATAGTATGACAGTAAATATAGCAAGGTATACTTGCCTGGTGTGGGGCGATGATCGTTATGTCATGTTTTGTCCAATAGCCGGGGTCGATGCAACCATGGTCTGAGTTCGCGAGGAAATAAGGACACGTGATCAGTTGTGGTCAACAATGTAAATTGAAAAAAGTTTGTGGAAAAATAGGACATATGATCAGTTGCGATCAAGATTGAAAATAAATGAGTAATTATGGGGAAAGTATTTGTACTATATATATTTTTAGGGAAATATTTATATTATTTAGGTTTTCTTAGTATTTACTTTTTAAAATAATTGGAAAGATAAATTAAGAATTGTTTTTAGGCAAATAAGGATTTAGATAAAACCATAATTCGTATATGAAATTATTTAAATAATTGTCCAAAAATATATTTAGGCAAAAAAAATATAACTTTTCAAATACATATAATTTTAGACAAATTCAAAATCTAAAATATATTTTGGTGCCGAAACTAAATTTTATAAATATATAAAAAAATCTTTGGATGAAATATCAGGTAATAATATACTTATACTAATAATGGCAAAATATTTGTTAACATACTCATAGATATTTTCTACAGAATTGAAAATACTGATCATTCTAATAATAATCCTAATAATTATGATAAAATAATGATAGTGATAATAATAGTAATGATGATAATATATGAAAGAAAATAACAGATGCAAAAAAATGAGAGAGAAAAAATAAATAAATAATATTTGTAAACCAGAATAATACAATAATAATTCTAATACCAAACAAAAACTTGTAACAATTTATACACTAATAATATAATCTTAATACACTATATGTTATATTGTTTTAAAATCACTACATAATAAAGTAAACCAAAAATAACCATAAGACTTTATGAGCAGCACATGTGCTCTCCTCTTTCGAGGAGATCCTTAAATCCCAACCTTCAGTAGAAAAAAAAGAGAAGAAGTAAGGAAAAATATTTAAGAACGGAAGAGAGAGAGAGAGAGTAGGGGAGAAAGAGGGGCGAGAGAGGGAGGAAGGTCGGGAGTTACCGACGGTTCCGTGCGGCAGCACACCACAGGTGGGCGCGGCTGGTGATCCCGGTGGTCGTGGCATCGGTTGTCGGGATCTGGAGCGGCAGGGCTGGTGCTCACCGTGGCGGCAGAAAACTCCGGGGAACACGCCAGTCGTCACAACGGCGCTGGAAGGTGCCGGGACGTCGCAACGATGGAGGCGGGATGGTGCCGCGCTCGTCGTCACGAGGCACGTCGGTGCCGGGTACAACTCCGGTCACCGGAGAAGTCGACGGGAGGGATGCTCGGCATGGAGGCAGCGGTGGATGCACGCGAGCGGGCGGTCGGGGCTGGGCAGATCCGACGGTGGACACAGGCACATGCTGGTGCGGGCAGCAGCGTCCGGAGGAGGGTGAGGCATTGTGTTGGCGGTTGGTCTACGCTCGTTGGGAGGCTGCACCGGCGGCGACTCCGGTTAGGTAAGGGTTTTGCCAAGTTCTCTTTCTTTGTCATTGTTTGGGGCGATGGTGGACAATGATGATGATGGTGATTTAGGTTTCCGGTGAGTGTCGCGAAAGGATGATGGTGGCAGCGGTGTTGTTGATGGTGGTGTGGTGTTCCGAGGGGGTGATGACGGTGGTTCAGCGGTGGTGAGGGTTCAGGTTTGGTGTGTTAGTGGTGATGGTGAGAGACGGAGACGGCAGGGTGTTGTGGGTACGACGAACCTGGAGGTGGCTGGAGTGGCGATGGTGGCGGAGTGGCGATGGATTGGCTGGGTCGGAGAACGGCAGCAGCTTAAGGGGTGGGATTCGTGCCGCCGTGTCGGGGTTGTCTGACACGACGTGGATAACTGTACTACTGGAATAAGATTTATGTGGCCACAGATACGATGCACAACTATGGTGAAAATTTGGCTTGTGGAATTTATAGAGAAAAAGAACAATGAGGCTCTCCTTATATAGGAGGTCGGGCTCCTAGAAGGATATTGATTAGGACGATTTAAATTCCCTATTAGATATCTCACTTTTAGTTTAAATTAATTTAAAACCGATTCAATCAAAATCCAATCCGATTTAAATCTATACATATTCAAATCCAAACTTAATATGGATAACTCCCATATTTAAATTAAGTATATTAAAAGCAATAAGAAAATTTTCAAATTTAAATAGCCATAATAGTATTAATTAAATAAAAGGATTTCAAAATAAATTTTTGTATATAATAAAAATAATAAATCATTTCAAAAATTGAATTAAATAAAATCTTTTTTAATTAATTTATCAAATTTATTTAAATAACAAAACTCACATAATTTCGAATATCATTTTTGAAATAATGATAATAAACCATTCGAAAATATAAATATATATACTCACCTACTAATATTTACTATTCATGTTTTTCTAAATTACTATCATATTTGAACTATAAAAATTAATAAAACTTGTGAGTTGGCCACACCTAGACGACACTTGTGAGTTGGACCCACAGGAGGATCCAGCTCTAGCTGAGGACATCATCCCTATAGCCTAGGCTAGATAGCTAGGCTGTTATCTTATTTTATTTGTGTTGTCTTTGATTGTATTATGTGGATGTTGAGATGTTAGTGTCGTTTAGACACTTGGACTTTTTTTCCTTATGTTTGTATTTCTCTTTTGAGATTACATATCTATCTTATCGTGCTATTTCTATCTTAGAATTGTGATTGAGTTGTATCATTCTATGATTGTCCTCCGTTTGGAGATTATATCAAATTATGTTTAGTTGTGATTGTGACCTAGAATAGCGTTCTACCGTCGATACTGCAGCGTAGGCTGGACGTACACACTTCTCGTGCCCCTACAATGGGTGCGGGCCGTAACACGTTTTTAGTGGTGGTCCATGCAGGTCGAGATTCGTATTTGTGCGAAGTCGTGGTAGTGCGACGATTAGTTGTACTGCTGCGCACCAGCGATAAAACATAAGGAATAGGTTTTAGAATGAGAGGATACTCAATCACAGTTAGAATTTCTTGAGAGATTCTTGGGATAACCCTTAAGAATCTCATTATAAACTATCTCAAAATTCGATTCCAACAGTTCATGTTTACCTTCCTTATTCGTTGATAAATTTGATTCTTGGTATTCAATATTGATTTAATTTTTCTACCAAGATAAATCGTATGGGCTAGGTCGCCTCAGTTATGGAATCTAGAGTCTTCTACAGTCATATTAGCTGGCATGGCAAGGACATATAGTCTGATTTTGGATGTATTTCTCGGGTGTGGAATTTTAAGGTTTTTGCAGCCAAGCTAGCAGCAATGCAAAAAATTTTAATTACCATAATTCTAGAGGTATGTACCTTAGTTGCAGACTTTATGGTTTATCTTATCCTTGCTTACTAGTATGACGAGGATTCTGAGTATCATGATTTTGGACAGACGCATATGATTATCAGATTGTATCTTGAGAAGGTTCTTAAACATATCATATCTACCTTTCGTTTCAGTTTTTCAAAAAAAAAATTGTTTTGTTTCATCATCAATTAACTTAGGAGTAGGGATAGTTTTAGTTATTTAGTCTAGTTATTTGTAGAACTTCCTTTAGATATAATTCCTTCATAATACAATGAATTGATGACTTGTGATAGGCCTTTATCTTAGAGATGATAGTATAACCCTGGCATTATAATAGTAACCCTTGTAGCTAATTCTTTGTTGATTATAATTACCAGTTTTCACAAAGGATGTTAGTCTGCTCAGGAGGCAGTGACCCCTCCGGCTGATCAGAAGGATAGTAGGATGTATATATTGATGGTTAGAACAGTAATATTTCATAGGTATACGTTAGAAACAACAAAGATATTCGAGGTCGGTTTGTTTTTGGTGAACTTGAATAATTTTAGGTTATTTCTCGAGATATTTCACTTAAGGTTGTGATGCTAAATTTAGGAATTTAGAAATGGAGAAGAGAATTTAACTGTAATACGATGATGATACAAAATCGAATAAGATGTTGGTAAGAGGATGACTAGGAACAGAGTTAACACAAGGATTATGAGTTATAGGAAAATTTAATGATTTGGTGGAGATTTTAAAATTTAAGAAGGATGATATTGAAGGTGTATGTGAAGGAAATACGAAGGTTAATTTTATAATGGAGAATAAGTTCCTACATGACATAGTAGTAATAGCTTCGAAAGATTTTGAGGACAGTAATTTGAACAAGTTTGAGGATTTCATAAACTTTGATTTAGAGATTTTGGATCCAAGTTAGGACAAGGTGTAGGAATTTAAATTTCGGGATGATTAAGTTGATAGGGGAGAATAAGATCAAATAGAAGGAAAAAAAAGTTTTAACAAGAGCATGATTCATGAGAAATGTCTTGGGAATTTAGGCCCCGCCTTCAGGAGGGAGTTCCATGTAGGAACCCTAGAGGGGGGTGAATAGGGTCAAGCTAACTAATCAAGCACTTAGCACAAGCTAATTGGCAATTTAAAAATATAAGTGCAAGAGAAGAAGCAATAACAATACCGACACCCGATGTATCCTAGTATCCTCCCTAGAGGCAATCCAGTCCCGGAACTCTCTCCGGATTTAATCCACTATTTGAGCAAATAGTTACACACGAGTTTGGATCCGAAAAACTCGCCAACTTCTTACACGAGAGCTTTAATCCGAAGGCCTCTCCAACTTCAACCGAGAGTTTGGATACGAAGACTCTCCAACTTCAACCGAGAGTTTGGATATGAAGACTCTCCAACTTCAACCTTTCACAATAGGTTTTGATCTCCTAATACAATAAGATGAAGATCACTTTTCAACTCGAATAACTCAAACACAATTTATGGATGGCAAATGAAAACTTTGTAGAGTTGTTTGTGGATAAGCTTTGGTGGTTTAGAAATTTTTAGGCTCAAAGCATCAACCTTGAATGAAGGGGTTCAAGACTATTTATAACCAAAGCAAAGGAAAGTGCAATAATGCAACTTTCTCAGGCTGACGGATCATCCGTCGGATTTCTGCAGAAATCCTCCGGATCATCCGCCTGTATAGTCCAACGGCTATAAATAGAGCCGTTGGGATCAATCATTCGTAAAATTCGACCGTTGGAATGCAAACGGTCATATGGCAGAAAATCTGCGATTTTTCGCCGGATAATCTGAACACTCACAGAAGGTATTCTGTGAGACCATTCGGATCTTCTGTCGAATTTTCGCAGAGATCCGCCGGATTATCCGCCAGGATTCCGAAGATTGTCCTGGGTTATTTTCTACCTTAGCTTTCGATTTTGCCATCTATTTCTTGTGTTTACAATGATTCTTAAGACTCATTACAGACTCTAAATATACTGTAGTAGGAGCAGGCTTCTACAGAGTCTTGAAATGATGATGGCTTGGCTTGGCTTTTTTTCTTGATAGATGTTTGCTTCTTCCTTGACGGCAGCTTCTTCCTTGACGGTCAGCGGAACCCCCGAGTACGTGGCTCCGGAGATTTCGTCAGGTGATTCAGAAAAATCTTGTGGGAGACCATCGTCTTTGGTCCATCTTGATTTCTTCTTGCATATGTCCATGTTTGATCTTGTTTATTGCTTTTTCTGCAAGTACATGTTAGACGAACAAAGCAATATACAATGTATCAAGTTTAAGGCATATTAGGACAATGCTTACAATAGTGATAGCATAAGTATTAGTGATACCATAATGAAAACTAGTATAACTAATATGTAAAACAATAGGCACATATCACCACATATATAAGTAGAAGTAGAAATGCTATAGTGATGGTATGAAGATTAGTGATAATGAGATGTTAAACTTAACAGATTAACCATATTCAAAAACATGATACAATCATTAGGCCAACAATCTTCCCCTTTTTTATTATGGCAAATATGTTAAGTTTAGTATGAACACAATAGATGTATGTATCACTAATATATCACATACATAAGCATATATCACTAAAAGCATACTACTTAGACTACTTCTATCCCAATTAAACTTACGTCTCCCCCTTTGACATGATCAAAAATACGCTCCCCCGTACTAAGAGCTAAGAAATCAATCTTAAGTACATAAATCAGAGCATGAGGAAGGCATAGACAATCATGATCAAGATATACTAATTGAGGAACAATAGGAGAAGTGTGTAAAGACAAGTGTATAAAACTACATACCAAATGTAGAGTACTAAATAGAAAATTGCTTGTCAAAACACAATATGGTTGGTAAAACTAAAAGTATTTGAAAAACAAGAAATAAGTAGTTTACCAACTTGAAATCCAAGGAATAAATCCAAAACACAATAGGATATGAAATATTGCTCTAGTTTTGGAAGAGAACTATGAAATAAAGGATTTCAAACAAAAGCCATGAGGAATAGATAATTGCAACTAATAGATACCAATTGAGATATGAAATTAAATAAACTTGATACCAATTGAAAAGATGTAAACTTGAAACATTGATCAAAGAAACCATTAATAATCATAATTGTCCACAAATAAATAATGGAACAAAATAAAAGAATGATCAATGTAAAATATTGCAATTGATATAAAGTAATCTCATTATTTGCAAGATTTATATGCTTATCCAAGTTCATGTATTTGAACTCAATTACCTTATCATGCTATATGAATATCCTTTAGATAAACATGAAGGTAAAGGAGAAAAATACTTGAGAAAGAAAAATGCAGTCGACTTGAATGCTCCCCCTCAAAGTACTACCAAAGTTGATAAAAATCATGAATTTTGGATAAGTCCTCAACAAGGAAAGCCAAATCAATTAAGCATGGAAGAAAAGCCAAATCAACGAAAGCATAATATTCATCGAGATAAGATCTGAAAGTTAATATTAGCAAGATGACATATTTAACCCATATGAAAGAGAGAGATAAGATAATAAGGACAATCACATACACTCTCATAAACCCTTCAAAATAAAAATATCATGACCTCAATCAATAAGATATAAAAATGAAAAAAATATGGGTCCATGATAAACTATGTATACGACATATTAGAGGGTATAGATGAATTAAAACAATTTATTTGCTCCCCCTCAAAATATGCGTAACTAGTTTCAAAGCACTTATAGCATCAATATCTAGGGGTAAATCAACAATGGATTTCTCCCCCTTGCTCAATGCATATAAGGCTATAAAATCGTCATAAAATGTATAATGTCATCTTTAGTCAAGAAGTGATATCCAATTAATACTTACTAAAGATGAGAAATCAAAAGAATATTCCAATTTAGCACATGTAATCAAAAGATGACATACACTAACCTATGTAGAAGTAACTCATATTTAAATATGATATATTAATGTATGTTACCTTTTGAGAAAGATGTCATCATGAAAATGAATAAGGACAGTTAAATCAATCATGATGAGAGTCAAAATATCGCTCAAAAATAAAATAAAAATAAACCTCAAATATCATGTCCATGATTATCTAATCAAGAAAGAATCAACCAATTTATTACTTTGCATGGACAAGGTATATTGTACCACATATTTATCCAACAACGGATAAATTCAAACCTTGCTAATGGTAAATTAATAATCCATAAAGTTCAAATAGCAAAGGTCATATGTGATAAACCATGAGTAGTCAAAGTAGAGTAATAAATTAACTTGATAATCTCATAACTAGATAATTTAAGACTACTTAATCATTAGGATCATTCATAAAGAAAACAAATGAATAAACATGATCCAATGATAAATCTCATCAAGAGAAATTCAAAATCCACATTTATAAAGAATCTTACAGATCAATGAAAAATATAGAAAAGAGTCAATCTTAAAATGATCACACATTCAATCTAAAGAGATGTAATGATAATACGATAAAATTATGACTCAAAAAGTGGGAGAAATTTAAGAGAGACTTGCTAATGACTAGTATGGAAGAAAGTTAAAACAAGAAATCACAAACCTCTAAGAGAAAACAAGATCTAATAAAGAATTTGTAAAACTAGTTTTAGAGATCAAACATATCACAAATCTTCTTTTTGTAAACTAGCATATCATATGTAGATTGAAGTATAGGAATATAGTTAGATGTGTAAAAGTGAGCCAAAATTATATAGCTTAATAATATATCACAAATAAGCAAACTATATAATCCAAATAAGATTAATGAGGAAAGCCATTAACAAGATAAATGTGCTCATTAATTCTTAAGTCACTAACACTAAAAATACTTGCTTAAGCAAAGAGTTCTCAATAAGTATAATATATTTTGAATGATCAAAATGATTTGTAGACCCTTAATTAAGCAAGGATAAGAGTATAAGATAACAAAATAAAAAGAATTAGACTCTTATCAAGTATAAGCCAAAAGAGATATTCATGTAAACACAAATAAAATAAATATCTTTGCCAAGTATAGAGATTAACCCAAGATAATGAAATAATGGATCGATCTAGAGAATGCAAAATATTATAGCCATTATGAAATAAGAGTATTCTCTAGAAATGGGAGATCTCTAACCAAAAGCTCAAACCATAGTAGCTAAGGACATAAGACATATGATGTATCAATTACACGGATTCTCATGTGCTACAACAACATCATTGGGAAACAATAATTCCAAAGAAGCATAAACCCGAGAAATGAGCAAGGAAAGCACATTAAAAATAAGAAAGCTGATCGAATTATCCGTCGGATTTCAGCGAAAGTTCGGCGGATTATCCAAACTTAGTGCTCACAAAGCTGCTGGAATTGATTGGATTATCCGTCAGATTTTCGCGGATATCCGTCGGATGATCCGAACTATTGCTCACAGACTTGCTGTTTGCAGTCGGATGATCCGCCGAATTATACCAAAAATCTGTTGGATTTTCCGTCTCTCTATAAAATCAAATTTTCAAAGAGCTTTCATAGTGCACCAAAGAAAAGTGAAAATATATAGACTAGAAAATGTGCACTAATTAAAGAGGTAAAATCAATATACAAGGTAAGGCACAAAAACATGTGATCCTTAAAAGAACTTTCATAAATAGTCATGAACAAGACACTAATAAAAGATTTCTCTCAACATCCCAACTTAAAGGTATAAAATAAATACATATGAAAAGTTAGGAATCACATAGTTAAAACTATATATATATATATATATATATATATATATATATATATATATATATATACATGAGAAGATTCAACAAACAAGAGAAAAATATGTATCCATAAAGTCAACCAAAAAGCTAAAAAGACATCATTAAAAGAAAGCTTTAAGGAAGAAGCTTATTGATTCAAAAAGAGAGACACAAATTTGATCAAAAGAATCAATAGCTAGAGTATGAGTTAAGCACAAGTTTAAAAGTAACAAGTATGAATAAATACTCTTCAAGTTAATATAAAACTTTATCTTAACTCATATGCCTACATAAAGGTATTTATACAAAAATAGATATCAATATAAGAGATACATGAACTATATGTAGATGAAAATTTAATGTATATAGTCATGTATCCTTAATGAATAAAAAAATATTACAAATTCAAAAATATGTATAAATAAACTTCATTAGGCAAAGATATAATTGATTCTCAAGAAGATAATCAAGATAAAGTATGAGAATCAATAATGAATATATTATGTAAGCACAAGGTTAAAATGGAAGTATAAGTGTATACTTGTCAAGTGATAAGAAGCTTGTGCTAAACATATATATTCACAAATACCGATTTAAAGTAAATATTATATATTAAAGAGAAATCGGTAAGAAGTAACTATCCTCAAAAACTTTAGAGACGGAGAGTTAAAATCATATTAACTCAAATCAAAATCAAGCTCCTATGGACTAGAGTGATATGCATGCTTCATAATATAGAGATTAAGAATAATAAGCATGCATAAATCAAATGTGTCACACTTAATAGAAAATGAGTGATAAACTACATAGTGTGAACTAATCATTTAAGCCGAGTAACTAGTCATGCTAGATAAAAGAAATAATAAGAAAATTAACTAAGCATGCTAGTATTGTATCTCACATTGATTTATATAGAAGGCAACTGAAGGATGACAATGTGAGCTAGTAGCAAGACATCAAGAGAAACATGCTAGATTCTACAAATATAAATAATTTAAAGAGAAACGATTAGCATGTTACCAAAGTGGCTCTAGTGGCCACACTTGTGTTGGTGCAATTGCTTAGAAGATGACCTTTGAGCTTTGCAACCACCAACACGCTCCTCGGTGCTATGTTCCGATACAAGAAGCTCCACCTACAACATTAGGCGAAGACTTTGGTATCCAAATAAACTTGGATCCATATTTGTTAGCTTTAGGGACCCATATACTATTTACTCTAGCATTGGTACAAAAATTCCTACGAATAGGACAAGTTAAACTCATGTGTCCAATACGAGAGCAATAGAAGCACCTCATACTAGTGTGTGCATATGTATCAAAATGAGCATGATTATGAATATGTGACATACTAGATTGATGAATATATTTAGAGTGAGCATGCATGAATTTGGCCTTAAGAATATCATGTTCTAATATCAAATCATCATGCATACAAGTAAGAGAATCAAATTTAATATTTAAAGTATTATTCTCTTTTTCAAATAAAACAATTCTAGAAATAAAATCATTATTTTGTTTCTTTAAAAGAGTCAATAGAAGAATCATACAAATGATTTAGCTCATGAGTTTGCCTCTTAAGATCTTCTATTGATGAGAAAAGAGATTTGATTTTCAAAATTAAAGTCTCATTCAAACTCTTTAAAGAAACACAAGATTAGTTTTGAGAATCAAGTCTAGATAATAAAACATTATTTTCATTTCTCAAAAACTCATTTGCTTCTTCTAAATGAACAAACTTTTCAAAAAGTTCTTCATTTGTAAAATAAAGGTTATCAAGAATCTCTAAGGATTGTTTAGCCATGGCTTTCCACTTAGAGAATTTCTTGCATTTAGAAGAAGGATGATTGTCTATGCTACTAGAAATAAAATCCTCTTTATCGAAGGAGGATAAATAAGATGCCATAGAAAAATAACAAGGATCTACTCTAAGGATGTTAAGCCTAACAATAGAGTCCTTGCTCTGATACCAATTGTAGGAACCCTAGGGGGGTGAATAGGGTCAAGCTAACTAATCAAGCACTTAGCACAAGCTAATTGGCAATTTAAAAATATAAGTGCAAGAGAAGAAGCAATAACAATACCGACACCCGATGTATCCTGGTATCCTCCCTAGAGGCAATCCAGTCCCGGAACTCTCTTCGGATTTAATCCACTATTTGAGAAAATAGTTACACACGAGTTTGGATCCGAAGAACTCGCCAACTTCTTACACGAGAGCTTTAGTCCGAAGGCCTCTCCGACTTCAACCGAGAGTTTGGATACGAAGACTCTCCAACTTCAACCGAAAGTTTGGATACGAAGACTCTCCAACTTCAACCTTTCACAATAGGTTTTGATCTCCTTATACAATAAGATGAAGATCTTACTTTTCAACTCGAATAACTCTAACACAATTTATGGATGGCAAATAAAAACTTTGTAGAGTTATTTGTGGATAAGCTTTGGTGGTTTAGAAATTTTTAGGCTCAAAGCATCAACCTTGAATGAAGGGGTTCAAGGCTATTTATAACCAAAGCAAAGAAAAGTACAATAATGCAACTTTCTCAGGCTGACGGATCATCCGCCGAATTTCTGCAGAAATCTGCCGGATCATCCGTCTGTATAGTCCAACGACTATAAATAGAGCCGTTGGGATCAATCATTCGTAAAATTCGACCGTTGGAATGCAAACGGTCATATGGCAGAAAATCTGCCGGAATTCTACGGTTTTCTGTCGGATAATTCGAACACTCACAGAAGGTATTCTGTGAGACCATTCGGATCTTCCGTCGGATTTCCACGGAGATCCGCCGGATTATTCGCCAGGATTCCGAAGATTGTCCTCGATTATTTTCTATCCTAGCTTTCGATTTTGTCATCTATTTCTTGTGTTTACAATAATTCCTAAGACTCATTACAGATTCCAAATATACTGTAGTAGGAGCAGGCTTCTGCAGAATCTTGAAATGATGATGGCTTGGCTTGGCTTCTTTCCTTGATAGATGTTTGCTTCTTCCTTGACGGCAGCTTCTTCCTTGACGGTCAGCGGAACCCCCGAGTGCGTGGCTCCGGAGATTTTGTCAGGTGGTTCAGAAAAATCTTGTGGGAGACCATCGTCTTTGGCCCATCTTGATTTCTTCTTGCATATGTCCATGTTTGATCTTGTTTATTGCTTTTTTTGCAAGTACATATTAGACGAACAAAGCAATATACAATGTATCAAGTTTAAGGCATATTAGGACAATGCTTACAATAGTGATAGCATAAGTATTAGTGATACCATAATGAAAACTAGTATCACTAATATGTAAAACAATAGGCACATATTACCACATATATAAGTAGAAGTAGAAATGCTATAGTGACGGTATGAAAATTAGTGATAATGAAATGTTAAACTTAACAGATTAACCATATTCAAAAACATGATACAATCAACATTCCAGCCACCAGACCTAGTTGGAGGTGAGTTCTTGACCTAGACCTTAGCATGTCTTTGATGATTGATGTACCCCACCATATTACTTGTATGTTTTGATACCTTATGACTGCTTTTGATCTAGTATGACTAGAATGGATAGATAAGACCCCAGACTGATATTACCTGCCATGACCCTATATGTTATTTTTCAATTGCATGATTTAGATAAGTTTTCTTAAGACCTTGATTTGTTGGGGGGATTGACCTAGAAGGAGTACGATTGACCTAAATTTCAAGGATAAAATTATTTTAAGGAGGGTAGACTTGTAACCACTACTTTTCTAAAATGAGGATAATTTTAAACTTTTGTAAAATTTATCATTAAATAATAGGATTTAAATCATGTTAATGATTAATGGTAACTTTTAATTAATTTAATACTATTTAATTTAGTGTATTGTGACGGGCATTTTTACTAGTGTAACCTTAGAGCTACTTAGCCTAAAGACTAACCATGACCACGGAGACCTAATCATTTGATTAGAATAGCTAACTACCACTTTAGGTTAGGGGTATTTTGGTCATTTGTGACTTTTTAATTAATTTGAATTATAGTTAATTAATAATGTGCTCATTAAGATATTAGGCCTTAACCTAGAATTGCCCTAATCTAGATATTAGTCATGAGCCTAGATATTAGATTAGAAGCTTCCATCATATGACAAGGTTAGTAATATCTAGATATTATTTTAAGGTTAGATATTTTGCTTGGAATCCCTAATTTTCATGGGCCTTTACCTAGAAAGCCTTGAATTATGCATGTAGAGACCTTTAATTCACTTAGAACTAAACCCTAACCCTAGAGATACCCCTTGGATGCCATCAAAGGATCCCCTCCCCTATATAAATACATGTTAGCACCCCCTTACCTCTTTTCATTACACTCTTCAAACCCTAATAAAGTTCTTCCCCAAATTCATCTCCTTTCTCCAAATTAACTCCAAATTGAGCCCAATCAATTGCAACACACTCCCCAACTGTAGAAGAGGATATTAGAGGATAGCTAGCAAGAATTTGGAGCAAGTCGACCATTGGAAGTGGAGCGATTTGGCTCTCAAGAGAAACTTCATGAAGAATTCCAACTCTCAATAGGTAATGGCTCTAAACCCATTAATATTTTGATTTCTCTTCATAGATGCATTCATTTAGGGTTCCCTAGCTGTAGGCCAAGTTTGGTAGGAAACTGAATCCATTTGATACGCGTATCGGAGTGTAGTGTAAAGTGTTTGGTAAAATGCCACTTAGGATTTTACTTTACCGTTTTCTAAAACTAATTTCACTAAAATGTAGCCCTATGTGTGTGGATTCCAAAACCCTAGGTCTGAGTCAATTTTGGACATATTTTGTGTCCAAAATCGGCCACAGGGATGCCCGCAGACACTGCATGCAGTGCCCTGCTGCCCGAGCTCGAGTTCTTCGTAGACACGTCACATGGACCCACCAAATTTGGCATAGAAGGGGGGCAATGTCTGATAACATGCCCCTAAATATCATGAGATTTTATCCAATATTTTGTGAGTAATCACGATCGTACTGATTTTATAATGTCACGCACACACAGAGAAACCCACTCTGATACGGGTTTTGACACGACACACGACCCCTTGTGGACATGATACAGACACATGGACACGAGCACCTAGACCTAGGCTACCACAGGACACGACCCCATGACTATTAATTGGACACACGTGTCCCTAGATAGGTCGACACACCCCTACGAGACAGTTTGAGCACTGCCTGTTGCACTGTCCTAACACCATAATTTGGATACGATTTTGGCCCTCGTGGACACTTGTTGACACCTGTAGACACACCCCTTCCTATTAGATATCATATTTGAGTATATATATATATATATATATATATATATATATTTTATATATATATATATATATATATATATTTGAGTATATATATATATATATATATATATATATATATATATATATATATATATACTCAAATATATATATATATACTCAAATAGATGAAAGAATTAGCGCCGCGCAACCCTAGCGTCGCGCAGTAGACTTCTATAATTTCTTCGCATCTCGCCGGCCCCGGCTTGGCCACCGGCCAGGCCGGAGTCATGGCCGCGCCTAAGTCCTTCGCGGACGCAGTCGCTGGCCGAGTCATTGCTCCCCCCCGACTCGCGGATCGCGTGGTGTCGTCCTTCAAGGGTGCACCTGCGATCTCGTTCACTGAGGAAGAAGAAGCAGCCTTGGCGGCTCCCTTGAAGTTTGCTCTCATTGGAAAATTCTCGCACAACAAGCCTCCGATTGAAGTCATTCGCAAGGTCCTTCAAGGGTTTGAGTTTAAAGGATCGATTAAAGCAGGTGTTATTGATCGAAAGCATATACTAATCCGACCGAGTATAGAAGAAGACTATTTGAGACTCCGATCGAAAGAGATGTGGTTCATTGCTCGTGCTCCTATGAGGATCTTCAAGTGGGATCCTGATTTCTCTCCTTTGATCGAGTCTGCGGTTATGCCGGTGTGGGTAAGTCTTCCTGACCTACCCCATCATCTTTATGCCAAGGATGCGCTCTTTGCGATTACGTCGGCCATCGGAACTCCTCTGAAAATAGATCGTGCCACTGAAGATCTGGCGAGACCTAGCATGGCTAGGGTTTTTATAGAGATAGATGCGGGGAAGCCGCTACAGCGACGGGTGCGCATAAATTTATCGAAGGGAAGGAGCTTCTGGCAGAATATAGATTATGAGCATACCCCGTTATACTGCAATCATTGTTTTCACCAAGGTCACAATGTGGACTCGTACAAAATGAAAAACAAAGGAAAAATGATTGTTCAGGAGGAGGAGCACGAGCCTCGAAGGCCGACCACGCGTCCAAAGCCTACCCAGCCACCTGTATCATCTGGTTTGCCCAGAGTAGATGACGGAGTTAATGTACCTGTTATGCTAATATCTCAGTGGGGGGTGATAATGATGATCCTCGAGAGAATAATCCTGATCAAGTGGTGCCGCCATCCCACGATAACCCAGATGCCATAAATGCTACTCCACCTGGCCCTATGGGATATCAAGACACTCCCCCGTCTGCGGAGGCGAATCCCGATGACTTGACGGCGGGGGTCACTGCACAGGCCACTACCGACGTCAGTTTGACGCCGCAAGGAAATATGGATGAAGGAGAAATACGACGTAGGCGATGTAGCTGGGCGGATATTGCTGATGAAGAGGAACTACAGGATCAAGGAGATGACGTAGTCGCCGACTCGCTGGAGGAAGTTTCTCCATCGGATAATGAAGAAGAAGAAGAAGGTAATCCAGGAGGAGGCACAGTCACGCCTTCGGACTCGATTCGGCTTGAGTCACAGCACACAACAGAAACGTCTAAGCGGCAGCAGGGGAAGAAACATGTGGAACCATCTGATCGAGTCACTCGGTCGGCTGCAAACAAAGCACTATCTGGTAACCAAACCCTATCCACCCATCATGTATAATATCTTGATTTGGAATGTCCGTGGTATCGCTGACTCTATGACTCTTAAAAGACTTAAAAGCATTATTAGACTGCATAAAGTTCACTTTGTTGCCATTATTGAGCCTAAAATAGACCGAGAGCAGCTTCTTCGCTTCCGTCTTAAACTAGGGTTTTCTCATGCATTGGCTAATACGAGAGGTAATATTTGGGTAATGGCTAAAGATCCGAGTGACATCGTCCTAGTAGATGAGTTTGACCAGGCGGTTTCGATCCGGTTGGTTGATCCTTTATTGCCGGTGGAGACCCTAATCTCGGTTGTACATGGGGATAACAAGAAGGAAGGTCGTAGGCTTCTTTGGGATAGATTGCTCCATACTCAGAGTTTGCAGAGTTTACCTTGGATCGTCGGGGGAGATTTTAACGCTGTTTTGAGAGTGGAGGAGAAGGTGGGTGGCAGAAGGGCAGACGCAGTTTCCATGCAGGAATTTGCAAACTTTCAACTAGCCGCAGGTGTTTCCGAATTGCCATTTTCAGGGACCTCCTTCACGTGGGTCAAGTCGGACAGTGCTGATAGGCGGGCTTCGCGGTTAGACAGGGTGTTCATGGATAGTTCTTGGCATCAGTTTGCCCCGTGTTCCGTGGAAGATCATCTGAACCGTGCAGAGTCCGACCATGCTCCAATTCTTGTTCGTCTCCTTGCTCAACAACATAATATTCGTAAACCATTTCGGTTTCTGGATTTTTGGACAAAACATGAAGACTATTTGCAGCTGATCAGGGATGCGTGGCTCTCGGTGGATCATCATCATAGAATTACCAGGGTTGCTCGTAGGATGGAGGCATGCAGGGCTGTGTTATCTCGTTGGAGTAGATCCACATTTGGTGATTTATTCCAAGCAGTAAAGGAGGCAGAGGACAAGGTCCTGGCAGCAGAATGTATATTCGAAGCTGATCCCTCTGAGGAGAATTTCATTTCTTTATCGATGCAAACTGCTTTGCTTAAGCAACGGATCAAGATTGAGGAGGATTACTGGCGTCAAAAATCTAGAATGAAATGGGATTTAGAGGGGGATAAGAACACTGCTTACTTTCATGAATGTGTCAACTATAAGAAGAAGTCCATTCGGATTCATTCTATTCTTACTCATGACGAAGTTCCCCTGTCCGATAAGTCCCTTATCAAATCTGCTACTGTGGATTATTTCTCGTCATTATTCCAGAGGGGTGAGATTACGGATGATGACGAGTTTCTATCGGTGATCCCTAGATTGATAGATGATGCGGACAATGATTGTCTCATTGCTCCCCCGTCGAGGCAGGAGTTGTTCGAGACTATTAAATCTCTCGACAAGAATAGTGCATCAGGTCCAGACGGTTTTAGCGTGCAATTCTTCCTGAGTAGCTGGGATATTATTGGAGATGACATTACAGAGGCTATCGGTATGTTTGTCGATGGCTTCTTCCTTCCTCGAGACATTACGAATACATCTTTGGTCTTGCTTCCTAAGATCAAACAGCCGAAGTACTTTTCTGACTATAGACCTATTAGTCTCTGCTCTGTTCTCAACAAAATCATCTCGAAGACTCTTGCTTCCAGACTGGCTCCATTCCTTCCTAAGTTGATCTCCCCAGAACAGAGCGGCTTTGTTAAAGGTCGTGAAATTGTAGACAACATTGTTTTGGCTCAAGAGATTGTGGCTAAGCTTAATAAGAAGCATTGGGGAGGAAACATTGCTATAAAGCTGGATATGATGAAGGCTTACGATCGTGTTGATTAGAGGTTCCTTCTCAAAATTCTGCGACGGTTTGGATTTCACAATAAATGGGTCGACATGATGCTGCGTCTCCAGAACAATGTCTGGTTTTCTCCTCTGATCAATGGGGAATCCGCCGGATATTTCCAGTCTTTCCGAGGTGTGAGATAGGGGGACCCGATCTCACCAGCATTATTCATTATAGCAGCAGAGGCTTTGTCTAGAAATTTGAAGCAATTGCCTAACACTGATGGTTTCACTCCTTTTATCTCGCCTAGAGGGTGTATGCCTATTACGCACTTGTCATACGCTGATGATGTGTTGTTATTCTCTGCAGGGGACTATCGTTCTATTGCTTTAGTCCAGGACACATTGGCAAGATATGAAGCAGTCTCTGGCCAAAAACTCAATGTAGCCAAGACTAAGCTTTATGTTTCGGACAAGACAGGCCCTGATCGAGTCGCGGAGCTGTCGGATCGGACAGGGTATGAGATTGGCCAACCCCCGTTCACTTATTTGGGCTGTCCGCTGGCTGCCGGGCGTAGGAACGCTGATATGTTCGAAGATCTTCTTGGTAGGATCAGGGCCAGGATTGATGGTTGGCATAATAAAATTTTGTCGCCGGGAGGTAAATTGATTTTGCTTAAATCAGTCCTCTCTTCTATTCCTGTTTATACACTGGCGGCATGCGATCCTCCTATTTCAGTTCTTAATCGTATTGAGGCCATGTTTAGCTCTTTCTTTTGGGGTTCTTGTAATGGGGCTCCAAAAAGAAAATGGATGGGATGGGACTTGATGGCCAGGACTAAGTCGGAGGGTGGCTTGGGAGTGAAATGTTTGGAGGATATTATGCAAGCTTTTGCTATGAAATTATGGTGGAAATTTCGTTCACATGATAGTCTATGGATTCAGTACTTTAAGGCCAAATACTGTTCTCAGGTGAGCCCGCTTGATGCTGTAGTTACGTCGAATTCATCTTATGTTTGGAAAAGATTGCTTGTAGGGCGCGGGTTGGCGGATCAGTTCATATTGATCGATGCTCAGGGGCTTCATTGGCGCAGGGTGTCGGAAAAGTTTACTCTTTCGTCTGCTTGGAATATAGCTCGAAGGAGATGGCAGCTGAATCCTGTTTTCATTCATATTTGGGGTACTTGTATACCCTACAAGTGGTCAATTCTGTTATGGCGAGTGCTGCATTGTAAGCTCCCTACAGATGAAAATGTCATGAAGATGGGATATAATTTGGCATCTAAATGCCATTGTTGCTTGCATAGCTCAGGAGAAACGATGGAGCACATACTGTATGAGGGTGAGCTGGCTAGGGCGGCCTGGACGTCTATGCAGGCTACTTTCCAGATTCGGGGAAGAAGCTCATGTTTGAGGCATTGTCTGCAGAAATGGTAGCGTGGGAAGCATCTACACAGATGACAGATCGGGGTGGGAGCTGTTATATGGGTATTGTGGAAAAACTGCAACAAATAGCGATATGAGGGTTACACATAGTCGAAGGAGGCTATGGTGCAGGAGATCTTTCGGCAAATTACCAAAGCTACAATCAAGTGTCGACATTAGTTGTTGCTTTTCTAGTTCATTCTGTTTGTGTAACTCTTGCTGTTTTGCGTAAGGATTGAATAAAGTGGTGGTTCGAAAAAAAAATATATATATATATATACTCAAATATATATATATATATATATATATATATATATATATATATATATATATATATATATATATATATATATATATATATTCAAATATATATATATATATATATATATATATATATATATAAATATATATATATATATATATATAATGTATATGTATTAGGTTGTTTGAGTGTGTGTGTGCACTGTGAGTGTGTTGTGTCATGAGCAGTGTCCTAGGCTAGTGTCAACAAGTATAGAAATATATATATGTGTGTATATGCTATGAGCTATATAGGTTGTGGTTATAATTTAGTTAAATACTATATACATGCTTAGGTATATATAGGAATGTTGGTTTTGGGACAGTGGTGTGAAGGTCAACCAAGCCACCATTGGCCCTGTCCAAGGGCATTTGGCTTGTGTTCAGGTTATGAGAGGGGATATATATATATATATATATATATATATATATATATATATATATATATATATATAGGGTATCACAAATGTGGTATGCATATAATTATATGGCATATATATATGTTGTTCAATGGGTTTGAGAAGGTATCCAATACAGAAACTGAGATATTGGTGGTTATACCATGTATCAACCGATACATATTTGGGCTTTGGTTGATTTGTTGACCAAAAGATATGTAATGGGTTCCTTGTACCAGATTTGGGTGGTTTTATATGTGTGTATGTTTTTGGGGGTCACCTTGGGATAGAGAGAGGCTAAGGAATCAGAGTGGATGGAGTGTCAGTCGAATATTGAGTCCAAGTAACAGTATTCGACTGAAAAATGAAGGGGATTCAAGTGGACAGTCAAGTGACTGTGGGAAATGGCTTAGATATTCATAGAGGGAGGATGTAGAACTGAAGCAGTAATCTACTGCTTTGGAGTCAGGAAGATAGGAAGAGCAGGCCATTAGCCAGGGCAGCCTTTGGCTTTGGCTTGGCAAAGCTTTATAAATACATTTCAGATGTGTGGGGCATGCATGCCTGTGCATCTATCAGTAGCAGCAGTAAGCTATTGTGAAAGGGTGGCACATGAGCAGAGAAGAGGATCAGCAAGTACTTGACCTGCAGATGGAAGTAGAGGGATTTTCCCTACTCTACAGTGGAGTTAGTTCCAGAGAAGGGAAAGGGGTGTTCAGGTGGTTGGGTTCTTATGGCAATGTGGTATATATATATATATATATATATATATATATATATATATATATATATATATATATATATATTATATAGATGTTTGTGTATATAGAGTAGCTGGAAATTTTGATGAAAAGTGAAACGTTAAGAGAGGGAGCCATTGTATGTATCATGGCTTGGATGACTTTATAGTGTGTGTTCATGAGTATGATGTATTAGTGGTGAGTAGAGGAGGATAACCATATAGATATAGGTAAAGGATAATGTAGACATAGGTAATGTAAATATAATAAGATGAGATATTGCCTTTACAATCCCATATAGGTTTGCATATATAAGTAGAAGGATATTTGTAGGCTATAAACTATATTGCCTTGTAGCTATAATTTTTTTTGGGAAACGAAGAATATTATTCAAAGAGAAACAAGGGTGCCAGGAGATGGCCCAAGCACCTACATAACCTCCACTCGGGAGGACGCCTACCTACAAAGCCAAAACGAGGAAGCGAATCCGGCCGGGAGAGACCGGGGGGAGGAAACAAAAGAAGAGGGGGTATGGGGGGAAAGAGGACGGGGAGTACCCGCCAACCCCGAACTAAGGAGGATACTTAAAGTGTGGGATCTGCTTCTTCCCCGAGCTGGAGGAGCGCAGGACCCTAGGCGGGACAGATGCCGCTGCAAACTGCGTAGTTGCCAGCATTGGTTGCACCTCCCGCGAGTCGTTGGGCAACTTAGGATTCGGGAATTTGTCTGCAAAATAGGACTCCAAGTTAATGTGTTCGTTGTTGTGTATTCCCAGAGCCGCATCAAGAGCCTGTTCGACCTCTAGCATTCTTGGTAGGATCGCGTAAGCAATATATGTGTGTGTGTGTGTGTATGTGTGTGTGTGTATGGAATATCCTAGTAACTGATTTGTGAGTAATAGGATGTGGTTGACCCTTTGACTAGTGTTGACCAATTGACTCTTTGACCTAGAACTAGCCTAGTTGACCTAGTTTGACTAGATAATTGACCAAATCCTAGATGTTGACTTGGTTTGACAGAGGTTGGCCAAAGTTGACAAAGAGTTGACTTTGACATAGAATGGCTTAGAATCATGTAGAATGCATTGTTAACTTCAAATATTACCTTCTTGATTACATCATAACCTGTGTTCTCTATTTAGGGCTCAGATACCTCAGTTCGGACATTTATATTCACAGTCACTCAGGATCTCAGGCGAGTATATGCTCTGATCATTTTCATACTTGTTAGAATTTATATCCCTGCTTTACAAAAATTACTTGATGTTGTCACGATTGTTGTCACGGACCAGTACCCTATGGATCCTGTCTTGAGATGTTATCCCCTTGGGTATATCAAATACATCTTATCATGTGCTTTTCACGAACATCTTGTATTTCTTGTACACCCCTATTCATGTATACTCTTGTGCAATCTTATACTCTCACGATCACATGAGCCCCATGGATAAAACTATTGTATAGGTAACGTAACTCGACTGGATCCTTGTGTATTGATTGGGAAGGGTGAGTAGGAAATGGTTATGTGATCAAATTCCATATCGTGCAAATATTGTATCTGTCCATTATGCCCTCACGTATAATGGAGATCTATTTTATTGTATCCCAGCCTGTTTACATAACCATCTTGTGCTCTAATCACTTATATTACTTACAGTTCTTATTTCATATACAAGCTGTCTCTTGTACTCAAATTTGTCTTTTTATACTGTTCTTGTGCATGTCTTACAATTTTCATTATATTTTACTCTACTGCTTGCTTTATAGACTCTGTCATGATATGATCATATTTCAGTGTTGTGTATTCGCTCCTGTCCTGACTGGACCTGTTAAAAATATTACAGATGATACTGAGGATTTCTGCACAACCTACTATGGAGCCCACCTAGACGACACTTGTGAGTTGAACCCACAGGAGGATCTACCTCTACTTGAGGACATCATCCCTATAGCCTAGGCTAGACAGCTAGGCTGTTATCTTATTTCATTTGTGCTATCTTTGATTGTATTATGTGGATGTTGAGATGTTAGTGTCATTTAGACAGTTGGACTTATTTTGCTTCTGTTTGTATTTCTCTTTTGATATTTTATATCTATCTTATCGTACTATTTCCATCTTAGAATTGTGATTGAGTTGTATCCTTCTGTAATTGTCCTCCGTTTGAAGATTATATCATATTATGTTTAGTTGTGATTGTAACCTAGAACAGCGTTCCATCGCCGATACTGCGGTGTAGGCTGGACGTACCCACTTCTCGTGCCCCTACACTGGGTGCAGGTCGTGACACGTACTTGCGAGATAGCAATCTTTCTTTGTTCGATCATTTATAGCAATTCTCTTTTTTCACTTAAGGATAATCCTTTTATATGTGACCTGGTCTTCTGCAATTGTAGCATATTGGTTCGTCTTCAAGTTTGTTCTTCGTCTTGCGATATAACTTTTCATACTTCAGAAATTTCTTGAATTTATGGAGATTTGTGCTAGTTCCTCATCGTCGACAGATGTATCGTCTGTAGCTCTTTTGTGATGTGCCCTGAGTGCTTTATTCTTTTCCATGGGAGTTGATTCCTCGAAGTTGTTAAGGTCAAGTTCATGCGTTATGAACTTTTCCATCAGTGTTTCAAGAGACATGACTACAAAATCTTTTCCTTCAATTATTGCAGTCGCCTAGGGATTCCAGTTCTTGGTGAGTCCCCCAAGCACCTAGCGAATCTTTTCATGATTTGTATATTCCTGTCAAAGAGAAGATAAAGGATTAACAATATCAAGGAAACATGTAAACATGTGTGTTATGCTCTCATCGTGCTTCATTCTGAATGCCTCATACTCTTATGTAAGCCTACTGCTCTTGAATTCCTTTACTTGTGAAGTTCCTTCATGTGTTACCTCAAGAAGTTTCCAGATCTCTTATGCAGTGTTACGGGTAGATACTCTATTAAACTCAGTCCTATCTACATCACAAAATAATGCATTAATAACTCTAGCATCAAGTCTGACTTATTGGTTTTCAAGGTCAGGGTACCTGTCATGTGGTTTATCAACAAGAGTACCATCAACAATAATCTTATCAAGCTTTTTATAGCCATCAATAACTATTGGCCAGAGGTCAAAATCTAGAGACTTGTGGTAGAAGCTCATTCGTGTTTTTCAATAGGTTGGTTCCATCAAATAGAGGGGGGCCTATGTGTGGATTGGCCTTCACCAGTTAAAATATATTTCAAGGTTTCCATGTGTTCTCTAGAGTGTTAGGTCTATAGAAGGGAACCTGCTCTGATACTAATTATAGAAACGTTGAGCACCTCTAGAAATGAGTGAATAGAGTGCATGTGTGTAGTAGAATAATAATCACTAATTAAAAATATGGCAGTAAATAAACAGATATATAAGCATGCAATATCCAAATAAATACGTAAAGTAAGGAGTTCAGAAAAGCAAACGCGAACACCAATGTTTATATTAGTTTTCCTCTGAGAGGACTAGTATAGTCTCGAGAACTTAGCTTGATGTTTAATCTACAATACAGTAAAATACAAGCTTTGATTCGAAGCACTTGCAACTTCTTTTAGGAATGTGGGTTTGATTCGAAGAGAACGACGACTTCAGAACAATGTAGAACCATGAGCTTTGATACGAAGGACTTACGACTTTACAACCACAAGTGTTAAGACCAACACTTGAGAATCAGACTTCTAAAATTGGAACCAGTTGGAACTAGAAGGCTGGGAGTTGATATTGGGAATAGAGAAGGTTTACAGCTCAGCTAGATAGGCAAGTGAAGAATGATTGAATTGGTAAAAAAATGGAGAAATGAATGCCTATTTATAGGTTTATTGACGACCGAGTTAGGATAGAGTTCGGTCCCCTAATTTTTAGAAATTCGAACGTTAGAAGCCTGGTCTTCAGAAAGAAGAGGCTGACCAAGGAACTAGATTTTACCCTGACAAAGTTCGGGTAGATTTTGGGCCAAGTCCTTACCAGAATGGTTTGGGTTTAGGTCACGTTTATTTTATGGACTAGAACTATAGTTTAGGCTTAGGTTTGAGTTTCTTAGTACCAATGCGATCCAATGCATATCTTGTCATATAAAAGAAATACAAAATCTGTAACAAATGATAACATCAAGGCGTCCTTGTTGTATGAGAATAGTTGATATATATAGTACTGACTTTCTGCTGATGTACTAACTATGCCTTATCGAGTTATATCAAGTCATGGTTCGATCAATATCAAAATCAAGTTGACCAGTGAGTATTTGGGCCAGCAGAGTGCAGTTCTTATTTTTAAAGATGTCCGCTATGTTCTCGATATTCGTTTCAACCTGGTATCGGTTGGAAGGTTGGATGAAAAAGAATTCTTCAATCTCTTCGAGGACGATCATTAGAAGCTTTCCAGGATTTCTAGGGTGATTGCCAGAGGAAGCAAGAAGTCTGGTCTCTTCTATATGGAAGGGAGCACACATGGGGCATAAGAGGTGAACACAGTCAGTCATGCATCTACCGAGTTGTAGCACAGACGGCGCAGCCATATCGGCGAGAAGGGGATGAGCTACTTGGTGAATAGGAATGTGATTTCAGGCTCAAGTCTACAAAGTTATAGAGATGCATGCACTGTTTGGCAGGAAAAAAATAGGGTGTCTTTCTAAAGTCACCCAAGTTCAAAGAATCTGGTGTTGCTTGAGTTGATTCACTCGGTTGTTTGTGGTCTTATGAATGTAAAATCTATTGGTGGTTATGTATATTTTATAACTTTTATTAATGATTGTTCCAAGAAAGTTTGGGTCTATGCTTTAAAGACCAGGATCAGGTGTTGTCCGCTTTCAAAGAGTTTTAGGCCTCTATTGAAAGGGAGACGGGCAAAAAATTACTATGTGTTCATCCGACAAAGGCGATAAATACATCGATCCCTTTGATGCGTATTACAGAGAGCAAGGAATACAATACCAGAAGACTCACCAAAGACATAGTAGCGTACCGGAGCATATTAACAGGACACTGATGGAGTGGATGCGATATTTGCTATCTAAAGCAAACTTACTAGGCAGTTATTGGGGTGAGGCTCTCAATACTATTACTTATGTTATTAATTTATCTTTGCATGCTCCTTTTGCAGGATGGTGATGTGCGTAACAAGGAATGGTACTGCAATGAGCCGTCATATAATCACCTGCAAGTGTTTGGTTGCAAGGCCTTCGTGCATGTACCGAAGGATGAAAGATCCAAACTTGATTTGAAGACGAGGCAGTACATCTTTGTCGGGTATAGTGAGGATAAGTTTGCCTATATACTCTATGACACTACGGGAGGAAATCTCTATAGAAACAGAGAAGTGGTGTTTATCGAGGATCAGACCATGATCAACACTCAGGATTCTGATGTAATGCCCCGTTCCGCTCATTTCAACCAGAGGAATCGAAACACAATGGCGTTTGGACATAGCCAAGCAATGGCTTGCTTGAAGTCCCTCTTGGCCGAGGTAACTCCTTACTAAGATGGGTGGCTTCGATGAACTTGCCTCATCTTGGCCTTCACACTAATAAATAGTAGTTTTTACTGTACTGAATAGGCTTGATAATAAAAGAGATGAATCCACATAGCTAAGGGAATAATCTCATTGTGTCAAATATGTATATAACTTGAAAGTGTTAGCTTGTTGCCGTGATATCAATCCATGATGGTTTTTAAAGTGGCACTCGGTCTATCGACCGCACGTATTGATTTAACCAAAGTAACACCACGGGCTATCGACTTGTTGTCATAGCAGGCACTATCATACAGTTCTACGGCTTGGTATAACCACACGTTCCCACGATCTCAAGGCTAATCATATAGAGTATGACTTGGGCGATAGTGTCGCACATAACACAATTGGTTTGAGGCACGAAACACGGTTGGTTCAATGATAAGTATGACAGTCTATGGCACTTATGGAACATATTTTGTTCAAGTTAAGTAGAAAGGCTATGTAGTAGCCGTTTCCTAGGTTTCAAGAAATGAAAAGTTGTAGAAGCATGAAAAATACAAAGACAAAAGAAGCTATGCGCCCACATAGTCAATGAGGGGGCTATGCGCCCACATGGTCGAAGAGGGAGGTATGGGCCCACATGATCAATGAAGAGCTATGCGCCCACATGATCAAAGAGGGTCTATGCGCCCACATTATTTTTGTGCAGATCAAACATGTACCCAAGTGTGGGCGCATAAACTCATTCTCACTCTATGAGCCGAAGACAGCAGATCCCTACGACTCAGTCAAACTCTACGATCAATCGTATACCAAAGCATGCGGTCGTGTCAGTCTCAACGAGCAATCGTGCACCGAAGCATGCGGCCATGTCAACTCCACGATAACCCCATAATCTACCCACGATCATCCAGTATCAATGCACCTACACCCTATGCGCCTAAAGGAGTGTTATGCGCCCACAGTAAAATCAGTGTATTTTCTACCTGTGGGGGCATAACAGTCATTTTCAGTACCAAAATGACTATAAATAGAGGGCATCCCCCTCTACAAAGACAAACAGAACGGAGAGCATTTCAAGAGCCAAATTGCTGCCCTTCTTACCAGTGAGCCGAGAGTTAGCAATTTTCTTAGGTTTTCTCCCACTTTTGTAATCGGAGTGTCAACTGAGTAAAGCAGCAACTGCCACTCGATCTCCATCGTCCCATTCCCCAGAATTCTTTTTGTACTCGGGGATCCTCAGCGCAGAATCACTCAGGCATACTCGATTTGTGGTGCCTTGCGCCAATAAGAAAAGACAATATTTCTTCTTCTTCTTTTTTGTGTCCACAAAAATGGCAACTATGCTGGAGACTAACTTTTCCTTTGACGAGAAGGTGGTGACGTAATTCGATACCGATAAAGTGGAGAGCACTCAGAAGATGTTGATTGTGAAGTTTGATCAGCAGACGATCGAAGAGATGCTCTCGAGGGACGGTTCTACTCTCTCAAAATCAGTGAAACCAAACAAGTCTCGCAAGACTTGGCTTCCGAAGGCTCGTGGTGCATATCCTGCCAGTGTCATAGAAGATATACAACCGAAAAACTCTGTTACGTGGGCGCATAGACCTTCTATGTAGGCACATGGAGCTCCTCTGTGGGCGCATAGCTCTGCCACAGAGGCTCCTAACATGAAGAAGGCGCGTACCGCTCTGGCCTCTACTAGCCCAGCGACTTCTCTCTTATGCAACCAATAACAGAGTGTTCAACACTCGAAACTTGGCAAAGGAAAATACTACGATGCCAAGAATCGAAGTGTTCGACGCTCTAGACAAACTCAGCGAGGCTCACAAACGAGGAAGGCAAAACTGGGAGAAAACAGCACTGCTTTCCAAAGCATGCACCCAGAGTCATGCGCCCAAGACAGTATGTGGGCGCATAACTCTAACCAGAGGACTTCTGTCTTTGATAGGCTATGTGCCCAGGCTCTAATGACCCATTCTATGCGCCCACATCCAGGAGGGCCAGGCATGCTGCCAGGACTTCAGGGAAGCATAAGCCCAAGGGCATGATCTAGGGTCTATGCGCCCACAGCAAAAAGATAGACCCCACCACGTATAGCACGGGGCTGTCTTTAAGGTCATTATGGAACTTATGTGTGGGGGTTGCCCCTGCACGTGAACTAAGTCCGGATGCGTCAACTCCCCTTACAAACCCATATGCAAAGCTCGGCGATGCATGTGACATGGGTTTTAAGGAAAAACTCCCTTCTGCTGATTTACACGACATGATAAATTATAAGCGTAAAGCGAGAGAGGATACGACAATTCATGGCGTACATCCGTGCACCAGTATTGTCATCAACTGTTGCTGCTCCAAAGCAACGAGAGTGCCTCAGAGGCAGTCCGTGTTTCGACAACTACATCGCTCTAATGATGAAAAGCCGCTATGTGTTTCATCCAATGGGGTCCTCCTTACGGGAGCCCCAATCAAAGAAGGTGGACCACGAACCCAACTTTTTCTCTCAGTTTTGTGAACAGAAGAAGAAGTCTGCCAACAGATAGCCATCGAGCTGTTACATCTGAAGGAGTCTATATGGATACTCGGTCAAGGATGAGATTCCGTATATATGCCGAGGACTCCCAAGCTGGAGGTAATGATCCTTCAGCTGGGGGTAGTATTCCCTCAGAGTCTGAAGCAGATGACCTTCACACCGGAGGTAGCCTTCCAGATGACGATGATCTCTTCGAGTCTGATGGTGACTATCTACCTCCCCTACCTGAGGATGAAGGACTTTTCAACTCAGAAACAGACAGTATCAACACCAGTTGTACGGTCTCCTCAATTCATCCTCGCATGTTATCTACATATATGGCGGATGGAGAGAGACCTGAAGAAGCCAGTGATCAGACCAACAAACAGCTAGAGAGTCTTGAAATAGCATTTGCCAAGATCACTGATATGCCTACCAGTATCATGGCAGTCCAAACCGCTGGGGCTGTTCCTCTACCTCAACCAAACGTCTCAGCACACGTTAGTCCGACTTATAGCAACAACCATCCTTTACTATAAAAGAAGTATCATTCTATTGTGCCTCCTCCAAATCTTGTAAATGCTGGGGGTGGTCCTTCACCAACGATGCCTGACAACCGTACAGCAACCGTTTCTCAACATCTGCTCAATCAACATGATGCAATTGATTCTCTTGTTGCCCGTCTTGATACCATCTCACATAAAGACGAGCTTCAGAAGATGGAGATATCTCAACCATATCCTCATGAATAGGAGAATGCTACTTGCCCTCCTAACTACAAGCCATTGACACTAAATTCATTTGACGGGATGACTTCTCCTCGCCAACACATGACATACTTCAACATGCAGACTCTACACATACCCAGGGACAATCCATTCTTGTCAAAGCTATTTATTAACACCTTACAGGGGGTAACTTTTGAATGGTTCTGCAGTCTGCCTGACGATTGTATTAATTCCTTTAAATATTTGGAGAGGTTATTCCTCAACAGGTTTTATGAGAGTGGCATGCATGTTAGTATTTCCATCCTCATCGAGACCAAGCAAAGGAGGACATAGTCTGTTATTGCTTTCATCGAACGCTTCAGGCGACTAGCATTGAAGATGCCCTCCGGTATACCAGACTCAGAACTTATGAATACTTGTCGACATAACTTTTTTTCCTACAGTGAAGTTCTGTCTAGGTATACATAAGTATGATACATGGCCTGCTTTTATTGGGGCCGCTGATGCTACTGAAAATGACGTCCCTAATCTGGAATTACTGGGGTTGAAAACATCCAAATCTGAAGACAAAGGCAAGTACCCTCAAACTATCCTTGTCCGTGGGGGTAAAGGGAAAGAAGTCTTGAAGGTCAACACTTCCAAGGGAGCTTCCAATTCTCAGGGCGCTCCTGACAAACCTAAGGAGACTTTCTCCTTTGACGAAGATGATATTATTACCATTTTTTACACATTGATGAAGGATAATAAACTGATATTACCTCCACCACGATGTCCTGTGGAGGCGAACCAACTCAACGATCCCAAGTATTGTCTTTATTATCAGTACGTGCACCACTCTACCAAGGATTACATCGTCCTAAAAAAGAATATACAACAGCTTATCGATAGCCAAGTGATCAACCTCGAAGCTGAAGACAAGTTCGTATCTTCTAATATGATCTCTCTTCAATTTGGTAACTTTTCTCCCACAGAAGTCCCGACGACGTAGTCCCAATCCCCAAAGCAATAATAGAAGTTGTCAACCTGCTGCCAGCTTGCAACTCAACCTTGGTGCCACTCACGACAGAACGTGGTAAGATTATGTGGGTCCATCTAGACCTTGTGCAAGAAATGTCGCAAGGGGTGGTATCTTCCAAAGTAAAGAGGGGCAAGAAATATAAATCATGTTATATGGTGTCTTCTCCCATTTACGAAGTTCTATCTGGCGAGACGCGATCTGGGAAGGCTTACCTACGGACTTATGACCCCGTACAAAAAGAAGCAGTACCTTCTCAAGCTCCTGCTTCCCCTATAAGTTCAGAAGCCGGTCCATCTAAGCCCTCAACTACCGACAAAGCCAAGCAGAAGGAGACACGATTTGACAAGTCTCTGAAGGCACCAACTCCCGAAGGCATGGATCGGTCTTACAACTTTGACATACTGGCACAGCTGGCCAATACACCTGCCAGGTTGTCTTTGTTCAATCTATTACGACTCTCCAAAGGGACGCGGAAGGCCTTAAGTGAGGCATTACTACATGCCGACTCTTATCTCGCTAAAGTCAAAGCCCCCGCTGAAGATCCCGTCTCTTGCCCTCAGTGCCACAGCACTATAGAAGTGGTGCCCAACATCACCTTTTCACAGGAGGACATGCTACTCAAAAACAATCATCATGATAGACCTCTGTACTATACAGGGTATATCGGGGCGATTAACGTGGATCGGATGCATATCGATCCAGGTTCTTCCCTCAACATCATTCCTAGAAGTTTACTCCAAATTCTAGGGATCCCTCTGCACAAGCTATCTACAACCAATACAACTATCATGGCTTTCAATGCTGAGAGAAGCCACCCGCTGGGCAAGATCCGTCTCAAGTGCCAGATTGGTGATCTTCGAACGGAGGTTTCTTGCTATGTAATCGATGCCAACGTGTCCTACAATGTCTTGTTAGGACGTCCATGGATACACGAGAACATGATCGTTCCTTCTACCCTTCACCAGTGCTTCAAGTGCGTCGATAGCGATGGCATCGTGAAGACGAAGTTTGCCGATGTTGATCATTTCAAGGGTATTGAAGCCTACTATGGAGATTCGGTACTTTACCAATCTCAGCCCTCCAAGGATGACGGCAACGAAACTGACGATGAAGCTGAAGTGAGTTCATCCGCCAGTGATGGTCCTCTGATTATCTGAGTCAAAGGACGTACTACTCCATAAAGTACTCCAAAGCCGCTCACAATCTGGGTTAAAAAGAAGAATCCTGATAAGGTCAAACCACTGACCATCACTCTCCATAAAATACCTCGGGTAGAACCTACTGAAGTTTGTCCTCCTAATCCTGAAGAGTTACCCTATGTGACAAACTTGGCCAAGTATGTGGCTCCTGTTCCATACAATGATCCCCTCAATGAGTATATCAATACTCAAAATAATGTACCTTCAGTGGATGATGTTATCCCTGAAGAAGAACTTGCATATTTTCTAAGTAAAGGTTTATCTTTGAATTACTCTGATGTCTACCAATCTATAAACCAGTACATAGATATGATATACGCCCTGAAGCACGGCATAGGACCATATCTCTGTATGCCGGTCACGACGTCTCGTCTGCGAGAAAAAATCTGGCTAGAAGATATCCACTACTTCATCGTTCCAGCTAGAAAGAAGGGTAAAGAATTGATCATCTTCGATCGAATAATTGGCGAAAGAAAGTTCGTTCTGGACTCTACTTCTCCCAATCACAATACTGATGCTGACTATGATTCTCGAAAAATGCAACTTTACCGATATAGTTGGCAGGCCAAGAATATCATCCAGAACATAGGATATGACATAAAAAGTGACCAGGGGCTAAACTACGGTCAGGGACAACGATTGCTAATACGTTACTTTGCTCCTCCTGGCAAACCCGAGAACTATTATCAATAAAATGGTATTGGTTTGGGTTACGTTACTCCTCCAACAACTCCTGAAGGATCAGACATCGAAGCGGATCGTTGTTCTCATTCTTCTAATTCCTGCCTCTAGGATTCAGACTCCAGTATTGGAGACATGTTCAAAGCAACTTTGTCCACCAACATGGTGTCAATTGACCAAATTGCAGACGATGTCCAATCGATCGAGCTTGAATAATGGGCTCAAAAGAGGGATACTATGTGGGAGTTACGTTTCGAACAATGTAAACCACCTACTGAAGACAAAGTCGTCCAAGTTAATTTAGGAGATGAATCATCTCTTAAACCAATCTTCATCAGCAAAAATCTGTCTGGAGAAGAACGACAATCTCTTATACAGCTTATAAGAGAATACATTGACGTCTTTGCATGGAGCTATAAAGACATGCCAGGCTTGGACCCTAAAGTTGCTATGCACCACCTAAATATCTCATCCAAAGCTGAGCCAGTGAAGCAGTAGCAACGACGATTCCGACCAGATAGCATGGAGGCCATCGAGAGTGAAGTCAAGAAGCTTATTTCAAACGGGTTCATTCATGAAGAACAACACCCTGACTGGGTCGCTAACATTGTGCCAGTTATGAAAAAGAATGGTAAAGTTCGAGTCTGTATCGATTACCGTAATTTGAACTCTGCATGCCCAAAAGATAAGTTCCTTATACCAATTACTGACGTAATAATCGACAGTACTTGCGGCTTCGAGCAGATGTCCTTCATGGATGGGTTCTCAGGCTACAACCAGATCAAGATGTTCTCCGCTGATGAGAAACACACATCTTTTTGAACACCGTTGGGGGTATACTGCTATACAGTGATGTCCTTCAGATTGAAAAATGTAGGGACGACAAACCAGCGAGCTATGAACACAATTTTTTGCGATCATTTGTACAAAACTGTTGAATGCTACGTCGATAATATCGCAGTTAAAAGTTGTCTCAAGGGCAACCACCTCCAAGATTTGAAAACGGTGTTCGAACTAATGCGTGCACACCAACTCAAGATGAATCCAACCAAGTCTTTTCTGGGAGTCTCTAGCGGCAAGTTACTTAATTTTATTATCACTTCAAAGGACATACATCTTAACCCAAAGAAAGTGAAAGCTATCCTTGATATGCATCCCCCAAGAAATCTCAAAGAGCTACACAGACTTTAAAGAAGGCTAGCCTCATCAGATGATTCATTTCAAATCTTTCTGGAAGGTATCAACCGTTTACTTAGCTCATGAAGAAAGGAGTATCTTTCGTCTGGACTGAACAATGTCAACGCACATTTGATGACATCAAGAAGTATCTGACAAGCCCCCCAGTATTGGTGGCTCCAATAATGGGGAAGCCCTTTTTACTATATGTCTGCGCTATGGACCATTCCCTTGGTGCCCTATTAGCTCAGAAGAATAAAGGAAGCCATAAACAGGCAATCTACTACCTCAGCCGCATGATGGTGGGTGTCGAGCACAGATACACACTTGTAGAAAAGGAATGTCTTGTACTAGTATTTGCTATCCAGAAGACACGCCACTATGTGTCTGGACAGACTATCCATATCATATCTAAAGTCAATCCTCTCAGAATACTCATGACTAAACTGGGTTCTCTTAATTCCCGTTTAGCTACAAGGGCAATGTTGTTGACTCCATACGATATGTTATTCGTCCCTCAGAAGGCAGTAAAAGGCCAAGCGTTAGCTGATTTCCTAGTAGCTCATCTGGTGCCAGAATCTTCCAAACCCTACGATGAAATCCCGGATGAAGTAGTAGAGTCTAACACCGTAACTGAGAAAATCCACATTTGGCAAATGTTCTTTGACAGTGCATCAAGAACAGGACCTAAAGGAAATATTATGGCCGGAGTAGGCATCGTGCTTGTGTTACCTGACCATCTGGTTATACACCGTGCATATTCTCTCGTGGAACCCTATACTAACAACGTGGCCGAATATAATACCCTATTGATCGACCTTCAACTGGCAAAACAACTGAAAGTTGACTATCTAGAATCTTACGATGATTCTAAGCTAATAGTTAGTCAGGTCCGAGAAGATTATGAAGTTCGTCACGAAGACCTCATCATATATCATAAAGCGACAATCGAATTGGCTTCTACTTTCGCTGGATTCTTCATCAAGCACGTACCTCGATTACAGAATATAGAAGCAGATGCTTTAGCCGGTCTTGCTGCTTCCTTGACCATCCCTACCAATACTCAGCATTCGATCATAGTGTCTGGACGAGAGCTATTCTGTGTGAAAGATGCCTTGCATATTCATCACAGTTACGCAACAGAAACAAACATCAACGTTAAAGACTGAAGATTTTCTTTCATAGACTACGCCATCTACGGAATCCTTTCTGAGGACCCAAAGGAAGCAGTGTCTGTCCAAAGGTGATCCCTCAGATTTTATTATGATATGGCTACCAAAATGTTGTACCGACACTCCCATGAAGAACTACTGTTATGATGTTTATCAGACACAAAAGCCAAATATGCACTCCGTGAGGCTCACGACGGAATTTGTGGTGCACATCAACCAGGCCCCAAATTACAAGATTGCCTCAGACGAATGGATTATTATTGGCCCATAATGATAGCAGATACTGTTGAATATGCAAAGAAGTATAGGGCTTATCAGTTCCATATCGACTTTATTCATCAACCTTTGGAGTTTCTACACCCGACGATGGCATCTTGGCCTTTTAAAGCCTGGATATGGACGGCATAGGGCCAATCAGCCCGCCATCCACCAGAGGACATCGGTTCATCCTAGCTATAACCGATTACTTTTCCAAATGGGCGAAAGCTATACCGCTTACCGAAGTAAAGATGTCGAACGTGATCAGTTTCATCAAATATCACGTTATCTATCGCTTCGGCCTACCTCGCAGGATCATCCATGATAATGGTCCACAATTCGTGAGCCATACATTATATCGGTTCTGCGAGAATCGAATCCAAAATGTAGCCTCTACTGCTTACAATCTAGCGTCTAATGGGTTAGCAGAAGCCTTCAATAAGACAATCATTAAACTTCTTAAGAAGTTCATGTCTTCAAACAAGTGCAATTGGAATGAGAAGCTCAGCGAATGTCTCTGGGCTTATCGTACAACGGTCCAGACTCCAACAGGTAGTACGTCATTCTCTCTGGTTTATGGGAGTGAAAAAGTTCTTCCCCTAGAAATCTAGATTCCCTCTCTTCGAGTAGCCTTAGCCAGTGAGTTGACTGCCGAAGAAAGTTACCGTCTACGACTACAAGAGCTGGAAGCGCTAGACGAAAAATGCTTATTAGCTCAACAGCGTATTGAGCTATACCAAGCACGCCTTTCCAGAGCCTTTAATAAAAAGATGAAGGAAAGAATCTTTCAAGTTGGTGATCTGGTCTTAGCAGTGAGAAGACCAATGGTTATGATGCAGAAGACAAAAGGAAAATTCTAGCCTAAATAGGAAGGTTATTTCGTTCCGCAACCGCAATGTTGTATACCTAGAGCCATACCTACCTAGCCGGTATTCTCGGCAATTTGGGTATAGCCAATTATATTTGAATAGCCCTAACCCTTGCCTGGGTTTCAAAGAAAGCGTCTTGGATGGTATCCGGGCCTGGCACTATTATTCGGCGATCCATACCCAGGCCAGCTTTGTCCTACCTGACGCCGAGACTTTGGGGCATATCGTATATATGGTGGCCCTTCATCACGTATCTGTGAATGTGCCTCCCAACGACTTTGATCCCCGTACCAGTTTTATTGTTGGAGGAGCGACCGAGGGACTCCGGTAAAAGGACGAGGAAGGGAAAGAGAAAAGCTTTCGATTCTGACTCTGACAGCACGGAGGAGGAGGAAGATGACTCTGAAGATCACCAGTCCTCTGCCAGTCCTTTGGCTATGTGTGTGCCTTCCCCTGCGTCGAATCCTCTGTGTACACGAAGCAGGCCTGAACCTCTTCTCGCTGATAGACCTCGTTCCCAGAAGCGAGTTGCGGCTAGGTTCCGTGGGCTTGGTGTCAAGGAGACAGGTAGTGGCACCGAAGTCAACATGGGGGTAAGTTCTTTCACGATAAGCCCCAATGTTGTCCTTGGGATGCTATCTGAAGGCTCTCCATTGCAGGCATCGGAGGAAGCAAACCTTTTATCACCAGTTGCCGCCCATGCGATTTCCTCTTTGGGTCCCGACCCTGGGGTTGCGGGGTCTTCACAAGCTGGTGCTGATATCATTGCGTCTATACTCGGAGCAACAGGGGCGGAAAAGACAGACATTGATGGTTCGGGTGCCACTGCTGACCTCCCTGGAGTTGTGGAAGCGGCGGGAGGAGCTAAGACAACTCCGGCTGAGCCTCAGCCTTTTCCTTTCACCTCTGGTAAGCTATATCGCTTTCTTACCAATGAGGAGATTTTTTTTTTGTTTCAACTCCATCTTCTTTGTATCAAGCTGATTGCTGGTTATTCTGGACCTACAGGACCTGCCTCTCCGCTACCGGCCACGGAGAAGAAAATAGAAAAGGATCCAGGGGCTGACCTGGTACAAGCAAGAAGTATTTCTTCTCCCTTTCCGGTTCGAGTTGAGAGGCCTTCTGTATTGAGTACAGACGTCCCGGCTCCTTCAATCTCTTTGATGAATGCGGGATCGATTGGAACTGCCTTTTTCCCAGAAGTTAAACTTTCTGCCTTGCCCAGCCTTCAGCTCCTTCGGGCTACGGAAGAGAAGATTGCTGTTGTGCGGGAGTCTCGTCGATCGGAGTTTGTTTCCTTTCTAACATGATCATCAAGCTTGCCTCATTCCCAGACGCCTTCAGCTTCCCTAGGTGCCATCCCTTCGACGCCGTCCTCTCTGGAGGGTTTAGACGAGTCATCTAGGGACATAGTCGAGAGCTTTTATCGCTATTTGAAATGGGGGGTTGAGGCTGCTTTGAGGAGAGGAACGTTGTTTGTCGTAGCTCGTTATTGTACCTGTGGTCAGATTAAACTGCTGAAGACGCTCCCAGGTGGAGAAGGGGCGTCCGTCCTCCTGGAGCACAAGCTGGCGGAGGCTGATCAGTGCATAACCCAGTTGTAAAAACTACGGTAAGTCGATATGTCTGCTACGGTGGAGCAGGAGCGTGCTTTCCTTATAACAGTCGTGAAAAAGGTGAAGTCCGTACAAGAGACGACTAAGCCCACCTTGGAGAAGGACCTCCATAAGCTGTCTCTTAAATATGACAGGCTGAGCCGAGAGGGTGAGATTTGCTTGACTCGTGAGGAAACCACCATTCGTGCTATGGCTGAAATTAATGAGCAGCTTCTCCAGCTCCAAGCCAGGCTGACATCTCTGTGGACTGAGCTCCAAGCCACTCGTCAGGAGAGAGAGAAGATTTGCAAGGAGAGTGCAGAGGTCACACGAGCCTCTGCTGCTCTAGAGGAAGCACTGAAAAAATTAGAAGAAAATTGGCAGGCTCATGCGCATCTCGAGGATGCCGAAAAGCTATCCCAGGATGCTGAACGTCGAGTCAGACAGAGAATTGAGCGCTCAATTGCGCAGCTGGAAGGCATTCTCATCAAGCCATGTGTTGCTGATGAGTAGTGGATTTTCCTCCCCTTTCTTTTTTTGAGATGTAGTCTTGCAACTGATTTTGAATAAGCAGGATACATTCACTCCACTCAGAGGAGCTTGTACTGTAGGGTTTAATACAGGATTTTGATATAAAAAAATCCCCCTGGGGAACTTTTTGTGGACCTATTACCCTTTTGTGCATCTAAAAATACGAGCAAATAGATTTGAATAATATTTTGTGGACCTACTACTCTTTGGTACACCGATGGTGCGAGTAATAGATTATGATAACTTTTATGGACTTATTACCCTTTTTGTGTACTGGCGATGCGAGTACTGATAATAAGTAGAGAGAAAACCAACATATTTACTCAGAGGTAATAAGGACGTGGTAAATATGGGTCTAAAGTAGAGCCTCCCTACTCAGAGGTAATGAGGACGTGGTAGGAGTATGCCTATTGGGGATACACAGAACAACTCAGAGGTGCTATCAACGTGAAAGTTCTATGTGTTGGGTGATTTGTTTGTGATGGACGGGAAAACAACTCAGAGGTAATATGGACGTGGTTGTTTTTTCCGTTGGGGAATTTTGTGGACCTATTACCCTTTTTGTGCATCGATGGTGCAAGTAATAGATTAGGATAAGTTTTATAGACCTATTATCCTTCTGCACACTGGTGGTGCGGGTAATAGATTTTGAAACAAAACCCAACATAGGTGATATACGACAAAACACTAAAGCGGAAGTTCAGAGGTATCATTGTACATGACTTGTCACTTGGAGAGATGCAATGTGAGTCCCTTCAGGGGGAACAAAGTGTAAGTTCAGAGGTACCTGATGTACATAACTCGACACTCTAGGCAGTATATATATATATATATATATATATATATATATATATATATATATATATATATATATATATATATATATATATATATATATATATATGATCTAATCGGCAGCCTCTTATTGATGAAATAAGGAACTTTGTCCACGGAGATTACATCATCAGGAGAGGGACTATCCGTCCGTGCTACCAGGTACTTGGCGAGTTCTACGTCCTCTGCGGCTACCCCCTGCGAACCCAATGGTCGGGATGTTGTCTTGGGTAACTTGACTGCCAAGGGTTGAGCTTGTGATATTGGCTTGCCTGAGTGTGTCGGATCGGTACTTGGTTGTCGGCTCGTTTTGGGAAGACGGATGATAATTGGCTCGGTAAGGGACTTTGTGTCTTCCGGTTACCTTTGATTGGATTTTGGCAACTGGATCACCATCGACCCTATGACGGGCTTTGGCTCTTGGCTTTGGGAGTCGGATGACCATTGGTTCCGACTGTGCAGCTTGGATGAGAGAACCGGACACCTCATTATGCAAAGTTGCGACAAGGGGTGCAGCTTTGCCTGGTTTACGGGTCTGGAGATAAATTTTCAAGGGTTCTTCTGGCCCTGTGATGGCCTCCAGTTTGTCAGTAATGTACTTCTTGGATTCTTCATATAGATAAGCCTCCGAAGAGTAATAAGATTCAACCCCTTTGAAGGAATCGATGTCGGCGCATTCAGTCTTCACGAAGCCATGCTTGCTGACATACTTGAAGCACTGGTGAAGGGTGGATGGCACGATCATATAGTCATGTATCTACGGACGTCCCAGAAGGATGTTGTAGGAGGTGTCTACATCTATGATGTAGCAAGTAACCTCCGTCTTCAGGTCACCAATCAGACATTTCAATCGGATCTTCCCTAGGGGATAGCTCATTCCCGAGTTGAAATCGCTAATGGCATTGTTGGTCGTCGCTAGCCGGTGCATAGGGATGCCAAGAAGTTGGAGCAAGCTTTTCAGGATGATGATTATTGACAAGCCACGGTCGATATGTATCCGATCCACCTTGATGTCGCCTATGTATCCAGTGTAGTACAAGGGACGATCATACAAGTTGGACTTGATCAACGTGTTCTGTAGAGTAAATATGATGTTGGGCATTGCATCTGTGCCATTGCTGCCCTGTAGATCTGCCGACATGTCTTCCCCTGGAGACTTGACCTGAGCTAATTAGGCGTCAGCATTTTTGAGTACTTCGCTCAATGTGACACGAAGATCCTTGAAGAGCCTTAGGAGCTCCTATAACGACAACTTTATCGGCGTATTAGCCAATTGTGCTAATATATCAAAGTTGTAAGGTCTCTCCAACCCATGAGGTGCGTCGTTACGGAGTGGCCTGTCGAAGCAGGTTTTCTTTGGCTTGGACTTATCCGCCAGTGGAGGCTGAGATGGCCTTGGAACATCAGAGGGAGGCAACGTTGCCGGCTGAGGATCTTCGACTGAACTGTCCCGTGTGGGCTGAACTTGTATTCAAGACCGGGTAACAACAGCTGCCGCTTCCTCAGCTTCGGCTAAAATTGTATGGCAGGATCTAGACTTTCTGCCCTTTTTCTTGTTGGTAGGAGATGACACCGCCTGGGTAACTTCGGACACTAAGTCCGGATGCACCCACATGATCTCTCTTCACGATGTGGTGAGAGGTACCAATCCAGATATCTGGTTCCGGACGGGTAGAAGATTGGTAACCTCCATCGTTGCCTAAGGGACAGGTATTACCCCGTTTGGAGTGCTCGTTGGAGGAAAGTCGCCGAACTGAATTGATACCATGTTCGCCGCCACAATAACCTCTTCAAAATCTATCGACAGAGCTTTGGAGTCGATAAGACTCTAGATGTACTGTTTTAATTGGAAGCAGTCATGAGTGGAATGATGGACATAGCGGTGGAAGTGATAATATTTTAGGTCCTCCATTTCTGCCGCTCAGGGCTCGCACCTTGGTGGAGGGAGCTGGATCCTACCCCCTTGCAAGAGCATATCGAAGATAGGTTTGACATGACTATCTTCGAATGAGTAATTCACCTTGGGCCACTGACCTTCCGCCTGTTTTTGTTCGGGCTTCTGGGTCGCATCAGCGACCATGGACTGTTTGCCTTTATTGTCCCGGTTGGAGGTGCCACCACTGTTGTTGTTGCTGGAGGTGGAACCAGGACGTTTGCCCTTATCTTCTCCATCTGGGATGTGTAATCCCAACTGGCGAGCTTTTTTCAATTTTGCCTCCGTATTGGTAGCACTTATGATGAAGGTCGTCAAATCCCTGAACTGATCGTCGCCCATCCAGAGCCTAATTGTGGGGAGCAACTTCTTCTGGCAGATTTCAATCAAGGAGCTATCGGGATTGCCTTGGGGCAATCTTATTGCGGTTTGGCAGAATCGCTCGATATAGTTCTTTGTTAACTCCCTCTCTCCCTGAACGACGTCTATGAGAGATGACATCGTCACATCATGTCCCACTTCGTAGAATCTCTCTAGGAATATGTGCTTGAAGCCGTCAAAAGAGTGGATGCAGTTGTCGGAAAGGTTGCGGTACCAGTCGAATGCGATCTCCTCCAATGCTCCGATGAATAATCGTGTGAGGATGGTGTCACTATGCGGCAAGTGGTCGATTGTAACCTCAAAGTAAGTCATATACCGACTAGCAGAGGTCTTCCCGTCATATGAATTGATATGAAATGGCTTGTACCGCGGTAGAAAAGACACATCTCTCCATGTAACGGGATACGGCTGTCGTATTCTGAGGTCCCGAGAGGAGTCTCGGGCATTGAACATTGCTAGAAGCTCTTGGACTTCCCTCCTCGCCTCCTTGGCTTCGTCCGCAGCTGAAGGAACGGATGTTCCTAGAGGATCATCACCGAAAGGAGGGGCGGTTATGTTGGAGTTCGCATTGACTGCGGGTCCCAAGCTTGTTTGTCTGGGCGTCCTTGCTGGTTGAGTTGGCAAGACAGCTTTGATTTTGTCTACAAACTTGACCAAGGACAGGAGCATGGCTTCAAGTACTTCTATACATTGTCGGTCAGTAGGCGCTTCATGATCATCGTCGGCCATAAAGACTGTCCTCACGTGGGTAGAGGTGGAAGGGATCGTAGTAGAGGTGCTCTCTGTGTCGTACCCCTGTACAGAGAAATCGTCGGAAAATGTCAGAATGTCATCTTCCTCGGATTCGGAAGGGGTGCTACCCCCTGTGCAGGAAGCCGCATCATCTTGGCGAGGGTGGTGGCCCTCAGGGAAGTCCAAGTCTGTTGCATAGTTCTGGAGGATCTCTACCCCATGTGTGTGCTCTTGGTACATCGGGTTGTCACAAATATTGAGGGGATTGCTACCCCCAGCTTCATCTACCCCCATGGGGGTCGAGGATGCACCTACAGGTGTTGGAAGCCTCTTTCTGGATAGAGTGCCTAAATAGACACCTCCTGTGGCTGTCGGCAGCAACCCTCCAGATAAGAGTTTCTTTGCAGTGCTGGCTGAAATTGCCAGGCTGGAAGAGCCTGTCTTCTTTCCCCCTTGTCGGGAAGAACCTTTCGAGTTGAATTACAGGAGGCGAAAGGAAACTCCTCGTCTCCCAAAATTTGTACCTGTTTCTCGAGTTGTTGTAGGACAGGTGCTGGCTGCTGCAGTCGTTGGAAAACTGACTGCCGACCTTCAGGTGCTGTCGATTTGTCGCAGCAGCAGTTGATGATGACTTGGGTGCAACGACGTCCCGAGAGGGACTCATCGCATGCCAATGTTGCCACCTTACGTTTGTGAATAATCACCTCACGTAAGTCGGTAGCAAGCTGATCTATCTTTGCACCAAACTTGTGGACTCGGGTATCCCGAGCGCACAAGTGCTTAGGTATCATGTTTGCTCCCTGATCCGAGGCTAGTAAAAGCACTTGCTCTAGATCATTTGAGGGAGACTTTAAAGACCTACCCTGTCCGTTAGCCCTGGGGGACTAGACGCGGGTGGTTCTGTACAACTTTCCATCAAGAGCCCGTATAACAGTTAACGGGGCCCGCTGTTAGTCAGTGACTTGGACAGTTGACTGGGCTTGTTGGGCCTGCACTGCCGTAGACTTCTTTGTCTTAGCACCCGAAGGCACATAGTAAAAAGAGTTCAGATTAATACATCCCATATTCTCAATGGGCCGTATGGAGTCGGGCCCGCATGAGAGACGGTTGAACACGGAGCTTCTGACAGGGCCGCATGAAAAACTCTGCCTATGGCCAGGATTAGATGTCACATGGGCCATCTTCTTGTGGCCAGAGTTGGCTGCCGTATGGGCCATCTGTATGCGGCCAGAGTTGGCTGCCGCATGGGTCGTCTTTCTGCGGCTAGAGTTGGCTGCCGCATGGGCCATCTGTATGCGGCCAGAGTTGGCTACCGCATGGGTTGTCTGCCTGCGGCCAGAGTTAGCTGTCGCATGGACAGATTGTCCATTTCTCTTATGCGGCATCTTCTTTGTCCGTATGGATTTTTTCTGTGCCCCCAAAAACTCAGCATCGTATTGTTTTCCTTTGCTGGATTTGGGGATAGTGGGGTCCTCTGCGGTCGGAAGCAAAGCCACAGGAGAGCTTCGATCACCGTCTTGGGCTGCAGAAGGAGCTTCTTTGAGAACTTGGACGGGGGCAACAGTTTTGTGTGCCGACGTCCTGCGAGTTCTCTTTGGATTGGCTCACTTCTGTGATGGGCTGGCGCTCCCTTCAGAGAGCATTTCTTCGAAGGCTTGTTGGTCAAAACGAACCACAAGCATTTGCTCCGTAGAACCGAGCTAGGATGCGTCAGATTGTATCACCAGCATCTCATCAGATGAGAAGGACGTCCCTAGCAGAGTCGCCATCGTGTTTGCCATTAAATATCAAAGACATGTATTACAGAAACACTGAAATTGATTGCAAACTCACTTGTACAAAGAAGAGCCTAAAAATAAATCCTAGGAAACAATCTAAGTACAATTATTTAGTTTTTGATTTGGGGGTAGCGGTGGAGGCTCGGGAAAGTGTATCAACTCTACCTTACTCCTTGGACTATCCGACGCAGTCTTTAGCTCTTGAAGAAATTGCCTTTTGAAGGTTGCCAGTCTTTTACAGGGGTGTGGCATCCTGCTATTTATAGTGGTATGTATTTTGAGTCACATAAATGGCCTGTGCCCACGTGGCTGATCAGCACGTGAAGACCCCCTCTTTGGCCGCCAGCTGTTGATTTATTGGGATTTTGTTGCAGCAAATCTGGGTGGTTGAGACTTGGTCAGCTGCCACGTGTCCTATCGCAGGATAGGAATCATTTTGAGCCGCATGAGTCTTTCAGTTTTCAACCATGTTGGGCCGCATGAGACTCATGCGGCTTAAGACGCAATCTTCCTTAGTCCGCATATAGCTTAAGGACTTTTAAGCCACATAGAATCTGTATTTTGGGCCGTATAAAGCTCATGCGGCTTGGTTTACAATCATCCTTGGCCGCATGAAGTTCGGAGACCTTGGGGCCGCATATGTTTGAGCCGCATAAGGTTCATGCGGCCTGGGTAACACTCCTTCTGGCCACATAGAAGTGCATGAATCCTGCCTTTGGTGACATGACATTTTGTCTGCTCACGTCTCACGTCTTATCTTTTTTGTCAGAGTGTCAGAGCTGTCATTTTTGTCAGTTTTGACAGAACTTGTCAGCTTTATCAGACGAACTGATCAACTTGGCCGCATATCTTTCTTCTGCGGCTCGAATAAGCTGGTTGTCGACGGACCGCATAGGGTGTTGAATCTGTTATGCGGCTCGCCTTTATGCGGACTTGTTTGGCCCAAAATACATATACGGCAAATTGTGATCCGCATGAACCCCATATTTTCCATGCTTCTATAAGTATTTGTAGACTCATGTTATTCTTTCGAGTTTATTCGAACAAGTGTAGCATGGGGTGCACACCATGATATACATTATTCATTCTTGTATCCTATATCACTGTAGATTAAGACTAGAAATATTATTGTGTTATATAGATAGCTCGTCAGTATTGTACAGTTTGCATGTATTCGAGCTGGAATGGAGTCTATTTGATATGTAGCTGGCATGTTTACGTATCCTAGTCCTACATATTTTGGGAGTGGGGCGTTACACTAATGGCATTCGATGAAGTATCTACTAATCCTCTTTACAATAAATTTACTTTCATGAGTTACCTGATGCATTTAGCGATTTACTTGAAAAACGCAAGAAGGTTCTTGACAAGTACAAGCAGTCTAAAAAAGAGATCAAAGCACACTTGCTTGAGAATGAAGTGATGCCTACCTTATTGAATGAAATAGGAGAGACACCTTCTACAAGTAACATAGAATAAGTATCGACACTAAAGCTGAGTTTACATGGCGCTCTTGATAGCATTGAAAAGAGATATCAAGAGTATGCTAACCTCAATGATGTATATGAGTTATAAAAGAAGAAATACAGCAAAGAAATATCTATCCTAGAATTTTCCCGTCAATTTTCATTGAACTTGAGTTGTTGAGCTGGGATTTACCTACCAGCAGAGTTTGCATAAAATTGTTCAGTTAATAGGACTATCAATAAAGTACTTCCAAAAAAAGCATAAAGCCTCAAACAGTACATTGTGATATTAGTTCTATGAGTGGAAATTAAGCATGGAAGATGGTAGAATAAGATTTGGATGGTTGTGCTCACATTCTGGTATTCTGTAACAAAGTCGAAGACTAGCTTTCGACTGGAAGGGTCATCAAGCAAAGTAATTAGAGAAACGGTAAACAGTTATAATGCAATACCTTGCTTGGTCGAGATAGAAATCTATTAGATGAAGATATGCAAGTTTAACCTACTTATGCTATATAAATGGAGCAATAATGTATAGATATCACTAGGTTTTGTTAGATGTCCCTAGGATTTTGGTGTGACAGGAAAGTGATTATGCAATAGGAGATAGCACAAAGGCAACAGTGTGTTTAGCTTGCCATGAGAGTCAAATGCTATTGAATGCTTCTTCTGCACTTAATTTTTAGTGTCAGGGATAATTGAGCTCATTATTTATCTCTTCTGCAATGATCCTTACTTGAGACATCCCAACTTAGTTATGAAATCCATGACATAGGACCTACAAATGCTGAATTATAAAGCCAAATTCAATACAAATTGTTAATTGATTGTATAGGTCCAGGTACCAGTTACCATAATTGGACTTGGCCCTGGCCAGAATAGGCTAAAATTAGTAGTCTGGACTTGGCATGGGTCCGACGAGGCTAAAACTAGCAGCATAAAGTTGGCAAAAACCCTATGGATGTCCCTTCCCCACACTTGGCAATGATGATGCGATGACCCAACACTCTTTTCTAATATGTAATTGATTACTTATCTTAGCTTCACATTATCGTGGGATTTCTAGTTTTGTTCAACACTAGACACTACAAATATTGGATGATAACTTATGATATTATATATGAGCAGAACTATACCATGCATGCTATATTTTATAATTAAGTTGCACACGCGTTTGTCTAGTCATGGACAACTTGTGCACAAGATTTGACTTTTCTCGAAACGGTATCCGTAGCACCGGGACCTTATCGACCTAGGAAAAATTATGTGGAACATGCTTCAAGCATGCGATATTATGGAACCTTCAGTGGGACTAGCTACCCGGATTGGAAGGGCACGTCATAATACCATATATATATAGTCTTTTATGGTATTGGAATCACCATTGACCATTATGTAGACAGTTTGCATTACGAATATATCTTTTGTAGGGACAATAAGTGCAGTCATTATTTTATGTAGGGATAGACAAGTCGACTATGGGTAAGAAATCATTGTTTCAGTGATCTGATTATGTTTCATGCTTATATGCTATATTCTTGATATTGAACTGTTAATAGACCCTATTCCACAATTGCACGATCATATTAATAAATTGTATACTTCACATTTGTATAGTATCGAGTTAGGTAAGTCAAGTTAATATCGCTCAACAGTGCATTCCCTAATGTACTGACCGTCTCCTCCACAGGTACTAGGAATAACGCTGACACTCAAAGACAGTAGGAGTCTTACGAAGCGTTTGAAGCTCTTTCATTTTTGAAGTATTTTGATGTTCTTTCCTTGAAGACATTTTAGATTTCAATATAATAAAGAGAAATAATGTATGGAATGATGATATTAAATCATAACAGTTTGTTAATTCTTGAATGTAAGTCAAGTTGGCATTTTAGTGTTTTATGAGAAATTTGTATTCCGCTGCAAGAATTGAATAGAGAACATTATTTCTTCTATATTGTTGTCTTCAACTTTCTACTACTATGTTACTTCAACTTCATGTCAATTGATTTGTCACATAAGCACATTCATGTCTTGCACAAGTATAATTTAGACTGTATGATATCACGTCCAATGGCTATTTATCAATTCTGCAGAATCGATACTTAACATTCGGGCTGAGTCGGCTTTAAAATCAAAAGTCCAAACCCATCCAGGAACGAGACTTAGTATCCTTTGTCCGGGTCAGGTCTGGGCTAAATCTGGCCTGGGCCCGGGCCGGGCCGTGGGTCGTTTAGTTTAAAAACAAAATATAAAGTTTAGTATGTATATTATATTATATATGTTTATAACACAAAGTAATGTTGACATAGTAGTTATCTTGTGTTATACTCGCAAGCAATCTTGTGTTATAATAGGTGAAGTAACTACTTTTGGAACCGAACTCAGCTGGCTCTTGTGGTCAGTAAGGAGAGGTATAACCTCCTTGGCTAGACGGACGGTCTCGGGATCGAACCACGGGGAAGGCGTGGATGGGTTTGTGTGTGTACAAATTGAGGACAGTGGGCCCAAAATACATGCAACGCAATGTGCAAAAAGTTTCGTGCATTACGTCGGGCATCGGAAAAAAAAAAAACTTTTGGAGACTGCAGTGCAAAAATTCACAATAATAATCCTAGAAATTTAGAGGCTTCAACTTGATCAAGCACCACCAAGCGACAACAATTATACATCCGGGTTGGAGGAAATCAAGTTAAGGTTTACGTAAATTATTTTATTATTACAAAATTATTTAATTTTGATATTGAAAATTATTTAGTTTTTTATTACAATTTTTAAAAATATACAATATGGATCACCATGATGCTATTGGTTCTTACCAATACTATGAAAATATTTCATAACATTGTTACAATGTTTATCGTAATTTTGATAATAATTATTATGCTTATAATTCTATAGGAAATGAACTGCCACCAACACAAATGTCACATCCAGAAGTTAGAAGTATTAATAATATTTGAACTAGAAAAATATTAATGTTATAGACTATTATATTAATATTTGTCATAGCCAACGAGGGAAAGGAAGTCTTAGATTTCAAAGTACGGTCTGAAAAATTTCGGGTTTTGGACCGACTGAATTTGGATTTAAGATTTAGCAGCTCGGACCGGACTCCTAGCCGGACTTGTCCAGCCCGACCCACCTTGTGGAATGGGGTCATTTAGGAAGGATATCATTGGTGATATATATATATATATATATATATATATATATATATATATCTCTTCAACCTTTGGAGCATTACACTTCCAAGGCTTTCTGTCAACCATCCAAAGAAGGAAGAAAGCGGTTGATGCTCATATTCAGGTAACCCGCAATTTACTGATACGCCCAAACTGATAATTGTCCAAGAATTTTGCAGTATAAACATGTCAACAAAAAAAGGGATTTCGGTTGCAACATGGGCTGTTACAAATGCTATCAGCTGATACCGGTGGTAGTCAAGACTCAGTAAGCAGTCGCTGCAACTTGTGGCATCGAAAAATTGACTAACACATGGAAGGCAGATTGGTCGTAATAGTAAAAGGGACTATTTCTAATAATATACAATCATAATTTTTCTCTGCTTCCTCAATGCCTGTTCCGATACCAAACTAACCACAGATACTAAGATTTTGTTCCACAAAAGGAAAAATAGTAGAGAACACATTACAGGTGAGCATGTTTGATACAAGTGCCTGACAATCGAATTAGATAAATTACAACTTGAACACCAGATCCTAGCCGTTATTCCTCTGGCCCTTCATTAGTACAATTTTTCTTTCTCATTAACTTAGTTTTCAGAACCATGCGAAACTGCATCCAAGAGGAGTCAAAGTTTCTAACAGGAGTGCCTCGTCCTCACAAGGAATGTTGCACGAGCTTCATAAACACCCTCAAGGGTTGGAAATTGAAAAAGGCAAACAAACTTATATCTGATACTCTACTCTGATAATGTATGTAATACATTGATGTATGTGAAGACTTCATAGGCACTCACAATCTAGTAAGAGGTGAATCACCCATCACAATGTATCTTGGAAGTTAGACGAGGAATCCTCTCACGACGAATCATGACGATTAGAACTGATATCAAGGGGCTGCTGCTCACATACCGTCAAGCTGGTCCCATTCTGAGAAAGAAAAGAATCAAGTGTTACACTAAAGATATTAATGGAAATAAGCACTAATAAGAAGCCACGTTCCTGGCGGCAACTGAAAAGCCTACCCCTTCCTTCTGTTCCGATAAAGCATTATGAGTAGGCAATGATGGATTCTTGGACAGATCCTTTAGTTGACCCTGCAAGTTACATTAAACAATAATAATGACCACAAAAAAAATATAATAGCAAATTCATTGTTCAACTTTTTTCCAGTGTTACGGTCTCAGTATAAGGGAGCGAATATCCAATTGCTTCACAGATACCACACACAAGCGCAGACCTAATCTAACAACAAGGCTTCAATATGATGGATTACGTAAATATATGATAAAGCAGCTCTAATACAGCAATATATGTTTTCTTTTGAAAGCATATGCCACTTGTCAAGATGATGATACAATGAGATATTCTTTTGGCTTGGATCTCAGAAAGACATCTCACTTGCATAAAATAATAGTTTAAGATTTACCAATGAATCTGAAAACGATAGGGTAGAAATCTCCATAGTTGTAAGTATTAATTATTCGTCACATTTATATAAATAATGGAAATCCAGAACAAAAAGCTGCAAAGTTTCCAAATTAATAGTTACGACGATAAAGTTAAGTGTTATGTACATCTACAAAATATTAATATCGGAAATCAAAGATTCTTAAGTTTCCAAATTAAAAGCTAACATGTTAATTCCAATCAGTATACAGTAAGGATCCTGGGACTTTTGAGTTTTCCAAAATAACAGCTACCATGTTAATTCCAATTGTTTGATTGCAATGTGGAAAATACGTAGAAAAGAAATTAATTCCATGGAATTATTTTCCTAGGAAAAAAATTCCATGGAATGTTAAAATTTTCCATGGAAAACTTAATTTGGTTGTTTGATTGTCATTATTTTCCACGGAAAATAGTTATTTTCCATGGAAAATGATATTTTCCTATGGGTTAGACAAGTTTCATTTTCCACCATTTTAGAAGAAAATATGGAAAATGATAGTTTTTTGGAAAATAATTCCATGGAAAATATAAGCTATCAAACACTACAATTGGTGGAAAATTTGTGGTGGAAATATTTTCCATGGAAAAAAAGCCCAATCAAACACAGGCTTAGTATATAGTAAGGATTCTGGGACTTGAGTTATAAGAAAAACACTATTAGCCACATTTATATAATAACAGAAATCCAAATCTAATTGTTATGTGCTTACAGAATATTCATATTGAAAATCGGAGATTGGTAAGTTTCCAAATTAATAACTATCGTGTTAATCACAATCAGTATATAGTCAGGATCTGCGGACTTGAGTTCAGAATCTACGAACGGAATCATAATGCCATTTTAATACGGATTGGGCACTTCTGGAAGAGTAGGGTTCCCTCCTTACAGGAGTATAGCTTAAGTATCTTCCAACCCATCCAATCATGTAATCTACAAAGAATAGGTGTGGGTTCAACTATCCGGTATGTCAGTGAGACAATTTCTAAAAGTCCACGACGGCTATATATATATATATATATATATATATATATATATATATATATATATATATTGAAAAAATAAATATAATAAATATATATATATATAGGAAATGGTAGTTGTGTCGAACGTTCCCACTGGGAATCAAACTCCTGACCACTCGGACCGCATGCCTCACCACTACCACTAGGCTAGGGGTCATTGGTTGTCGAACGTTCCCACTGGAAATCGAACTCCTGACCACTCGGACTGCATGCCTCACCACTACCACTAGGCTAGGGGTCATTGGCTTATATATATATATATATATATATATATATATATATATATATATAAAGAAAGCAGCCTCAAAACTAAGTGGTAACAACTCATTCTGTGTCATCAATTGTAGCCTCAAAACAGTCGACAAAATGCATCAAGTCCTAAATCATCGAATAAAAGTGTAAATGTACAAAATGTATGTCTTTAATTTCCATAACTAAGTAGGGCAACATCAACACCCTCCACTTGTTCTTCATTGTCATCACCATCATATGCGAACAATACTACTTCCAAATCAGGCTCATCAAGAAACAAGTTGGCAATTTGAAGAACTTTAGCAACATCAAATGGCTCAAATTAATTTCCACCTATGTCCCACAGTCTCGCAACAACAAAACGTTCTGGTTGGTTCACTTATATTTGAGTTACGATTTTGGATTATTGGGTCAAAATGAAAAGGAAAGGGCTACGAGGCTCCCACTTATGCAAGATATAGGGACAGTCAAGAAATACACAACCTGACTCCCATATATATATAGTGCAACAAGGTAATTGCATTACAATCTTTTTGCCGGGCTAAGCCCAAGGCTTATTAAATTACCCTCTCCGCGGCCTATCCAGGTCTGAATCTTTGTACGTCAATCCTTGATTTTTTTCGTTTGATGCATCCTTTTTTGATCCACCGTCTGGGTCGATCTCCATTGCGAGCTCCACTCAGGCCAATCACTGGTACCATGATACCCTACCCGAATAGACCACTCCTCCAAGTCCAACTTTCAATTAGCCGCTACCTGAATTTTTCAGCTATTCCCCCTTTAATATTTAGGCGCATATCGTGCTCAGGGGGATTTGAATCTCCGACCCAATTTTCCATGTTCTTGTGTCTCTGATTTGACCATTTGGACCAATGGTTGATTGAAAGGTAAGTTGGTTTATATTTAACCACAAAGAAGAACTAAAATCTAGTTCATTAGTTACATTACCAAAGTTACTCAGTATAAATATAGAACTAGGATCACATATATACATAAAGAGAGGAATCTGATCCTTGGACAAAGTTCATGCTTTTATACATTGTACTAAGCTCCTAAGGCAGTAGTTAGGTCTAATCTTTGCACACCAATCCTCGATTTTTACATCAAAACTATTTCTAGAACCACCACATGGAATGATCCGTAATCCCACGATCCTTTACCCGAGCAGGCCTCTCTTCTAGGCAGGATTCTCAATCAGTTCTTACCTGAATATTTCGGTCCATCCGCTTTCAATAATTTACATGCTTTGAGTGCCTAGGGTTATTCGGATATCGAGCCTTTGATTGGTGCTCGGGTCTTATGTGCTCAAGTCTTGTTGAATTAGACTAGTTCTTATTGACATATACATACGAATGAGAGTAGTGGCGGATACGGATCATGTTATGAGATGAAAGGAACTGCCGCTACGATATGACCTATGTCGGGAATGGACACACGAGCACTTGGAAGCACATAGCCACGTGTAATTTTCTGATTATGCAGCAATGTTGGTCTAAGTGAGAAAGCAGCAGATACCCATCACGGTAAGTTCATAACATGTCAAAACAGGACCCGTTTTCTACATGGAAAAAATGTTAATCAACAGAAGCATCCTGATGTTTACCAATTTTTAGGGGTTTGACTGAAATTCCCAAAATTTACAAGTCAGAAACTAGTACTGTGTCGACTGATTCGAATATTCCAGAAAATCCAAACTTCCAAGTGTATCACATAGTTGAACTACCTATGGACTACCGAATAGCCTATTCGTCAAGTAACTATAGCAGTCTAACAGTAACTGTTACCTATGGACTTAAATTTTTTAGGAGTTTGACTGAAATTCCCAAAATTTACAAGTCAGAAACTAGTACTGTGGCGACTGATTCGAATATTCCAGAAAATCCAAACTTCCAAGTGTATCACATAGTTGAACTACCTATGGACTACCAAATAGCCTATTCGTCAAGTAACTATAGCAGTCTAACGGTAACTGTTACCTTGTAACTATCATTTCTCTCTCATTCACACCCTCATTACAGTTGCGAACTAATTTTACACCATTTCTTTACGAATTTTAGTGTTGCACATATATACTATCCTTACTCAATTCTCTCCTCCCCCTTAGTGAGGACAATGCATCTCTAACAACCATCCTTTTGACTTCACAAATTATTTACTGCCATAATACAAGCAAAGACCCCATACAGAGCCAATAATTTTTGTGCGCATTAATCCGTCCTGACTCCCTAGTATCTTATAGACCAAACCAGGTCATCATCAACATCCAAGCCTTCTCCCACAAGAGTGGGATCAACTATGGAGCATGAGAAACTCCAAAAAAGAATTGGCACTTTCTGTAACTGGATATCAACATAATGTTAACACCCTATTATAGTGGCAAATTCCTAGGCAAGGCAGATATCATCAAATGAGGGTCTTACAATAAACCAGGAAGGCCAGTTGGCTGATAGACCTGCTTTTCATGTCATGCCATTTGTGTTCATGCAACCAAGGAGCACTCAAATCCCCTAGACAAGGAAAAACACAATACTAATAGGTAGATGAAAGTCTTTGCTATATAGGGAAGAATTGCAATCATCTCCGTGACACATTAAGCCAAAGGTAGGAAAAGTACGACTTTCCCTGTGTACATACAGCCAGAAAAAATCATTTACATCCAGTATGTCCACTTCAAAGAACCTATCCAGGCATGGGTTACATCCTAGGAAGCACACATACTCCAACGTTAGTGCTGTATTGTAACATGTCCGGGTTAGATAGTATTTGACATGTAGAAGATAGAACTTCTCAACAGGACACAACATGGACACCCAAAGTATACTTGGACATGCCAAAATCAGTATGCGCTTCTGTAGTTGTGACATATTTATATGTACACCATAGCTCACATCTCTTAGAACCTAGATCTTCTATATATCCATAGTTTATTAAATCCTTCTTTCAGTTTGTAGAGTAGAATAATGGGATAACTTTATTAGTGAGAGAGTTACACATATATATGTATATATAGGAGAGGCTAACCCCTCTCACTATTATTCTAACCAATATGGGACCAAAGCCCAATACTACTAATACGTAACACCCTTCCTCAAGCTGGAGCATAGATGTCAACCATGTCCAGCTTGTTACACAGAAATTGAACCCGATGACCCAAAAGTGGTTTCGTGAATATATCAGTTATTTGATCATTGGTCCTCACGTGGTGAAACTTTATCATTCCCTTTGTATACTCATCATGGACAAAATGTATGTCAACTTCAATGTGCTTCGTCCTTTCATGATATACAGGATTAGTAGCAATATGGATAGCAGACTAGTTATCACACCACAGATATGTTGTTTTAGATCCTGCTTCTTCTCCCAGTTCTTGTAAAAGATGCTTCATATATAACACATCTGTTATGCCATGAACAATGGCTCGATATTCTGCTTCTGAACTTGACTGTGCTATCACAATTGCTTCTTGTTTTTCCACGATACCACGTTTCCGCCAATAAATATTGAGTAGCCAGATGTAACTGTCTATCAGGCAGGTTTGTACTCCAGTCAACATCGGTAAAGCACACGAGTATGTCCATGATCCCCATCCGAATTTCTTTTATGGATTCTTGACTAGATAAGACAAAATTCGAAGAACTGTCTGCCAGTGTGGAACTCTTGGAGAAGATATAAATCTATTTGGGACACTTACAGCGAAAGAAATGTCCGGACGAGTCATAACCGCCAAGTAGTTGAATTTTCTAACAACTCGAGGGTACTGATCTGGATTGGTAATCAGGATCCCCTGATCTGGTAGTAACTTTGCCCCTGGATCCATGGTTGAGGTTGCTCCCTTGACTTGCATCATTCATGCATCATTTAGTATGTCCAGCACATACTTTCTTTGAGACATGACAACGTCCCGCTTATCCCGTGTGATTTCAATGCCCAAGAAATAGTTCAACGATCTCATATTCTTGGTCTGAAATTGTTCTTCCAGGAACTTATTTAGTTTTGTAATACCCTGGTTGTCGTCCCCGTGATTACAATGTCGTCAACATAGGCACCAAGTAGTATCCTTCCAATCGATGTCTATCGGTAGAATACCGAATGATCCTTCATGGATTGACACATGCCAAACTGAGTAACAACATGTATAAATCGACCAAACCACGCACGGGTGGTTGTTTGAGGCCGTAGAGGGTCTTTCGCAGATGACACACTTTACACTCCCTTGCAACGAACCCGGAAGGTTGCACCACATACACTTCTTCAAGATCCCCGTAGAGAAATGCATTTTTGATATTCAGTTGAAGCAATGACCAGTCATAGCTAACAGCTAAGGCCAAGAGAACGCGCACAGATGTCATCATGGCAACTGGAGAGGTATCAAAACAGTCCTCACCATATGTCTGAAAATATCCTTTAGCCACCAGACTAGCTTTTAGGCGATCAAGAGTACCATCCGGTTTCACCTTGATCGCGAACACCCATTTGCAACTGACTGTCTGCTTACCAGTAGACAAATCTACCAAGTCCAAGTATGGTTCTTTCGGAATGCTTTCATCTCCTCTTCCATAGCAGCACGTCAACCAAGATGTTTGAGACCCTCCTCAGCAGTATTAGAAATTTGAATTCCATCAATAGTAGCTACCAAGAACTGAGTATGGCTAACAAGTCCTTTGTAGTTGTCAGCATACAAGGGATAATTACGACAGGCACGACGAGATCGAGCTGGCGGAACAGACGAAGGCGAAACCGTAAAGCTAGAGGAGGAGGATGACTGTGTGGACACTATATGCGATGTTCTTTCGGATGACGTCGATACTGACTGAACCGGTGTTTGCGGACCGTCGGATCGGGATACTGGCTCGGTCGTGGAGGGCACCCTTACAGGGGACTATTGTGTTTGAATAGGAAACAACAAGAAATCATCTTCTGGATAAATTTTGTGGAACTGAATCCAAAGTTTGCGGAAGTGGAGGAAACTAAATTTCAACGAAGGTAATGTCCCGAGAGAAAAAAATACCTCTTCAAGGTAGGGGCCAAACACTGATACCCTTTCTGATTTTTAGGATACCCAAGAAAAACACATTGGATTGCCTTATGATCTAATTTAGATAGAGTACGTCGGGTATCTCATACATAGCACAAGCAACCAAAAAAAATTGAGAGGGAGAGGAAACGACTCTTTTTGGGATATAATCGAGAAAAAATGAGTAGAACCATTGAAAATCGGCGATGGCATGAGATTAATAAGATAGCAAGCGATAAGGACAGGAAGTTTGGTAGACGATGCTATTGTCGGACAGATGAGTATTAAACTCACGAGATAGATAATCACGACCATTGTCAATTCGAAAGCATTTAATTGGAACAGCAAATTGTGTTTTAATTTCGGCATAAAAATTACACCAAATTTGAAAAAAATCAGAACGATTTTTTATCAGATAAACAAAAGTGATACACGAATAATCATCAACAAATGTAACAAAATATTTGAAACACATTATTGATTCAATCGGACAAGGCCCCCATATATTAGAATGCACCAACTCGAAAGGAGCGAATGCAAATTTATTAGGACTCGTCGGATAAGGAATCCGATGATGCTTAGCTAAATGACACAAGTCACAATGAAAAGAAACAGTAAGATCTAAAGATGGGTACATTTTTTGGATAGCTTGGATTGATGGATAGTCTAACTGACAATGTAACTCGAAAGGATCGAGTTCACGTCGGCACAGACAACAGAAGAAGATACGTCAAACAGGTACAAGCTTTCAGCCATATGTCCCTTACCAATAGTCTTCCCAGTCTTTAGGTCCTGAAAAACACAACTATCATGAAAAAAATGTTACCGAGCAATGCAAATCGCGAGTAAGCTGATTAATTAGCAAACTAAACGGACGGTATATGTAATACGGAATTGAGTGCAGTCCAGAAGAAAGACGAGCACTTCCTCGTCCACGGACTGTTAGTGAACTACCATTGGCAATAGTAATATTGGAAACACGACCCACCAATACATAATTGCATATCATACATGCGTCGCTAGTCATGTGTGAAGACGCACCAGAGTCAATCATCTACTACTTCGACCTCACCCACATGTCATTGAGTATCCGACTGTAGATCCAGATATGGATACTACACCACGATGTTAAACTTGAAAGTCAAGAAAATTTGTATGACTCTGCAGTCATTTGAACAGAATGAACATCATTAGGAGCATATGATATAACATTGGCGGTAGGAGCCTTAGAACACTGCTACTGGAAATGGCCTTGCAGACCACAGTTGAAACATGTGCGCGGTCTACCCCGATCACGACCGCCATTACCTCGTCCACCATCACGACCACCATTTGTCCACCACGACCACTATGAAATCCAATACATACAGCACCAAGAGCAGAGCGATCAGTAGGAGCATCACCCGGAGTGGTCTCAACGACTTTCGCTGTCCGTAGGACACGAAAGTGAGCCTGCATCAGAGATAGAACATCAGATCCAGCAATGATCTGAGAACAAGCAGAATCGAAGAAAGGCAAGATACGCCATGACATAAAGCTGCTTGCGTTGGGCCCTTGTTCATTGATATCTGTCGAAGAAAGGCAAGATACACGGTCGATTTCATCAGTTATGTTTTAAAGACACGGAAGTGATCCTTATGAGATTTGTCTCCCTGATTTTCTCTATAGACGCCAACAACCGAGTAGTAGATACGAGATAAATCGTGTTTCCCATCAAACGTCGCCGCTAAAATCTCCCATAATTCATTCACCGTATTCCTATTCTGAACCAATCTTCTACCGATGGTTTCATTGAATTCATCAATTGTGTAAACAGTCGACTGTCATCTGTCTCTCATTGCTCAAATGTGGGATCAGTCTCTAATGGGGGGTTGTCAGTAGATGTGCAGAAAGACGCATTATCTGAAATGTCTTTTCGACCTTCTTCCTCCATGTCGAGTAGCCCTCTAGTCCGTCCAACCGTTGATCGGCAAATCGAATTGAAAAAATCGTTGTGCCAGTGTCCGTTGGTCCCGCCATTGCGTTTCCGACACTAGTGTCTGTAGCACTACTATTCGCCCAGTGCTAGTCATCCCGTAAGTATTCCCGATTTGACCGTCGAATTAATCTTTCTAACTTGATAATCCTATCAATTCTACCAATGCGCTAAAAACATGGTCAGAACCGACACACATGGAAAACAAAGATGAATGTGGATCACACAAAGTCAGGACAGAGACGCAACCCAGGTTACCCTATGTTAGATCCTGATGTGAAGATAAGAAAAGAAACAAAGATTCACGCAAAACAAGCATATTGTTTGCTCTTCGTTAAATTCCTGAAATAAATATTGAGAATCAGAGGTCCCAGCAATCAAACCGATGTTTACCCTCTAAGAATCCCAGAGGTTCCAACAAACAAACCGATGTTTACCCTATGAGAATCTCAAGTCAATGGTGAGAGTCGGACTGAGGTTCCAGCAAACAAACGAATGTTTGCCCTATGATGATCCCAATATTTGTTTTGGGGGATGGCTGATCTGGGGTTGGGGGTGGCCGGGGGCCTGACAGGGGGGAGGGGGTCGGGATCTGCAGTAGGGGGGCCGGTTGGGGGAATGGGGGCTGATAAGGGGGAAGGGGGCGGGATCTGCAGCAGCAGAAGAGGTAAGGGGCGGTAGGGGGGAACGAGGATCTGTGTATCAGTAGCAGCAGCAGCAGGGTAGGCGGCTGTGGGGAGGGCGGGGGGCTGTGGGCGGCTAAAGGGTGGGGGGATGGGTTAGGGTTAAGCTTTTTTTCCTTTGTGGAGAGAGAAAGGTGGATGGGTTATAGCTCTGATACCATGTAGAGTATATGGGATAATTTTATTAATGAAAGAGTTATATATATACTTTTTTTTTAGGGTGTCCACTTCTTAATGGTGCTTGGAGGCATGCCTCCAAGGGGGCTCGAACCCGCGCCACTGCGCCGGGGTGCTCCACCGTTCCCAACGGGCTATATATATATATATATATATATATATATATAGGAGAGGCTAACCCCTCTCACTATTATTCTAACTAATGTGGGACTAAAGCCCAAGACTACTAATACTTAACATAGATTTTCTACCATTATACTGCAAACTATGATTAAAACTCGAGGCTTTCCAATAAGAAACAAATGTTTCAATTTACTTTTCCTGGAATGAGAAGCCTAGTGATGGGGACAACCCAATTCGAATTTGATTAGTTGTCAGTTTTCTATTTGAGTCCAAGTTTAGTTATTGAATCATGTTATAGGATTAGGATTGCAGTATTACTTTGTTTCATTGAGTCGTGTTTTAGGATTAGGATTGCATGGGTGCCTCTTTCAACAAATGATGGACGAAAGAAGGTATCAAGCTAGAGGTTTGCATTATTTTATTTAGGATTTCTTTTATATGGAAACTTGGTTGCTTTCTACCAAAGTCTCTCTCTCTCTCTCTCTCTCTCTCTCTCTCTCTCTCTCTCATGGTAGTCAAAGGTGCACCTCGGAGCAAGGCACAGCATCTGCGCCTCACACTTCACTAGGCAAGGCACATTTCTTCGGACGACCCAAGGTGCGACTTTCAGCAAGGCACAACCAAGAAAAGGCGCACCTTATGTGGTTTTTGTTTTTTACAAAAACAAATTTGAGGGAGGAAGATAGTCCTTACCTCATACAAGTAGGAGGGAGAACTCTTTCCATAATTGCCAAAGTTGGCTACAGTTAAACTTGAAAAACTAAAATGTACGTAAAACATGGTAGGAAAAATACAAATTCTTGTTAGTTTTGTTGAGTGCTATTGTTGCTCTGCTAGTTTACTTGGTTATGTTAACATGTTTTTGTTGATTTTAATATGTTATTTGGTTTGTGGAACCTGCCTGCCTTCCAGGATTTTAATATGTTTTTGTTGCTCTGCTAGTTTTCTCTCTCTCTCTCTCTCTCTCTCTCTCTCTCTCTGTATATATATATATATATATATATATATATATATATATATATATATATATATATATAAAACCTTTCTATTTAATGAAGAGTTAACGAAGAAATGAGTTTTAGGATTGAATTCCTACTGTGAGATGGATATGGTGCCCTTGTTGTGATGCCAACCCAATCCTAGGTGTGAAGCCTTGGGACCCTAACCCTAAATTCCTTTTTGCCTCTTCTTCAAACAAAATAAGCAAACCCCAGTGAAACCCCCTTCATCATTTTGGTAGTCACAACACTAAAATCAGTGATTTCCCCTTCTTCCTTCATGTGTTCCTGCTTCCTGCCTGTGGTACAGCAGAACCTTCGTTGAACCTGCCTGCCTTCCAGGAACTCAGGAACTCGAACAGGAACTCATCATGCTTGCTGCTTCGCACCACCGTCCCCTCTTTCCCATTGCTGCTACTTCAGGCCGGAACCAACCCATCTTCCTCCTGCACCACCTCCTTTTCCCTCTTGTTGCTACTACAGATCAGATAGTTGCTGCCCTCCCCAAGAGAACCCCTCCAACTGCATCAGAGACACCCACCATTATGGCATTATCCTTTTCCTTCCTCTGCATCCTGACAGCTCTTCTTCATCCTATTTTCCTAGCAACCATCAACAACCTTCTCCATAAAACCAAGATAAATCTGCACAAGTCGAGGACTTTCACTTGCACCACAGTTGATCATCAAATCTTGGAATTGCAAGGTTCAAGACGGAGAACATTTTCCGGTGTTTGATTTGTGGAGGAACGAACAAACTCATGCAAGACAGCAGCAGAACACCAGTGTTGAGGATGGACGAAAGGAAGAAAGCCCTGCGGCCCAATTCTCCAAGAATTGTATAATGAATATTTGATGATGTATCATTTGTGTTAATTGGGAGTTTGGTAAACATATTCCAGATTAACTGAAATATACACATATTTAGTGTATTTAATGGGAACATAACATAAAAGAATGGTTGATCTAACCAAACCACTTAAGCAGGCTCGGCTAGACCAGGAGGCCTTAAGGTGCCTCCTCTTTAGAACAATGTACCAATTGTAAATATTCTTTTATTGGCCACTTTTTTCTAATAAGACCCAAGCAACTACAATTCTCTTGTTGAAAAATTGTTCCCCAATCAATGCAAGTAAAAAATGCCTCAACATAATCCATTTGTTCAAATCTAAATTGATTTTGAAAGAGAGTGATCAGTAACATCAGGCAATGAGTCCATGCTGTAACAAGGGATAGATATATATTTGAACTCTCTAGTTTTCTTTGATTTAACAGCTCAAAGCACTAAGAATACAGATAAAGGGATAGATGATGGTACAATTAGAACAAGAAAATAATGGATTCGCAAATAATCCATTGATTTCTAATAAATTGACTACCTTATTTGCCCACATAAGCCCACATGCATTACATAAAGTCCTGGGTCCATCGGGGCCACGACGCATCATTGGTGTAGACTTCGCACTGATGCCACAATGATGACATCTGAACAGGAAACGAACATAAACGGCAGAAGTTGTAAGAGTGGCATATGGTTAAGACATATTGGGTTCAAATATTGTAAACGAAGTAAATGGAAAAAAAGGCATAAAAAGGAAAATATTGAGGAAGCTGTGATGTGCAATCCTGAGGCTTCATGTACAGGGGTAAGAATACAGCTTCATCACATTCTAGTTGAGGAGCAGATCTGTGATGGCTTCTAGTGTAAAATACTTAAGAGAGCTTACACAGCTGCTGCTTGGGGCCGATCATCCACTGCTCCCCACCGTTGGGTAGCATCCCAACTAGCTACACCTACTGCTGCATCTTCTGGCTTTGATTTGGAGGATGTAAACTGACCCTTATTCCGTTGCATCCTTTGACAATGCGACAGAAAAGTCAGTCTATAATAGAAATAATAAAACACATCCCAGTGAACTGATTACAGATAGTTAAGGACAAATCAGAAGGTCAAAACTGAATTATGTCCTGAATGACAAATTGTAGAGACAAACTAGAGAAGGGCGAAATTCGGAGAGAACAGAATAAATGTTATTAGCAAGCTGTGTACACACAGAGACAGTCATGCAACAAATGGAGAAACAAAGGACAAAAGCCGAAGGCACCAGTCCATATAACAGCATAAAGCCAGTGTAGGATATATAATGCCACAAAGTGCAGTAAATTTATAGGGAAAATTATAGAAAACCACCCTCGATTTTTGTACGAAACCAGTCCACCAATTACGACTTAACAGGGTAATTGATCACCCTGAACGATCCACATTAGATCCTCACATCCTTATATAAGAATTGATGATAACAAACCTTTTTGGTAGTGAACAAATGTTGCTAATGTACACATAAGATATAAAATTATACTAATTGCTATTCATGAGCATATTGTGTATCATTTTCCTACAAAGAGCTTGACTAAGCAAGGCAAATTACCACTCAGGTGTATTTGGTTGGTTCAAAGGCACTTTTGAATTAAATTAGTTTATATAAGTACAAGTTGTGCAGGCTAATTAAATAGCTTTCGCTGCCTGATTAAGTTATTAGTGGGTGTGTCAGCACATGATCTTTAATGTGTTTGGCTAAACAGAAAAACAGTAGGGATCATACTCAGTCAAACTAAGCAAATATGTGTATCTGGTCGTTTCTATAGACCACTTCAACTAAGTAAAACATTTATGTATGTATTTGGCTAAATGTTGGGCCAAGTCGTTGCTTGAGCAGTTAATGCAAAAAGCAGTCTCGAGCATACTCACGTTCTAACTGAATGAATGCTGATAAGGCTAAAATTGATTACGCATCACCAATATCACGACTACCACTATCTAAATTTTGACCTTTTTCCATTATAATATGGTACATTAAAGTTCATGACTCAAACTGGAAAGACATTATCCAAAGATTGACAAACTTGTATTAGCTTCTACGGTAGTCCAGAAAAGGAAACAGAGATGATTGCCATAAGTTCCAGAAAGACGGCATTAAAGAACAATTTTTTTTCTCCATGTCTCTCTCCCCCTCTCTAAGTTTGAATGAAATAAATTAAGATCAATGAAATGTTCCGATACTTGTGAATTATAAATATACATCATCGACAAATGGTAAAATTATAGTGTCAAAAATGAGTATTATCAACACAATATAGCATGTCGGTCTTTAGCATGACAGAATCTGTTAGTGCCGAGGCACAATTTTCGATGGAAAATTCTGAAACTGAAACAATTGTACACACAACGTTTCAAATGCAGCACCTTAAAGAAGATGTGCAACAGAGATCCTGGAGGATTCTGAATTACGAGGATCTAAAAAGATTCTACGTAATACACAAAAAATCTAAAGAGACTTTGTGCAAGCAACCATCGGCAGTAGAGCTTCTAAAAAGAAGTTACTGTAAAAGGCAGCAACTATCGGCAGTAGAGCTTCTAAAAAGAAGTTACTGTAAAAGGCAACAGCAGCGATGACAGGCGAGAATGAGATGCTGGGGTGAATGAACCACCGTTGCTCAAAGCTTTATTCGCCCCACACGAGCACGAACAGCTTTCAGGAACCAGCAAGTTCACGAAGAACTTCTGGAACGCTCGTAAGTCAATATTTGCGACTTGAACGGGCTTCCTGGACTTAACAGACTCCCTCAACTCTCTTCTTGGTGCATCTTTCAAAGGAGGTCAAGGGGCTCTATTTATAGAGTGGAGTTGAGACTTCACCTCTTCTCCTATCCGATGTGGGACTAAAATACCAATACTCAAAAATAGAGTTTGATATTTTAGATCATCCCACAATCAGCATAGAAGTGTGCCAGTCCACGCCTACCCCCCCCCCCGAACACTCCCGTGCATGCACGAGACAATCCTGGAGTCCGCGTCCGAGTCCGAGTCCGCACAACAAAAATCAACTTGCATCCTTGTTGGAGTTAATCCTTTTTCCTTCTAGAAAAATACTCCCACGTGGCACAAACTTGTGCCCCACTACACCTCATGTGCACACCTCAACACAAGCAATGCATTATATTGAGATACTCACCATTTGGTGTAGCCGATGTGGGACTATATTTTCTAGTCCAAAGGCAAAAACACCAACAATCCCCCACATATCTCAATATATGGGTTGAGCGTTCCCCATAGTGACTGCCCATCATGCATTAGGAGAGATATCGCTACGACTTGAATCTTCCCGCATAGGTTAAATAACAGCATGATACAAGAATGGACTAAGTCTTGAATTCTGTACCATAACTGCAATTCTTCCTACTCACATAATGACATCAACTGTGCTTCTGGCTGCACATTGAAGGCCTTGTGCCAGCCTGGTTTCAGTGTATAATTTTTGGGCGTCTACAAGTTTACCCTCAAGAGACGGCCTGATATCTCTGTCCATACACTATAGGTGAGTTCTTTATAAAGAGTCATGGCATGAAGCATTGTGCTTCTTTGCGGTGCTACGCCGCTATGACATGACTTAAAGCCGAGGCTTTACCCCACCTGGGTACCTCATCGTAGTGTCATACTACTGTAGCATGAGGTCACAGGCCTCTTTGTAGTGCCAAACTACCCAGCATGAAGCCTTGCGCTTCCGTACGGTGTTACGCCGCTATGACATGGCTCGCAAAACCGAGGCTTTATCCTACCTGGTACCTCTTCGTGGTGTCATGCCACTGTAACATGAGGACATCGTCCTCTTTGTAGTGCTGTCTACCTCTCTTTATTACGATTATCATACAGCATTAGGCTACCTGCCTATTTGCGGTGCTACTCCGCTGTGACTTGGCTTGCAAAGCCGAGGCATTACCCCTACCTGGGAACCTCATGGTGGAGTCACCCCACTGTAGCATGGAGTTACACTCCTTGTAGTGCTGCGCTACCGTGCTTCCTGTAAAGCACTCCAGGCATTCACTCTGCCTGAGAACTCATTAAGGCATTTAAGCCAACCTTCCCACAGGATCCGTTTTTAGCAGAAAATAACAGTAGACAACAGTGGTTGTAGGTCCGTAACCTCTCCATGTCACATAGGACAAGTACCCACCGTTCCTGATATTCTTCTGGTTAATAGTCCTCCCTTGAACCAAAAGCTAGATGCCTAGTAGATTTCTCTTTGAACTAATAGCATAAAACTTTATGGTAGGAATGTAATAACACAATATCAGAATGCCTTCAAGCCCATTTTACAAGCTGTGTCATCGACCAGCTGGCGCTTGAGGCCCTTGGTGAACGGATACGCCAGGTTCTCCTGACTCCGAACATCAATCACTGCAATAACACCTCTCTTGATAAGATCGTGTAATGCTCTGTGCTTCAACCGCACCGTTCTCTTCTTCCCGTTGAAGAGTTCATTTGATGCCACTGCTGCTGCCGCCTGGTTGTCACAGTATATCGGTATTGCCGGTATCTGAGCCCCAACCACCGGAAGATCATACATGAGCTCCCGAAGCCACTCTGCTTCATCTGCAGCAGCATCCAATGCAAAGAATTCAGATTCCATGGAGGAGCGAGATAACATAGTCTGCTTCTTCGACTTTCACGATATAGCAGCTCCGCCCATGGCGAATACGAATCCACCTGTGGAATACTCGCTCTCCATATCTGAACACCAGCTAGCATCACTGAAGCCTTCCACTACTGACGGATCTCCGCTGTAGAAAAGTGCATATGTCTGAGTTTTCTTGAGATATCTCACAACACGCTTCACAGCTTTCCAGTGCTCAACGCCTGGATTGCTAGTGAACCGACTCAGCATTCCCACTGCAAAAGCTATGTCAGGCATTGTGGCAGTAGTAGCGTACATCAAGCTTCCGATGACGCTAGCGTACTCCAACTGCCTGACGCTTTCCCTCGAATTTGGCTCCAGCTTCTGATCACTCCGGTACGGTGTATCAATAAAAGGAAGATCTTGATACCCGTAGCGAGTGAGCATCTTCTCAATATAATGAGATTGTGACGGCGCTATTCCAGTGCCTGTCCGGATGATCTTGAGCCCCAAGATTACGTCGGCATCCCCCAAGTCCTTCATACTGAACTTGGTCGAGAGGAATTTCTTTGTCTCTGTGACGCAGCTTAAATCCGTACCTAGGATTAGCATGTCGTCCACGTAAAGACATACGATTACTCCTCTTCCGTCAGCAAACTTCGTATAGACACACTTGTCTGTTTCACTGACCCTGTAGCCATTTGACCTTATCACCTTGTCAAACTTCTCATGCCACATTTTGGGAGCTTGTTTCAAACCATACAGAGACTTCATCAACTTGCAGACTTTGTCTTCCAGACCTCTGACGACAAAACCTTCTGGTTGTTGCATGTAGATCTCTTCGGTCAGCTCGCCATTAAGGAATGCCGTTTTCACATCCATCTGATGTATCACCAGCTTGTGTATTGCTGCTAGAGTAATTAACAATCTGATGGTTGTCATCCGAGCTACTGGAGCATAAGTGTCAAAGTAGTCGATCCCCTGCTTCTGAGCAAACCCCTTGGCCACTAGCCTGGCCTTGAACTTGTCAATGGTTCCATCTGCTTTCATCTTCTTCTTGAAGATCCATTTACATCCAATGGGTCTTGCTCCTTCTGGCAGGTCAACCAATACCCATGTGTTGTTGGAGGTGATTGAGTCAATCTCGTTGTCTATCGCCTCCTTCCAGAATACAGCATCTCTGGTCTTCATCGCCTCATCATAGGTAAGCGGATCTGCTTCCACATTATAGGTGACGAAGTCATCTCCGAAGTCTTTCGGCCTCCTCGTTCGCTTAGTTGACGGCTCAACGAGTTCTGGTTCAGCTGGTGTCTTTTTGACGACAGCTTCATCTTGGACTACTGGTTCATTAAAGACTTCTGTCTGCTTTGTACCCTCATCATTCTCCGGAAGATCCGCGAGGACAATATTCTTGTATTTTGCAAACTTGTCTTCAAAGTATTCAGCATCGCAAGATTCGATGATATGGTTTAACTCGATATCAAGGAATCTCCGAGCATCACTCTTCTCGGCATACCCCAAGAAGATCGCCTTCGTAGTCCTTGTCCCCAGCTTCTGAATCTTCAGATCCGGGAGCTTCACATAAGCCAGACACCCCCACACTCGAATGACATTCAAGTTAGGTCTGACTTTGAACCAGAGTTCATGAGGAGTTATGTCGGAAGTTGCATATGGCACTCTGTTCAGAATGAACGTTGCCGTTAGTGCAGCTTCTCCCCAGTAACACTTTGGAAGACCCGCAGTCAACAGCATGGAGTTCATCATCTCTGTCAACGTTCTGTTCTTCCTTTCTGCTACTTCCGTTGGATTGAGGAGAGTACGGAGCCGTTGTCTCATTGATGATTCCATGTTCTTTGCAGAATGATAAGAATTCATGAGACCGATACTCCCCGCCTGGATCACTCCTTAACCTCTTGAGTTGTTGTCCAGTTTGCCGCTCAGCCTCGGCCCTGAACTCCTTGAACTTCTCGAATGCTTCGTCTTTAGACTTGAGCAAGTAGACAAAAACATACTTTGAGAAGTCATCGATGAAAGTAATGAAATACTTCATCCCGGCCTTTGTAGAGAATTATTAGAAGTCACAGATATCTGAGTGAACCAACTCCAGAAGATCTGTGCTTCGATGGACCCTGTGAAAGGGTTTCCTTGTGATCTTCGTCTGAGCACATACTTCGCATTTCTCTACCTTACCCCCACACTTGGAGATAAGTCCTAGACTAGACATTCTGTTAATCCTTTTACAATGAACATGTCCTAGCCTATTATGCCACAACTCAAGAGAATAATCAGAAAAAGTGATTGTATTTATATTATCATGCTGGGTTACAACAAGCTGAATCTTGTACATTCCTTCAGTTTGGAAAGCTTTTCCGAAGAATGTACCCTTCTTGGACATCACCAACTGGCCAGCATTGATGTCCATCCTCAAGCCTGCGTTGCAGAGCAGACTTCCAGAGATCAGGTTCTTAGCAATTACTGGAACATGCTTCATACCTTGAAGCGTCAGAGTGTTCCCCGATGTGAGTTTCAGCTCCACCGTCCCGATCCCCAGTACTTCAGCTTGTGCCTGGTTTGCCATTATGACCTTCTCTGAAGTTGGCTCATAAGAGACGAACCAGTCTTTGTCTGAACAGACATGGCAGGTCGCACCAGTATCTATCCACCAGTCCAAGTCAGCCCCCACAGTTGCAACATGTGCTATCATGGCAACTAGATTAGTAATTATAGAAACCTTACTAGGCTCACCTTGTTCTTTGGGCTTGGACTTGCATTCGGATTTGTAGTGGCCCTTCTTGCCACAATTGAAGCAAGTCACATGGGACTTGGACTTCTGCTGCTTGAAAGCAGGACCCTTCACTTTCTGATTCGTGAAGTCCTTCTTTTTGCGATGAGAAGCAGCCTGCTTCCCCTGGTACTCTCTGGTTTGGACCAGATTTGCCTTCGCCAGTTGTTTGGACAGAGTATCCATCTTCTGTTGAGAGCGCATCTCGTCCTCAACATGGATCTCTTGCAAGAAATCTTCCAAGCTAATTTTCATCTTCTTTCGATGCATCCTTGCATAGAAGTTGCTCCATTATGTATGAAGTTTCGCGACGATCCCTCCAACGACAAACTTGTCGACGAGGGGCATGTTCTCGTCTTCTAGTTTCTGACGCAACTTCAGAAACTCCTTCACTTGGGGCAGCATCGCCTTCTCGTCTTCGAAGGTCCACTTGTGATATTTTTCTACCATGAAGATCTTGGACCGGTTCTCGTCATCTTCATAGAGCCTTCCCAAGGAGTCCCATATCTCTTTGGCAGATGTCTTCTTGGAGTAGAACTCTGCCAGAGAGTCTTCCATGGAATTTAGTATCAGTAGTTTGCATATACTGTTTTCTCTCTTCCACTTCGCTTGCTTGGTCGTAGCAGCGGCCACAGCCGCAGCAGATCCAGTGGTTGGAACGATCGGTTCTTCTTCTGACAGCACGTGATCAACATTCACGAGTTGAAGATTTAAAGTGATCTTTCGTCTCCATATCTGGAAGTGTCCGCCATCGAATTTCTCCAACTTGTTAAAGCCGGTATCGATGAGCGAAGCACGAGAATTATCCATCTACTCAATAAAGCTTTGAGATTGTTAGTGCCGATGCACAATTTTCGATGGAAAATTCTGAAACTGAAACAATTGTACACACAACGTTTCAAATGCAGCACCTTAAAGAAGATGTGCAACAGAGATCCTGGAGGATTCTGAATTACGAGGATCTAAAAAGATTCTACGTAATACACAAAAAATCTAAAGAGACTTTGTGCAAGCAACCATCGGCAGTAGAGCTTCTAAAAAGAAGTTACTGTAAAAGGCAGTAACTATCGGCAGTAGAGCTTCTAAAAAGAAGTTACTGTAAAAGGCAACAGCAGCGATGACAGGCGAGAATGAGATGCTGGGGTGAATGAACCACCGTTGCTCAAAGCTTTATTCGCCCCACACGAGCACGAACAGCTTTCAGGAACCAGCAAGTTCACGAAGAACTTCTGGAACGCTCGTAAGTCAATATTTGCGACTTGAACGGGCTTCCTGGACTTAACAGACTCCCTCAACTCTCTTCTTGGTGCATCTTTCAAAGGAGGTCAAGGGGCTCTATTTATAGAGTGGAGTTGAGACTTCACCTCTTCTCCTATCCGATGTGGGACTAAAATACCAATACTCAAAAATAGAGTTTGATATTTTAGATCATCCCACAATCAGCATAGAAGTGTGCCAGTCCACGCCTACCCCCCGAACACTCCCGTGCATGCACGAGACAATCCTGGAGTCCGCGTCCGAGTCCGAGTCCGCACAACAAAAATCAACTTGCATCCTTGTTGGAGTTAATCCTTTTTTCCTTCTAGGAAAATACTCCCACATGGCACAAACTTGTGCCCCACTACACCTCATGTGCACACCTCAACACAAGCAATGCATTATATTGAGATACTCACCATTTGGTGTAGCCGATGTGGGACTATCTTTTCTAGTCCAAAGGCAAAAACACCAACAGAATCATGGTGTCAACATTGACTTTTCTATACTTCTCTGTTTGTTATAATTTCATTTTGACCAAGAAAAGAGCCCCAAATATTGGTATCAGCCAGTATTGGTGGAGCTCAGTAACGGATCGAAACAAGCCAAAACGATAAAATACGACTGATACATATCATTATCAGTTGATATTGTGAACCTTGGTTCAGAGTAGAGTTCGGAATAACAAAGAGCACAAACGAAGCAGATATTAAGTAGGGGAAGGAGAAAGAAATATTACATATAGTATATGATAACTTATAGTTGTGAATTAGCCCATTATAACAAACAAACCGGCCTTTGCTAGTCTGCCGAGCTCCCACTTTTATATCTGAACTGATGCTCTTTGCTAAAGCAACAAATGACAATTGCATTAATAAAAATGATGGTATATTCTCAGAATGGCCTTCATTTCTTACTTCACTTTTCATTCCATAAATATATATATTTAACAAGGGTTCAAATCCATGGTGGGTTGTCCAAAATGGGGATTCACACGGTTCGTGAACTAAAACATGTGTGGGCGTAAAATCATTTGTTTGGACATTTCCAACCCATAGATTAAGTGAATTCCATTTTAGCAGTTTCCAAATAATTGCACAAATGATGAACAGTTTGGAGCATTTTAGATGGCCCATCTCTCTCTCTCTCTCTCTCTCTCTCTCTCTCTCTCTCTCTCTCTCTCTATATATATATATATATATATATATATATTGCCCAGGACACAAGCAAAATGATGTCTATATCTGTATCGTGTTGTACCAGTGTCAACACCCGTACTCATGCAACATAGGTAAGTACCTTTGCGCCTATTTGAAATTTGAATACATATCCTGTATCCATAACCGCATAACACACACACATATATAAAGAGAGAGACGATAGTTATGTTTCCATTTTATCTTTAGTCATGTTAGTCTTACTTTTAGTCCCATATCGGGAAAATAGTAGGAATCTTTTACAGTGTATGTCTGTGTGTGTATATATACAAATATAAGGATCACTAATGATTTACATATCACAAAAAAGTCTGAGAATGTCCAAGTCATCTATCAATTCTTCTATGCTATATTGTCATCGCAATGTTAATTTTGCATCTTTTAAAAGATGTAGTTCACTTTGAATAGTGGGGATCATGTGCTTTACGAGGTAAGATTGTTCCAAAGACTTCCCCAGAAATGTTTCCCAATATAAAGAGTCTACAGTCCAATTGGTTGTAAGCGACCTGAAACACAGAGCAAAAAGTTGCCCAGTGGTGAATTTAATGTTTAAACTACAAATCCACTGCTAGATATCGCTGATATCAAGAATGCTTATTAGAGGAATACATCATTCTAAACTTCTTATGCATGAAGGAACAACTCATTCTCATAATATGAATGGTTATTAGCAAGATGGGAGATCCTAAGCCTGGTACATATTATAATTTATGACATGCATGACATGGATCATGATTACTAAATGTTAAAAATCAGCATACCAATTTCAGTTGATTTGAAAATCTTTACACCATAGATCTAACAACTTACTTTACACCATATTTGACTTTTATCACTTAGTGACTAAGAGAACCAAATCGAAAGGACAGATTTTCCATTTGAAGTGGCAAGGATATCTCTTATAAAATGATAGTATGAAGGATACTAGCAACAGCACTGTAGACTTTATGTTTCCTATGTCCTTAGAAGCATGTTATCCTGCATATGGACAGATTTATATCAAACAACATGGGTCAACTATTCAGCATCATGACTTGAAGAAGCCAAATTGTCTCCTTAGTCCTTAAATTCGAAACAATTTTGGTGGTAAGACACAGGTAATAGCATTTTACCCATTCTTCACAGTCCATGGAAGAGTTCTAATAAAAGAACTTAATACTGTGACTCAGATTTGATACAGAGCAGTGAAGCTATGGAGCCGCACTTCTATTCAACAAGTTGGTAATTAGTAATTACTCAAGTTTGAAATAGCAATTTTGCCTCTATCACCCAAGTCTGCAATCTAAAACTTGTAGAAGGGGTCCCAAACCTCAACTATGGATACTTTCTACCACTCCCATTTTGGTGTCTACGATAAAAATTATGCATAAGCTAGAGCTCCAATCTCAAATATGCTGATATCAGCCACTTTGACTGCTTTATGAAAAGTCTGACATCGTCATATAAGCAACTGAGCATGAGCTGACATAGCAATACTCTTTGTCATAGTCTTGTGACTTGTCATTCGGTTTAAACCACATGTTATTAGTGACCTACTGTTTCCTCATTCAGTATCTCTTAACTAATAAACAGACCAGGAAACAATATCTTTTCTTTTTACGAATACCAAAAAACAATATAATCCACTAGTTCTTACTATTTAAAAGTTCTGGTGAAATGGGCATTGTAATGCCTTATTCCTCATCCCACAATACCCGTACCTCTAGTATTGCATACTATTTAGAAGCAAGAGAATCATATAATGGGAGTCGTCATGACTTTCTGTTTTCCTGGCATACCCTTCAGGATTTGTTTTCCCACCTTGCATGCGACCCAGATCTAGCAACCCTTCTGGGAAAAAAAACTCTACACGTCTGGTTTTACTAAAACTGAAAAAGTTGACCTTTAGATTTCTTTTTTATATTTTCTTAAACACAAATAAGGCTATATTTTCTTTTTAGCTAAAATGTCTTGAGAATGGTATTATATGTCAACATGTGTGAATTTGATCGACCTGAAAACATGACACATTCTTTACAAATCCTACCAATAGCATTTCTCAAGTGTCAACATGTACGTCAATGATGATGCACAGTTCTTACTAGGTAAGGTTCCCCAACATGATCATGTTGCATAAACTTATGAGCAATAATCATACAAATTAATCACGGTGTTTACAAGAGATCTATCAAACATTGTTTATAGTCATGCTAGCATGAGGTTAGTTTTATAGGATACACACATATATGAGGGAAAGACTTGTGCATTCATCACTTGTTTGTTATAGGATACAACAATATTTGAATTGGCGCCAAATGTCTAGCTAGCTAACTCGAGGTTTAGAACTCGGTTTCAGTTCTAAAAAATATTGGTTTCAGTTCACATTCTAACCCTTTAGGAGGTTTTGGGTTTAGGCACTTAGTGATATCTGCTAGGCCTTCAGTTTCTTAAATCCGGATTTCTTAGACAATTACATGTGAAGTTAAAAGATAGGGTAGTTGAAGTTAAACTGAAACTTTTCACGTATTACTGTATGGTGTTTTCTGAAGATACATTATTAGCTAATACAAAAAGATTGGTGTAATACCACGCAAGTTTGGTGGAGGATAGAACATAAGAGTGAAAAAACAGTGCAACATTCACAACCGGAAATTGGAGTCAATTAAAAAAGTATAACCGTTCTAGTCAATTGCAGCTCTCTCCAAGAACAGATTAGACTTCCACAAGTAAAGATGCCACCTGGAGTAGAGAGGTGGTTGTACCTACCACCAGATTGCATGATAGGGTTTGGGGGAGAAATGTAGGTTTTCCTTTTTCTGGAAAGCTTCGACAAGAACAGGTGACGGGTTTGGCAGTTAAGTTGAAAGGGTATTGTAGTCATTTTACACGCTTAATCATGGAGGTACGTTAAAATTAGCCTAAGGCAATGCAATGTGGACTCTTAACTCAATTGTTTGGATTTGGGAAACTTCTTCATAATTACCAAGAATTGGGGGGCTTATTCTAAACAGGATAGACAACAACAACAACAACAATAAAGCCTTCATCCCAAACTTTGGGATCGGTTATTTGAATCATTTTCTTCCATTTAGCTTTGTGTCCTCTATAATTGTAATACTAACAAAAAAAATATCTTTAAAACCTCAATTCATGTTCGTTTAGTCCAACCTCTACTCCTAGTGGCTCCTTTAACTATTGTCTTATCGCTCCTCCTTGTTGGACCATCTAGATTGCATGATAGGGTTTGGGGGAGAAATGTAGGTTTTCCTTTTTTTTGGAAAGCTTCGACAAGTACAGGTGACGGGTTTGGCAGTTAAGTTGAAAGGGTATTGTAGTCATTTTACATGCTTAATCATGGAGGTACGTTAAAATTAGCCTAAGGCAATGTAATGTGGACTCTTAACTCAATTGTTTGGATTTGGGAAACTTCTTCATAATTACCAAGAATTGGGGGGCTTATACTAAACAGGATAGATTTAAGGGACAACAACAACAACAATAAAGCCTTCATCCCAAACTTTGGGATCGGTTATTTGAATCATTTTCTTCCATTTAGCTTTGTGTCCTCTATAATTGTAATACTAACAAAAAAATATATCTTTAAAACCTCAATTCATGTTCGTTTAGTCCAACTTCTACTCCTAGTGGCTCCTTTAACTATTGTCTTATCGCTCCTCCTTGTTGGACCATCTATTGGTCTAGGCTGCACATGTCCAAACCATCTAAAACAATTTATTATTATATTGTCCTCTTTCGATGCCACCTCTAACTTCCCTCAAACGCTTATTTATTATCCTATATTTCAATGTACTGCAACTTATCCATCTTAGCATTCTAATTTTGGCACACTAATTTTCTGGACATGTTTATTTGTTAATTGTCCAACACTTGATCCATAAAGCATGGTTGGCCTTATAGCCGTCTCATAGTATTTTTTCCTTTCAACTTCAAATGTATCTTTCGATCACAAAGTATTCCAGAAGTACTCCTCCATTACAAGCATCATGTTTTGGTTAGATACATGAATTTTTTTTTCAATCTCGCCGTCGTAATGAATGATTGATCCTAAACACAATAATTATCGCTTCTAGATATCTCTTTCTTAGTATTTGGCTCAAGTTTATCGTAAAATTTGTGTATTTAAATCATAAATTGATTAAGATTAGTTTCTTGGTGGTTGATATATTATATGATTAAGATTTGTTTTTAAGCTATAAATATAAATTTTGAGGTTTTGAGTGTTTGGTGAGGATCATGAGAAATTTTAATCTTCTTTATTAGTAATTAATGATTTTAGGGTTTGGGTGTTAATTCTTCTCTTGATTTTGTTACTTTATTTTTCATTGTTGCATCTTTTGAAGTAACAATCTAGTATTAAAGCAAGGTTTGAGACTCGATCCGGTAATTGTGCACAATGTCAAGCAAACGAGTTTCGAGAAAATAGTGGAAACAATGACCACTAATCGTCCTAAGACCCTAATGACAGCAATTTCATACAAGGTGGAGAATTAAGAAAAAAAAAAGGGGGAAAAGACGTCCAAGTTTTGTTGAAGGTGTAGTTAATTGATTTTTTTTCTATCTCTTGATGTTTCTGGTTTGGACAATATTTGTAGTTGATGGTGATGAATTATGATTTTAGGTTTGCCTATTATGGTAAGATTTGGTGATTATGTATTTGGTGTTTGATGATTAGATGGGAAGATTATGCATGGGAGAGGGGCAACAGTAGTGAACTGGAGTTCGGCATGGATCTGATAAGGGATGTGGTTGAAATGAGAGGCCTGAATTGTTGAGATTACGAGTCAACATTCAGTGTATATTTTGTCAATTTACCAAGATGAGGTCGTGATACGAAGGCACAAACTAACCAATCTATTGTGATTTATGGGTTTCTTTTTGGGAAAACTTTAATAATTTAGAGAATGGATAAACATGAGCCAAACTAGAGATGGTTAGGATTTAGGTCAAGTTTATCTAAAATTTTTGTGTTTTAAATCATAGATTGATTAGGATTTGGCAGTTAAGAAAGTGTATGATCATGATTGGATTTAGGCTATAATATAGGTGCTTTTTGAGAAGAAAAAATATTAGGAGAGAGGAAAGATATAGGGTTGCGGCGTTTTGAGTGTTTGATGAGGATTATAAGAAATTGTAATCTTGTTTATTAGGAATTAATGTTTTTAGGGTTCGGGTGTTAATTCTTTTCTTGATTTTGTTATTTTATTTTCATTGTCACATCTTTTGTTTTATTTTATTTTCATTGTCGCATCTTTTGTCGTAACATTCTTGTCGATGTATATGTACGCCCAAACACCCCCACCCCACCCCACCCCATTATTATCTTTGCCTTTTGGTCGAAGTTACATTTCATATAATTTGTTTGTCCTACTTATTTTAAATCCTTAGATTCCAAAATTTCTCTCCACGCCTCTATTTTAACATAGATGATCATATCATTTGTAACCATCATAGACCATCGGATCTCCTGGATCAATCTAGTTTTTCTCTCCTGAATCAATCTTGTTTTGTTCATCAGGGGTTGTACATACCTCTATTTTAACATCGATGATCATATCATCAGTAACCATCATAGGCCATTGGATCTCCTGGATCAATCTTGTTTTTATCTCCTGAATCAATCTTGTTTTGTTCATCAGGGATTGTACATAAAACACTTCATATCATGGGATATGGAAAATAAGTAATGTCAAAAGAGTTCAAATTTACACGTATTGAGACGCAAAAAATACTAACAAAAGCTTGAAATGGCTTCATGTGACTTACGCCTAGAAGTTAATTTATTCAAAAGGTTTGTAAAAGTAAGTTATACAAATTGACGTACTTTTTAACGTTCTGACGTGAAACCAGACCAATGTTATTGAGAACTACAGGGTTGCCCTAATCCACATCCAAACTAAATCCTAACTGCTCTCGCTGGCAGTGAGGTGGACGAAGTAGTGAACCTAGCGACAATTGTAGTGTGAGAGAAACAGCGAGCCAGACAACTTCATGCAAGTCAGGACATCAGTCAACCCAATTATAAATCACAAAAGTTAGACAGCAACTAAACTTTAAGGCGAAAATCTTAAACACCTAATCATGATTGATACTAGACTTCAACGAGTGCTAACAAAAAGACAGCTCAAAAGATCTGTGATTGTTTAAGTTAAATGCTACACATTTTACATTAAGGATATAGATGACAAGAGTAAAAAGGTATAGTACTGATTGACATGTTTTAGGATGACTATATAATAGATGAGATAGTCCATTGCAATTATAGCATCGGAAATGTTGCACTTTTACCTAAGAGCCACCTCCTTACGGACGGTGTACCGAATCTTCTTATCAAAATTTCGCTCTTTCCTCTTCTCCTTAAACCGCATCAGCGAAGCAACTCTATGAGGAAAATTTGTCCTCTGCAAAAAAAAGAACAAATATTATCATTCAGTTTCTTGGAACAACGGAGAAACCCTAAGCTAGAAAACAAGTACAGACAAAAAAGGTAACCTTATTATGCTGTTGTGAAGAAGAGGAAGGAACTGTAGGCATTCCCGGTGTAGTTATCTCTCTCCCTCCCAATAATAACAGCACAGCTTGAACCTACCAGATTTCAACAAAACCAAAATCAATCTTTCCATGGGAAAACACACGCATAAGATAAGTAGTCGGTTGTCAGCAACCTATGTTGCACGAATATATATATATATATATATATATATATATATATATATATATAGTTTTGATTGCAATGGAAGACTTGAAATCAAAAATACCTATTTGGTATATTTCCTTAGGTTGAACTTTTGAAATTGTCCATTTGTTCAACTCCTCTAATTCCGTAGGAAATTCATACATATTGGTATTCTTAACTGATTTACCCTTATTAAGGGTCTTCTTATTCGAACCTATTAGGTTGGCCAGTTGGTCACTCATCTGAGGAGGATCTATCTTGCTACCTTCTTCATGTAAACTATTAACCTGCATCCTGCTGCTAATATCAATACTACTATCACTAATATCTAAACGGCTTAGGTTTAATTCTTCTGGTAGTAGAAAGGTTGCACGGCTGTCAACGATTTACGGCTAAACAAGGCACTCTCTGCCATCAAACGCCTACGCGACTTTGGTGCCGTCCCACAACACATAGACACACCATACAAACTATCCCTAAGTATTCAGACATAGCAACTAGCAGTAGTAAAACAACAGCAGTTTACATTTTAATAGTCACATAAAGAACTTAACAAGATAGAACGCACCTACTCACGAGCCATCATGGCTCTGATACAGAAGCACACACAAGCACACATTTGTATTTGCCTTATTTCCTCCCGGAGAAAATTGATTTGTTTTTCTTTAAAATCAATTTCTCTTATTTCATTTAGTATCTTGATCATTGGAGTACGAACGACTTAAAGAGGAATTTCTGAATTATGATCCAAAAAAGGCTAAGGATATACCTAAGCACCTTAATGTGCTACAAGAAGAATCCTCGACCCAAAATGGTGCATTCAAATAGATTTACTCATTAATAATGAGTATTATATCAAGAATTTGATTGCACTAGTAGATAGTGGTGCAGATCTTAATTGTGTTAAAGAGGGTGTGATTCCAATCAAGTATTGTGAACGCACAACTCAAACACTAAGTGCTGCAAATAATAAAGCATTGACAGCACCTTATAAGGTTACAGATGTTAATGCCTGTAAAAACTCTGCAACCATACCACTGCAATTTGTGGTAGTTAAGGAAATAACTCAGCATGTTATTCTAGGAACTCCTTTTCTAAAAAAACTTATGCCAATAAAGAATATTAATTCAAAAGGAATTTCTACTGTTTATAAAGGCAGAGAAGTAACCTTTGAATTTGTTCGTGATCCAATGATCAAGATACTAAATGAAATAAGAGAAATTGATTTTAAAGAAAAACAAATCAATTTTCTCTGGGAGGAAATAAGGCAAATACAAATCTCTGATCAATTAAATAAGCCAGAGATTAAGGATAAAATAAAACAAGTCGAAGAGGAATTTAAACTTCAGACTTGTAGCAATCTTCCAAATGCTTTTTGGGATAGGAAACAGCATATTGTTTCACTCCCTTATGAGGATAACTTTAATGAGAAAGATATCCCAACCAAAGCAAGACCGTGCCAGATGAATCAGCAATATCTGAAAATATGCAAAAAGGAAATACAGGATTTAATAGATAAGAAGCTAATAAGAAAATCCTACTCTCCATGGAGTTGTACATCATTTTATGTAATGAATAATGCTGAGAGAGAGAGAGAGGTGTACCAAGATTGGTAATTAATTATAAACCTCTCAATAAGGTTTTGAAGTGGATCAGATATCCAATCCCTAATAAGAGGGATCTGCTCAATAGAATTGTTAGAGCAAGAATTTTTTCTAAATTTGATTTAAAATCAGGCTACTGGCAAATACAGATAGCTGCAGGATAGGTACAAGACTGCTTTTACAGTTCCATTTGGACACTACGAGTGGAATGTTATGCCTTTCGGACTAAAAAATGCTCCGTCCGAATTTCAGAATATAATGAATGAAATATTTAATAATTATTCTGAATTTATCTTATCATACATAGATGATATATTAATATTTTCTAATTCTCTTGATGAACATTTCAAGCATTTGAAGATTTTCAAACACTTGGTCATCAAGAATGGGCTGGTAATATCGGCACCAAAAATGAAGTTGTTCCAAACAGAAATAAGATTTTTGGGACATAATATAGCAAATAGGACAATAATTCCTATTGATAGAAGTATTGAATTTGCTTCTAAGTTTCCCGATGAAATATCTGATAATAAGCAGTTACAAAGGTTTCTTGGGGCAATGAATTATGTTTCTGATTTTTACAAGAACATAGCTCAGGATACAAAAATTTTGTATCAAAGATTGAAGAAGAATCCACCTGCCTGGTCAGAAGATCATACTAAGGCAGTTAGGATAATAAAACAGAAGGTTAAGAATTTATCTTGCTTACATTTAGCCAATGCTGAATGGTTTAAAATATTAGAAACAGATGCCAGTGATATTGGCTATGGCAGCATCTTGAAGCAAAGAAGCCCTGAGACTAATAAGGAAGTCTTAGTTAGGTTTTGCTCGGGTAAATGGAATGATACCCAACTTAATTATTCCACAATTAAGAAAGAAATTCTTTCTATAATAAAATGCATTCATAAGTTCCAAGATGATTTACTTAATCAGAAATTTTTGCTTAGAATAGATTGTAGTTCTGCAAAAACAGTCTTGGAAAAGGATGTTAAAAATCTAGCATCGAAACAAATATTTGCTAGATGGCAGGCTGAATTAGCTATTTTTGATTTCGATATTGAATATATTAAAGGTGAAGAAAATAGTCTTCCTGATTTTCTAACTCGCAAATTTTTGCAGAATGAGCAGGCGAGATAAGGGCAAGCAGCCCTGGAAGCCTCCCAAATGGGAGCAGCCCAAAAGTCGCAAGACTCATCGGAGACAGGACCAAATTCCTGTACGGAGAAATATTATTGTTTCAGTTGACAATACAACCAATGAGCAACAGAAGGAAAAAATTTCCTATCAAGAGGCGGCTACTCTTGCAGAAATGGAGACAATATATACTCAAAAATCAGCTGAGGAAGACATAATATATCTAGACAGGAATGACATCCCGGTGTCCAATGACACTTGGGTCCCTTGGCAACTCAAAGAAAAATACTTTGAGAGGAATTTTTATCCAATAAAAATGAGGGCGAGGATCCATTATGAAGGAATGCTTCTCTCTACCAATTCGGCAAAAATCGAGCACTTTAGGAAAAATCCTAAAGATCCACATTCGAAGATTGTATATAGTAAAATTACTATATATAAAATCCTTACCCCTCAATCATGGGGTTTGCATCCGAATTTCGAGAGAGTAATGCTTTTCAGGAATAATACAACTTCAATGAAGTTTACTTATTGGGATTACATTGATGCTTTCTTTTATGTGTTCTATTATGAGAATGACAGAAGGAAGCACTCCTGGTTCATTAAAATATGTCCAAAAATATTAGAACAGGACATTCCCACCTGGTTCAATAAGTGGTGGAATTATTTTGGAGCAAACCTGAAAATATTGTCAGGACCATTGCTCAACATGTTCGACGAATGGGTTGAAAAGGCAAAAATTTGCCAGTAAGAAAATCAGGAAGACTATTTTCTTCACCTTTAATATATTCAATATCGAAATCAAAAATAGCTAATTCAGCATGCCATCTAGCAAATATTTGTTTCGATGCTAGATTTTTAACATCCATTTTAAAGAAAAACAAATCAATTTTTTCCAGGAGGAAATAAGGCAAATACAAATGTGTGCTTGTGTGTGCTTCTGTACTACTACTACTATCAATAAAAGTTCAAGTTTGTTATTTCCAATCTTGTTATTCTACTCTTCTGGCCTTGTTGAAGATCCTGCTTACAATTGGTATCAGAGCCATGATGGCTCGTGTGTAGGTGCGTTCTATCTTGCTAAGTTCTTTATATGACTATTAAAATGTAAACTACTGTTGTTTTACTACTGCTAGTTGCTATGTCTGAATACTTAGGGATAGTTTGTATGGTGTGTCTATGTGTTGTGGGACGACACCAAAGTCGCGTAGGCGTTTGATGGCAGAGAGTGTCTTGTTTAGCCGTAAATCGTTGACAGCCGTGCAACCTTTCTACTACCAGAAGAATTAAACCTAAGCCGTTTAGATATTAGCGATAGTAGTATTGATATTAGCAGCAGGATGCAGGTTAATAGTTTACATGAAGAAGGTAGCAAGATAGATCCTCTACAGATGAGTGACCAACTGGCCAACCTAATAGGTTCGAATAAGAAGACCCTTAATAAGGGTAAATCAGTTAAGAATACCAATCTGTATGAATTTCCTACGGAATTAGAGGAGTTGAACAAATGGACAATTCCAAAAGTTCAACCTAAGGAAATATACCAAATAGGTACTTTTGATTTCAAGTTAGCAGCAGGATGCAGGTTAATAGTTTACATGAAGAAGGTAGCAAGATAGATCCTCCTCAGAGGAGTGACCAACTGGTCAACCTAATAGGTTCGAATAAGAAGACCCTTAATAAGGGTAAATCAGTTAAGAATACCAATCTGTATGAATTTCCTACGAAATTAGAGGAGTTGAACAAATGGACAATTCCAAAAGTTCAACCTAAGAAAATATACCAAATAGGTACTTTTGATTTCAAGTCTTCCATTGTTTTGATTGCAATGGAAGACTTGAAATCAAAAGTACCTATTTCCTTAGGTTGAACTTTTGGAATTGTCCATTTGTTCAACTCCTCTAATTTCGTAGAAAATTCATACAGATTGGTATTCTTAACTGATTTACCCTTATTAAGGGTCTTCTTATTCGAACATATTAGGTTGGCCAGTTGGTCACTCATCTGAGGAGGATCTATCTTGCTACCTTCTTCATGTAAACTATTAACCTGCATCCTGCTGCTAATATCATTTTTGGTGCCGATATTTTAGTAAGGTGTTTAGCCTTTGGGGCTAAAGTATTTAACACCTTAAAATGAACTCTATAGATTATTGCTATAGTTTCAGATCCAGAAAGAAAATTATAACCAAATGTCTTTAAATTCAAAGACACACCTTCTAACAGGTTTGCATCTGTTAGAGATAAGCTTAAATTGAGATAAACATTAAAATATACTAAACCAGGACAGACTACTTTAGTAGAGACTAATCTCTTGACTACTAAGGTAGCTACTAATAGAATAATTAAATGAAAAGAAATAAACTTTCCTAATGAAAAGTGGGGCCTACAATCCATTATCAGGCCACGTTCAAGATAAGAAGGAATCTCCTTTAAAAAAGCAAAAGGAGATGTAAAATAAAGTTGCAGAGACACGTAGGTGCCTAATCCACTACGTGTAGCTTTAATGATGTGCTCGAGACGGTTCTTCTGGACAGATGGCTTGCAATAACCAGATGCTGTCGGTTTGCTTCGAGTATTTCTGTATTATAAATAGAGGCCTCTTGCCTCATTTGTGGGTGTGCTAAGTTTTTCTACTTTCTTCTGTAAGAGTGTGTGCTTGTGTGTACTTCTGTACTACTACTAATATCAATAAAAGTTCAAGTTTGTTATTTCCAATCTTGTTATTCTACTCTTCTGGCCTTGTTGAAGATCCTGCTTACAATTTGTTTTATTTTATCCTTAATCTCTGGCTTATTTAATTGATCAGAGTTTTGTATTTGCCTTATTTCCTCCCGGAGAAAATTGATTTGTTTTTCTTTAAAATCAATTTCTCTTATTTCATTTAGTATCTTGATCATTGGATCACGAACAAATTCAAAGGTTACTTCTCTGCCTTTATAAACAGTAGAAATTTCTTTTAAATTAATATTCTTTATTGGCATAAGTTTTTCTAGAAAAGGAGTTCCTAGAATAACATGCTGAGTTATTTCCTTAACTACCACAAATTGCAGTGGTATGGTTGCAGAGTTTTTACAGACATTAACATCTGTAACCTTATAAGGTGCTGTCAATGCTTTATTATTTGCAGCACTTAGTGTTTGAGTTGTGCGTTCACAATACTTGATTGGAATCAAATTGTAAGCAGGATCTTCAACAAGGCCAGAAGAGTAGAATAACAAGATTGAAAATAACAAACTTGAACTTTTATTAATAGTAGTAGTAGTACAGAAGCACACACAAGCACACACTCTTACAGAAGAAAGTAGAAAAACTTAGCACACCCACAAATGAGGCAAGAGGTCTCTATTTATAATACAGAAATAGTCGAAGCAAACCGACAGCATCCGGTTATTGCAAGCCATCTGTCCAGAAGAACCGCCTCGAGCACATCATTAAAGCTACACGTAGTGGATTAGGCACCTACGTGTCTCTGCAACTTTATTTCACATCTCCTTTTGCTTTTTTAAAGGAGATTCCTTCTTATCATGAACGTGGCCTGATAATGGATTGTAGGCCCCACTTCCACCATTATTGCTATTTGTGGCTGTCTTTGTCAATTCTTCCTTTATTCTGCTGTCGCACAACTGTCCTCTATTTGTCATCTTCACTATTCCTGGGCCGCCTTCGTGGTGCATGACTGGCGGACGATTCAACCACCACCTCCGTATTGCTTTCAGAGGAAGATTCATCCTCAACACCATGGGCTGCAACTGACGCCTCTGATGACTTTGAATCATCATCATTATCCAGATCTAGGAAGATAGTGTCTCCAAATATTTTTTTTATTTGGGAATGAATATATTTCCGACAGCGATTTTTTAATTCTTCTTTGGATATTTTGGGATTTTTTCTGAGCATATAATCTTTAAATTTTCTCAGGTAATTATCCTCATAATCCATTATCTTTTCTTCTTGCAGCCTTTCTGATTCTTTGGCTTCTGCTGCAAGGGATACCTTGATTTCTGCTATTTTTTCTTTCTCATCAATTCTATTCCACCATTTGATGAGAAAAATTCTTTTTAATTTGTATATTCCAAATTCTCCCTCTGCACATTTGAGAGACCACTTCATTATGTAGGGAATATTATTAGAGACGAAAAATAACATAGTTGTCTCTTCATCATAAAAATTTTGTTTTTTCTGGCAAATTTTTGTCTTTTCAACCCATTCGTCGAACATGTTGAGCAATGGTCCTGACAATATTTCCAGGTTTGCTCCAAAATAATTCCACCACTTATTGAACCAGGTGGGAATGTCCTGTTCTAATATTTTTGGACATATATATATATATATATATATATATATATATATATATATATATATACAATGGACGCTATGGGAATGCAAAAAGGAAACATAGGAATAAGCAACTGCACTAATGACTGTGGATTATCACTTAAAAAGGAGGATGTTGAATTAGGCCGTGGGCGTACCGGGTTGACTGGCGAACCATTAAGTGGTGTGTTCAGACCGTGTCTGGCGTGTCCAAGCCAAATCCAGGAGAATCCAGGTGGGCGTGTCCATTACGTGCTAGACACAGGCACAGACACCATTTTGGCATGTTCGTGCAACATAGCCAGCAACTAATGTTCTCACAACATTTTTTGCAGTATTTACAACATTTCCATTTTTGTTTGTTGTAAGTAATGTCCATTACTTTCAACATATGTAGCAATAATTCTCCCAAACACTACATTTTTTTTTGTACTCGGCTTAAAAAGCAACATTTATTATGATAATTTATCTCCTTGTACCATGGCTCAAAGTCCCAACCAAACAACAACAAAGCATCCTTTTTGCATCATTCCAGCCGTTGGATTTGTGAACCCTGCAACATCATTTATAATCAACCATACATTGTATTTGCAATACCACTTACTAAATGGAATGCAACATTATTTGTGTAAGTGTAGTCGTACATACATTATTTGGTTGTATCTAAATGATGTTGCAAAATTTACAAATACATTGTTTGTATTAATGTAATTATGATGTTTTTTTTAAAAAAAATACATTGTTTGTATTAACGTAATTATGATGTTTAGTTGCAACTTTTGTCGCTGTAAACATAAAAGTTTTCATTTTAGTTGCGAAATCTGTAATTTTATTATGGGAAGTCGTCGCAACATTTGTCTCACCAATTGCAGCAATTCCACAGACAGAGTTCTTCCGATGACAGTACAACCTAACATAACCTCATTGAGTAAAAAATGGGACCTTTTCGGGGGAGACGGAGTCGAAGACGTAGACCTCTCCCTGGAAGGAGAGGGTAAGCTGGTTGCCTCCGCCGCCGGGGTGAGGAACGATGACGCCGCCGGCGTGCGGGTCCCCCATGGCGCCGTGCGGATCCGGCGGCGGAAGATCGCCGTCGATCCGGCCGCCGACGTCGTGATAGTCATCCTCCATCCCGTCCTCGCCGCCCCCGCCAGCATGGACATCGCCGATCTGTCCGGCTATCGGCATGGCGTAGTCGATCGGTCGGCTAGGGTTCTCGCTCATCTGCGGATGATTGGGATCATTCGAGCAGGAACAGATTTCTAGGGTTTGAGAAGAGGAGAAGAAAACCCTAAATTAATCCAATTTAATTTTTTTTTTAAAATCTTTTGGGGACTTTTGAGGAAGAAGGGACCGAGATCAGCAAGGAGAGACTTGGGACATGATAGAATGTGACATCAGCGGCCTTCAACGACGTTTTGTAGAGCGGAAAGGCTTGATCTCAGCCGTTGGTTGTGGATCGCTTATGGATCTGACGTTGTTTGCCGCTCATCCATCCTTATTGAATCATTTTGCTTCGGCTTACAGCGTCAAGTTTCATATCTCTTATACAAAACACAAAGGTTTTTGAATCCTAGGGCTGACTGTGCCAAGATAAAGAGTGGTTGGGATTTAATCTTGGTGAATCAACGGTTGTGGGGTTTTATGGGGAAGAGCATTATTGGGAGTGGGGTTTTATGGGGAAGAGCATTATTGGGAGTGGGGTTTTATGGGGAATCCAAAGATGGGGATTTAATATTTTGATGGTTGGAATTTAATATTTTGATGGGGGCCTCATAATGGTTGTGGATGAGCATTATTGAGAGTGGGGTTTTATGGGGAATCCAAAGAAAATTCACATCCAGCAGTGGTTGGGATTTAATATTTTGATGGGGGCCACAAAATTATTATTGTTCGTTTAAAATTGGGGGTCCAAGATTTTGAGGAAGAATACCTTAAATGAACCATGCCCTATGGGCACGGGTTATGACTAGTAATCTATATTGTATACACTATAATCTATATTGTATATACTTATTTCTATATTGTATATATTTATTTCTATACTACTGTACAATAAATATTAAAATTTTATCGTAAAAATTTTTGTTTCAAAATTTTTATTATTATTATAAAATAAAGAGATATGGATATATAAAATTGGAAGAAATTGTTTCTTCATCCATATTGTCTCAATCAACTTAAGAAGAGCCCCTTATATAGGTTTACAATGGAGGTTAACGTTATGATGACAATTAAAAGGAGAAATGTCAAAAGACATAGGTTATGGATAACCAAAAGGCATAGTTATAGACACCAAATAATTATAGCGATCTATCCATATTTACAACACTCTCCCTTGGATATTCACCATTAATTAGTTGGTGATGTGTGCGCATTTGTTGCCTCATTAAAACCTTACTAAGAAAAACCTAGTGAAAAAAATTGTAGTCAAGGAAAAAGAGTATAATGCGCAAAACTCAAAAATATTTTTTACAAACCATACTCCCCCTCGATACAATGGATTTATAACAGCTAGTTGGTCTGATGATTAAGTCGTCACATACATATTTCTTATACCAACTTTTGAAATGTGGTCTTTGGTAGTGCCTTCCTTGGTGAATAAATCGGCTAAATTTTTTTTTATCTTACTTGCTTGACTTCCGTTACTTTCGTCATTTGGAGTTCATTTGCATAAAACAACTTTTGGTGGAAGGTGCTTGATTCGATCTCATTTGATGAATTTCTCTCGGACTTGAGTAATACAAGCCGTATTGTCTTCGAATATTGTTGTAGGCTCATCTGTAACTGTAGGTAGTTGACAATTTACTCGTATATGATGAATGATCGATCGCAACCACACACTTTCTCTTGTTGCTTATTGTATTACAATTAATTCTGCATGGTTAGAGAAAGTTGCTACTAAACCTTACTTTGTTGATCGTCAAGATATATCTGCATAGTTATTAATAAACACGTAACCTGTTTGAGAGCAACCCTTATGAGGGTCAGAAAGATATTTGAGTCTGCACAACCAACTAGACAAACATTGTTAGTGGAATCACATGAATAAAATAATATCATGTTAATTATTCCAAAAAAAATATCTCAATATGTGTTTAACTCCATTCCAATGTCTAATTACAGGTAAAGAACTATATATAGATAATAAATTAACAAGAAATGTAATATCTGGTCTTGTACATTTGTGTCACGACCCGTTACCCAAATTGTTGGGCCGGACCGAGCCATGTCCAGCCTACGCTTGGTCAAAGCGTAGTAAGCTGTTCTAAGAATAGACAATAAAGGATCAAGCTACTAACAGTTCTAATATCATATTTAAAGGTTCATCACAATACAGCATATATAAGCGAAGGTAAACAAGTACAGACTTAATAATACACTTTCAAGTATCTAACTGGAGACAAAGTCCAGTATCCAAATGTAAGTACAGACCAAAGTCTTAAGTCTCAAAACACATGAAAATAACTAAGCAAGGTTCCCTGCTGGGCCTCTTCTGGAGCTAAGGCCATGTCCTCAAAATCAGTGCCATAATACGTAACACATAGCATTTCCTCATCGAAAAGTAAACCTACAACGTTATCCTGTCAGGACGGAAGCAAGTACAACCTCTACAACTAAAGTACTGAATATAAAATGAAAGAGATATACAACAAGAAATATGGTGTGATAAGTCTATAAAATGGGAAATACTGGAAACATGGCCTCATGGTACAACTGGGATCACAGTATCATAGTAACATAGGGAACATGGCATATCTCATAATCTATCATGGCAAGGACACATATGTCATATAGACAGATGTATATGAAATGTTTAAAACTGTAGCAGGTACGTGATCGTCAATAGGTGTACAATGTGCAGGAGGCACATGTAAATAAAATGTACTTCCGTACAAGTAATCAAGCGATAGATGTACATACGTACAGATACAGCTGGTGTGCCTACGACAAGGTATACATATAAAATGTCAACCTTGCTCGGTACGTACGTATGAGAAAAGGGGGCATGATCACGTACTCAACTATCAGTTTTCCTATAACCCAGGTTCTAACATGTGAGAGATACGAGAACGATATAAAACATGTGAGAGATACTGAAAGCATTATACGCATGGCAGGTACTGGGAGCAGTATAAAGTATGTGAATACTCAGAGCAGTATAAAGCATAGTGAAACATGTACCGAGAACTAGTAAGAAGCATGCGAAGATATAAGAACTGTCCTAAGCATGGCAGGTACTGAAAGTAATACAACATGTGAAGATTTAATTTGCTACCTCAAGGATCAGTATTTTAACAGGGTTAATACATGTTCTAGCATTAAAAGACAGTAAATGAGTTTATAGATGTACTTACCTCGAGCAAAGCAAGAATACTAGTAGGAAGATATAGATGTCTGGTGTCCTGTCAATAATGATATACAAACTCAGTTCTAAGCTATGTTCAATATTACACTAGTGGTGAGACACGACTCCTAACTGGATACTAGCCAAGTGGGAACCTAGCATAAAAGTCCAATGTGGAGTGCCCCTATATCCAAACTAACTTTCTAGAGTCTTTACACTAGTGTAGGGTGAGGTCCAATACTACAATAACCCAATACAACACAAAATATTGAAAGTCGTAACTACTCAATAATTAAATCAAACTGTACCCTATGTTCCAATAATTCTTGAGATAGACAAAAGGCTCAAATATACATAAAATAAAGTACCAAAATGATCCTTGTTAATTATAGAAATTTATACTAATTTTTCTGGAATTTATAAACCTTCATAGATATTTATTAAAAATCAGCAAACATATGTATCCTGAAAATGAGTTCTGTTTTCCTATTTTTATAAAATACCAAAAGCACTTATTAAATACTGAAAAAATTATAATAAATTAGCTAAATTAACATAGTATTTAAATACAATTTTTTCCAGATTTTTACAGAAATTAAAATATATATAAAAATTCAAAAACAGAAAGTAACAATTTCTGGAAAAATAATTAATTACAAATTAAGTATAATTCATAAGCAAAATCTACAGATGTTGTCGGATGATAAAATAAATATTACCAATGTGTCCAGAACGGTCAAATTAGCTAGGATAGCCTACCCATAAGTCCAATTTAGACACAGGGGCAAAACGATAATTTTAGGTCAAAATGATATCCGACGTTGGACACACTTTGCACCGAAAAACGTGTCAGGATAGAAGTCTACAAAACCTAGCAAATTATATGTCCACGAATCTAGAATGATGATACAAACCCAAGGTATGTCCAAAATAGGATTCCGATGTGTCGATCTCAAAATGATACGTTGACACGGACACTTGGAATCCAGTTTGCACCGAAATGCGTACAGGAGCAAATGTCTTCAAAACTCAGCAAATTATATGTTATCGAGTCCAGAATGACGATAAGAACTCAACGGTATATTTAGAATTGGATTTCGATGAGCCGATCTCAAAGTGACACGTTGACTTAGAATGTGGGACCCACTTTGCACTGAAATGCGTGCCAGGGCCCACGTTCTCCAAATCAAACAAACTTTATATGAAAACATGCCAGAACGACGCCATGAGTCTACTGTTGGTGTCAGAAATTGAATCCGGAGTCCCGGGTTCAAAATTGGAATTTAACAAGTGCAAATTAAAGAATTCGGACGGCCAACTTTGGCGTCGAATTCGACCAACCGAACATGCTTATAATAAAACAAAACTTAAAGGAGACAGGAAGAGGGTTATACCAGCTACACACAGGAACTGGTAGCACGCCAACCAGAGCTGCGACGGCGAAGTTACGAGCTGACGAAGTCGGCTCCACAAAACTGTCCAAAAATAGTTCAATTTAAAACGTCAACTTGGTGGCCAGTTTTGAGGTATCAAACGACGAAATTAACGGACAAAAATTTAGGGGAGTGAAGTGCTATATACCAAGATTACGATGGAGCAAGGAGTTCGCCGATCCAACGGTCGGATTGACCAAAAAATCTGTACGAAGTCGCTGTCCCGAGACGCAAATTTTGAAGTTTGAAATCGCGCGTCACGGCGGGATTTTGACGTAAATGCACAAATAGCCTATTTGGCTCATCGGGGAAGGTGGCGGTGGACTCGGGGTGGTCGCCTGGGGGTCGTCGGGTTGTGGGGAGCTCGCGGGTGCGGGCCGACCACGTGGTGACGCACGGCATGCGCCCATGCGCGCGCGCGGGGTGGCGCGACAGCCACTGCTGCATGCTGCTGTTGCGGTGTGGGACTGGCCTTGTCGGACACGGCGACGGCGGTGGGGTCATGGAGGCGACGACGTACGGTAGCCAACGGTGGTGTGTGGTGGTGGATGATGATGATGGTAATGGTGATGGTTGAGAATGGTGGTGGTGATGGTTTTTAATGGTGATGGTGTTGTGTGTAATGGGGAAGAAGAAAAGGAAGGAGGAGAATGGAGGTGGTGGCTATTGAGGGAGAGGGGAGAGAGAGAGGGGTCGGCCATTGGGGTGGGGGAAGTGTGTGCTGGTAGAGTGGGAGAGTTGTGTGGGTGTTTTTTATAGGAGAGAGAGAGATTATATAATATATATGGGTGTGTGTATATTATATAAATAGAAAGAGAGAGAGAGAATGATATTTAGAGTGAGAGGGAGGGGTGAAGTCGGCCAAGGGGGGAGTGCTGTGAGGTGGAGGGGTGAGGGGGGTGTGTGTTTGTTATGGAAGAGATAGTGAGATATTTATATATATATATATATATATATATATATATATATATATATATATATATATATATATATATATATATATATATATATATATATATATATATATATATATATGGGAAAAATATATATATATATATATATATGGGATATTTGTAAAGAGAGTGGAGATATTTTTAAATAGGAAAAAGAGGAAAATTAAGCGGGGTATTTGAGCAATCATGAGAGGGCAACATGGAGCTTGGGTTCGGGTTCGATCAAGCCGGGTCGGGTCAAAATCGAACAGGGTGCAATAATTGAATTAAAAATGGGTATTTATAATCACGGGTAAATAAATAATATGCGGGGACTCCAATAAATGGGACACAAGCGTCATGTGGGTAGTAGGCTTCGTGTGGGCCACGACCATACTTTGGGTCGACTAGGTCGGATCGATGTCGGGTCCCGAAATTAAATTGGAAATTAAATCAAGTTTTACGGTAGATAATTAATCGGCCTAAATTGACCCGAAAATTGTGCGAAGAAAATGAAGCACAAAATGGAGTGTCTGAGTGGGACACGAAAGTCATGGGTGAAGAGCGTCTCGAGTAGATCATTCATGAGAAGTTGGTTCTGAGAAAACGACTGGTCTGGTACTCCTAAATTAAAAGTCACGGTAACGTGCAAACGATGATCAAAGATAAAAGTGGGAATCATTATTCAACGATTAATTGGTCTAAGTTGACCCGAAGTTGTGCGATACAAAAAAAGCATAAGGGAACGAATTTAAGTGGATATGATATATCAAAATGAAGATAATCTTGTCTATTTCAAACTCGTGAAGAGAGTTTACAGAGATTGGTATCCCTGACGCTCCAGAAGTCAAAGTCACGGAAAGGTACATTAATGATCTAAACAATTAAATAATAAAATATTTATCGAAAATAATTTATTCAGAAAAATAAAAATAAACCCTAAAATTCAGGGGCTTACAATTTGTGCTAGATATAGTATGCTCCAATAGCACTTAAATATGATATTTCAGGACCAAGAATTTTTATCTTATCACTTTGGTCGAAATGGATCTTTAACCAAAACCAAACTCCGTACAACCATTGGTGTACTAAGTGGATATGCTTTATCATTCTGAATCATTTTAAATTATTTTTAGTATATCAGAATTGGTGCACTAATATTCCATCGAACTTCATTAAATTTGCAAATCTAGACAAACCTTTATCTTTTCCAAGTCTTTCATCTCAAATTCATTCTTCAAATAGTTTGCAGTTTTCTCCAATTCTGTAGGAGACCTGATCAGGTTTATATCATCCACATATACTGCTATATAGAGAATACATTTTTGGATTTCTTAATGAAGACATATGGGTAAATTTAACTATTTTGTATTATTCCTTAGTCAAACATATACTAGGACGATTATGTCATATTCTTCTGGATTATTTCAATACATATAATGCTCGTCTAATTTGAACACATGCCCTTAGACTTAGTCTCTGGCATTTTAAATCCTTGTGAAATTTTTATATAGATGTCAGTATTTAAGTCTCCGTACAAATATGCAGTTACAACATCCATAAATCTCATATCAAGATTTTTAGAAACTGCAAGACTAATTAGATGTCTAAAAGTAATGACATCCATAACTGGAGAGTGTGTCTCCACATAATTAATTCCATATCTTTGAGAGAAATCTTATGCTATAAGTCGGGCTTTGTATCTTTCAATTTTGTTCCTCTCATTTTGTTTTCTCACGAAACACTCATTTAAAACCAACATGGTTTATGCCCTTTGGTGTTTCCACTATAGGTCCAAATGCACCACGTTTTTCTAAAAAAATTAATTCTGCTTAAATAGCATATTTCTAGATTGGCCAATCTTTTCTTTGTCGACATTCATTTATACTACTTGATTCATTTTCACATCCATCATTGTCCTTTGATATTTCAGTAGCTATTGCATAGCAAAATATGTCATCGATTACAAGTGCTTTTCTATTCTACAATTCACCTGAACATGCATGGAATATCGAGATCTCTTCATTTTCAGGTACCTGTGTCTCTCTAGAGGCATTTATAGGCATTTCAGTGATTTTGAAAACATGCACATCTTCATTATTTGTTTCGGAGCTCCGGCAACTATTGGACTTTTATCAGGACAAGATGTTTCATTAGCCCTCCGCTTTCTAGTAGCACTATCCTTAGAACCTATAGGCCTACCACAATTTTGACATGTAGTAGTAGATTCATTTGTCGTCTTGTTTGGATTTTGTCCAATTGGAACAATGATTATGGCTGGCACATTCATAGCTAGCACATGTGTTCTAGTTACCTTTGCGCATCATTAAATGCATCAAGTAATTAATTAGCAATTTTTTGCAAATGTATCATTCTCCTTGTCTCGTAATCACATTGTGGAGTTCTTGGATCTTGATGAAATAGGGTAGGCATATTCCATGTCAATTCACGTCGTTCATTAGCAATGGTTTGTTCTATATAAACAATTTGTTGGTTACCTCCCCCTAACGGCGGAAAGACTCTCTCATCAAATCTTGTAGTAAAGACATCATCAGTCATTGATTTTAAATACCTTATTATGGAAGAAGACTCAAAACTAATGTATATTCCTAAACATCATTGGGGACCCATCTTAGTTATTTTGGGTAATGGGACTGGGATATATACTGTATATCCAAACTCTTTCAAATATGAAATGTTTGTTCGTTTACCACTAACAAGTTGTATATGTAAAAAAATGGTAGGCAATGGGTCTAAATTTAACTAGAGACGCAACATGTAAAATATTATGTCCTATGCCTCAATTTTCAAACTAGATTGTACTAGTAGAGGTCTAGCTATAAGTTGATTATATTTAATAAATGACTCAGCTAACCCATTTTGTGTGTGCACATGAGAAACATAATGTTATATCTTAATCACTAATGATGTACAATAATCATCAAAAACTTATGACATGAATTCTACGACATTATCAAGACTAATTAATTTAATCTTGTTATCAGAAAACTGAGATCTAAGTTTAATAATTTGGGCTAAAAGACGAAAAAAGATTTCTAGTAGACAATAGACAAACATGTGACCACCTAGTAGATGCATCTATGAGTACCATAAAGTATCTAAAAGGACCACTAGCAGGGTGAATATGACCACAAATGTCTCCTTATATTCTTTGCAAGAAAGTAGGAGACTCATTCTTAACTTTTAGAAAAATTGGTCTTGTTATAAACTTCCCTTGTGATAACAAACACATAGGTGATTCTTCGATAAGTCAAGATCGTAATTTTTTAATAAATATCCACAAGAATTATCAATGATCCGATTGAACATAGTTTGTCCCAGATGACCCAAAGGGTCATGCCAAATGCTATATAAGACATGATCATTGGCTTTATACTTTGCCACATTTATACTAGATTCAATTATACCAACGGTGGTGTAATACAAACCCATCGAAAGACAAGAAAATTCTTCTAATGTGAGCATTTTTGCTCCCAACATTAGATGTGATACATAATGTCTCTTCGTTGTTATCATTTCGAGTTTCAATATGGTACCCATTATGCGTATATCTTGAAACTTAACAAATTCCTTTTTTTGAACCGCTTGAATATAACCCATTCTGCAAATAGGTTTGAGTACCATTAGGTAACATGATGTGTGCTCTTCCAAAGTCCTCAATTATATCGGCTGGCCCAGCTTTATTGACACTTTATGCATGTCAAATACTAACTTTGGAAAAAAAACTTTTGATTCTTTAAAATCATATGTGGTGTAGCACATCTACCGAACACATATCCAAGTTATTTTTCTTAGGTTCTTTGAATCTGTCAACCTTTTGTTGAGTAACTTGACATTGCTTAAACCAATGTCCATCTTTATTATATTTATGACAAGCATTACTACTCCTATTTGGTTTACATGAAGCAAAATAATTTTTTTATGAACATATATTATAGCTAGCATAAGTATAATAAGAAATAATTAAGCATTACAAATGATAATATCATATTATAGAAATGTGACTCCAAATCCATAATAAACATTTCCAATAAACTCTCATGACCTAGACATTTCATGTTGAAAACAAAAAATGAAACATGACTTCAAATGTAAATAGTTCATAAGTACTTGAAATAAAACATAAATTGACCGAGTGCTTATTCAATGGAAGGTAGATTTTCAAGCATCTCCTCAAATAGTTTATTTGTAACTTAATTCCCATTTTGATCCTAAAAAAATTGGATCGAAACAATTCTTATTTGGTTTATTTTGAGGATTAGAATTCCTTTAGAGTGTGATGTTTACTTGTTCCATTTATTGTTTTGTGAAACGCTGCTTCCACCTTTGTAAGGTTGATAACCATGACCATATCTTTCATAATCTTTTTTCCATGCCCTCTCCCACATCCTTCATCATGACCTTTGCCAATTCCAAAATTGTTGGCATTTGTCTCAAGAATTTTCATTGACCAGTTGGTCTAGAGTTGTGATTTTTCATGAGAATGTTGCTATTTGCCTCTACTACAAGGAGATAGTCACAAGCTCAGAGTATTTTATGAAATTTCTTTAACGGTATTATTGCTACAAAAACACACTACTTGCATAAAAATGGAGAGGATTTTTTCAATCATTTGAGTCTCTATTACTTTTTCTACGCACAATCTAAGGCGAGAAACAATATTAAACATAACAAAATTATATTATTTAACATTTTTATAGTAATGGTATCTTAGATTCAACCATTCACTTTGAGTAGTTAGAAGGATTACCATCCTTTGGTGGTCAAATCTATCCTTTAGAGATGTCCACAAATTCAATAGATCATTCTCACATAGATATTTTGTCTTTAGATCATCATGGATATGGTGTCGTAGAAAAATCAAAGCGTCGGCCTTGACTTCAAAAGATTCTTTATTTTCCTTCTTAATAGTACCATCAAGCTTGTTGGATTTTAATTACAACTTTGCATCCAATTGCCATGATAAATAATTGCCTTTGCTCACATCAGGAGCTTTGAATTCAAGCTTTGCAAGACTCGACGTCTATATGACAGAAAATAATTATATTAGATGTAAATTAATTTAAATAATAAAATTGATAAACGATTTCAAGATTATAAAACTTCACATATGCCACAATATGATGAAATATTATCAGATAATATTATATCTCATGTGTATCACATATACAACAATGTGATAAAACACTATAAAAGAATATTATATCTTATGTATATCACATATACAATAATGTGATTATTATATAATAATATATTTTGGGTATTGTTTCATAATTTTATTGACATATACAACAATGTGAAGTAGTACCTTATAGAATTCAAATAAATAGAAATAACAAATACGCAAACTAATTTAATGAAATTAACTGATTCCAAATAAGTGAAGAAAATTTAAGATATTCTATATTAATTTCATATTTGGATAAAAGTAAAGAAAAAAATATATAAATGAGATTTATATATAATCTTGAATAGATTACCATAAGTGTTCTATTTTGAATGAAATTGTGAATATGTTCAATACAAATTTAGATTTAAAACTAAAAGATAAAATAATTCTAAAAAACTTACGTTCTTATCAATCTATAAACACATAAATCAAACATGTATTTAATTTTACTAAAACATACATGTATCTAAGTATACAAGATTATACTTATCTCTCCAATACCTTTCTTTTCTTAAGAGAACTATTTCACTATTCTTCTATTTTCTAGAGCAATGGTGCTGATAACATATTATAAAGTAAAGAGATAAGGAGATAAAAAATTAGAGAAAATTGTTTTCTTATTAACATTGTCTTAATCAACTTGAGAAGAGCCCTTATATAGGCTTACAATGGAGGTTAATATTATAATAACAATTAAAAGGAGAAATGTCAAAAGAAATAGGTTATGGATAACCAAAAGGCATAGGTTATAGACACCAAATAATTATGGTGATCTATCCATATTTACAACATTTATCTATATTTACTAATTAAAATTATTCATTAAATTTAACATAGTTAGATAATTATGCATAGAAAAAATTAAGGAGATTTTTATTTACTCTTCCCAAGTAATAGATAATAAAAAAATTGTTACTATGAAATACATACAATGCATGTGTATATATACTAGTCATAATAAGAAAAGTTTTGTGTGAAACTTTTTCTTTTCAAATATACCCTTCCGTATTTATAATACAAACATAATGAAAAATACTCTATGGTGCAGCTATATATATATATATATATATATATATATGCATGTGTGTTGTACGTATTTTATAGATTATTATTAGAAACTTGTTATAATTATTATAATCTTTATTAAGACTACTTAGGAAGACTAATAAACAACTATCTTAATTAATCTAACTAATATTATATTAATATATCATGCAAGGCTATTTAGGAAGACCAAAAAACACCTCCCATAATTACTTATTTGTTCTTATAAACTTTAATATTTTACTTTTTTGTCCTTATACTCTCACGACTTTTGTCAACCCAAACACTATAAAATTCCATCATGAGCATGATATGACAGACTAAGTCCCTGTTAACCATGTCGTAAGCCTTTCAAATGTCCAATTTAATGCAAATTTTATTACCCCATGGTTTGTCGAAATTACGAATCATTTCATGTGCCAATAGACAATTTTTTTGCAATGCCGTGACCTTTAATGAAAGATGCTTAATTAGGAGACACCAATCTTGTATGATGTTTTTCATGCATCTGCACATGAGATAGTTTGCAGATAAAAATACGGGAAGCAATTGGGAAGAAATCTGCTAAATCCATCACTCCCTCTTTTTTTGACAGCAGTGTGATAAATGCGTGATTGAGTTCCTGCACTAGCCGACTATGTCGAAAGAAAAGCTGCACCACTTCCACGACAGTTGTCACTACCATAATTCTAGGTAGGGTTATTTTTGCGATTTGTATTATTTATATATTATGCATATTTATCTATTTAAATTATAGTGATAGTTATATTGGTTAGTGGGCTAGCCTATTTATTGGACTCATGTTAGTGGACCCAATTAGATTGACATAACACTTGGACCAATATTTAAACTAGACCCCGTTAGAATCTATTGAGTCATTCCATTTAGTAAATATAGATTAGTCTAACTACCATAATAGGATTAGAAGCTTCCACTAATTAGATAGCCTTCATGACAACTTGGATGGGCAAATGAGACATTGCACATTCGAGTAGAGAGCATGGAGTAGCCGGCCCTAATAATTTGGGAGAGCACGCTTGTGAGACTCGTCTCACAGTATCGATATTTATATATGAATATGTATCTATAGTGTATTTCTTACTTTATTGGTTTTTGGAATGCTTTAATTTTTTTTCCAAATTATAGATTTTTTTCTTGACCGACATACCGACGGTGTACCGGTGTATGCCGACGACATACCGCCCGAACAAGTTTTCTATATTTTAGATATTTTTGATTTTAGATATTTTTGTGAATAATATTTTTGATATTTTTGTGAATAGTATTTTGGATATTTTGATGAATAGTGTTTAGATATTTTCGTGAATAGTATAGATGCATCATATTATCCAATGGATACTTGATTTTCTTTGGATGGTTAGGATCGATATTGTGACATGGATCACAATCCAACGACCACGATTAATTCTCCCTTCAATATATACCCTCTCATTTTCTCTCTCCTTTCTCTTTTCATCATTTCTTCCATTCCTCTTCTCTTTCATTTCTCTTCCTCAAGCTTAGAAAAGCTTGACCTTGAGGCCTAGAGTGTGGTTTTGGAACCCCTCTTGATGGTGGAGTAGAAGATTAGGCATGGTTTCCAAAACCTAGGCAAGTACATCTTGCTCAAAAGTGATATGATCATGTTGTATTTTTGGTTTTCCATAAAAATTAAAGTTTTATTGTTCTATAGTATGCTTCTCTAAATTGTTAACATCTTTAATATATAACAATTTTCGTTTTGATCGGTGGTATTGCGTAGCTCTGGGTTTTTAGATAGTGTTTACGAGTATTTTGAGGTATTCATCTTTTAATTTTCAAAATCAGTAAAAACTAATGCTTCCATGTTGTAGAAAATTCAATTCTATGTGATTTTGACTATTAAAAATTCGAATTTCGATTTAAAACGAAGTTTTTATGGCCGAAATAAGTTTTGGAGTTTTCAAAAATCAACTTTATGTGACAGTTCTGAAAATCCGTCGATAATCCACAGAAATTTGCCAGATCATCCGAATTTGCTCTAAAAACTTGCTATGACACTTCAAAAAATCCATCGGTAATCTGTTAGATGATCTGAATAGGCTATTTTTGTCCGTTTTTGCTATTTTTTTGATTAAAATGATGTCTTATCATGCTCTAGTGTTGTTGTATAGTTAGAAATGATTGTACATCCTATATATATGACAGATGCTTATGTTCACGTATTGTTCTATGTTCAGATTCTAGATAGTGGCTCGTAGTAGCGCACACCTATACTGATTTCCCGATTGACTTCTAGATTGAGATTTGAATGCATGTTCTTTATTGACACCGTAGATTTTAACTTGTTATATGTCTAATCTATTTGTTTGTTGGCAATAGACAATCGAGTTGAGTATTGTCCATTATATCACGTGTAGTGTGTATTGAGAACATTTGCCAGAGATATTTCGCAAATGACTTGTGCCCATGACTCGTCATTATAAGACGATTCTTGAGTGTCTACGACTTGAGAATTGAAAATGAATCTTATAGGTAATTGAATAGTAAACTCATATAGATCATTGGGAGGGGAGGACACTTCATGCTACCACGACTCAGGTTGCTATGGGCCCCCACAGTGGCAGGATAATCCCGATTGGCGTGGGCCCCTGACCTCTATTGATTGAGTGTTGAAAGCACTATTGATATAGTTTTGAGTAGATGTTTATGTACTATTGATATATTTTTGAGTAGATGTTGTTTATCTACTATTGATAGAGATTATTGGTTGTTTGTATTTCTTTTCTTTCTACTGTCGTTGCCCCCTTGGCCACCCGAGTTACTGCAGCGTAGGTGGTAGTGAAGTTTCTCAACTTACATTCTAGTAATTAGGTTTGTGACAACCCTAGTTAGTTAATAATAGTAAGCTGTAGATATTGATTGGCCGTGTACTTTTGGTTGTGCATTACTCTATATGCTCTTTGTGTCGGTGAGTGGCCAGAGGCTAAGTTTTGCTCAAAAAAAGATCTGTAATCCCGGTCCTTGTTTGGTTTAAGGGTTGTGGCTCCGACTTCGAGTAGTTCCTAAGTCCCTTGTTGCTCATCGGCTTATTCTTCTCTATTGCTATATTGTTCAGTATTTTTCATTCAGTCATTTCTATTCTCGAGATTCGTGTATTGGTATCGCACTGGTCTTGACCCGCATTTATTTATTTATGTTATTATGTTGTTGTTTTGTTTTGGGCTTTGTCGTTTACCTCGAGCTTTCCTTGTGGTACTTGCTATTTGGGGTCTCACACCACCGATTTTGCATGATCAGGTTCCATAGTTCATCTCGAGGATCTACCGTCTTCTTCTCCAGATAGTTCGCACTCAGAGGACCGACACGGATTAGCGAGTGGGTTACCTTTATCTTCCACTCCATTTTTGTACTTTTATTTGGTGGTGTTTAGCCAAGGGCATGTATTAGTCCTTGTATCTGGGTTTTGTTCCCTCCGTCTCTGGATGGCATGGATGTATATTATGGATCACGACTAGTATATTTATATATCTTTGGTATATTCAGTTGATGTATCGTTTCATTATGTCAGCTCTCATAATTATGTATGTATTTGTGTTTTGGACGCCTTACCTATCTCATATATGATTTACTCTTTATTGCTTCTTGTATTGATTGGATTGAGATATGATTTGTTCGACCATAGGAGTCGTCAGTGGCATGCTAGAGTCCACCCACTTGTCTTCTAGACAGCTGTGATCGTATCTTGGGGTACTGACGTACTCTGATATATGTAGTTGGCTTTGTTTCGCCCCTGCTCTCCATTATTTTGGTTCTGGGGTGTGACAGGATTTTTTGGTAGCCTATGCAGGTCTGTCTTTCAGACTTATGAGGGATTCATTTTGTTAGAATCTCAATCCTATATTTGTCTTTATTTGATCTCCTCTTGCTTATCATGTCATCTCGTTTCCCTTAAATTGTGAACATGCTTGATATGTCTTTGCTCTATTCTTATCCCTTATTGATATCACGTGTCCTTATCCTTCAGGGACACCCCACCTTCTTATCTTATTCTTTTAAGGATTTTATTGCTCTGTCTTCTTCTATGGTTCAGGCAGTATGTCGGTATAGATTTTGCCTCCGTAGAGTTAGGTGCCAGTACCATCTCAACATCTATTAGCAGCTTACTTTACTCCATTCTAGTCAGTTTAGCCAGCTTAGTCAGCTCACCCATCTCCTTTACTTCCATCAGTTCAACCAGCATAGAGAGATTAACAGGCTATGCTCGAAATAATGAGGGGCATTACTATCCAATCTACAGCTCCAGATCATTGAGCACTTAGTCAGGTAGTACTATCAGCGGTAGTATCGGTGTAGCAGTCAGGGTGTACCTACTATGAGAGCCCGGGGCACGTTGTATCTCAGTACATGAGGGACAATGGTAAGTATCTCAGGTATGGAGCATCTGATCATAGATAGGGTCTTGCCTACTTTTATATCTAGAGGCTTCGTTAGCTGCTTAGTGCCTTTGGTGATTGAGGCTAGAGAGGACCAGCAAAGTCGGCCTGATCCCATGTTCAGCATCCTCTTCCGACGCGGTCTCAGCAGTTTCAATATCAGCATCCGGCACAGTTTACCCAGGTCCAGTAAGTCAGGTAAAATCAATAGCAGGTCAGAGCAGCAGCTCGATGCATGGGCAGAGAGAGTTTGTTATCATATAGCAGATGTTGGCTGAGGGCAGTCAGATTGTTGGTAAGCCTCTGAGGTGTTCCTTCAGTCATTCTTATTCTTGGGTTTCGTCGACGACCTTGTATTCCTCTTATACCTGGAGTGCAATGGTCACTTCGACTTATTCGGCATATAAAGGCGAGTTTCTCGTACCACTCTTCTGCCTTTGTATCTCGTGATACGCGATATCTATCATGTATCCAGACTACGTAGGTGCGTCCTGGATTAGAGTCATGTCTTCGACTGAGTCATTGGTACTGACTTACTTCGAGACTTGACCCTTGTCCACTTTGTGAGTCAGCGTAGGCAAGCGAGGACGAATCCCTACTCAACTGACTCAGGGGTATATTATTTCATATGCCTCATAATCTATTCTTTTCTTGTATTATATATGTATGTATTTATTATTTTTTGCATTTATTTAAATTTTGTATCTCAATTATCACTTGTACACGGGATGTTTTCTTTCAATGAGTTATGATTTTACATTGTTTTAGCATGCGTATTTTTTCTCGACTGGCTTTAGGAAATTCCGAGGACGAAATTTTTCTAAGTTGTGGAGAGTTGTGAGACTTGTCTCATAGTATCGATATTTATATACGGATACATATTTTGTAGTATATTTTTTACTTTATAGGTTTTTGGAACGCTTTAATTTTTTTTTCAAATTATAGATTTTTTTCTTGACCGGCATACTGATGGTGTACCAATGTATATCGACGACATACCGCCCGGACAGTTTTCCATATTTTAGATATTTTCGATTTCAGATATTTTTGTGAATAGTATTTTTGATATTTTCGTGAATAGTATTTTAGATATTTTGATGAATAGTATTTAGATATTTTCGTGAATAGTATAGATGCATTATATTATCCAATGGATACTTGGTTTTCTTTGGATGGTTAGGATCGATTTAGATTGTGACATGGATCACAATCCAACGGCCACGATTAATTCTCCCTTATATATACCCTCTCACTTTCTCTCTCCTCTCTTTTTTCATTCTTTCTTCCATTCTTCTTCTCTTTCATTCCTCTTCCTCAAGCTTAGAAAAGCTTGGCGTTGAGGTCTAGAGTATAGTTTCGGAACCCCTTTTAGTGGTGGAGTAGAAGATTAGGCTTAGTTTCTAAAACCTAGGCAAGTACATCTTGCTCAAAAGTGATATGACCATGTTGTATTTTTGGTTTTCCATAGAAATTAAAGTTTTATTGTTCTATAATATGCTTATCTAAATTGTTAACATCTTTAATATATAGCATTTTTGGTTTTGATCGGTGGTATTGCATAGATCTGGGTTTCTAGATAGTATTTTCAAGTATTTTGAGGTATTCATCTTTCAATTTTCAAAATCAGTAAAAAAAATAATGCTTCCATGTAAGAAATTCAATTTTATACGATTTTCACTTTTGAAAATCCGAATTTCGATTTAAAACGAAGTTTTTATGGCCGAAACAAGTTTTGGAGTTTTCAAAAATTAACTTTCTGTGACAGTTCAGAAAATCTGTCGATAATCTACAGAAATCCATCGGATCATCCGAATTTGCTCTAAAAACTTGTTGTGACACTTCAAAAAATCCGTCGGTAATCTGCAGTAATCCGTCGGATGATCCGAATAGGCTGTTTTTGTCTGTTTTTGTCTATTTTTGTCCATTTTTGCTATTTTTTCGATTGAAATGATGTCTTATCATGCTCTAATGTTGTTGTATAGTTAGAAAGTGATTGTACATCCTATATACATGACAGATGCTTATGTTCACGTATTGTTCTATGTCCAGATTCTAGATAGTGGCTCGTAGTAGAGCACTCATGTACTGATTTTCCGATTGACTTCTAGATTGAGATTTGAATGCATGTTCTTTATTGACACCGTGGATTTTAACTTGTTATATGTCTAGTCTATTTGCATCTTGGCAATGGACAATCGAGTGTGAGTATTGTCCATTGTATCCCGTATAGTATGTATTGAGAGCATTTGCTAGAGATATCTCGCAAATGACTTGTGCCCATGACTCATCGTTATAGGACGATTCTGGAGTGTCAACGACTTGAGAATTGAAAATGAATCTTATAGGTAATTGAATAGTAAACTCATATAGATCATTGGAAGGGGAGGACACTTCATGCTAGCGCGACTCAGGTTGCTATGGGCCCCCACAGTGGCAGGTATAATCCCGATTGGCGTGGGCCCCTGACCTCTATTGATTGAGTGTTGAAAGCACTATTGATATATTTTTGAGTAGATGTTTATGTACTATTGATATATTTTTAAGTAGATGTTGTTTATCTACTATTGATAGAGATTATTGGTTGTTTGTATTTCTTTTCTTTCTACCGTTGTCGCCCCCTTGGCCACCCGAGTTACTGTAGCGTAGGTGGTAGTGAAGTTCCTCAACTTGCATTCTAGTAATTAGGTTTGTGACAACCCTAGTAAGTTAATAATAACAAGCCGTAGTTATTGATTGGCCGTGCACTTTTGGTTGTACATTACTCTATATGCTCTTTGTGTCGGTGAGTGGCCAGAGGCTAAGTTCTGCTCGAAAAAAGATATGTAACCTCGGTCCTTGTTTGGTTTAAGGGTTGTGGCTCCGACTTCGAATAGTTCCTAAGTCCCTTGTTGCTCATCGGCTTATTCTTCTCTATTGCTATATTGTTCAGTATTTTTATTCAGTCATTTCTATTCTCGAGATTCGTGCATTGGTACCGTACTGGTCTTGACCCGCATTTATTTGTTTATGTCATTATGTTGTTGTTTTGTTTTTGGGCTTTGTCGTTCACCTCGAGCTTTCCTTATGGTACTTGCTATTTGGGGTCTCATACCACCGATTTTGCATGATCAGGTTCTATAGTTCATCTCGAGGATCTACCGTCTTCTTCTCTAGATGGTTCGCACTCAGAGGACCGACACGGATTAGCGATTGGGTTATCGTTATCTTCCACTCCATTTTTATACTTTTATTTGGTGGTGTTTAGCTAAGGGCATGTATTAGTCCTTGTATCTGGGTTTTGTTCCCTCTGTCTTTGGATAATATGGATGTATATTATGGATCACGACTAGTACATTTATATATCTTTGGTATATTCAGTTGATGTTTCGTTTCATTATGTCAGCTCTCATGATTATGTATGTATTTGTGTTTGGGACGCCTTTCCTATCTCATATGTGATTTACTCTTTATTGCTTCTTGTATTGATTGGATTGAGATATGATTTGTTAGACCATAGGAGTCGTCAGTAGCATGCTAGAGTCCACCCACTTGTCTTCTAGACAGCCATGATCGTATCTTGGGGTACTGGCGTACTCTAATATACATAGCTGGCTTTGTTTCGCCCCTGCTCTCCATTATTTTGGTTCTGGGGATTGACAACTCTCTCTCTTCCTCTTTATTTGTGCTATTTATTTCTCATTTGGAGTTCTTCCCCAAATTGCATTAACCCCTCATTAAATTTCCTTCAATTCATTCACAATCCTCTTCATTTTCATCCCTTGGAGGAGCCTTGGAGCTTGGTGGCAAGGAGCACTAGTGGAGAAGGCTATTGCCTAGGAGTTCGTATCCAAATCGTGTCCATCGAACTTTGCATTGAAAAGCCATCTCCCAATAGATATACATCTCAATTTCTCCTATATTTAGATTCTAATTGTTCAATTTGACCATTAGGAATCCACGATGGACTAGGACTACCTATGGAAGAAGAATTAGCTTCTAATGACTCTTTATATGGAAGTTACATTGAGTTTTGTGCCCAATTTGGAGGAAACCCGATATTGGTGCACCAAGTGTTTCTTCTTGGGTAATTTATATCTATCTAGACTTATTTTAGTTGTGCATGGCTAGATATGTGTCCACAATAGGATACGAGTAGGCCATATCATGATATGCTATGATACAAAGTCATTTTGGTTTTTTTTTTCCTCTGACACTTGTGATACACATATCAAATTCTCCACGACACATTGTATTAGCTATATATTATTCTAATTAGGCTCTAATTTATGTTTAGATATGTTCATGTAATTTGGGTAGAATAGGACTATAACTACCACTTTTCTAGATTAGGGTTATTTTTGACCAAGTTAAAATTTTCTTATTTGTGGGCAACTAGCATGATAATTAAACCCAATTCATAAATTAGAAATTCTATTTAAGTTGGACCCTAGTCATGGTTAATTATGGTGCAAGCAGTAATTAGAGCCAAACCACTTAGTTCCCTTAAAGACCTTACTAATACAAAGTATCATGATGAGTTTAGGGTTTAGCAAGACCCTATATAAACCCCTACAAGCCAACAATGGCAGCTACCATATCAACCTAGGATTTCCCACTCATTCTTTCATTCCACACTCTTCCAAAAATTCCCTTCTTCATTCCCTTGGTGTGCTAAGAACTTGGGGAGCTCAAGGAGGCTTGGTGGAGGCTCTAACAAGGATTTGGGAGCCACTTCTTCCTCTATCTTCCTCAAATTCGTGGGTCTTTGCATAGGCTCCATTCCATATAGCTATAACATTTCTCTCATATTCGTGGTCAAATTTCATATATTCTTATAGGAGACCCTTCTAATGGCTAGATCCGACCCTATAGGTGGTGAAATAGGTGTTAGAGGACTCATTCCTAATAGTTCTATGGGTTAGAATGGTGTCATTTGGAAAGTTAAGGGATTATGACCCCCAAGTGTTTGATAAAAGCCTCAAAGGGATTTTGTATCAAGTTTTGGGCTAGGGCTTGGTCCATGAGTCCTAACTATGGTATCGAAGGTTATGACATGACATGGGGGATGGTGAAGTGTTTTCTTGTGTCATGGAGTCTTTTGTATCATAGTTGTGACATGTGTATCATTTGCATGTTATACACTTGTGTAATAGTTTACACAATGCATGTTATATGTTTTACATATATGTTAGATATGTCTATTGTTGCACTAAACCCCTACCGCTCTTTGGAGTGACTTCTAGGTAAGATAGGGGGATGTATGCTTATATGGGATATATAAATGTATATGTAAGATAGGGGGTAAGAGAGCCCTGTGTACTATATTCACATAGGTTGAGTGTACTGTGCAGGTAATTAGGGGAGGGAATGGCTGTTATCTATATGTTTATGTATGGACATTATGTATATTTTGAATGACCGTTACCTACATGCTATGTATAGACATATTAGGAAGGGATTGTGAATACAGGTGTATATATATATATATATATATATATATATATATATATATATATATATATATATATATATATATATATATATATATATATATATATGCGTGTGTGTGTGTGTGTGTGTGTGTGTGTGTGTGTGTGTGTGTGTTTGTGAATTGGTGGGATTGCGCATGCCAGGAAACTAGGGAGCAATGTGTGAGGCCTGTAGGGGATGCTGCTGCCCCTAGTAGCAGCATGATTGACCTGTGTGTGACACGAGTGAGTGCAAGTATATATATGCGTGTGTGTGTGTGTGTGTGTGTATATATATATATATATATATATATATATATATATATATATATATATATATGCGTGTGTGTGTGTGTGTGTGTGTGTGTGTGTGTGTGTTTGTGAATTGGTGGGATTGCGCATGCCAGGAAACTAGGGAGCAATGTGTGAGGCCTGTAGGGGATGCTGCTGCCCCTAGTAGCAGCATGATTGACCTGTGTGTGACACGAGTGAGTGCAAGAGTGGTCTGTCCAAGCTCATGTGTATGTGAGTGTAGGTTAGGTACCTTACCTATGCATATGAAGAATTGTAAGAGGGTCCCTGCTACCTGTAAATGAAGAGTTTTACCTGTAACCTATGAGGGACCAAATCTTGTGTGAGTATCAGTATTCATTTAGGGTGTGTACCCTATAAAGTGTGTTCCCAATGAGTGTTCCGTCGTGAATAGGTGATAAGGAGATTTTGTCACGACCCATACCCAGTATAGGGCACGAGTGCGTGACAGCGCCCAACCTACACTGCAGCACCGACAGTAGAATGCTGTCTAGATCTCTAATAACCAAACTCACACAAATATTGTACCTGTCATAGATCTCAACTCCAATTGGAGGACAAGTATATAATAACGCTGAATACTCAATCACAATCTAAGGCACGATAAGGTATCAAAGAAGTCTAATAACTACAAAGTCTCAAACATCAACAACTTCTAATATGTAACGCCCCAGTCCGAAAATATGTAGGACCAGGTATGTAGACATGCCAGCCGTATAATAAATATACGTAAGCTGTAAAATACAGTAAACCATGACACTAATCTCATCTACAAATAAGAGAATAAATATATCATAAAATCAACTTTAAATTTATCATTTGTACAAGCTTGTTGGGTGGAGACAAATCCACTACCAACCATTTTAAATGAGAAGAGAATTTACAAGGAATTGATTGAAAAATAGCAAGGACGATCCAAGAGCAATCCTCCTTGATGAAAAAGGGAAGACAACGATCTTGGCTAGAGCACCTGTAAAATAGTCATAAAAGCACACACCTGGAGAAATCACCAGGTCCTCAGAGGGACGTAACAAGATACAGGAAGAACATGCCATATAAACTATGATATATAATAAAAAAAAATAAAGGGATGCATGCAATAGGGGGCCTACCAATTTTAAAGTGATAATGCAGTTAAGAACAAACCTTCAACGCATGGACACTGGCTGCAGGTGCAGGAAACTCAGGTATGGTCCCACCAGGATACCGGGACCTCAAAGCATAACATTCATCGAATGTCAGAGGCCAGCAGGATCAGGAATAGGAAAGTGCATACATGGCCCATACATTAAGGAACTGTCCTCCCCACCCAATGTCTAGTAGGGTCACATCCATGTCCCATAGGAACCTCTAGTAACTACCAAGTCCACTAGCATGCAATTCTATTGGTAGTTACTCCTAACCGTCGTATGTCTCATACGTATCGGTGGCCGGCCGACTACACGAGTACGTGTCCTACATGTGACTCACAACACGTGATAAAGTATGTGTCAAGGCCATATGAGATATACCAATACCTCATCACCAATGGGTGGTCACTAGTCTAAGTCAATGCAAGAAAATAAAACAAAACAGGAAAAACGATTGATACAGTCGCTTGCACCCAAGTGTAACTAGGACACACAATGATATAATACTATCAACAGGTAAAAATGCTAAAAGTAAATAACTGAAAATAAATAAAGTAAATCACAGAGTAAGTTGGCAAAGTATCTTGCCTGGCAGAGCAAAAATAGCAACTCCAAGCAATCAATCACGTCAGCAAGAAATCTTAAAATACATGAACGGCTCCGGATGCTGAAGCAAACATCAAGAACGTTCTCGGTGTAAAAGATATATCTAGGAAACGCTGTCCAAAAGTCTAATTCAGGAACAGGTGCTGTAACGCCCCAGAACCAGAATACTGGAGAGCAGGGGCGTACATAGCCAGCTACGTATATTGAAGTGCAACCCACCTCACTTTACGGTCACGGCTGTCTAGATACATGAGGGTTTAATTACAATCCAACAGTCGCCTATGGTCAAGAACAAGCCTATTGTCTCAATCTCAAGCAAGTAGTAACAGTATATAAGATGTCAGAGCACCAAATATATAATAGCAAAGTATCCCATACATTACATATTCGGATGATCATGAAGCTAGTCATACAAAATGTTAGGACTAGCAAGAGTTTCGGTCATACATGATCAACCCTAGGATTTGCCAATCATGTTACAGCCCGTAGGCAGACAGTAAATAAGGTGCAATACGAGCTAACACGTGCTCGCCGGCTAAATACCTCAAAAAAATAATTTTACAAATAAATGGGAGGACAAAAAGAAACCTATTCGTTGCCAAGGTTACGCCTGGTGGTCACCATCTGGCTGGAAGACAGGTAGATCCTCTGGTGCTGCTCCGATATCTGGCCATACAAAACCAGCTGGGTCAGACCCCAAAAAGAGCAAGTGCCACAAAGGAGGCTTCACTTAGGAACTAAAACCAGCATATCACAATAGAATATTAAAGATAATAAATAAAAAACTGATAATAATAGAGATAACAACAGTAAACTGAGTACGAAGAAACCATTCAAGTAGCCAGGTCACAACCCTTAAACCAAACAAGGACCGGGGTTGTAACCCTTCACCTGAATAGAAATCCGTCTCAACTACTTGTTGATAAAGTAAAACCTGATGAGCTTGACATAGGGTGAAATAAGACAATAAACGAAGAGAGGACACATAACTGCTCCGGGAGCCAGGTTACAACCCTTAAACCAAATAAGGACCGGGATTGTAACCCTTCGCCTGAACAGAACTGGACCCCTGATCTTTATTGTTAAGGCCAGTATAGATAATCATGCCGCTGAAATAAGTAAAACATGACGAGCATGGCGTGGGGTTACAATAAGACAATAAATGAAGAGAGGACACAGAACTGCTCCGGGAGCCAGGTTACAACCCTTAAACCAAACAAGGACCGGGGTTGTAACCCTTTGCCTGAACAGAACTGGAACCCCTATCGTTATTGTTAAGGCAAGCATCAATAATCATGTCATGTCACAATCTTGTACAGGATCAGGACAAGACTAAGCTGAGCTAGATTCCATCCAATCAATCATGGCCAAGCAAAGAGTACGGCTTGATACTTTAACTAACTAGGGTTATCACAAGCCTAGTTACTAGCAAGATGCAATGAGATTATCCCAACAGCCACAAGCCCTGCAGACCATTCGGTTATCCAGGTCGAATGTCCGTTTATGAAGAATACAACACGTGACTGTGTGCTGGAAATGTGCCCTACTCGTCGGTAGGCTACAAGTCCACTTAATGCGCCCAGATAACGGGATTTCCTGTAGCTGGGAATCTCTTCATGTCTACTGAATTATTCTAGTTTATTAGCCTTAGTCAATTACTATAGGTACCCCTGACCGTGGTACTCAGGGATTCCTATCCTACACATGATACAAGACAGTACCAGTTTATTTGTACAAACATAATCGCCCACGGTGTCCAGTTCTTTCATACTTGTCATGTTAGGCTAGCTGTCATAACAGTATGTTGAGACATATTATGTCAGTTTACTTGTCAAGAGTGTACCACAGCGGGCTACTATCGTGTTCTATTCTTACCTTATCATGAATGAGAGAAACTTGCATAAAATAACTAGTAACATTTTCTTGAAGCCAAGAAAAAGATCTACAACTTTTATGTTTTGAGTTTTTCAAGATTTTTGCTACAAAACAACTTAAACAGGCAAAAACAGTGAAATAGAGCAATTCCGGTGCATGAGATTCCTGCACAATCGGCGCATAGGATTCCTGCACAATCGGCACGTGGGAATTCCTGCAGCATTGGCGCGTGGGATTCCTGCACAATCGACACATGGGATTTCTGCACCATTGGTGCATGGGATTCCTGCGCAATCAGCACATGGGATTCCTGTACCATCGGCGCGTGGGATTCCTGTGCAATCGGCGCATGGGATTCCTGTACCATTGGCGCGTGGGATTCCTGTGCAATCAGCATATGGGATTCCTGCACCATCGGCGCGTGGCATTCCTGCGCAATCGGCGTATGGGATTCCTGCACCATTGGTGCGTGGAAAACTCACGTTGCGTCTTCAGTACATGCGCGTAGGGATCCTACGCGCATGACACGCTCAGAGTTAAGGGATGCGTTGTCGGGACTTCACAGCGCATGGCCTTCCGGCGTATGGCCTCCCGGGCGCACGGGGGTCATCGTCCCCAAACAGCAAGTTCAGCCATGAAAGTTCTGAAAACTTGCCATGGCCATAACTTCCTCATCCGAAGTCGAAATCAAGCGAAACAAAAGCCAAAACCGCATGAAATTAAATTCTCTACAACATAGAACCATTAGTTTTCGAGAATAACCAAGTTTTAGAGATAAAAACCAAGAAAATTAAAAAGTTATAAACTTAGATCTACAAGAATCCATCCATCAAATCCAAAAATGTCAAGTTCTAAAGAGGCTTAGAATCAAGTAAGGAAGAGAATGGAACAATAAAACTTAAGATCCATCATGAAGCAAGTTTTTACTTGCCTAAGCTCTCTCTCTCTCTCCCTCCTGGTGGTTGAAGAAGTAATGGTAGAGAAGAAGTAGTAAATGAAGAGAGAGAATAATGGAATGGGTTAATAAATGGTGATGGTAGGTAGGGGTTCTCCCCTTGGTTCATGATGAACCAAGGCAACCCAAGCCTAGCCGAACCAACCCAAAATAGACCAAGCCAGGAGACATAAAATACGAGTCCAGATATGTATACGTATTCCAAATATGTAATACGAACCACGTTCATTACAACTCTACCCACCTTAAAAGAATTCCGTCCTCCGAATTTAATTAAGAGGCTAGAGCGGCAAGGACAAGCTATACTATAGGCAAGTTATACTAATCAAGCAATCAAGTAATTATTCATGCAAGCAAGAAATCGAAGGCATGAGGCATAAGAAAGATATTATACCTCATGAGTCAAACAGGTCGGGATATCGCGATCGGATATCATCCTCACGCTCCCACGTTGACTCACCCAAAGAGTGATGACCCCAAGCAACTCGGACTAACTTGATAGTCTTGTTCTTGAGTGTCTTCTCTCTTTGGTCCAATATAAACATGGGCCTCTCCTCATACGAAAGGTTGGTACCAACAACCAATTTTGAATGATCCAGGATGTGGCTCGGGTCCGGGATATACCATCGCAGTTGGGATACATGGAACACATTATGCACCTCACGTAGCAATGGCAAAAGAGCAAGACGATAGGATACATCACCTACTCGCTCCAGAATGTCGAACGGCCCTATATACCTAGGACTAAGCTTTTCTCGTATGCCAAAATGAATGACGCTACGGTTAGGTGAAATCCTCAGGAATACATGGTCGCCGACAGAAAACTCAAGAGGGCGCCGATAAGAATAGGCCCAATGACGCTGGCGATCTTGGGCAACTCGAAGATGATCTCTGACTCTTCTGACCACTTCAACGGTCTGTGCAATCATTTTTGGACCAAGCATCTGCCTCTCTCCGACATCGTCCCAGGCTAGTGGGGATCTGCACTTCCTGCCGCACAGTGCCTCAAACGGGGCCATCCAGATACTAGCTTGGAAAATATTGTTGTACGAGAACTCCACCAGGTGCAGGTGATTTTTCCACAATCCACCGAAGTCGAGCGTACAAGATCTCAACATGTCTTCAAGAGTCTGGATTGTGCGTTCTGACTGGCCATCAGTCTGCGGATGATAAGCGGAGCTGAACTGGAGGCGAGTTCCCAAACTCTCTTGCAGGCTACGTCAAAAGTGTGACGTAAATCTTGAATCTCTGTCCGAGGTGATACTGACTGGTACACCATGAAGCCTAACGATCTGTTGGAGATACATCTTCGCTAGCTGAGCCGTCGACTGACCAACTCTGAACGGGAGAAAGTGAGCCACCTTCGTGAGCCTGTCTATAATAACCCAAATAGCATCTTTGTCAGCCGGAGATCTAGGCAATCTAGTCATGAAATCCATGGTTATATGCTCCTACTTCCATTCTGGAATTGGCAAGGGCTGAAGAAGTCCAGCTGGCCTCTGATGTTCAGCTTTAACTTGTTGACAAACCAAACATCGAGAGACAAACCGGGCTATCTCCCTCTTCATGCCATTCCACCAAAAGTGCTGACAGATATTTCGGTACATCTTCGTGCCACCGGGATGAATCGAATACTGAGAACTGTGAGCTTCGGTCATGACTTCATGTCTGATATCTCCACTGGGTACACAAAGACGCTTACCATGTCGAAGTGTACCATCTTCATGAATGCATAATTCTGGTCTTCGCCCTACTACATATTCTGTCCTAAGCCGCTGAAGCTTAGAATCTGATGACTGAGCTATCTTGATTCTCTCAACTATACTGGACTGAACTTGCATACTGCCTATCAATGCCACACTGGTAGGAAGGACAACTTCTATTCCCATTTTCTGAAGATCTGCTAACAGCTCTGGTTGCGCTGTTAGGAAATAAACTCCGGCTCTCCTACTCAATGCATATACTACAACGTTGGCCTTCCCTGGGTGATACTGCAGGTTGACATCATAATCTACAAGTAGCTCTAGCCACCTTCTCTGACGCATGTTAAGATCCTTCTAGGTGAACACATACTTCAGGCTCTTATGATCGGTGAAAATCTTCACCCTATCTCCGTATAAGTAGTGCCTCCACAACTTAAGTGCAAACACTACCGCTTCCAGCTCTAAGTCATGGGTTGGATAATTCCTCTCATGATCACGAAGTTGTCGTGACGCATAAGCTATTACCTTCCCATGCTGCATTAAAACACATCCTAAACCTCTGCCTGAAGCGTCACAGTACACTAAAATTCCTTCGGTCCCATCTGGAAGTGTGAGAATGGGTGCCATCATCAAGCCTCGCTTTAGCTTCTCAAAAGAATCCTGACATTCTGTTATCCAAGCAAATTGCACATCCTTGCGGGTCAACTGGGTCATCGGTGCTGAAATCCGAGCAAAGTCTGAAACAAATCGCCGGTAGTAGCCGGCCAACCAAGAAAACTGCGAACTTCTGCAACTGTGCTGGGCACCGGCCACGTTTCAATGGCCACGATCTTCTGGGGATCTACCTCCACTCATTCTCTGGTGATGATATGACCCAAGTATGAAATGCGATCGAGCCAGAACTCACATTTACTAAACTTGGTATACAACTGGTGCTCCCTAAGAATCTGGAGGACGATTCTGAGATGCTGCTCTTGCTCTGCCTCACTTTTGCTATAGACTAGGATGTCATCTAGGAACACAATCATGAACTGATCCAAATAAGGCATGAAGATATGATTCATGAGGTCCATGAATATGGCCGGCGCATTGGTTGCTCCAAAGGGCATCATAAGGAACTCCCAATACCTATACCTAGATCTGAAAGCAGTCTTTGGGATGTCCTGCTCTCTGACTCTGATCTGATGATATCCTGAGTGCAAGTCGATCTTCGAGAATACTGCTGCCCCCTTGAGTTGATCAAACAAGTCATCTATCCTCGAAAGAGGGTATCTGTTCTTGATTGTCACTGAGTTCAAGGTACGATAATCTACACATAATTTGGACGTACCATCCTTCTTTTTTATAAGAAGCATCGGGGCTCTCCAAGGCGATCCACTTGCACGAATGAATCCCTTGGTTCTGAGTTCTTCAATCATCTTGTACAATATCTCTAATTCTGACGGTGCCATCCTGTAGACTCTCTCTGACACTGGGGCTGTTCCAGGAATCAAATCGATGGTAAACTCGATCTCTCGCTCTGGCAGCATCCCTGGAAGCTCTTCGGGGAAAACATCTAGAAACTCTTCGACTATCCGAGGTAACTGCACTGCCGCTACTGCCATCCGCAACACTGGAGGAGAAGGTTCAACTTTGCCTTAGAAAATAGAAAACTCTGGCTCGCCTGGAATGCTAAAAACAACCCGGCCGATATGGAAATCTATCCTAGCATACTGGTCCCTCAACCAATCCATCCCTAAGACCACATCATAATCGGCCATCGGGAACTCTATCAATCTAGCAAGGAACTCTCTACCGCTAACTACGATCCGACACGAGGAAAATATTCTATCTACTCCCACAAGTCCGTTACCAGTAAGTATATTGAGCCTTACTGATAATGACTCAGGCTCCAGTCCTATCCGTATCACGAATCGTGCAGACATAAATGAATGCGATGCACCAGAGTCAAATAATACTGAAGCTGGAAAGGTGTTGACGAGAATAGTACCTGCCACTACCTCACCTGGTGCTATTCCTTCTTCTCCCATGGTCAAAGCCAGCACTTGACCATGTCCTCTGGGTGCGGGTCCCCTCTGCTGAAATTTTCTCTGCCTGCTCTGGATCAGGGCTTGGGCCTGAGCATACTGCTGCTGTCTCTGCTGCTGGAATGCTTGGGCCTACGTCGACAATAGCCTCGGGAACGGGTACTGCAGCTGTTGCTGCTGCTGGACTGGTGATGGTCCTCTAACTGAAGGACTAGAGAAGGCTGATGATGAACTCCCCCTGTTCGGACAGTTCCCTACCCTGTGATCCGGGACACCACAAACCAAGCACAAACTCTGTGCTCTACGACACTCTGATACCACATGCCCTGGCTTCCCGTAGTGTGAATATTCCACTACGGAAGACTGCTTCTGCTTCTGCTGCTGAGGGTGCATCGGGGTAGAATGCTGAACCGACGTCACTGAGGCCGCCCGCCTCGGAGCTCCAATGGTCAAAGCCCTGGCTGCCGGGGCTGGTGCTGATGACTGATTCATCTGGCCGTGGGATCGCTTCCGACCTCCGGTCCTATCCACGATCCTCTGGGAGGTATACTCATGCCTCCGGGATGCCCTCAGTACTGCATCAAAGGTCTGATGCTCAAGCTGCTCCACCGCCAACAAAATCTCTAGGTGGAGTCCATGCTGGAACCGCTGGGCTCTATCGAACTCGGTCGCCACTAAGGTGGGAGCAAACCGACTAAGCCTAGAGAACTCGGCCGCATATCCATCGACCGTCCTGCCCATCTGCTTCAGATTGGTGAACCTCGTCTGTAGATCATACCGAGCTACAACATCAAAATACTTGGTCTGGAATCTCTCCCTGAATATTGCCCAGGCAATAGGGGCCACTAATCCAACGGTCTGTGCCGCCCACCAGCTGCAGGCAAGATCCAATAGCTGTAGGTGCACCACGGCCACCTTCTTGTTCTCTGGAGTCCTGGCTGCTTCTAGAATCACCTCTGTGTTCTGAAGCCATACATCTGCAGCGATCGTATCTTCACTGCCGTCGAAGAAGGGAGGGTTCAAGCGCTTGAAGCTGTTAGCCGCGTTATTACCCTGATGACCTCCTCTGGTCAAAGCATCTGCCATCGCCTGGTGGAAGGCATCTCCTCGCCGATCTTGGGAGGCTAATAATGACCTGATGAGACCCACCAAAGTGCCATCATCAGGCTCTGCAGGCTGGACGGGCTGAACTGGTGGCTCTCCTCCAGTAGGCATGACTCTGGAGGCTGCTCCTGAATGCTGGGCTTGATCTTCAGGTTGCTGCTGGTCCGCGGGAGGTGCTCTGTCCTTTTGATCGGCAGGCCCAGGAACAATGCCACTGAAGAAGACGGTATAGAAAACAATAAGGAAGGACCAGGACAGATCAACGATACAAGCATATGATCAGGTCAAGATTACAGGGATTCAGAGGATACGAGCAGATATCAAGGACGAGTACTAATTGAGACATCTATTCGGTAAACCCTCATATATCTTGATTTACAAGACCTGCATGGGCCACCACTTAAACCATGTAACGCCCCAGAACCAGAATACTGGAGAACGGGGGCGTACATAGCCAGCTACGAATATTGAAGTGCAATCCACCTCACTATACGGTCACGGCTATCTAGATACATGAGGGTTTAACTACAATCCATCAGTCGCCTATGGTCAAGGACAAGCCTACTGTGTCAATCTCAAGCAAGTAGTAACAGTATACAAGATGTCAGAACACCAAATATATAATAGCAAGGCGTCCCATACGTTAGATATTCGGATGATCATGAAGCTAGTCGTACAAAATGTCAGGACTAGCAAGAGTTTCGGTCATACATGATCAACCATAGGATTTGCCAATCATGTTATAGCCCGTAGGCAGACAGTAAATAAGGTGCAATACGAGCTAACACGTGCTCGCCGGCTAAACGCCTCAAAAGAATAATTTTACAAATAAGTGGGAGGACAAAAAGAAACCCACTCGTTGCCAGGATTACGCCTGGTGGTCACCATCTGGCTGGAAGACAGGTAGATCCTCTGGTGCTGCTCTGATATCTGGCCATACAAAACCAGCTGGGTCAGACCCCAGAAAGAGCAAGTGCCACAAAGGAGGCTTCACTTAGAAACTAAAACTAGCATATCACAATAGAATATTAAAGATAATAAATAAAGAACTGATAATAATAGAGATAACAATAGTAAACTCAGTACGAGAAAACCATTCAAGTAGCCAGGTCACAACCCTTAAACCAAACAAGGACCGGGGTTGTAACCCTTCACCTGAATAGAAATCCGTCTCAACTACTTGTTAATAAAGTAAAACCTAATGAGCTTGACATAGGGTGAAATAAGACAATAAACGAAGAGAGGACACAGAACTGCTCCGGGAGCCAGGTTACAACCCTTAAACCAAACAAGGACCGGGGTTGTAACCCTTCGCCTGAACAGAACTGGACCCCTGATCTTTATTGTTAAGGCCAGTATAGATAATCATGCCGCTGAAATAAGTAAAACATGACGAGCATGGCCTAAGGTTACAATAAGACAATAATCGAAGAGAGGACACAAAACTGCTCCGGGAGCCAGGTTAGAACCCTTAAACCAAACAAGGACCGGGGTTGTAACCCTTCGCCTGAACAGAACTGGACCCTCGATCGTTATTGTTAAGGCAAGCATCAATAATCATGTCATGTCACAATCTTGTACAGGATCAGGACAAGACTAAGCTAAGCTAGATTCCATCCAATCAATCACGGCCAAGCAAAGAGTATGGCTTGATACTTTAACTAACTAAGGTTATCATAGGCATAGTTACTAGCAAGATGTAATGAGATTATCCCAACAGCCACAAGTCCTGCATACCATCCGGTTATCCAGGTCGAATGTCCGTTTATGAAGAATACAACACGTGACTGTGTGCTGGAAATATGTCCTACTCGTCGGTAGGCAACAAGTCCACTTAATGCGCCCAGATAACGGGATTGCCTGTAGCTGGGAATCTCTTCATGTCTACTGAATTATTCTAGTTTATTGGCCTTAGTCAATTACTGTAGGTACCCCTGACCATGGCACTCAGGGATTCCCATCCTAGACATGATGTAAGACAGTACCAGTTTATTTGTACAAACACAATCGCCCACGGTGTCCAGGTCTTTCATACTTGTCATGTCAGGCTAGCTATCATAACAGCATGTCGAGACATATCATGTCAGTTTACTTGTCAAGAGTGCGCCACAGCGGGCCACTGTCGTGTTCTATTCTTACCTTATCATGAATGAGAGAAACTTGTATAAATTAACTAGTGACATTTTCTTGAAGCCAAGAAAAAGATCTACAACTTTCATATTTTGAGTTTTTCAAGATTCTAGCTACAAAACAACTTAAACAGGCAAAAACAGTGAAATATAGCAATTCTGGCGCATGGGATTCTTGCACAATCGGCGCATGGGATTCCTGCACAATCGGCGCGTGGGAATTCCTGCACTATTGGTGCGTGGGATTCCTGTGCAATCGACGCATGGGATTCCTGCACCATTGGCGCGTGGGATTCCTGCGCAATCGGCGCATGGGATTCCTGCACCATCGGCGCGTGGGATTCCTGCGCAATCGGCGCATGGGATTCCTGCACCATCGACGCGTGGGATTCCTGCGTAATCGGTGCATGGGATTCCTGCACCATCGGTACGTGGAATTCCTGTGCAATCGGCGCATGTGATTCCGGCACCATTGGCGCGTAGAAAACTCACGTTGCGTCTTTAGTACATGCGCGTAGGAAACCTACGCGTATGACACGCTCGGAGTTAAGGGATGCGTTGTCGGGTCTTCACAGCGCATGGCCTCCCGGCGCATGGCCTCCCGGGCGCATGGGGGTCATCGTCCCCAAACAGCAAGTTCAGCCATGAAAGTTCCGAAAACTTGCCATGGCCATAACTTTCTCATCCAAAGTCGAAATCAAGCGAAACAAAAGCCAAAACTGCATGAAATTAAATTCTCTACAACATAGAACCATTAGTTTTCGAAAATAACCAAGTTTTAGAGATCAAAACCAAAAAAACCAAAAAGTTACAAACTTAGATCTACAAGAATCCATCCATCAAATCCAAAAATGTCAAGTTCTAAAGAGGCTTAGAATCAAGTAAGGCAGAGAATGGAACAATAAAACTTGCGATCCATCATGAAGCAAGTTTGCACTTGCCTAAGCTCTCTCTTTCTCTCTCCTGGTGGTTGAAGAAGCAATGGTGGAGAAGAAGTAGTAAATAAAGAGAGAGAATGAGGGAATTGGTTAATAAATGGTGATGGTGGTGGTAGGTAGGGGTTCTCCCCTTGGTTCATGATGAACCAAGGCAACCCAAGCCTAGCCGAACCAACCCAAAATAGACCAAGCCAGGAGACATAAAATACGAGTCCAGATAAGTATATGTATTCCAAATACGTAATATGAACCACGGTCATTACAGGGGCAAAATTATAATTTTGGGTCAAAACGATGTCCGTCGTTGGACCAATTTTACACCGAAAGCATGCCAACGTCTATGGTCTCTAAAGTCGTCAAACTACATGTCTACGGGTTCAGTTTGAGGAGACAACCCAACCGTATATCCAAAGTTGGATTTCGACGGGCTGTGTACAATTTCGCCCATTAGATCGGGTCGCGGGTCTGCCAAATAGGCGTTCCGGTCGACCTTCTCAGATTCGTACCAAACTTGGCACACAAGACTAGAATTTTGATACAGTCCTGCTGGCACAAGTTTTGTCTCGATACGACGAACGTACACGAAGTTATGACCAAGTTTATAAAAGGTCGATATGGAGGTATCTTGACGGATACACACTGATTTCGTCGCGCACACACAACGAAATCGAGTTCCGTCAGTTTTCACACGTCGGCAACATTCATACGTGCCTTTCAATACATATATTATGCCTTTCGATGCATATATTGTGCGACCATGTCGGCAACATCCATTTAGGGTCTGTACCCTATCAAGTGTGTTCCCAATGAGTGTTCAGTCGTGAATAGGTGATAAGGAGATTTTATCACGACCTACACCCAGTATAGGGCATGAGTGTATGACAGCGCCTAGCCTACGCCGCAGCACCGCCAGTAGAACGCTATCTAGATCTCTAACAACCAATCTGACACAATAATATTGTACCTGTCATAGATCTCAACTCCAATTGGAGGACAAGTATATAATAACACTTAATACTCAATCACAATCTAAGGCGCGATAAGTTATCAAAGAAGTCTAATAACTATAATGTCTCAAACATCAACAACTTCTAATACAATATCAAAATCCAAGTCTCAAATACAATAACAAAATCTCTATTATATTTACATGCCATGGGTTCTAACAGTGAATCTAACACAAGGCTAAAATTAGTAAATAGGTCCCTCAGTAATCACTCCTGAGAATCAGGACCCGTGGTCGCTATCCCTTCATCGGATCCGTAGAATATGGGACACAAATCCCCTGATAAATCATCTGAAAAATATATCTAGTCAAGATGGAACGAGCACATCTCCTCTTGCAGTTCCAATTAAATGACAAAGACTATAAAACAGTTATAGCAAGTAATACTTGATGAACAAAATGGAATGAGTAAAGAAATGAAATGGAATAACAGCTAACTAAAGTACAAGGGGAGTAAATATGGTAAATCAGAAGAACATGACAATAAAAACTGTAAATAGAGATAACTGAACTAGAACAGATGTGAAGTGAGTCCAGATAGTATAATGTGAGTCTAATGTGAATCCAGTAAGAAACACTAACAAGTATGTTTTTAAATACCGCTTTCGATATATAAACGGCTAGGGGGTAAATATGGCACATCGTACGTTTGGCAAGTGTGCGATGGCTATCTTTCCAGATTAGACCAGTAGGGGTGGTTCCAACATGATTGGGAATGTTTACATGTCTACTCAAATATTTTTCTGCCCCGACCAGTACAAGTGAATCCATAACCCGACACATAAATCAAGTACAAGTCCAGCCAGAAAGTAAATGGTGCTAGTAGGTATTTCCAGTAGATGGTTTCAGTGAGTGATTCCAGAAATAGGGACCAGACAAGTATAATACATGTGTCGCAAGCGAATGAATCCAGAAATACCAATCCGTGTCTTGACAAAGAATCAGGTAATACTATACTAGAAGCTGAATCATAATAATCATCAGATAAATGAAAACTATCAAAGAATGTACTCGTCTGCAGTCCTTGTTAGCCCAATGATTATATCATGTTTTTGAATATGACTAATCAATTAAGTTTAACATAATAACATCACTAATAAACAATCACTATCATGTTGCTACTTAAACATAGCATTGTCCTAATGTTAGCATTGTCCTAAATGTTCTATATTATATTGCTATGGTTGTATCATATATTCTGTTTGTCTAACATGTTCTTATAGACATGCAGTAAGCATGATCAAGCTTTGTCAAACCAGGACATATGTAATGAAGAATTATTGATGGGCCAAAGATGGCGTTATATAAGAAGCTTTTTCTGAACCGCCTAATGACCTATCTGGGGCCTCACATCGGGGATTTCGCTGCCCGGTCAGCGGACAGGGGTCGAGGGGGCAGCGCCACCCGTCAGGGCTTCGGGGGCGAAGCCCCCGAAAGGTATTCAGATTTCCAGATCTGTTTATCTTTGGACGATTATCGTCAAGAAAAAAAGGCGTCTTCAAGTCTGCTCAAATATTTGAAGAAAGGCGTCATCAAAGGGCTCTTGGTTTTCCTATTTTATAAATGTATTTTTCATATTTATTGAGTCTAGGAATACGATGTAAACTGTATCATACTGGCAATTAGGCTACCCAAGAAACGTTTTCAAAATACCCTTTCATTTTGAAAACAAACCCACTTACAAAAGCCTAAACTACTTTCTAACTGTTTGACTTTTCAAAAAGCCCAAAAACTAATTTGCAAAAACCTAACAGAACCCTAGCAGAACTCGGCCCGAATTTGGCCAGAGTTCGGCCAGAGTTCGGTTAGTGAACGTTACTTTTTGAACTTGGTCTTCCTGCAGTTACGGATCCCAACGAGATTTTCTCATAGATTTCTGTCCGAATTCTACCCGAATTCTGTTAGAATTCTGCCTTTGGAAAAACTATAAATAGAGAAGGATTTCGATCATTTTAATTCACTCATACACTCCTTTACTTTTATATCTCTTCTCTATAAGCCTACTACTTCTTCCAAAGTATTCTGAGCTTTTATTTTCAAATCCCAAGCCAGTTACAATCCTCTAGTCGATTTGCCAGTACGGTACGGTCTAGAAGTTTCAGAGTGATTATAATCAGAGGCTTGATTGAAGGTACACACTTCATAATTGAAGTTGGTCGAGTACTTCGGATCAAAGCTCGCGTTGTAGAAGTTGCAAGAACTTCAGATGAAAACTTGTGGTGATTTTTTATATTGGATTCAACTGGAAGCTAGAGTTCTTCCGACTGGACTAGTCCTCACAAGAGGGAAACCAGTATACATCCTTGTGTTTGCGTTTTCTATCTACTCTCTACTTTTTATTTACATATCTGTGATATTGTTACTAATATTTTTAAATAGTTAATTTCTGCTGCCTACTCTATTCACCCCCCTCTAGAGTATTGCGCTTTACAACTCGTTCCTACAATCGGTCCTACAATTGGTATCAGAGCATGATCTCCAACTAGAGGTAATATATTCTGATCCCAATTGTTCCTACAATTGGTATCAGAGCCAGTGCTCCATCAAGAGCAAGGACTCTATTATTTGGCTTAACATCCTTGGAGCAGATCCTCATTACTAGAGCGGGTTATACAGGTAAAGCGAGGTAATATTGTTATTATATAACTGCTGTTACATAGATCACTATATCACATATAGCAAGTATGTACTTCACAACTGAAGAGCAATCCTCAAATAGACTCCCACTATTTGATGGAACAAACTATACTTATTGGAAGACACGGATGAGCTTCTACCTGAAGTCTCTAGATTTTGACTTATGGTCAATTGTTTTCAATGGCTACAAAAAGCCTACTATTACTTCTATTCTCACGTCCTCTATAATCAACAAGCCTTATTATAGTTACACGGAGGAAGAGAAGAAGTTAGCTAGCCTTGATGCAAAAGTTATGCATATCTTTTATTGTGCTGTAGACACAAATATATTTAATTTTATTAATACTTGCACAACATCTCATAAAATTTGGAAAGTTCTTGAAGCTACTTATGAGTGCAGGTATGAAAGCAAAGCTAGCAACTCCAGAGAGAAGGATAGTCTTCTTAATGATGCAAATATGTACATGATGGAATTGGGATTTAAGGTACAACACAATCCCTTATACGAAGAAGAGCTTGTATGTGACAATTATAAGAAGATAGACCACATCCAAGAAGATTGTACTACTACTAGAAAGGAGAGTCACTACGAACAATCAAATGAAGGAAGATCATCGTCTCACAAGTACACTAGCACGAGCATATGGTGTAAAAGCAAAGCAAGCGATTCCAAAGAAGAAGAGAGACCTCATCAAGCTGCAAATTTATGCTCAATGGCATTATCTAATGAGGTACAAAATAATTCTTTTTCTGAAGAGAGTAAATTTTCTTATGATGAATTATCTGATGCTTTCAGTGATCTATTAGAAGAACACAAGAAAGTATTAGATAAGTATAAGCAAGCTAGAAAGGATATTCTATCCTATAAGCGTGAGAATGAAAATCTTACTTGCTTATTGAATAATGATAGAGTTACTTCTACTTATGATAAATCTATTGAGATATCCACACTTGAGTTTAGATTGCATAAGGCGCTTGAATGTATTGAGAAGAGCACTCAAGAAAATGCTAAACTTAAGGAGGAGTTAGAAACAGAAAAGAAGAAGTACTCTATAGCTGCTCTTAGAATTGATGCTCTTACAATTAAGTATGATGAGATCTGTGCTAACTCTAAAAAGTTAGAGATTAGACTGGGAAAGCAGGTAGTACAACCTATGACTCAGTCTAACACAAGACACATGACACATCACAAAGTCACACACGATAGATCATTTAGAAAGGAAGTAAGCAAAGCTAAAGCTTCACATAACCATACTTTCTATTTTAAATATCCACGTACATCATATCATACTACTGCACGTTCTCATACTACTGCACATAGTACTAATGTTAATTTTTTTTGTCATTATTGTGGTTTGAATGGACACGTTTCTAATCATTGTCAGATTAGAAAACTTGTTGATATGAACTTGTGCAAATAGGTTCCCAAAGCTGACAAATGTGGATCCAAGTATTGGATACCAAAGTCTTCACCTAATATTGCAGGTGAAGCTTCTCATATCAAATAGAACCATAGAACATGTTGGTGATTGCAAAGCTACAAAGGTCATCTTCCATGCAATTGCACCAACATAAGTGTGGTCACTAGAACCACTTCGGTAACATGCTTCCTAAATAGTCTTTAATATTTAGCATGTTCTTATTGATTTTTTTGCTATTAGCTTTCATTGATGTCTTTTAAATTGTTTATTATTTTAATCAATGTGAGACATAATCCTAGCTTGACTAGTTGTTTAGCTTAAATGATTAGTTCACACTATATAGTATGTTATTTTCTACTAGTGTGACACATTTGTCTACGTATGCTCTTTACTTTTAATCTTTATTCTTGAAGCATGCATAGGAGCTTTTTTTTGAGTTAATATGCTTTTGACTCTTCATCTTTAGTATTTTTTTTAATGGCCACTTCTTACCGATTTGTCTTTAATATGTCAAATTTACTTTGACCGGTATTTTGTAAGTATGTATGTTTAGCACAAGTATTCTATTTACTCGAAAAGTATATACATATAATTTTATGTTAACCTTGTGCTTGCATAATATATTCACTATTGATTCTCAAATTTTATTGTGATTAACTTCTTATGAATCAATTACATCTTTGTCAGATAAAGTTTATTATGTATGTTTTTGATCTTGTGATAATTTTTTATGCTTATTAAGGATAAGTAATTCATTGTCATTCATATATTGCTGATATATTTCTTATATTTTTGTATAAATATTTTTATGGGGATATATGAGTTAAGTTCAAGTTCTATATTATTTTAAAAAGTAGTTTTAAACTTGTACTTATCTCATACTTAAGCTATTGATTTTTTTAAACAATTTTATGTTCTTATCTTGATTAGCTTCTTCCTCAAAGCCTCTTTTAATGATATATGTTTTTCTTAGCTTTTTGGTTGACATTTTGGATACATGATATTTTAAATATCTTGATCTTGATAAATCATTATTTGGTATTTACTTCTCTTATATTTAGGGATTCAGGATTTCGATGATATTCGATGATACTGCATATATTCCTTTGAATCTAAGTTCTTAAGAGTAGAAATTATTTTGGAAACAAGCCGAAAGGGTCCTTCTGTCATACAGGGGTAACTAGCCTGAAGCGACACGGTGCACTAGTCTTCGGACTACCGCTAGCTGGGAACCGGCCCCTACAGCTAACCCGAAGTGATCAATACTTTATAGACTTAAGATTTATTAAGGTCTAAATGCAACTATTATCTAGTTCTGGATCCAAGGTACTGAACCCAGTCCCCTAGGTTCCAAAATATATCAACGTATCTAGGTCCTACATTTTGATTTACAAATATTTTATATGATTTTGTAGCACATGTGAATAAATATAATTGATACATTTTATACCGTATGCTACATTGTTCTAAGATTTTTAAGTCTATAGAATATAATTTATTTTATATTGCACTAATTTTTCTTAAATTCTTGGTTATTAAAGAAGAGATTTATTTTGGGTATAAGCCTACAAAGGGTCTGTCTGTCACTACGACTACGGTCGAAGCGAAATGGTACTTAAGTGTTCCCTGGTGAACCTCCGCTAGCTGGGACAGTACCTCGACAGCTAACCTAAGATTGATCAACGCTTTATAAACTAAAGATTTATTGAGATCTAGTTGCAATTGTTATTTGATAGATTTTAGATTTTAGATTTGATGGATAATATTATTTAATAATTTAATTTTACAAAAGGTAACATATATTGATCTTCATAGGTTAATGTTTGTCATTTTTTTGATATATTTATTTTTCTGTCACTCTATTCTATATTTAAACTTGATTTGATCTTATGACTATTCATTGAATATTATGGTCTTATGATTTCGTCCTTAACTTGTGTAATATTCAATGATTGTGAGATTCTATAGCATAGATCAATTTATGTCATCTTTTGACTTATACGATTATTCATCATGCTAATTTGAAATATCTTTTGATTGTTTTATTTTTAAATGTTCATTTAATGGATATTTCTTCTTTTGTCTAAAGTTGATTGTTTTTCGTATTCGTGACTACTCATTGAATATTATGGTATTGTGATTTTATCTTTAGCTTGTGTAATATTCGTAATATTCATATTTTTGAGCTATATATTATTATCTTTTTATTCAAGTTACTTACTGTCTACAACAGTAACTCTTTGCAGGGGAGAAGTCAGGCATATTGAATTGAATCTCTCTCTCAAAGCATTTTTTTTCTTTAATCTTATGGGTGTCAGGTGGACACCATGCTAAGGCTTTGAAAGGGAAGAAATGAACTTTGATAAGAAGACCTAATATTTTTGAATTAGTTTCCTACTTCTGAAAATATGTCTCTGAATTTTTTAATTTTTGTCAATACTATTACTTTTGGATATAGCCATGTAAAGGTGGAGTAGTTAATTGCTTCAAAACAGTTATCCCCTTGCCATGCCATATATCTAGAATACACTTTTCTTTGGACATTTATCAGGTTATGTTTATTTGTTCAAATGGATTTATTTATGATTTATGAATTTTTTATTGAAATTGTTTCCGTGATTCGAATCGCCAGCTTTCAGTCTGAGGACTAAATGGACGCATTCGAACATTTATTAAGACAATTTTTTCGTAATAAATTCCATATTTTTGAAAAGCCTTTTTATATTTTTTTGATTTATTGAATATGTCCAGTACTCAAATGTTATTATTAAAGACAGTTTTCAAAATCTTTTAATATCTTGAAATATTTCTTTTATATATATATTGGAGATATATGTTATTTGTTCATCTTTAAGCGTTTATTTATTGGATATATTTCTTTTATTTGCCTAAAGATGATATTTATTTTTGGAATTTTATATGCATTTGATCAAAGGAAAGAAAAGATGCATATCCTGGATATCCCTTAGATCTTGTGATTATTTATTTTATCTATTTTAAGCATATAAATTACGTTTGAACTATATACGCATATTTTAAGGGGGAGCAAATTAATTGTTTCAATTCTTTTATGTCCTTAATATGTGGTATAACTAGTTCATCATGGACATATATTCTTTTACGTTAAATATCTTGTTGAGTTGTTCATGATATTTGGATTTGTATTGAGGTGATGAGAGAATATATGATTTTAATATTTATTTTTAATTCTCTAATTTTTGAGTTTCTAAAAGTTATCCTACCAAAATTAATTTAATTTATTGATAATCCTTTTGAGTTTAAACTGATTTGGCATTTCTTATTGAGGTTTTATCTCAAAGTTCATGATTATCTGTATTTAGACTGATCATACTTTGCAGGGGAGCATTCAAGTCGACTGAATTTCACCTTCTCAAGTATTTTATCTTTATTACCTTCATGTTTATCTGATGGATATACATATATCATGCTATGGTAATTGAATTCAAATGCATGAACTTTGGTATAGATTTTGCATAGATTCTAGTATACTTATTTGATCTCTTTTCGATGATTATACTCTTTATGGAATTGATTCACTAATTTGTATGGGCAATGTGAAACCCTTATCTCGTAATCAATTATTAGTAGTGATTTAGTATTAATATTAGTGTTTCTAAAATTATTAATATTACTATTAAATATTTTTGGATGGAAAAGAGTTTCGAAAAATATTATAACAAGGTTTTTGATTTTTGGACCCAGACCCGAGTCCGAGCCCAGACCCAGGTCCGAGCCCAAATCCTTTCTGCCTATTTCTCAATTCTGACTGTTGGTTTCGGTTTAAGTAAAATAAATAATTAAAAAAAATAAAATAAAATAAATACTTAGTCTTAGGCTGGTCCCGAAGGACCAGCAAAACTTCTCCCCATTACTTGGTCTCCTCCCTATTTTTCCTCTCTCCACGTTTACTCCCATTCTTCCTTTTTTTTTCTCCCCACTCTCTCACGAACTCCTTTCTCCCCACAGCAAACCCACTCCACATTTTGTTAACTCCCCTCTCTTTCCACCTCTTCACATTCTCACTGAAGAGAAAACAAGACTCACCTCTCATCTCTCTCAGAGAAACCATATCCCTTTCTCCCTGAGCTCTCCATCTCTCTGGAGAATTGGCCGAACCCTAACCCCCCAAAATCCCCTTGGCCGCGTTTTTACCCGTGCCGATTTCATCTCCGCCACCCCCGAGCCCGGCGGAGCCCCGCCGTCCGTGCCCACTCCCGCGGCCCGCTCCCCGGCGAGCCACCCGACCACGCCGGAGCCCTCGCGCGCCGCCGACTCCGGCGCTGGCCTTGGCCGACCCCTTCGCGCCTCCCCTACGGCCGTCCGCGCCCCTCCCGCGGGCCGACAAACCGCCGGTCGAGCCTTCTCGGCTGTCCCCGCGACCCGAGGCCGTCGCCTCCAGCGCGCGCGGTTCCCCCGTGCCGCCCGACCGGCTCCCCGCGCCTTCCCCCGCGCTGTCCCTGCGGGATCCGCCCGCCAACAGCCTCCAGCGTCACCAAGTTCCGCGGTGCCCTCCGCGGTGCCCATTGGCTGTCCCCGTGGACCCGTCTCCCGTCGATCTCGGCCATTTTTTCCGCTGTCTGTGGCGTTCGCAGCGCATCGTAACGCTGTCCGGAGACTCTCGAGTCCATGACGGCGTATCCCGAGTCCGAGGCCACCCTTCGGACTCCGTCATCGAGCCTCTCGGTAAATTTCCTGTTAATCAGAGTAGTTCGTCCCTCCCGTGTCGAGTCTATGATGATAATCGGTCCCCGGTTTCCCTTTGGAAAATCCGGTTAGCTGCGTAGTATATTCGGTTAGCTGCGTTAGCATATTTTCTGTGATTTTTATCTGCTGATTTGGTTTGGTTTGATTATGGGATTCCCGGATATTTCGAGAAGTTCTGTGGATTGGGAATTAATTTCTGGTGGCTTAGAAATATTTTGGTGGATATATTTGCGGGATTATTATTGGGTTGGAATAATTACAGGTTTTCTGTGGCGCATTTCCCAGTTTGGGTTTGTCCCGAAATAGAGGAAGTGCTGCCCAAATTTTTACAAAAAACTATATTTAATTGATTTCAAAATTGGTTTTCGGAAATGAATTTTAAACTGATTTTTCGGGCGACGACCGTACCGGTCTGTGGGCCCCGGCGAAATGCAAACGCACCGGTCCGACCGGGCGTTGAGGTATTAGCTGGATTTTGAGAAATGGACCGAGTCTGAGACTCTTAGCTTTCATTTTCAATTATTTTATTTAATATTTAGGCTATTTATTATAGTTATTTAATTACTGCACTTTATTTAATAATTAAGTCATTTTTTTCTCTTATTTGATGTAAAAGATAATTGTACAGGGCATAAGCCCACTCTAGGATGTTTAGCTGTGCCATTGTATTGTGTAGCGTAGTTTTTATTTTATTTTCTGGTGGATGTGATCTTGGGTGGTTTGTGATTAGACGTATAATCGTAGTTAGAGCATAATTTACTGATTAATTAAGAATTAATTAAATGGATGAAAATTAGTAAATAATTAGTCCATGATTTGTCATTAAAAGAAAACCATATATTTATAAATATATTACAGAAATACAAAGTTTTCCAAAGTTAATTGATTATAGTGTTATTTCCAAATAAACCGGTTAACCGGCTTAATCAAACGCACGTAGTTGCGACGTAAACGTTAGCTGTAGATTAATACAACTTAAAATCTGACTAGGACATGACTACTAGATATTGCAACTAGCACTTTTAGTCTGGTTATTCAGGAATCTAAGTCGAGTTCTCAACTGTAGGAACTCGAAGATACACCTGACGTTCCTCCTCGGTACCAACTCATCTCTTCAGTCATTTTTCTGAGGCAAGTATAGTTTGTGTTAGTTTACAGTTATTTATTTAATCGTTTTACTGCATGTCTAAACCACGACTCAAACACGAAACTCTCACCGAGAGTACTATACTGTAACTACTGGGGACTGGGGAATAGCGTAATGATTATGACCATACTGTAACAAAAACCCCTTATCCATTACTGTAACAAACCCAAGCCGGTCATATGTCATTACCTATTCAAATCACTGTTTTCTACTGTAACAAACCTGTTTTAAAAGCTGTTTAGAACTGCATGATTCTATTTCTTATTTAACTGTTTAATTAGCATGAATTGTACTTTGCTCCCTCCTGACTGGAGACAACATTTTAGGTAACACTGAGGATGATGAGCTATACTATAATAGCTACTATGACCCGGTTCTCTACCCTGCGACGGTACCGGAGCCGTCTCTGGAGGACGCTGATCCTGGAACTGCTGAACCTGATGCTTAGATAGTTTCTCTTTCTGCATTTTTTCTTTATTTGGAGTTTGTAGTTTATTTCTGCATTTCCTTTCCAGTTGTATTGCTGAATATTTATTAAACAAAGTTTCAAATTCCGAATAGAACAGTTGTGACAAATGTATTTGTGTTGTTGTGATTACCTGCAATGGAACAGCTTACTGCCGCCATCTCACCACGGTGCAGGCTGGGCATGGTCCGGTTCGACCCATTAATTTGGGATCGGGTCGTGACAGGCAAATTATGAATCATATTTTTTTTGTGATCATTGTTAAAAGTCTCATTATATTCTTGAATTTTTTTAATATACTAGATCTGCAAATTTCTATTCCTCATGATTTATTTATGGCCAATGATTGATTTTTATTATATTGATATATATATATTTTTGTCTATTTCAAAACAAAATATGATGAACAAATATGTTTCGAATGTCATTTTTGGATTTCTAGTTGGCAAACTATGTATTGATTGATTTCAATATTTTTAAGTTCAACCAACTATTTTTGACATGTTTTTCTACTTTAGTTTGCTAATTTTTTAAAACTTGTCATTACACTGTTCTCCTAATCCTTGATCATGATTATTTTTTGCTTTCCTCATTTACTTATGCTTGAGTTCATTTTAGCTTTAATTATGGGGGAGCTTATTTTTGATCATGTCAAAGGGGGAGAAATAAGTTTAAGTGGGAGAAATAAGTTTAAGTTGGCACACACTATTCTAGTATTATGTGTTTATTAGCGATACATGCATCTATTATATATATATATTAAACTTAAAGGATTTGCCATAATAAAAAAGGGCGAGATTATTAGCCCAATGATTATATCATGTTTTTGAATATGACTAATCAATTAAGTTTAACATAATAACATCACTAATAAACAATCACTATCATGTTGCTACTATCATGTTGCTACTTAAACATAGCATTGTCCTAATGTTAGCATTATCCTAAATGTTCTATATCATATTGTTATGCTTGTATCATATTATTCTGTTTGTCTAACATGTTCTTATAGACATGCAGTAAGCATGATAAAGCTTTGTCAAACCAGGACATATGCAATGAAGAATTATTGATGGGCCAAAGACGACGTTATACAAGAAGCTTTTTCTGAACCGCCTAACGACCTATCCGTGGCCTCGCATCCGGGATTCTGCTGCCCGATCAGCGAACAGGGGTCGAGGGGGCAGCGCCTCCCGTCAGGGGTTCGGGGGCGAAGCCCCCGAAAGGTATTCAGATTTCCAGATCTGTTTATCTTTGGACGATTGCCGTCAAGAAAAAAGGCGTCTTCAAGTCTACTCAAATATTTGAAGAAAGACGTCATCAAAGGGCTCTTGGTTTTCCTATTTTATCAATGTATTTTTCACATTTATTGAGTCTAGGAATACGATGTAAACTGCATCGTACTGGAAATTAGGCTACCCAAGAAACGTTTTCAAAATACCCTTTCATTTTGAAAACAAACCCATTTACAAAAGCCCAAACTACTTCCGAACTGTTTGACTTTTCAAAAAGTCCAAAAACTAATTTGCAAAAACCTAACAGAACCTTAGCAGAACTCGGCCCGAATTCGGCCAGAGTTCGGCCAGAGTTCGGTTAGTGAACGTTGCTTTTTGAACTTGGTCTTCCTGCAGTTACGGATTCCAACGAGATTTTCTCATAGAGTTCTGTCCGAATTCTGCCCGAATTCTGTCAGAATTCTGCCTTTAGAAAAACTATAAATAGAGAAGGATTTCGATCATTTCAATTCACTCATACACTCCTTCACTTTCATATCTCTTCTCTATAAGCCTACTACTTCTTCCAAATTATTCTGAGCTTTTATTTTCAAATCCCAAGCCAGTTACAATCCTCTAGTCGATTTACCAGTATGGTACGGTCTAGAAGTTTCAGAGTGATTGTAATCAGAGGCTTGATTGAAGGTACACACTTCACAATTGAAGTTGGTCGAGTACTTCGGATCAAAGCTCGCGTTTTAGAAGTTGCAAGAACTTCGGATGAAAACTTGTGGTGATTTTCCTTAGTGGATTCAACTGGAAGCTAGAGTTCTTCCGACTGGACTAGTCCTGACAAGAGGAAAATCAGTATACATCCTTGTGTTTGCGTTTGCTCTCTACTCTCTACTTTTCATTTACATATCTGTGATATATTTTCTGTGATCTTGTTACTAACATTTTTAAATAGTTAATTTTCGCTGCCTACTCTATTCACCCCCTCTAAAGTATTGCGCTTTACAACTCGTTCCTACAATCGGTCCTACAGTCCTGAGCAGTAAATGAGGATCGATGTCCAAAGTGATGTCACACAAACCTATATATGAGATATACAGAGTTACTTCATGTTCTAGAGTAAACAATGTATTTAAATGCGCTAATTGTATGCTGCTAGGCCTTTTCTAGGTCATGTAAGCCAAACTAAGTCAATACTAGTCAAACTGAGTCAAAATTAGGCTTCCGGGGTTAAACTAGGTCAACTTGACTCCATAGTTGACTTTTAAGGTCACCTAATCAATTTGGTCAACCTAGATAAATTCGAACTTTCTAGGGCCTTACCTTGCTACCTATGTATTTATCTTACATAGAAATTTACCCATCCTACCTAGACTCGCATGAAAACTATGCCCCTATGTAGTCATACCCTAATACCCAATAATATATACATATCAATATATAATTGTATTCCTCATGAACCTATACACTATTACCCATACTAAATCATTCCATTTGTTATAGGTATATCTATATATCCTACTTACCCACACTCCACACACACACACACACACACACACACACACACACACACAGATATATATATATATATATATATAATCCCAAAAAAAAAAATATATATATATATATATATATATATATATATATATATATATATATATATATATATATATATATATATATATAATCCCATACTATGGTATCTAGATACCCAATACTGATACACACATACCCTTCCAAAGCTTACCCTTCCCTATAGTCTATGTGATTACTTTATAAAATACCCAAGCCTCTACATATGTGAACCCCTACTTAGTAGATACATATATACTCCTAACTAATTCTTAATTACCTATGATACATGAGCACATATGTAGCATTTCTGACTTTCTTTTATACTTCACTCGCTGATACACAACACATATATGCCCTGACACTCCTTACACACAACAACACACACATGGCACCTGCACTCACACTCACACAAATCAAGCACACTCACTCCAACAGATGTTGGCACACACTCATCAGTCCTCTAGGAACTAGACACACACCAAAACCATACTATAGACAACCACACACTGACTGAACCTGCTGTTACACTTGATTTCCTTACCTACATGATCAAATAGACATTGCTTCAAACACCTACACTCATCTCCCTCTAGTCTCTCCTATGCAAAGGAAATCCTTGCCTAGTTGTTGCTACTACCCCACATCCAACCACTGCCATATGACCTTGGCACTAGGACACTTCCACAACATCCAAGACACACTTGATACTGTCACACTCCTATTTAGTTAACTGTCTTGACAGTTTCACCCTTTTTCACTCTCTAACCATTGGGACCGAGCAATTTAGATGATTGATACCAAACTTAGGGACTGACATATTCTAATCCTAGGCTACCATTAAGACTGAAACAAGGAGATGAGGACTGCTACAAAGGTATCTACAACTAAGCATTGATAATGAATGAACATGGGATTGAACTAGGGTAAATTGGAGACTGGATATGAATGGACTTGTACACTTGCAATTTCACTCTTAACCGAGCCCCTAATTGACTGATACATATATGAATGGGGGGTTGATACTAAGACTTCTCTTCACATTGTAGGACTGACCTATATATATATATATATATATATATATATATATATATATATATATATATATATATATATATATATATATATATATATAAACCATATATAAGATAACACATAGGGACTGAAACATGATTCAAATGACTGAACCTATAGCATATCCTTCACTACCCTTGACTGAACCAATATATATAGAGGTGTAATAGATACAAGACTGAACAGTGATGATGATCTGGGGATTGAACTCAGGAATTCATCCAAACTATATCAGCTCCTCACTCAAAGTGAAGGCAGGGAATTGCACTAACATGTAAATTGAGCACAGATATCAAATATGGGACTGAATTTCTAATTAAAGTGTGAAAAATCAAATGGGATTGGACATTTAATGAAAATGGACTGAACATATATTAGAGGATGGACCAAAATGATGCCCATAACCTCACACTCGAGCCCCCTTACATGTCAGTTTAACTAATATACAAATGCCCCCTCTCCTCTCTCAAATAACTGATATAATGATTACAAAACCTCTAAACAAAGACTGAAATTAAAAAGGGAGATTAAGACTGATGCTATATCAATTTGAGGACCCATACATCATATCAAAAGACTGATACATCCGCGATAAAATACTGTTCCACGTCCTGATCAGACATAGGTACAGAAATCATGTAGAAAAGTATGTATACCTAAACGAATAAGGGTTACCTAACCACTCTAGGTGTAATGCAATCAAGAATTGTACATGATCGTATGACCTCAAAGTCAAGTCAAAATAAATAGTACCTCACTAGCAAGTCTAAATACTATATACCATTCGTCAGTATCGAGCGAGTCTATAGAATATAGTCTACCTATCGTTCCTCAGTAGCAAGTGAGTCTATAGGTAGAGAGGTGGTCAACTTCCAATTGTATTCTCTCCACCCAATACCATCACTCTAGTAACTACTAATCTTCTAGCCTACAATCCTACTAGTAGTTATAACCTAATGCTCGTCCTACACATACTGATGATCATTCGATACATAAGTCTGAATTCTATATGCATGTTGTGACTCGTGGCATACGTGTCGAGGCTAATGAATGCGGCACAAACAAATGTGGTCTCTTAATTCTAGGTCAAATGTGCATATGTTAAACAAAAGAAATAAAAATATGACTAAACAGTTACTTGCAACAAAATACGACTAAAAAGCATAATTTTTTATCGCAAAAAATAAATAATAAACAAATACATGCAATATGGTGAGTTAGTGTAAATAAACCGTATACGACAATATATCTTGCCTTAGGGTGGTGCGACTATCTGACTACGTCTAGTGTAGTCCAAATAACCGGAGTCAACATGTAGAAGTCCAAATTTTGCAAAGGGAATAAAACGAACGATTAGTCTCGATTAGATAATAATTGTAGGAAACTTGAGTAGAAGATATTTATAATTATTATAAAAATTATTCATAATATTTCAAAACTATATTTTATTAGTCAACATATTTTTGATAGATATTTGAAAATCTAGGAAAAAAATTATTTTAGGGCTAAAACTCCTAATTTGTCAGAATATAATTCTAGGTTAAAAACCATAAAATAGCAAAAAATAATCTTAACAATTTATTTAGGATTTCTAAACCCACTTTGAAAATAGATGTAGGGTCCAAGTCCCAATATTATATATACCCTATATATACCTTTACTAAGTAGTAACTAAATATTTATATGGGCCCAAAAAAATTTAGAATTAATTTCTCCCGGAAATTATGCTATTGATCTTCATGTCAGCATTCCGAAATATCAAATGAATCGCGAAACCAGGATCGAGATCTCCCGGAATCTTGAAAACAGTATGACGGATCGATTTTTAGATAACTAGCACTAAAATAATTTTATAGAAAAATATATTACAAATTTGCTAAAATAGATTACAGATTATCGAAGCTAACCTCAATACGGTTCAAAAAATTGGAGATGAAACGGAGTTCGGAGTTGGTCGCAACGGTATCGCAAAGTTGCTATAGCTTCTGAAAAACGATGCTACATTTTATGACGAATTTTTGAATTGTTTTGGACGGAAAAGAAAGGAGATTTGGAGAAGAAAAATATGAGAGATAATTTTATTTCATAGGTTTAATAGGTATATATAATGGGTAGCAATTAGTTAATTAGGATATGATTAGAATTCAATCAATATATATGATTAGGGCTACCTAATTTGGATAGGATTAAGATTAGTTGAAATAAGAAATGATTTAAATAATTATAGATATGATTCCAATAGGATTAGAATTTCTAATGGATAAATCTACTCCTTAATTTAAATCAAATATAAACTTTTAAAAAACAAAATCAATCTAATCATATCCTATAAATGATTACAATAATAATTTAAGGTAATATTCAATGTTATCAATTAATTCAATCATGCAAGTTCAATCTAATTAATTTAAAATCAAATAAAATATTTAAACCCTAATATAATCAATCTAATCCACATCAAGTATTTGGTCACAATAATATATATATATATATATATATATATATATATATATATATATATATATATATATATATATATATATATATATATATATATATATATATTTTTCATAATCCAATAACTAATTCAAAATGATATTAATAGCAAAAGTAATTTAATCAAAATTTTAATATAGAATTAAAATCAAATAAATTTCCAAAAACTAAATCAATCTTATCAAATAAATATTTTGTTACCATCACAACTTTAAATGAATAGTTAATATTATCAAAAATCGTTTAAACTATATTTGATCATTATCATAAGGATTACAATATATTTATATAACTCCTAAATCTAGTTTATAAATTCTTTTAATTGTTCAAAAATAAATTATGATATTTATAAAAATTCTAAGAAAATTTAATTTTCAAAGAACAAAAATAAAATAAAAGTAATATTTTGAAAGTTCGAAAAAAAACGAGATTCAAAATTCTAGAGATATGTATATATTTATTTATCCGAAAAATTTATATTAGAATATGGATGAAAGGAATACCATATATACATATACTGTATATATACTATAGTCATTCTAATTAACTAATTTAATTTTTTTAAAAATACTCCATAATTTAGGGGGTTCACAATAGCACAGGTAGTTTTGAGGGAGCGGCCCCCAGCAAATCTACCATGGAAGATTGATGCGCCTCATGGAGGTGCAATAAAGATAAAGAGAGATGCGGTAGCAGCATCTTTAGGCACAAATGCAAGCCTAATTCACTGCACAGCAGAAGCAAATAGATGCCCTAACTCGAACTATGAGCACCAAGGTGGCCAACACCAATGTAAGAGAGTGATGTGTGCAGCATTGCAGCTATAATTGAGGTCCTCCTACAGGTGGAAGCAAAGGCTTATTTAATCTTTTCAATCTTTTCAATAATATTTTCAACATGAAAGGCAGTCATGGGTGCCTAACAAAGATCAAAGGCTTCATTTCAACATCAAAGGGTCCAAGAGAGTGGCGTGTGTCGCATTACAACTGCAATTGAGGTCTTACAACAGGTGGTAAGCGAAGAAGCAAGAAATTGATGAAGCAAATGTAGGAGCGTAAAAAGTACTTCATAGACAAAGTTAAAGAGGTTAAGAACTTTACGCAATTCAAACTGAGTCAGACTCAGACTTTACGCGGAGATCAAACAGAGTACAACTCTACGCGAGCTACTTTACGCGAAAGCTATTCACTGAGCTTTTACGCGAAGGTTAGGCTGTCGAATCATTGCATTTAATGTGCATGATACTGATTCTGGCATAATGATTTTCTGACAGCGGACAACACAGAAGCCGAGAAGATTTGATTTACACCAAATCCAACACTATCGTTTAGTGTGCAGATGGGCTACTTTACGCTCAAGAGATTGCTTCTTTTACGCACGAAAGCTATTCGAGCTTTTTTTACGCTCAAGGCTGTTGTGTGCGTAAAGTTTATTTGAGCTAATTTTACGCTCAAGGCTATTTTTAGCCACTTTACGTGGGAAGTTTATTTTGGGCTATTTTACGCCCAGTCTGCTACTTTACATAGGAAGTATATTTTGGGACATTTTTACGCCCGATCTTTTCTGGCTACAGGAGAACGTGGTTTGCTTACGTGACTTTCATGCATCACTTATTGAGGAACGTGTGTACGTGCTCTCCTCATTTTGTTGAAGTAGTGGGACACGTGTCACCATGTGTAGTGATCAAAACTCTACGTGAGACATGTGTCATCATGCGTAAAGGTTGATTCTCATTATGGGTGACAGTTACCAAACTTTGTTGCTTTTTACGCACAGAGGATCTAGTCTATAAATAGACTTATTTTTAAACATCAAGGGATCAATAGAGAGACAGGAGAGAAGATTCTGAGAAAACTCATACTTTTAGAGTGATATTCCCAGAAGCATTTCTTCAACTTTTTCTCAAGAACAGGGCGAAGCAAAGCAGAAAAGCATTCGACTGTGCCATCAGTGCCGTTGTTCGATACCTTTTTTGTGACTTAGTTCTTCCGATTGTTCGTCTTCTTCAAGCAGTTTTCTTCATCATCATCGTATGGTCCAAGGAACAAAGTGATCGCTCTCAGATCAGACTTCCATAGCAATATTTCCCAGAACAATTTATACTTTTGTACTTTTTCTAGTTTTCTTTCAAAAGCCAATTTTTAGGCATTTTGTTAAGTGAAAGAAAATGGCGACTCTGCTGGGGACTACCTTCTCATCTGACGAGAAGACAATTGCTCAATATGATGATGTGTCGGTCGGATCGATAAAGAAGACTCTGGTTGTTCACTTCGACAAGACTGCCTACGAAGAAATGGTCCGAACTGGGGGTAGCACTCGCTGCTCCAATTTTCAAAAATTGTGGAAGGCACAAAAAGTTTGGATTCCTAAGTCCAAACCATCTCCTGTTCCTGCTGTCTCTGAAGGCAAAGGAATCCTTCCCACTCCTGTTGTAGAGGCACCCATCTGTGACGAGGCAGTCTGTACTTCAGTGATGCGCCCCGGGCGTAAAAATCAGTCTCCCGTCGGTGACGTGGTAGGCTCTCAAGTTTTACGCTCTGTGCGTAAAACTCAAATTTTATGCTCTGCGCGTAAAAACCAGTCTCCCGTCTGTGACATAGTAGACACCCAAGCTTTACGCTCTGCGCGTAAAGGAAAATCTCCCGTCTGTGACATGGTAGATACTCATGTTTTGCGCTTTACGCGTAAAGGTAAATCTCCTATCGGTGACAGAGTAGATAAAGTTCACAATGATGCCTCTGCATCTAAAGTGAATTTGCCTGCACGCATGCAGCGTAAAAACATGAATTCTATTATTGGTAGAACTTCGGTTTTCTACCAACAGCCTTCTTACACTGCTTTACGTAAGGTACCAAACCTTCAAATTACGCGTAATGCTGATGGAGTCCTTTGTGCACAAAAATCTCAAGATTTACGCACGCAACTCCAGGCACATAAAAATGCCCAGTTTAGTTCTGCTAATGCAGCCAATAATCTTCTTTATACACAAGGGACTAAACGATTCTCTGTCCCAAATATAATAAAGAAGACTACTTCTTCCACTCCTTCTGATTTACGCGAGTTGCTTGTACAAAAGCGTAAAGACAGAAAATCTCCTGTGACACTCCCCAAAGAAAATCATCATTATGAGTGTCACCAGATTGTAATCAAATATTGTTTTTCGACTTCTAAACGGTCAGTGTTTGACCGGTTAGGCTATAATGTGACTCAGCAACAAGTTGATGATCAAGAGCATGAGTTGTCATATGCGTCAGTCAACATGGCATCTCATACCAATAGAGGACAATGTCCGAGATACAACTCGTCAACAATAGTTTAACCAACTTCTTGATTCCTTTGAAGGGGTATATCAGAATACCCGGTCAAGAAGTCAAAGACAGTTACAATCTTCAGATTCAGAAGCTGGGAGTACTCAGTCTTTGGAGTTCGAAACTGATAGTGTTGATTCATACCTCTATACTAATCCCTCTGTATGTTCACGGAAGGTTGAATCCTATGCTATCGGAGATGAACCGGAGACGTCAACTGCTAATACAGAACAACGTCTCTCTGCAGTTGAGCAGTCACTGAAGGACATGCTTGCTATGATGCAAAGTATGCATCAAATAATAATGACTCAGCAAACTGCTCAGCTAACAGTAGTAACACCGATGCAGGTAGAAACACAAACTCAAGATAGTCAAGGGGTTGATATACCTTTGAATAATCTTAGTCAAGGGCCTGCTGTCAATCAAAATTCTGCATCTCCAGATCCTATCATTCCAGAAGATGTACCACCTCCGGTGGGGGTTATGGTACATCCAACAACTATTCAATCAAATGTGCTTCCTCAAACTAGTGAAGCTATTCAAGCAGTGCATGAGCTAAAAGCACAGTTTGAAGTTCTGAAGCACAAGGATCAGCTCCAGAGGTTAGGGATTAAGCAACCTTATCCTTCTCATTGGAATGATGTAACTTTTTCTCCAAAATTTAAGCCACAGTCTATGGTGTTATTTGATGGAAAGGCTTCTCCCAATCAATATATCAATTATTTTGATATTATGACTGTGCACTTGCAGAAGAATGATGCTCTTCTTACCCGAGTTTTTATCGGGTGTTTAACGGGTTCAGCTTATGACTGGTATCGCAGTCTACCCGACAATTGCATATCGTCTTTTGACGAATTTAAGCAATGTTTCTCTTCCGCTTCTATGAAGGAGGCATGGACATGAATATGTCCTCCCTAATAGAAATCAAACAAAAGGAGAAGGAAGATACTCGAACGTTCATCGAACGTTTCCGACAGGCAACTTTGAAGATGCCTCCTGGTATGCCAGATTCAGCATTGATTGATACATGCAAGATGAATCTGCGACCATCTATTGCTGTCTTTACAGGTTTTCAATTTACAGATTGGGCCTCGTTCATTATAGCAGCAGTTTCAACCGAGACCAATGGTAGGTTGGCTCGTGAATACGGGATGATCTTTGCTTCAGAAGACAAAGGAAAGAAAGGCTCTTCTGGTAATAACTCTGGCAATCGCAATGAAAAAGGGAAGGAAACCCTAGTGGTTAATCTTTCAAAACCCAAAACGATGCCAAATAATTCGGAGTCCTCTAAACCAAAAGAAGAGTACTCTTTTGATGACAGTGATATCCCAGGGATATTCCAATGTCTTGTGAAGAGTGGCAAACTCCAGATTCCAGAGCCAGAAAGGCCTAATGAGGTGAATATGAACTTTGAAGATGCCTCCTGGTATGCCAAATTCAGCATTGATTGATACATGCAAGATGAATCTGCGACCATCTATTGCTGTCTTTACAGGTTTTCAATTTACAGATTGGGCCTCGTTCATTATAGCAGCAGTTTCAACCGAGACCAATGGTAGGTTGGCTCGTGAATACGGGATGATCTTTGCTTCAGAAGACAAAGGAAAGAAAGGCTCTTCTGGTAATAACTCTGGCAATCGCAATGGAAAAGGGAAGGAAACCCTAGTGGTTAATCTTTCAAAACCCAAAACGATGCCAAATAATTCGGAGTCCTCTAAACCAAAAGAAGAGTACTCTTTTGATGACAATGATATCCCAGGGATATTCCAATGTCTTGTGAAGAGTGGCAAACTCCAGATTCCAGAGCCAGAAAGGCCTAATGAGGTGAATCTGACTGACAATCCCAAATATTGTATCTATCATAGATACATAAATCATCCTACCAAGGCTTGCTACGTCTTAAAGAAGAAAATCCAAGAGCTGATAAATGCCAATGCCATCGCTTTAACCAATGATGAGCATACGGTCACAATATGATTTCTCTTCAATTTGGAGGTTTTCCTCCACAGCAAGTTCCAGATGGGATTATCCCAATTCCTAAGGCAACTATGAAGATTGTGAATCTTCCGCCTGCTAGAGAGCAAAATGAAGGATTATTGCCTCTCACATAAAAAAATGGTGAAATCATGTGGGTACATCCTGACTTAGTATCTGTAATGGAAGATGAAGGTAAAACTTCAAAATCCAAGAAAGGTAGGAAAGTCAAAACCTGCAATATGATTTCTCATGTTGTTACTCCAGATCATGATAATTTGGATCATCTCTAGGACGGCATTCCTTTGGAGGATAGGATGAGGGGTTTGAATATATGCCCTCCATGTTTGGCTCCTCCTACCAAACTCAAACTTACGCATCAGCAATGGTTAGCAATGAATAGTGTCCCCTTATATAGGGCATAATAAGTCTTTGCTGCTTATGAGAAAGCATCTATAGAGATTTTTCCTCCTATCCCGAATCCTCCTTCTCCTGTGGTTACAGAGGTTTCTATTCCTCCTGTAGCTACACAGGTCCCTATTCCTCCCTCTTCTACTGAACCATCTATTGAAAATCTGCTGCCCATTCACATGTATAGTCAATAATCAGTCCATCTCATGAAAAAGATGGGCTATGACTTTCAAAAGGCAGAAGGTTTGAATTATGATAAAGGAATGCGACTTCTTTTACAACTTCAAAGTGAAAAATCCACTGTTGGGTAGGGATTTGAAGTTCCTCATAAAAATTCTCGCAAAAAGAAGACTAAGGGAAAAAAACAAAACCTGTAATATGGTACTTCATTCTTCTGAGTCCGAAGAAGAAACCTTTGCTGGTACGAGATCTAGAAAAGAGTACCACAAAGATTATGAGGGAACTTCTAAAGAAGTGAAGAATATTGCTGAAACACTACCAGTTCAACCGTCTCCTATTCCTGCTGAAGCAAGACCTTCTAAACCATCTGTGGTTGAGAAAGGGAAACAGAAAGCAGTACGTTTTGACGTCCCATTGAAGTCTGCTTCAAATCAAGGGGTGATGATGAAGCCCTACAAATTTGATATTCTAGCCCAGTTAGCTAATACTCTGGCTAGACTCTCTATCTTTGAATTACTTCGCCTTTCTAAAAAAAGCCGCGAAACTTTGAGTGAGGCTTTGCTACAAGCAGACTCATGCTTAGCTCAACTCAAGACTCCTGACAATATACCAGTGTCGTGTCCACAATGTCATAGTATGATGGAAGCAATTCCTAATATTACCTTCACACAAGAAGATATGCTGCTGAAGCATAATAAGCATGACAGGCCTCTGTGCTACACAGGGTATGTTGAATCTATTGAAATTAACAGGATTTACATTGATCCTGGGTTTTCTATTAGCATTATTCTTCAGAGTATGCTACGACCCTTGAGGATTCCTACTAGTGATTTAACTTACACTAGTACCACAATAGTTGGTTTTAACTCTGGCAAGAGTAAACCACTGGAGAAGATTCGTCTGAAGATTCAGATTGGTGATCTTCGAACTATGGCGACTTTTTATGTTATTAACTCAGATGTATCTTACAACATCCTCCTTGGAAGACCGTGGATACATGAGTATAACATTGTGCCTTCAACTCTCCACCACTGCTTCAAGTACGTGGATTCTCAAGGGATTATGAAGACTGAGTTTGCAGATATCAATCCTTTTAAGGGTGTTGAAGCCTATTTCTCAGATTCAATACTCTATAAACAGGAGCATGTGAAGGAGATATCAGATATGGCAGAAGAACGATCACCTGCAGAAGATCAATCTGTCAATGAAGATCCTCCAAAAGAGCAACCTTTGAACACTACAACAAAAATACCTTTTAATGACGGCTAAAAAGCGTTATTAATTGCAAACCATGACGCTTTTTTTTCAGTCCAAGCATTATGAAATCGGGTGTTATAAATATTTTTAAAAGCGTTATAGATAATTCATCCAAAACCGTCATTAATAGGTTGAATTTCTGCTACGTTTTATTTTCAAAGCGTTATGGATAGTTATGAAAAACTGCTGTATATGGTCGTTGTATCACATTTATAATCCTCTATACTGCATGTTATACATTCCAAACGCTGCTCAATTCAATTCAAAAACAACCACTTTGAACCATATTCACAACAAAGCATTGAAATGTAATATAAAGTACCATTCTCCATTTTATTGTCTCAAAATAGAGTATTTTAGCTACCATTCAACATTTCTCCATTTCATTATGTACATCTTCTCAAAATATATAGAGTACACTTTAGCTACATCAAAACTATCGACATCAAAAATCTCACAAATACTGTAGCGAAGAAGCACACATATAACGCTTCAACTTGGTCACATGAAGACTGTCCATAGCACATGTACGTATAGCAAAACCCTGAAAAAGAAAGCAAAACCCTCACTTTTAGAGTCTGTCAATTATAGAGTCTGTGATTTATATCGAAAAACCGAGAGTATCAGAGTACTCTAATAAAAACCGAAACCGACAAATAAAGTAAAACATCTAGGCATTGCATAGTGGACGTAGTCCCAAAATCAACGATGCGGGCATGCTAATGGAGATGTCATTCCCGAAATAGAAATACTCCCAACTGATATATACCCGCCTGTGATTTATATCGAAAAGCTCCCAACCAAAACACCCACAGTACCAAGTTAAACCCATCATGCATAATAGATACCCAACCAACAATTTTAATCCAAATAGCAAAACATCTCCTACAGCAAAGAAATCTTTCCCAACCCAACATGTATAATAGGGAAAACCTAAACCAACATCCCACGACAAGTATAGGAAGGAGACCCTAAGCAACAATTTATACAAGAAACCCAAACCAACAATGCATGCATCACAAATAATTCCAACAGCAACTAGGTAACCCGAAACCGAAAATGATTCAACAGCAAATAAAGAACCGAACATGATCTAAAGATCATTCCCGCTTCACAAACAAAGACAATCGTAGGATCGTCAAGCTAAAATCGAATCCAACACGTATCAGTCGATCGAAACCCCTTTTATGTAGGGATCGAGATCCAACAACATCATCAACAAACAAAATAAACCCAAAAACTAAAATCAATCAAGAGTTTAGAATTTATATCCCAGAATTTGGTGTCGAAATTCGAAGGGAGCCTTCGGACTCGGCTCGCAGGCACGCACAGTGCTTCGCCGGGTCGCGGCTGCAACTGTGGAGAGGCTACATCATCGATACGAAGGTATCCTCACATCCGTGTCCAGTATCGACTCATACAAACACGAGCATACCTGCACCCAGAATGAACAACCCAACAGTACCAACATATAAACTACGACGATGACAAGAAACGAAATGAGATATATAAGACGTCTCAGATAAGGATCAATCATCATCTGCTGTACTAGCGTGCCATAACATGTATAGGACACGTCCCGACACGGAGCCAGTGTATCCGATACGATCTGCAACACTTTGGTTCATTTGGTCGAACGACCAACACCAAGAATATCAGAGTACTCTAATAAAAACCAAAACCGACAAATAAAGTAAAACATCCAGGCATGGCATAGTGGACGTAGTCCCAAAATCAACGACGCATACATGCTAATGGAGATGTCAATCCCGAAATAGAAATACTCCCAACTAATATATACCCGCATATGATTTATATCGAAAAGCTCCCAACAAAAACACCCACAGTACCAAGTTAAACCCATCATGTATAATAGATATCCAACCAACAATTTTAATCCAAATAGCAAAACATCTCCTACAGCAAAGAAATCTTTCCCAACCCAACATGTATAATAAGAAAAACCTAAACCAACATCCCATAGCAAGTATAGGAAGGAGAACCCAAGCAACAATTTATACAGGAAACCCAAACCAACAATACATGCATCACAAATAATTCTAACAGCAGCTAGGTAACCCGAAATCGGAAATGATCCAACAGCAAGTAAAGACCCGAACATGATCTAAAGATCATTTCCGCTTCACAAACAAAGACAATTGTAGGATCGTCAAGCCAAAATCGAACCCAACACGTATCAGTCGATCGAAACCCTTTTTATGTAGGGATCGAGATCCAACAACAACGTCGACAAACAAAATAAATCCAAAAACTGAAATCAATCAAGAGTTTAGAATTTATACCCTAGAATTTGGTGTCAGAATCCGAAGGGAGCCTTCGGACTCGGCTCGCCGGCACGCACAGCCCCTCGCCGGGTCACGGCTACAACTGTGGAGAGGCTACATCATCGACACGAAGGTATCCTCACATCCGTGTCCAGTATCGACTCATACAAACACGATCATATCTGCACCCAGAATGAACAACCCAACAGTACCAACATACAAACTACGACCAACGACAAAAAACGGAATGAGATATATAAGATGTCTCAGATAAGGATCAATCATCATCTGCTGTACTAGTATGCCATAACACGTATAGGACACGTCCCGACACGGAGCTAGTGTATCCGATACGATCTGCAATGCTTTGGTTCATTTGGTCGAACGACTATCACCAAGAGTATCAGAGTACTCTAATAAAAACCGAAACCGACAAATAAAGTAAAACATCTAGGCATGGCATAGTGGACGTAGTCCCAAAATCAACGATACATGCATGCTAATGGAGATGTCATTCCCGAAATAGAAATACTCCCAACTAATATATACCCGCATGTGATTTATATCGAAAAGCTCCCAACAAAAATACCCACAATACCAAGTTAAACCCATCATGCATAATAGATACCCAACCAACAATTTTAATCCAATTAGCAAAACATCTCCTACAACAAAAAAATCTTTTCCAACCCAACATGTATAATAAGGAAAACATAAACCAACATCCCACAACAAGTATAGGAAGGAAAATCCAAGCAAAAATTTATAAAAAAACCCAAACTAATAATACATGCATCACAAATAATTCCAACAGCAGCTAGGTAACCCGAAACCGAAAATGATCCAACAGCAAGTAAAGAACCGAACATGATCTAAAGATCATTCGCGCTTCACAAACAAAGACAATCGTAGGATCGTCAAGCCAAAATTGAACCCAACACGTATCAGTCGATCAAAACCCTTTTTATATAGGGATCGAGATCCAACAACATCATCGACAAATAAAATAAACCCAAAAACTGAAACCAATCAAGAGTTTAGAATTTATACCTCATAATTTAGTGACAGAATCCGAAGGGAGGCTTCGGACTCGGCTCACAGGCACGCACAACACCTCACCGGGTCACGGCTGTGACTGTAGAGAGGCTTCGGACTCGGCTCCTCAAATATAATTACACTCCCTTGAACAAGAATAAACAGAAAAAAAAATCAAAGAACCCTTTAAGGGAAAAAAAATCCAAATCAAAAATTAAGAACACTATTTTTAAGGGAAAAAATTACACTCCCAACAAAATCTTTTTTAGGGAAAAAATTAAAATCAAAATCACTCATTTAATCAAGAGAAGTCAACGATGATGCAGCCCTTTTCGGATCATCGCCGACGTGGACGGAGACGTCGGAAAACCCTAAAATTAAGAACCCTAATTTTGGAGAGATGGATGCATGTAAAATTAGGATATTTTTGAATTTAGGACATAAAATAAGCAATGATCGAGATTTTAGGACAAACCGGTGGTGAAGGCTACGCCGGTGACAACCTTTCCTCTGCGGTAGAGTCTGTAACCGAGGAAAGCGAGGAACGGGCTGAGGGAAGTTGGGGAGCTGGGAGCGGGCTGAGGGGAGTTGGGGAGTGGGCTGAGGGGAGTTGGGGAGCAGGAGGAGAAGGAGAAGAAGAAGGAGAAAGAGAGAGGGTTTAGAATTTTTCTTAAGTGCGGGAGAATTATGGGGGAGTCGAGGTTTCGACTTAAATTTTTGTGCTTCTTTTATAACGCTCGTATCACTGGAGCACTATCAATAATATTTTTAATGTAAACCGTCATAGATTCTAGTCTTGCTGAACATTGATGACGCTTCCACATCAGCCGTCATGAAAACCACTTATCAAGCGTCATTAATAGGTCTTTTTGTTGTAGTGGAAGATTAAAGTCAAAGGTCGAATCCAACCCCAACCTGTCAATGACCAACCTCTGGTGATCAAGGTTAAAGGAAGAACTCGAGCTTCGTCTGAGGAATCAGTCAGTATTCCAGTCAAGAGCCAAGTTCAACCTCTCATGATCAAGGTCAAGGGACGTACTTCTCGTACGAATGATCCAGAACCACCACTGATTATCAACCTTGGCAAGTCTACGCAGAAGACGGATGACGGTCCGTTAATGATCAATCCGAAGCGTAGTAGTCAATTTATAATTGACGTAAATATTGATCATTCTGTACTTTCTAATATCAATGAAGATTTCCTTTTGGAGTATATGGCTATCAAATTTATTGAAAGAATGACTTTATCTTCTGATGATCAAAGTCATCAATATAAAAATGACATAAATACAAAGGAAACCTTATACATTGACCATAAGGAAAATTCTTTTCCTTTTCATGTCGATGTTGGACCTTATGCTCAAAGGTTCCTAACATCTTCTTCCTATCTTCTTCCTATCTTCTTCCTATAGCCGCTTCATCACAAGCTTGCATAACTTATAGACGTCATGAATAATCTTATTTCGGGATTCGGTCTGATAAGAAAAACAAGCGCCAAATTGTGTTTGGTCTGGCTAGAAATATCCCTGTTATTCAGACAGATGATCTTAGAGATAAAGATAAAGATAAAGATAAAGAAAGAATTCGAATTGACAAATATAGTCCACAATCTCTCAAGATTATCCAGAATATGGGATATGATTTAAAAACTATACAAGGTCTCAATCAAGGCTAAGGTAGACGGTTACCATTATGTGGTGATCCATTTTACCAGAAAACTCGACATGGGTTGGGATATGATCCGTCCCACATGTTTAATAAAGATATACAAGAAGAATTTTCTTCCAGTTCTTCACAATCCTCAGATTCTGAAGAAATCTAATTCATCGAATCGGATACACCCCACATGTGCAAGGAAGATATGAAAGAAGAATATTTTTCCCATTTTTTTACAATCCTCATATTCCGAGGGAGACTATTATGATGAATCTGATTGTATATTCTCAGTTAACATGGTTCAAACCGATGGTGAATCGGAACCATTTGAGAATGACCCTTAGGCATAACAAATGGACACTCAGTGGGAGCTTTATTTTGAACAGCGACAGCCACCTACAGAAGATAAAATTGTTCAGATTGACGTTGGAGACAGAACTACATCCAAGCTGATATTCATCAGTAAAAATCTTTCTGAAGATGAAAATGAAGAGTTGATACAGCTGATTAAAGAATATATTGATATTTTTGCATGGAGTTATGAGGATATGTCGGGCCTAGATCCTAAAATAGCTACTCATAAACTCAATATTCTTCCTAATGCTAAGCCTGTAAAACAACAACAGCGGCATTTTCGACCAGATATCATGGATGCAATTGAGACAGAAGTCAAAAAGCTGATCATATGTGGCTTTGTTCGTGAAGAACAACACCCAGATTGGGTTGCCAATATTGTTCCTGTTATGAAGAAGAATGGAAAAGTTCGAGTTTGCATAGATTTTCGGGATCTTAATGCAGCTTGTTCAAAAGACGAATTTCCACTTTCGATTACTGATGTCATGATAGACAATACATGTGGTTTTGAACGCATGTCTTTCATGGATGGATTTTCAGGATATAATCAAATCAAAATGCATCCAGGAGATGAAAAGCATACCGCTTTCCGTACGCCTCCTGGGAGTTTATTGCTATACGATTATGCCGTTTGGATTGAAAAATGCCGGTGCTACGTATCAATGGGCTATAAGCAACATATTTCAAGAACATCTACGAAAAATAGTTGAATATTACGTAGATGATATTGCTGTCAAAAGTCGATCGAAAGATGATCATATCCAAGACTTAAAGACAGTATTTGAATTGATGCGTCAACATCAACTGAAAATGAATCCTACTAAGTCTTTCTTAGGGGTTCCTAGTGGCAAGGTTTTGGGATTTGTCATCACTTCTCAAGGTATCCATGTTGATCCTGACAAAATCAAAGCAATTCTTGAAATGCGTCCTCCATGCAATCTAAAAGAATTACGTGGCTTCCAAGGTCGCATTGCTTATATCAGGAGATTTATATCTAATCTTTCTGGGAGATGTTAATATTTCTTCCGTCTATTAAAAAAAGGTATATCATTTGTCTGGGATGAAGCATGTCAAAAAGCCTTCAATGACATTAAGAAATAGCTTACAAATCCACCTGTTCTGGTACCTCCAGTGGTAGGAAGACCATTTTTGCTATATGTTTGAGCCTTATATCATTCACTTGATGCTCTTCTTGCACAGAAAAGTGATAAGGGCCATGAACATGCAATTTATTATCTTAGCCGAATGATGGTCGGAGCTGAACACATGTATACTCCTGTAGAGAAAGAATGTCTGGCCTTGGTTTTTGCTGTTCAAAAGATACGATATTACGTGTCAGGACAAACTATTCATGTCATATCCAGAATAAATCTTATTCGGGAATTGATGAGAAAACTAAGCATCCTTAACTCCAGGTTAGCTACCTGGGCGATGTTTCTTACTCCTTATGACATGGTTTATGTACCTCAAAAATTAGTGAAGGGTCAAGCATTAGCTGATTTCTTAGCTGCTCACCCTATACCTGAAACCTCTAAGTTATATGAGGACATTCCAGATGAAGTCGTGGATTGCAATATGACTTTGAGAGATAACATTTGGCAACTATACTTTGTTGGAGCATCACAGGTTGGACCTAAAGGCAATATTGTCTCAGGAGTAGGTATCGTCTTAGTCTCTCCTGATAAGATAGTTATATACCGTGCTTATTCTCTCAATGAACCATGCTCCGATAATGTGGCAGAATATAATGCTTTGCTAATTGGACTTCAAGTAGCAAAAGAATTGGACATTGAGTTTCTAGAAGCTTATGGAGATTTTTAACTGATTGTTAATCAAGTAAGAGGAACATATAAAGTCAGAAATCCTGACCTCATTCCTTATCATCAAGTGGTAATCGAATTGGTCCTTTTATTTAAAGGATTCTTCATCGAATTTGTACCACGTTCTCAAAATTTGGAAGCTGATGCTCTTGCTAGTTTAGCTGCAGACTTAGCTGTTCCAATTAGAAGATAAAACACCATTACTTTGTTGGATCGAGACTTATTCTGTGTCAAGAATAATCTGCATATTGAACAAAGTTATACTACAAAATCAAGTTCCCAGCAGAGGGATTGGAGAAGTCCATTCATTGATTATGCGGTTCATAGGATTTTACCTGAAGATCCAAAAGAAGTTGCATCAATCAAGAGGCGATCATTTCGATTCTATTATGATTCTTCTTTACATATGTTATATCGTCGTTCTTATGACGGACTTTTGCTACGTTGTCTCTCTGAGAATGAAGCTAAGCAAATACTTCGTGAAGCTCATGATGGTGTCTGCAATGTCCATCAACCGGGTCCAAAATTACAAGACCGTATCCGAAGAATGGGGTATTATTAGCCTTCCATGATAGCAGATGCTGTGGATTATGCCAGACGGTGTAAAGCATGTCAGATTCATGCCGATTTTATTCATCAACCATCAGAATTCTTATATCCTACAGCAGCTTCTTGGCCCTTCGAAGCTTGGGGCATGGATATTATTGGTCCGATTAACCCTCCTTCTGTCAAAGGACATCGATTTATACTGGCTATAACTGATTACTTTTCTAAATAGGCGGAAGCGGTTCCCCTTGTTGAAGTGAAAACATCTAATATGATTAACTTCATTAAACACCATGTCATTTATCGTTTTGGGATCCCCCGAAGGATAATCCATGACAATGGACCATAATTTGCCAGTCAGGCATTTTATCAATTGTGTGACAAGAATCAGATCTAAAATCTAGCTTCTACAGCTTATAGTCCAGCTGCTAATGGTTTGGCCGAAGCTTTCAACAAGACAATCATTAAACTTCTCAAAAAGTTTCTCTTCTAATAAACGTGATTGGAATGAGAAACTTGGAGAATGTTTATAGGCTTACCGAACGACCGTCCGAACTTCTACTGGTTTTACACCATTCTCACTGGTCTACGGATGTGAGGCGGTACTTCTGCTGGAAATCCAGATTCCATCTCTTAGAATAGCCATTGCAAATGAGCTAACTACAGAGAATAATGATCGATTGAGACTTCAAGAACTTGAAGGTCTAGACGAAAAGCGTCTTCAAGCGCAACAACAAATTGAGTTATATCAAGCCCGCATATCTCGAGCTTTCAATCGTAAAGTTAAAGTGAGGGTATTCAAAGTCGGTGAGCTAGTTCTAGCTGTCCGAAGACCGATGGTGATGACTCATAAGAGCAAAGGGAAATTCCAAGCAAAATGGGAAGGTCCTTATGTCGTCGAAACGGTATTCTCTAATGGTGCCTATAGGTTGTCTAAACCTAATGGAGATTTGCTCATGATGCCGATTAATGGAAAATTCTTGAAGAAATATTATGTATAAATTTCTTCTTTATTCTCCAGCTACCAATATTTGGTTAAGCTGATTATTTGTCTTCTTAAAAGAGACTTTTTGATCTTCTGTCTTACCAGCTGATTAAAAAAGAAGAAAAGAAGGGGATTTGTTATTTATCATGTTCTCATGACCTCTGAATAAATATTAAGTCTACTTCTTCTCCTATCTATCATGTCCCTATAGCCTCTGAATAGATATTAATCTATTTTTCTTTGAGTTGTTACGATCTGTCACGTTCATATTACCTCTGATAGTATCGTATACTCTAAACAGAAAACGAGATTCATTATCTATCATGTCCACATTACCTCTGGATAGATATAATTTATTGAGTTTAGAAGAATTATCATGTCCATATTACCTCTGATAAGTATTTTCTATCTCATACCTATTGTTTAATTTCAAAATAAATGATAGGGTCATAAAATAAATATTTTATTCATTTCTTGTAAACATTACAGAATGAAAAAAGATAGAAGATTACAAAAATTCTTTATTTGCCTAAGGCGGAGCAGAGACATCCTCAAGCAATTTTTGTAGCTCTGCTAGACACTTTTTACGAGAGCTCAATACAGTCTTAGTAGCTACGGAGCGTCGAGCTTGCAATTTTTGTAGCTCCGCTAGATGCTTTTCACTATAGCTCAATACAGTCTTAGTAGCTACGGAGCGTCGAGCTTCGGGAGTGCAGATATGAGAAAGTCCAGCAAAAGTGACTATCATCTTATCCTTGGCTTCGTCAAGGGTTTTGATGGTAGCCTCAGCTCCGAAGACTTGTTCCTCCAAAATTGAGCTCTGAGTTAGGTGCTGGTCTCGAGCTATGTTCATCTGCTCCCTCTCCGCTTTTAAGTGAGCAAGCTCAGCCTCGACTTCACGAATTCTATCATTCTGTTGATGAATTCTTATATTCGAAGTTTTATAGGCTTCTCTCTGGATATCCAGCTGAGGCTTAGCTTCAGCCAAAAAAGCTTTTTTTAGCCACCTTGATGCTATACTCATGGAGGGTTTCATTGAAAGTAATCTCCTGAGCGAGGTATTCAGCTGATAAAGCATCATACTCCTCTTGGATGAGACTTTCAGTAGTTTTACTTGACAGTCTTAGATATTCTCTAATGGGCTGTTCAAGTTCCTCCACGACTTTCTCCAGCACCGCTGCTCTCGCTACATCGTTAAACATGGCAACGTTCCTGATAGTAAGAGTTATAGCCGCCTTCAAGCTTTCATAATTGAGGCCCTTCTTCAGGACCATGTTGATTAAAGCTGCCAGAGTCTTGTAGAAAGTTTCAGTATGAATCTCAACTAAGAGATTCATTTCTACATTTGAGCTCGGCGTTGCGGCGATGTCTACCAGATCTCTTCTCTGAAGACTAGGAGCAGATGTTGTTGCCGTGGTAACAGACTGAGATGAAGCTATTGTTGTTACTGTTACCATGGCCAATTAATTTCTAGGAGCTTCAGGAACAGTGTCTTCAGCACTTGTTACTCCAGCCGTTTCTGGAGTCGAAACTACTTGAGTTTCGGTGGCGGTAATTGGTGCGGGTGGAATGGTAGTTATGGCAGCTGACTCCGGTTCGGGCATTATCTCCTCAGGAACTTGTGCTGGATCGGTAGCAATAACAGAGGATGCTATTACAACGTCCCCAGTTTTAGTTGATGATTTGACTATGTCTTCATCATCTTCTTCGGCTACCGGCTCTGCAGGATTTTCAAGTATTTCAGTTGTAGTGGGTCCTTCTACAACTGGTTCTTCGTTGAAGTCTATTTCTTCCTCAGCAGCCGCTTCAAAATCTACAGTGGGTTCTACTGCAGTTTGTTCTTTATCTCCGCCCTCAGCAGGAGGAGACAATTCTAGCTGAGCCTGCACCTCAGGCTCTTGTTGAATCTCTGTATCTTTTTCTTCTGAAAAAGAATTCTCTTCCTCAGACTCCATGTTTTCCTCATAAATATCTTCTTGAGGAGGAGGAGGAGCCACAAGCTTTGATGCAATGATAACACCTACAAAAATTAAATAAAATAAGTTAATATACAAAAAATCATAAATTTTGTATAGATTTTGTGTAATTTATATTTACCTGGAGTAGGTACAGAACGTGCCAGGTACGAGTCATAGTCCCCATCCCAGTCATCATCATCGAAAGTAATAGCTGGTTCATCTAATGGGATGAGCTTTCGATCAACAGTATGTGGAGTGGCAACGTCTTCAGTAGCTTGTGTCTTTTGTGGCAAAGACAGGTGAAGCGATGAGCTGAGGCATCCCAGAGATAGAACACCCACACCTTCTGTTGATGTTGCCGGTTGAGATGTAGAGGATCCTTCTCCAGGATGAGCTGAAGAAGATGCAACGGGTCAAGACTCCTCAATTGGAGTGTCGCTCTCTGGGGTAGCGGCTCTTGGTCTAGAAGGCCCTTTGGTGGTAACCTTCTTCTTCTTTTCTGAGAGAGTCTTCTCTGGAAGAGTAACGGCTGTACTTTGTTTCCGTTTTCGGGTTTGGCCAATAATGATAGGCCCCGCAACTTTTTCCCCAACTCCCGTAGGGATTACTTCCAGATACTCATCTGGAACAACAGTGTCATCGGGTATTGTGAAATCCGCAAATTCAGATTCTCGATATTTTGTTTACAAATTAGTTTAATTATTGCTATTATTAATAATATTATTTTATTTTATCATTATTAATGTCAGATCAGTGAAATTATTATTATAAATCATTATTAAATGCTAATTTAGGAAAATTGTATATTTTTAGAAAGATTAATATTTAATCCTGGAATTTCGAATGTTGATCTTGACCAGTAGATTGTGAAACCCATATTTTTGTAAATAATTATTATTAGTATTTTAGTATTACTATTATTATTATTATATTTTTCTGAGTGTTAAAATAATTTCGAAAATTAACAACATGGATTTATGAGTTGATAGCCCAGACCGAACCAGGTTCGAACCCAATTTGAGACGAAAATCATTTTATATTATTTTTAGGGTTTTAATATATTAGTTGTAATTATGTGATTCATTTTTAAGCCATTTGTTCAAACCCATTAATTAAACCAGCCCATTGATATTGGGCCCATACCCATAAGCCTTAGTCCATTTCTTTTTACTTAACCCAAGCCTATTCTCTTGGGCCCATAGTCTTTTTACCCATTTCCTATTAAATCCTTAAGCTTTTAATTTAAAAGCTATTCATAAGCTTGCTGTAACAAATTATTAGTGAGCTCATTCCTTTGTTCACTTTGTATGGAATGGAATGAATGTTGACTTTCATTAGTCCATTCATTCATTTAGCTCCTTAGCCATTTATTCGGTTCATTCATTGTTTCTTGCTGTAAAAAAAAAAACTGAAGAAGTTCTTCTTCTTCCTCTTCCTTCATTGGCCGACTCCTGGTGCTTCATCGCCGGAATTTATGGTCATGGAGGCCTTTCCCCTTCTCAAGGTTGGTAACCCCCAACCTAGAGTTTCTATATATAGCCAACCCCATACTTCTCATCTCCTTCATCATCATCCCCTCTCACCATTTTCCTCTTTCTCCAAACCTCCAAACCGTGCCCTAGCTGTCCCGGCCGAGCCCCTCCGGCGATCGGAGACCCGCCCCAGAGCTACCGCCCGCAGCCACTCAGGCCGGCTTTGCCCCTCCGCCCGAGCCCGGCGAACCAGATCCGGCCCGGAGCCACCCTCCCGAGGCCGCCGCTTCCTGGCGCCCTGCCCCGTGCGGCTCTCCGTGGCTGTCCCCGGCGACCCCTTTGTCGCTGTTCCCCGGGGCCGCTCAACCCGATCCGCGCAGGCCCGCCGCTGTCCCCTGGCCGGCGCCCGACCCCCGGCGACCTGCTGCCTCGCTGACGTTTGCTCGGTGACTGTTAAGTCCGGTTCCAGTACTGAAGTTGTGACCGTTCCGTTCCGAGATCCATTTCGAAACCGTTGTCGGTACATTCTGACCCAATTACTTTCTTTTAGTCTGTGATGATAATGGTCCAATCTAATTCCAGTAGGAATTCGGGATTTAACAACGTAACATTTACGTTGCCATCTTTTCCGAAGTTTCTTCGGAAATTGCGGAATTTGTGTTCTGTTGAATTTGGTTTAGTTCTTGTGTTGCTTCTGGATATATTTGAGTTTTCGGAAGAAGCTCTGGAGAATGATTAAAATTCTGGGAGTTATGTTTCCTTTCGATCTCGGGATTTCCGAGATTGGTTACGGAAAGCTTCCTCTTTCTATATGGTGGCTTGTTTGCTGTTGGTTAATTCTTTGGGATTATTTCTTTGATTAAGTTCTGTTGAGTTCAGATTATTTCGGATAGTTCTGTTGGGATTTTGGCTCTTAAGTTTGATTGGAAATTTTGGTATTATGCTGGTGTTAGCTTTCCTTTGGGAAGTTGGCTCTTTGAAGTTCTGTTTTGGTGCTGGGTTGGGTTTTGGTTGAGTTTAATATGTTGGATGAGTTTTGGAAAATACTATTCTGTGGTTATATATATAAAAATTGGAGTTTTCGGAAATTGTTTTGCAGGTTTACGGCGTATTCTCAGTTTTTGGGTTATTCCGAAAACAGAGGGAATGCTGCCGAAATTTTCGAGAAATTTATTAAATGGTTTTCAAAATGATTTTTGAATTAAATATTATTTTTATAATATTTTGGGCGACGACCTTAACGGTCACTGGGTCCCGGCTAAATGCAAACGAAACCGGTTTCGTCCGGACGTTGAGGCATTAGCTAATTTTGTGACGATTGGACCAAGTCTGAGACTCTTAGTAATATTTATTCTAATTTAATTTATTAATTTTGTTTTAGTAATTAAATTGCAGGATATTATTTAGAGTTAACTAACCTTTTCTCTTATTTCAATTTATGTAAAAAGGTCTGTAAGGGCATAAGCCCATTTATTTATTCTGGTGGGAATTGTAATAGTTAGTTTTTCTTTATTTTGTTTTTATTGTTGATTTGATGCGAAAACGAAATATGTTAATTAATTATTATTTTTATAAAAAGAAAAATAATAAATGTTTTATCATGTTAGAATTTTTTAAATTATATAAGAAATTCACGTATTTCTCACTTAAAGAAAAGTCCTAGTTTTTTATACGTATAAATATGAAACTACCAAATTTTGCCAATAAACTGATTTATACAAAGTTTTTCCCGAGATTAAAATGTAAAGTGAGTTTTCTTCGTAATTTTAAATACAACTCGCTAGTAATTGCGTTTGTTGTGATAATGTAAGAAAAGATTAAAATCGACTAGGACAAAATTCTAGAGATTGCAACTAGCACACCTAGATATGGTTCAATATTGGTTCTAAGACAGACTTCTCGATTGTAGGATTTCGAGGACAAGTCTGAACATCAACCCCGGAAGTCAACCTTCATTCCAGTCATATAATTAAAGGCAAGTACATTTTATGTAGATTTTACAATTATTTTCACAATTGTTTCATTGCAAGTTTAAACCACAATTATACACGAACTCCTTCGGGAGCATTGATCGTATTGTTGGGGACTGGGGGAATAGTGTACTGGATATGACCAAATCCAAACTTAGGATAATGAATGTGTTAGCTTACCCCTCTCTCACACGGGGATAAGCCATACCGTATTGCTAGGATACAAATGTACCCAAACCGGTCATATTCTTTACCTATTCATATCACTGTACTGTACTATTTCAAAATTGTTCATTTTCAAACTGTTTAAAAATGCATGTTATAAATTGTCATTTTAATTGTTAAAATTTGCATGAATTGTACTTTGCTCCCTCCTGACTGGAGACCAACATTTTAGGTGATTGTGTCGTCGAAGATCTGATGCCTGTTCTCGCAGAACCTGGAACCCAAGAACAGTAGAGCTGGATAGTAATTTATTAACCAATGTATCAAGTGTAATTGCTGTATTAATGGTTGTTGTATTTCAAAATTTTAAATTGAATAAAAGATTTATATTCGTTAGAAATTTTTATCTGCATGTGTTTCACTACTGAATACAGCTTACTGCCGCCGTCTCAACAACGGTGCAGGCTGGGCATGATCCGATTCGACCCAAGTAATTGGGACCGGGTTGTGACAGGTATGTCTGGAAATACCCTAACTGGTTCTTCAACATTCCCTTCCCTGGGCCATCTAAGCCTCCCCTTCAGGTTGTAGCCATGGGCGAAGGAAAGGATGGATGCATAAAAGCGTGCATACGTATGAAGTATACGTAGCTCGGTTGTGTTGGTGGCAGTCGATACTCTGAATTTAGCACCGGTATGAGCCGTACTAAAATATCTCCAGGCTCTCACACCATCAATTAGCTTCCCATAATGGTAGAAGCTGGTGGAGGGATTACCAACGTGAAGTTGGTCATATCCAAACTGGCGAGCGAACCGACTTGGTAGATACGGTTCGAACGCACAGTTGTCTTCATTCCTGTACATCAGATGAGAGGGTTTGATGCACATTAGTCATTTGAAAACTGGCTCAAATAATGAAGTTCTCCCTTCATTTCTATCTTCAAACTTTACACCTAGGCAGCCGGCTGGAACTTGTGGTATTGTGCAGAAAAAGTTCCAACCGTGTGAATAATTTAATACTGCTCGGGTGTCTGCCACAGTAGTTGAACTCCATGTGGCTTTGTTAAATTTTTGGAGGAAGACCTCCGCATTATCTCCAGGGCCCGGTGGCAATAAACTGCAGTTATGATGCAGTAGCCAGCCCATCAAATAAGTGTAGGGCATCTCTACCCTAGGAAAATCCTTCCGGTGAGGAGCGTTGTTGATTAGTTCCTCACCAAAGGTCCGCAAACTTGCGATTATTCGGCACACCATCGCCGATAGCAAGTTGATTCTAACCTTGAATACCAAACGTACTGCCGGCCACAGTACGTTTCGGTGAATTCTGTCTAATATGCTGATCCCGGGCACAACCCATCCCCGCAGCCACAGAGATAGAAAGCCTGCCAACAAGGCCTCCCTCGAGATCTTCTGACTACCATGCATCAGGTATCTCAAGGTTTCAGTCCCCGCAGGGATGTTTTCGGTCTTTTTGGACAGATATTGATCCGGAGGCTTATATGAGATCATTAAACCATTGATCAGATCTGAAGGGATTATCGAACAGGGGTTGATGGTTGGAGCCTTATTTTCTTGAAATCTTCCCTTCTTGTTCTTGGCTATCCTATTCTCATGGTAGAATAGGTAGGTTGTCCATTTAGTAGTATATGCTAAATAAGACCTACTGTCATACATACTGGTGCAAATTAAGTAATGGCATATAAGCTCTTGGTAGACCTCAACCAATCGAGGATTTTTCTCTCTGATTTCTGTCAGTTCTTGATTGGAGGTAACATATTCTTCATAGGCCGTTTCATCCATCGGCAGCTTCGAGATGAATTACATCTCGTACAAGACAAGACCCATCTCACCTAGTGGAGTTGTAAAAGTTCCTGTTGAACTCATATACAACTCCATCAGAGCCAAGAATAGGTTACTGTTCATCGGTATACCCTGGCTCGTAGAGGCTACCGCTTTATACAGATCGATGGCCTCCAAGTCTGTCTTGAAGTTCTTCATGATCCAAGCACTAAGCTGGATCCAGTTCTGGTTATAATGCGACAGCCACCCTGGTAGACTAGGGTTGGCCTGAGGATATAATACTACAGCCCTTATGAACTTGTTAATGAACATTTGGGTCTGCACCGGCTGGATCAGAGCTGAATCTTCATTCGGAGTGAATCCAGGTAACAGACCGGAGAAAGGGACAACACCACCACTAGGAGCACTGATGTGGTAGCCCATGTCATTGGCACCATCCCTCTTGAAGATGATTCTGTCGGGCCTACCATGACTGCTGGGAGTTAGGTTCCATAGCATCTGTCGGGGATGGATGGCATGGACAAATGCAGATAGGAGATAATCCCTGTCCAAATTGGGGAGATACATCGCCCTCTCCCCAAACTTGAACACCCAAGCCTCTTTCTTGGGGTGTGTTTATGATTTAAAGTCTATCTCATCCCCGAACAAGAAAGCTGGCTTTATAAATTGTTGGCCATCCAGCGATGACAACAATTCTCCATTTATCATGGACAACAATATTCTATCCCCTTGAGCAGATATCAGCTGTTGTCTCTCTGCAGGATATTCCGGATTCGACTGGGGAAACTGCATATGGGACAGTTTTTCCAAATAATTTGAGCCCACCATACCAGCTGATGAGCCAAATATTTCTGCAAATGGGTGAATTTGCAAATCCACTTCCAAAAGAAAAAGAAAAATCAAGTTAGTGAAAATCTAATTTGAAATTTTTACGCAGATGATTTGGTCTGAGTTTTACGCATAAAGATTAAAGACTCTGACTATGCAAACTTTACGCTTATTAAAGTTGATAAAAACTTTTAAAGTGTAAAAATTCTTTGTTTTATGTAAAGTCTTTTCACTTATGAAATTTTACGCTGGCACATATTGATGTGAGCGTATTGTGAATTTTACGCTGACACATATTGATGTGAGCATATTTTACGTTAGCACATATTGATATGAGCGTAATATGAATTTTATGCTGGCATATATTGATATGAGCGTATTTTGAATTTTACGCTGGCACATATTGATGTGAGCGTATTGTGAATTTTACGCTAGCACATATTGATGTGAGCGTAATACGAATTTTATGCTGGCACATATTGATGTGAGCGTATTTTGATTTTTACGCTGGCACGTATAGACGTGGGCGTATGTTTCTATTTTTATGCTGACACGATAAACGTGGGCGTATTTTCTTATTTCAAGTTTTACGCTGACACGTATAACGTGGGCGTAGAGTTTTTAGTTCGATTCTTTGATTCTTCTTCTTCTCCGGCGAACTCACGGCCGAAGTTAGGTAGTGCTCTACCTTTCATGGCCGGAGCCACAGTGGGGTTGGACTGTCGGGGGGCCGCCGATGATGGGGTGTTGGTTTCTGTGCGCTCGGATGTCGACGAAGCGGCGGGCTTCTTTCCCTTGCTGTCGGCGACGGTCTTGTTCTTGGGGGCCATCGAGTCGAAGTGAGAGTATGAAGGAAAAGAGAATAGAGAGATTGAAAATTCGAAAGAGTAAAGTTCTCTCTCTACTCGTAGAACCCTATTTATAGAGAATTTTGAAATCGGTTCAAATTCCCGAAATTTACGCTGACGGTTGGATATCTCGACTTTTATGCGGACTGTTGAGTATCCCGAACTTTACGCAAATGACCGTTGGGTATCCCGAATTTTACGCAGACTGTTGAATATCCCAGATTTTACGCTTCTGTTCAAAGTATTTCAAAATTTGAAAATTATTTGAAAACTTTGAAGGGGGTCTTGTAGGAGCGTAAAAAGTACTTCATAGACCAAGTCAAAGAAGTTGAGAACTTTACGCAATTCAAACTGAGTCAGACTCAGACTTTACACGGAGATCAAACAGAGTACAACTCTACGCGAGCTACTTTACGCGAGAGCTATTCACTGAGCTTTTATGCGAAGGACAGGCTGTCGAATCATTATATTTAATGCGCGTGATACTGATTCTGGCATAATAATTTTCTGACAGTGGACAGCACAGAAGCCGAGAAGATTTGATTTACACCAAACCCAATACTGTCGTTTAGTGTGCAGATGGGCTACTTCACGCTCAAGAGATTGCTTCTTTTATGCACGAAAGCTATTCGAGCTTTTTTACGCTCAAGGCTGTTGTGTGCGTAAAGTTTATTTGAGCTAATTTTACGCTCAAGGCTATTTTTAGCCACTTTACGTGGGAAGTTTATTTTGGGCTATTTTATGCCCAGTCTGCTACTTTACGTAGGAAGTATATTTTGGGACATTTTTACGCCCGATCTTTTCTGGTTACAGGAGAACGTGGTTTGCTTACATGGCTTTCATTCCTCACTTATTGAGGAACGTGTGTACGTGCTCTCCTCATTTTGTTGAAGTAGTGGGACACCTGTCACCATGCGTAGAGATTAAAACTCTACGTGGGACACGTGTCATCACGCGTAAAGGTTGATTCTCATAATGGGTGACAGTTACCAAACTTTGTTGCTTTTTACGCACAGAGGATCTAGTCTATAAATAGACTTATTTTTAAACATCAAGGGATCAATGGAGAGACAGGAGAGGAGATTCTGAGAAAACTCATACTTTCAGAGTGATATTCCCAGAAGTATTTCTTCAACTTTTTCTCAAGAACAGGGCGAAGCAAAGCAGGAAAGCATTCCGCTGTGCCATCAGTGCCGTTGTTCGATACCTTTCTGGTGACTTAGTTCTTTCGATTGTTCGTCTTCTTCAAGCAGTTTTCTTCATCATCATCGTATGGTCCAAGGAACAAAGTGATCGCTCTCAGATCAGACTTCCATAGCAATATTTCCCAGAACAATTTGTACTTTTGTACTTTTTCTAGTTTTCTTTCAAAAGCCAATTTTTAGGCATTTTGTTAAGTGAAACAGCAAATCCTGATACCAAGATCTTATGGGAGATGTTCAAGGAATCCTTCCTCGAGCAATACATCCCCCTAGCCATTTGTCAACATAAAGAGGACGAGTTTATGTCCTTAAGGCCAGAAAATATTTCAGTCGATGACTATGACGCAAATTTTGCGACGACGAACGATTTAGCGAATCGGGGCATGATAGGATCGAACCAAAACTAGTTTAAATTCGTGTTGGAAAAACCCCTAAAACCTATACTTTTAATTTAATTTTAATTCAGAATAATATGGATTTTCCCAAAACTTTAACGAGAAGAACGTACTGCTCTTGCAACAAAATTTAGAACCTGTTGCTTAGATTAAAAGTTGGTTAACTTGTCTATGACTATGCCAAATTCTATAATCTAATTAGACATATATAGATAGGTTAAAATCAGTGCCAAAGTAGGTCAGTTAAAATAGTTTATTCGATTGAAAAGTCCTTAACGGGGTTCATTCTGACAGACCAGGCCACCGAAGTCTAACCTATTGCACCGAAAGGCTTGTATGGTCTACCCCAACATGTGAGATTTGATGGAATTCAAAAATGGTTGCGTGTGCGCGACAAATTTCACCTGTATCCATCGTACATCATTGTATCGAAAAAATTTGAAAAATTATAATTACTTTTTGTTCGCCCATCGTGTTGCGTTGAAACTTACGCAACTGGACTCGTAGCATTTGGCTTGTCCTGTGACCCATGTTTAGTTTGATTCTGAGACAATCAATCGGATCGCCACATTACGGGACCCACGATTCGAATCAACGGACATTTTTGTGATCGGCTCATAAGAATCCGTATATGGACATACCTTTGAGATCGTCTCATCTTTTAGACTTGTTAGATATATAATTTACTGAATTTGGACTCCTTTGTCCTAATACCTTTTTTGGTACAATATTGGCCCGCCTGTGGGCCCCATTTTGAACCAAAAACTGTAATTTTTGTCCCTATGTCCAAATTGGATTTATGGGTTATATGCATTTCTAGCTATCTCACCCATTTTGGAGTCGTTAATGATGTTTATTTAATCATCCTGAGTTGTTTGTTCCTTCCTCATATATCATGTTATTCCTGCCCTAACAAATTTATTGTCTGAACGTCGTCTAGACTCTTCCAAAATACCAAGCAAGTATATCTTACTGTATATATTATATTTTATACATATTTAGCTCATGTTCTATTCATGTACTTGATTCTGATTACTTGTAGTATAAACATGTGTATCCAATCTTATCAAATTCACAACCCTTAATCCAACTGATAATTATTTCAAAATCTAACTTCACAAAATTTATAAATTCCATAAATTTCCAAAGATTTCCATGATCTCTAATTAAATCAAAATCATTTCTTTTGAAAATTTAAAATTCAACCTTATCAACAAATTCATCCAACCATATAAAAATTAAACCTCAAAGACACCAAAAGCTGATAACCTTAAAGACTCAATTCATCAATCAAAGACTAACCATATACGATTATTATCACATAAGTTATTTCAAATTCATCAAATTGGGTATCTCGACACTCAAAGTACTGACTATCTTAATCATGTAGCCTATGTACCAACCTTAACTACCCAAGCAATCGACTCGAAATAAATCTAAGGGCTGCCCACGATGCACCTAGTCCTAGGCCTAGTCATTATCCTAAAATTAAATCAACCTAATTGTGAATGAGCAATTCCTAATCGTAGGCTTGTAGTAGTATGACTAATATAGGTACTACCACAAGTTCGCACAATTTGCGAATACTGACCTGCATGGACCACCAAACAAACTTGTCACGACCCGCACCCACTCTTCAGAATTCTAGTGCGTAGGCAAGTCCAGCCTACGCGGTGGTATCGACGCTAGAACGTTGTCTAGACCTCAATGATCAAAGTCATAATATGTGCTCATAATTAATTTTGTTTGCTCATTCACAATAACTAAATCATTTACAACTTCCAAGATTACATTTGATTAAAATATAATATCTCACAAAATAGAAAGCAACTAATTGATCGACTCATCTATCTAACTAGTCTCTAGGATTAGTCTTCAAAATATGTCCATATCCCTCCTAAGGATCAAATGCATAACAAGCGACTTATCTGAAAAATAAGTTTTCAGTCAGGAATAGAGCAAGTCACCATATAACACTACACCACACAGTATAATATACAAGCATGCAGAATAAAAGTAAAAAATGAATATAACATGATACAAAAAGAGTACCACTATATCTTGAAAATAGTTTAAGAGTACAACTATGACATAGAACAGTTGAAGGTATAATTAAGACATGAAACAATATGAGAGCATGACTAATATAAGACCAACCACTAGACAATATGTCAACACGAATCAAGTCAAGTGTATTGTGTGCTTTAGAATACAAGTGTTCCGCATGTGACAGGTTAGGACATTTTAAAGTCGGTACGTGAGGTGCAACGATTGCTACTAACATTGACATTAGAAAAAACTTGTACATTGCATAGACCACATGCATACTAGTTGTATTCCCCCTCCCGACTCTCTCACAAGTAAACATGATCACTTTAACATTAATTTTAAACTTGAACATTGAATAATAAACATTGAATATTGAAATTGGATCATTGAACATTGCCAAAAATTATTAAGTGATCATGTATGATGATAACCGGTATAACTCTCGTGCACCAAAATAGGAAAGGTAAACCAACAATTTCTAGGAGTAGAACACATGCAACATAGAATAAAGGTAATATAGGCTATAGTGATACTTGCTTTGCTCCAAAAAAGGATGAAGTCACGACACAAGACGTTGTAGCTCGATCTATCCCGTCGCACAAATAACCACAAGTTAGATCAACGATTCCCACTTAAAAATCCTAGAAAGTGGCTAATAGTTTAACCTAATTAATTCCATTTAATTCTATAATAAATAATCTAAAAACATAATTTAATCTAACATAATTCTAAAATAAAAATAAACAGAAGTTTTTGGCCAAAAAAATCATGGTTTCCAATGCGGGACTCGTGGCACACAAATCGAGGCATACCGTTGACTAAATAGTCAAATGACACAAACTCAATAACTTGAGTGTGCAATCAAGTAGATTTCAGCGCCACGAGTGTACCAGGATCGACGGTTCCACAAAATCATTATTTTGTCAAATTTATCGACATTATGGCTAATTGTGACCAAATCGATGAATAATCGGCCAAAATTAAATTCTATAAATTAAATAAAAAACTAGATAAAACTATTAATTTTTTTAAAATTATATGTTGTAGATCTCTGTGTCAGCTTTTTAAAACTTCAAACGGAGTTCAGAATCTCTCGAAATCTCAAAAATCGTGCGACGCATCGATTTTTGGACAAATGACACTCAAATAATTATCCAAAAATTCACACACAAAATTCTAGAAAAAAATACATAATCAAAAAACTAACCTTGATATGGTTATAACAAAAGAAACTGGAGGTAAAGTGAAGTCCGTAGATGGGAATTATGGCCCTACGAAGTTGATAGAGCCTTTGAAAAAGGAAGCTGAATTTATGACGAATTTTAGGCTATTTTTTACGAAAAAAGAAATTTTGGGAAAGGAAATATAAGAGATGATTTTATTTGATAAGTGTTCAATAGGTATATATAATGAGTAGAGATTCCCTAATTTAAATATGATTAGAATTTAATTAATATGGGTTGGATTATGATTACCTAATTTGGATACGATTAGGAGAAAATGCCTCCTTAAATAGGAGTTGAACTTCTAAGTCAATAAGGAATATTAGTCCTTGGAGATAAATCATCTCTTTAATTTAAATCAAATATAAAATTTAAAACAATTCAGTCTAATCGAAATCCATTAGTAGATAACAATATTAATTTAAATCAACATCTAATATTATCAAAAGTTTAAATCATATAAATTCAAATCAAATTAAATAATTTATTATCATAATAACTTCAAAAAATATTTGATGTCATCCAATAATGCAACGTGCATATTTTTATAATATCATGCCCAGTTCCAAAATATGTAGGACTAGGAATGCTTATACATGCCAGCTTCGTATCAAGTGAACTCTAGCCCATCTTGAGTACGTATAAGTTGTCTAAGTCAGATAGTTATATCTTTATATCACTAAGATAATTTTAATCTCAATCCACTGAAGAATAATCCTTCGTAAGATCAAGTGTACTAATGTTGGTCAGACATTAACACACCAGATCCTATAAATAAACAAAAAAAGACAATATATAATAATGTTGACAAACTCTATTACGATTGTCTGAACAAACTTATAACAAAGGATATAGCTTGCAAAGCTAGACCATGTCAGCAAAATAAATTGACAAAAAATATAGGTATAATACTGGATGAACATAGTAAAAATATCAACCACCCGGATCAATGAAGTTTCTCCGCAAAAGCGACTACTTGGAGAGATCACCAGGTCCTTAGGGGACATAGTAAGATACATAATATACATGCCAAGTGATAGTAATGAATGTACTAAAAATAGATATAAAAAGGGTAACTATGAGAATCCATCTAAGTGAAATGCAAATGAGAAACAACTCTGTACATCGGGCTAACTACACCAAAGGCACCATGTTGCGGGACCTCAGACATACAGTAAATACTAAAGCTCTGTTACAGAGACCACATTAAACAGTATGGGTAATAGCCATGTCCCGGCTATAGAGACGATGACTAGCAAGTATTTTTAAAGTAACCCGATGAATCAGTCTATGTTCTTTCCATCCCATGTTCTATTCTATCAGGTCATGTCAGGTAACACTAACAATGTCAAGTAAATAATCATGTAACCTATAGTAGGATCAAAACTATGAATTTGTCATGTCTAGGACTCTATCTCATGATCGTGTCAGTCTCCTAGGTCCATCGTGTCTCAAGTAACATGATAATCAATGCAACGCTATGTCTAAGGTCAATACCCAATATCCGCGTACTGACATTGACACCCGAATATGCTCAGACGTAAAGTGTCAACAAGATCCTACATAAACATTAACTATAAACTAAGCTAAATATAAAGTAATAAAAGTAACTAAAATAAAGTACAATAAGAACTAACAATGGAAACGTACACTTGCTTGGGGGTTTGTCCTAAAATGCTAAGAGTTTATGTCCGAAGTCAGATCCAAATCCTATAAATAACCAAGAATCTAATATATTAATTAATCATATATGTACTTGATTGCCAACTACCTATTGAACTTAATACTTACATATTACAAGCTAGGCTTATGGCTTCTCACTCTAAATCTCTAATAATTATACCATAGAATTAATACATCCCAAAGTGTATTGTAGCCTTATATAAGCTGGTATTTCTATATATGACTAGTTTTGCAAACATTACAAAAGAAAAGGGGATTATTGAAAATATCATACTTAAAGAAATAAAGAGGGATGAAAAGGGTTTGATTGGTAATTGATTAAAGGGGAGGGGTTTATTGATAAAATGGATATTATTAACTAATGTAGAATTCAATACAAGAATTGCACACAATGGCTAAGGCTATTAATATTAAAGGAAGTATACATTAACTACTTAATGAATGTTATAATTAAAAATTGCTTTCTAATTGCTAAGCTCGAATCCTAATGCTCTTTTATGTACTAATCAACATAAACTATGCATGATACTACTTTCTTCATCTACTTCTTCTTTAACTCTAAAAGAAATTCATATATGTGAAACTGTTGCTTCCTTCCAATTAGTAAACTTCTATTGTTCTCTTCCTCTAACTCTTCTTCTAGTAAGATATCATACTGCTATCCATACCTGCCTTCCACCTATTGTTCTTAATAACCATTGTAAAAAATATTACTCAACTACCATTCTCTATTATGAATCTTACGAAAACAATTTATAGTGTGTTATTATATATTATTTTCATCTTCTTCTGGTGATTGGAAGCACAACTACTTAATCTTCCGATTAGGAATTTATGTGAACAAAAATATACAGGAGAAACAACAAAAGCTCACCTATGTGAAGCTGTTGTTTAAGCTTGGGCTCGAGTGGAAGAAAGTTGATGTGGGAGCAGTAGTTGTGGACGTCATCATCGACGTGTGGTGCACAAGGGTGTCGCGCAACGGCAGTTCGTCGAAGATGAGTTGTGGTCGGTCGGATCGGGTCGGATAGTGTGCGGAGAGGTTGACGGCATCAAGGTGCTACCGTGGGTTGGGAGTCGAGGGCTTGGATGGCTTAAGGAAGTTTGACATATATATATAAGTATAAATAAGGGTTACAAAGGTGAAATGAGGGGTCATGGGAGTTACAAAGGTAAGGAGGGGTCATGGGAGTTACAAGATAGAGGGGATTAAAGGGTCGGCAGTTTTAGAAAATTATTGGGAGGGGAAAGGAAGGGGTCGTGTAAGACCCCTAAATTTCTACTATTTTTTTATTATTTAATTTTGGTACTGATTTAAAATTTGGTATTGTATGCCGCGTAGTCGTATTGTACGTCGTGCGTGAAATTTTATTTTTGAATTTGCTCGATGAGTGCGAATATGTGCGAGCGTACATATTTTAGAAAAACATTTTTCTATTTTTATATAGTTCAAATAATATATATAATAATTATTTGTATTTTACTTAAAGTTTATTTTATGCAAATTGAGATACATTAAATTGAATTTATATATATAATTCCATTTTCGAAATTTATTAATATTAATATTTTATTATTCAAAAAGATATTTAAAAATATTTATTATTTTCGAAATTATTATTATTGGTATTTTGAAAAATATATTTGGAAGTTATTGTGGCCATTTAAATTCTGATTTAATTTTTGGATTTATTTAAATATATTAACTTAATACATATAATTGAAATTTGATTTATTTAATTTGATTTTAAACTATAGGGATATAATTTAAACAGATTTAAATAGGATTTATATTTGGATTTGGATTTGAATAAAATAGAGAATTATCTAACGGGGTTTTAAACTAATCATAATCCTTATCTTATGGGAATTCCTACCTCCTATAAAAGGAGAGGTACTCCTCCATAATTCTCTCCACAACCAAATTCTTCACAAAATTTGTGCATCGTGTCTGTGTCTCTCTACATCCACTATATTTTCCAGTGCATATACATGGTTCTTTTCCGTGTCCGACATGTCGGACACAACCTTGCTCCCGTGTCTCGCAGGACACAACCCCGACCCTTCACTATCGTGTCCGGACAGTCCCCGACACGACGATGTCCCCCCTACCCATTACACCCATCCTCGCCACAGTCTTTCCCTTCCCGTTTCGACCACTGCCTCCATCGCAATCCCTTTCGCCGCCATCCTGCCACCACCAGTCACATCACCACCACTGAACCCCTCGTCATCGGCGACCACAGCAACCGACGACCCCCAGCAGGAAACCCACGACACTCCACCACCATCACCCAAAAGAAGTAGAAGGAGGAAGTCAGAACCGCACCTGGGGTCCCATCCGCCACCGTACCGGAGCCCCAGCGCCCACCGCAGCCTCTCCGCCTTCCCGAACCTCCCTCCGCCTGCGACTGCGACCGCCGCGCCCACTACCAAAATAACCAACTTTAGCGACGGCCACATCCGTCGCGAATCCGTCGGTAACATAAATTACCGACGGCATAGCGACGGATATTTGATGAAAATGGCCGTCGGGAAATACGTCGTCGCTAAAATTTGTTCGTCGCTAAGCCGTCGGACAAATGATTAACCGACGGACTAGCGACTGATTACCGACGGTTGCCTTTCAACGGATTAGCGACGGATTAGCGACTTGTTCCCGTCGGTTTACATGCCATATAATATTAAAATATCCGTCGCTAAGCCGTCGTAAATAGGTCGGTAAAAGCGTATCAGAGAGGTTTCTGATACGCAAAATCAGTCGCTATTCCTTCGCCATTCCGTCGTTAACCTCGACGTAATAGCGACGGATTAGCGACGGGTAGGGCGTCGGCCTGGTTCTGGAAAGCTTCCATAATTCCAGAACCATGTCGACGGATAATGGGTCGCTAAGCCGTCGCTAGTCCATCGTCAGCCTCGACAGATTAGCGACGGATTAGCGACCCATTATCCGTCGCTAAGTCTCTGGAAACCTACCATATTTCCAGAACCATGTCGACGGATTTGCCGTCGCTAGGTAGTCGATATTCCGTCGCTAATATTAATCGTACCCAGTTAGCGACGGAAGTTCCGTCGCTAGTTGGTCGCTAGATCGTCGCTACCTGCAAATTTATTTCAACCAGTTAGCGACGGATTGCCCGTCCGTCGGTAACTGCAAATATTTATATAACCCAGTTAGCGACGGATTTTCCGTCGCTAGTTAATCGCTCATCGGTCGCTAAAAAGATATATCCGTCGCTAATTAGTCGCTAGTCCGTCGCTAAATGCAACATTAATTAAAAAAAATTACAGAAATATTCTATTTCCTTTTCGTAAATATTACACATATTCATAATATCCAATATCCAAACATCCATGTACGATCAACAAATATCCAAATATCCAAATATCCAAATTCATAATATCCAATATCAAACAGAAATATCCAAACATCTATGTACAAATATCCAAACACAAATACACAAATTCATAATATCCAAACATTCATGTACGCTTCCAAAATATCCAGAATTCAAAATCCAAAAACAGTACAAATATCCAAAACAGTACAAATATCATTGAGATGGATCGCGTCGTCGTTCGGCTCTGCGGATGTACTCTTCCACCTTGTACGCCGGCACCTGGGACAACACATGCTCTGGAAGCGTGCGGAGCTGCTCTGGCGACATCAAGTCCATGAGCCCAATGAGCGCAGTATCCGGTACCAGGCGGACCTCGGCAGAACGGTCAAATAAATAACGTCCAGGATCGGAAGGACCGACAACCGCACTAGACGGACCGGGAGCAGACGAATCTGGACCGGGAGCAGAAGAAGGACGCGGAAGGCGCTCCAGCACATCCGACATTAGACTCCGCATTTCCGACATATCGGAGGTGAGAGTCGCAAGCTGCGTCCTCATATCGTCCGACGGGGGCGCGGGAGGAGGCGGGGGCGGTGGATATCTCGGAGTCGCGCCCTGCAACGACGCCGCCAGGGAACCTACGCCGTAGACGCGCCCTTTATTAAAGCCGTCGACAGACTCTACGAACACGTCGTCGTAGCGAGCGACCATAGAAGAGGGCGTCTGGGTGGGCGTCGTTTCGCCGACAACCTCGGCAGGGGGCTCAATCTGACTAAGGGCCTCACGATATGCAGCCTATCCAATGAATGTGTTTATACTATAAGTTTTCCTAAGTTATAATCTAAATCCTATGTTTGCCTAAGTTATAATTTGAATTCTACGTTCACGTAATTAAGTTAACAATAATTATATTTCTAATATAAATCTCATAAACGTAATTACTTACATCAGTCTCCTAGGCCCTCGCGTCGACGAAGCTCCCGTCTGCCCGCCTCTTGTGTGTATGCAGGAATACATCGTAGGCGGTGACCGACTCCGGCTCTCTTCCCTCCTTTACCGCCCGTTGTGCCTGCATACGAAATATACGTCGAATTTAATTAACTACGTATATTAATAGTACCGAATTTAATAGTGAAATGAATTTGCGGTATCTCACCAAATTTGCACGCGTCGCTGCGTGGGGCCTTGAACCTCCCGTATGCAGACCAGCGGCCTGTCTGCTCGCCTTCGCTTTCTCTGATTTCTCCCTGTACTGAGCAGTATTCATCTTATCCAACATCTGCTCGTAGTACTCCTCCCGGAGCCACTTCTTCCTCGAATGCGCCGTACAAACGTCGTACACCGCATCCCGTATCTTCTTCCCGGCGGCGGCTTTGTAGGCCTTGCGAATCAACTCCTCGCGATGGGGGGCCACCAGAACGTCGTCTGACATACAAATTAAATTATCACGTAATTAAAAAATTAGTGGATTAAAGAATAATTAATAATTAACCAAAAGATATATATATACCTTCATCTCCTCGAGCCAGACGTACTGCATGTTCTGAGGCACCTCAGAAAAATTGAGGTAGGGGCCATGGTAGTTTTCCCGGATAATTTGCCCGAGTATCCGGGCAGCATCATACGGGAAAAACCTACAAAGAAGCAAAGACTGGATTATTAACTTGAATAAATGAAACAAATTTAATAAATTAACTTAAATTTACTTACGTATCACCCGCGGGCCATAGCTCTCGTCGGTTCTCGCCTATCGGCCTCTCTGGAGGCGTCGGAGGATCCGCGGGTCCGCGGATGTACTCACCGGTAGCAGGATGAAGCTGAATCTGGGGGTACTCCGGAGCCCACCCTGCAGTAACTGATGGTGTACCCGCTGGTGCATCCGGGGCGGAACGGATCCGCTAGCGGATGGAGTCTCAGGCCTCGATGAAGATGAAGGTAGCGCAGAGATAGATCGACGGCGGGAAGAGTCTGTGGCCGGGCTCTCCAGGTCGGGATCGGAGGACTCTATATCCGGGGAATGTGGAAGGCGACCACGACCGTTACCACCACGACCGCTACCATCACGTCCACGGCCAGTGCCGCTACCACCACGATCGCTACCATCACGTCCACGGCCAGTGCCGCTACCACCACGCCCACCACGGCCAGTACCACCACCACCAGTACCACTACGGCCACGGCCACTGCCGCTACCAGCAGCACGAGTGGTAGTGACCATGACCTGTAAATAGAACACATAAATATAATTAACAATATAGAAGTATAAATGAATATAAAACTGAACTAAAATATATATACCAGCAGCAGGGCGGCGAGTGCCGTCAAGACAATGAGAACTAAGAGTGCCATCTGTAAAAAGAAAATCATACAATAAGTAGATGATCGAACGACAAAAACATAAACTGAAATAAGAATGTGTCCGTCTAAACTGAATTCACTAAGTTAGTTGTAAGTGCTTCTAATATATACCGATATTTAATCTAATCATCGTTATCGTTCTCGTCCTCATCGTTATCGTCATCGTTCTCATCCTCATTCTCATCGTCGACTTCATCTATATCATCATCCTCATCGTCGACTTCATCTGTATCATCATCCTCATCCTCATCCTCATCCTCTTCTTCTTCTTCTTCTTTTTCTTCTTCTTCTTCTTCTACTTCTTCTTCAGGCTCAATACTTGGGACAAGACGCCTCTTTCTCCCCTGGTTGACAGCTAAGTCTTGTATATCAACCTCTTCCTCCCCTCTATTTTCCTCAGCATGAGGTATATCGATATCTTCCACGTCCATGGTATCCGACTGTTGTCCCATGTATTGGGGCTTCTCGATCTGGTCCTCTTGGTATGCTGGGTCTCCAACGTTGAATGTATTTCTAGATTTAATCTTGCATACTGCCCACCAGTCAAATCGATCTCTATGACGCCTTGGGTAGCTTGTATAGTAGACTTGAACAGCCTGACTTGCTATCGCAAACGTGTCGGACCCTCTATACCTCCTGCGATGATTTATATCGACGAATCCAAATTGTTTATCGATTCTCCAACCGATATTTGGTCTCGTATCGAACCACTCACATTTGAACATCATAATATGCATATCATATGGGGCACTATATTGTAAATCTACAATCTCTCGAAGCACTCCATAATAGTCAAAGTCCGGCTCGTCGTCATAGATGGTGCCTCTTATGCAAATACCAGAATTCTTGGTATCGAAGCTGTCATTGAGAAATTCGGCATTTATAGCATGCTGAGTTGACTTAAACTTGAAGCCATTAACGACATAGCCTGACAAAGTCTTTGCATGCTTCTTCGGTCCCAATGCCAAATAACGAATGCTCTCATTTATGAGTGTTGTTTCAGGCAATAAAACCTGTAAACATGTATTGATAATTTAAATATTTTAGCTGCATATATTTTAATGGTAGCCGCATAACATATTATCTTAGTTACTTACGTATTTACGAAACCAGGACGGAAAGGTACAATCAACCTCTCTTTGAAGTCCCTCATCTGTAATATATGGTGTCCTCATTTTGACTTCACCTCTAAATACACTGTTAGAGAGAATAAAAATAAGTGTAGTCACTTAATTCACCAAATTAGAGATTATAACGAGGCGTAGTCACTTACTTCTCCAAATCTCTCACTTCTTGTATGTCACAATTTAACAAGACATATCGGTGAGCGGTATCATACTCATCGTCGGTCAACCACCGTTTCTTACTAGCCCCAATAGGCTTGCCCCTTAAATTGAATATACCTCCATCCTCAACGTCTTCTTCATTCCTTTGAGGTCTATTTCGATTTGTCTCGACATGAGTATCGAAATAAATGGAGCAGAAATTTGACACCTCCTCGATAAGATATGATTCGCATATCGAAGCCTCTATATGAGCCTTGTTGCCAACTTTCTTCTTTAGATGGTGTAGGTACCTAAAGAGACAAATTATCTTGAGAATTAACAATGAATTGTAAAATCCACTTAAATTTCACTTAAATTATATCGATTTTTATTTACCTTTCAAAGGGGTACATCCATCGATAATGAACAGATGCACCGACACGGGCTTCGTATGCTAGATGAATCGGTAGATGCTCCATGCTGTCGAAAAAGCCCGGTGGAAATATTTTCTCTAACTTGCAGATTGTTAAGACAATCTTCTCCTCAAGTTGTACCATATGTTGCACCGTCAGCTTAGTTGAACAGATATCCCTGAAGAATGTAGACAGCTCGGCCAACGGAACCCATACAGCAGAAGGCAACAACTCTCTCAAAGCAATGGGCAGTAATCTTTCCATAAACACGTGGCAGTCATGACTCTTCATTCCCGTTAGCTTGCGTTCATTGAGATCAACGCATCTAGATAAATTCGAAACATAGCCGTCGGGAAATCTTAAATTAGATATCCACTTGCAGATTATTAATCTATCTTCCTTGCTCAATGTGTATGGCGCTATAGGCTTACTTAATTGTCCACCAGCACCCCTTTGTATCAAGTTCAGATGAGGACGCTTGCATATCTCGGCTATGTCTTGTCTTGCTTTTGGATTGTCCTTCGTCTTTCCTTTAATATCCATGACGGTATTGAAGACATTATCGAACACGTTCTTTTCGATATGCATGACATCAAGATTATGCCTTATAAGATTATCTTTCCAATAAGGCAAGTCCCAGAAGATACTCCATTTGGTCCAGTTATGGCTTTGTCCGAACCCCTCGACACGATGGTTCGATGGATCTTCCATTGCGGTGGGCAATTCCTTTACAGCTTCCCAAATATCGTATCCCGAAAATCTGGCAGGAGGTTGAGAAAATTCTTGTTTTCCATATCTGAACGCGTCCTTATTCTTTCTCCAAGGATGGGTCGCGGGCAGAAATTGACGGTGACAGTCAAAGAAAGAAGTTTTTCCTCCATGCCTAAGGCGGAACGCCTTACTATTTTCCATGCATATCGGACAAGACATGTTGCCGTGCGTACTCCATCCCGACAGCATACCGTATGCTGGAAAATCATTGATTGTCCACATGAGTGAAGCTCTCATCTGAAAGTTCTGTTTCCTGGAAATATCATAGGTCGTGACGCCGATCTCCCACAGCTGTTTCAGCTTATCCACCAACGGCTGTAAATATATATCGATGTTCTTCGTCGGATTTTTAGGACCGGGTATGATAGCTGTCAGAAACATATAAGGAGTCTTCATACACATCCATGGTGGCAGATTGTAAGGGGTAAGAATGACCGGCCAGCATGAGTACTGAGATCCCGACTGTCCGAAAGGGGCGAAGCCATCAGCACATAGCGCCAGGCGTACATTTCTAGGCTCTGCAGCAAAATCTGGATGACACAAATCAAAATGTTTCTACGCCTCTCCATCCGAAGGATGTGACAATTCTCCTTCGTCCTTTATGCGTTCTTCGCTGTGCCACGTCATGTGTTCTGCTGTATTTAGAGACATATACATCCTCTGCAAGCGCTTCGTGATCGACAAGTAATGCATATACTTGTAAGGACGTCGTTTTCTAGTCGACTTTCCTTTTCCCTGTACTGGCTTGTAACGATCCGTATTACAGAAGCTGCAACTTTCTGATACGCAATTCTCTTTGTAGTACAACATGCATCCGTTGCGACAACAATCTATCTTCTCGTACCCCAGTCCCAGTTGTCGGACCATCATCTTTGACTTGTAGAAGTTTTTTGGTAGCTCTTTTGATTCCTTCGGTAACACCTCCTTGATTACTTCTGTGATCCGATTATAGCAAGCTTGTGGCAAGTTAAAATCAGACTTTATGTTCAACAACCGCATCGTTACTGACAGTGCGGAATGAGTCTCACAACCAGGATATAGAGAAGTATCTGCGTCCTGAAACATGTCATAGAACTCCTTCGCCTCGGGATTAGGATCCTCTGGATCAAAATTAGGCCCTGTCGCATCATACACCATATCTCGTGCAAGGTTCTGCAGATCTCCATAATCAACAGAGCATCCGTGGTCTTCGATGACATCCGTTGCAGCATTATCATCAAAAGCATAAGTAGCAGCTTCCGCAGCCTGTCTTTCCGAATATAGTTCACCTTGCGATGACCACAGGCCGTAATTACGTACGAAACCCTTACGGGTCAAATGATCTCTCACAGTCACCACTTCTTCGTAACGTCTATTGTGACATTTAACACATGGACACTTAATTTTGTTACCGTCCATGTACTGAGCTTTGCTCATTGCATAATTAAGAAATACTTCCACGCCTGCCTGAAAATCGTCACTCACACCAATTCTACTCTCGTGTTGCCGTTTGTACATCCATGTACGATCAACAAAATAACGACTCATCCTCAATTTGGATGTGAAAATCTGTATCGTAAGACAAACTAAACATAAGAATAGCCCGATACCGATACTCATAAATTTGGATTAGGGTTAGGATGTTAGATATAAGTGAACTAGGTGATGTAGAGTACAATATAGGGAACTGTGAATGGACTGAAAGTTGCACATGAGAAGGTTCAATGAAGGGCCCATAAATGGGTTCACATGATAAGTTAGTAAGAATCCACATCACTATACATACTCCCCCGTCTCAGGAGTGTGTCTGGCTCCTATTTAGAATAGCACAGGTCACAACATGTCCAGAATAGCAAAATAGAGCTCTATAATGTATATCGGTATCGGACTATTCCTACGAGTATTGGTATCGGCGATATCAATACTCGTGTGAATAGGAGATTGCAATATAAGTCTAAGCTATCTAGCTAACATATATACTTGCATTTACATTGTATCATAACTTGTATCTAGTTACCTTGCTAATCATGTATATACTCTTAACATATATGTGAAGACACTATACTAACATGTATTTAAATCAAGGTTCAAAGTATCGGTATCGGAATCGGTATCGGACTATATATTCCTACGAGTATTGGCATCGGCGATATCAATACTCGTGTGAATAGAAGATTGCAATATAAGTCTAAGCTATCTAGCTAACATGTATACTTGCATTTACATTGTATCATAACTTGTATCTAGTTACCTTGCTAATCATGTATATACTCTTAACATATATGTGAAGACACTATACTAACATGTATTTAAATCAAGGTTCAAAGTATCGGTATCGGAATCGGTATCGGACTATATATTCCTACGAGTATTGGCATCGGCGATATCAATACTCGTGTGAATAGGAGATTGCAATATAAGTCTAAGCTATCTAGCTAACATGTATACTTGCATTTACATTGTATCATAACTTGTATCTAGTTACCTTGCTAATCATGTATATACTCTTAACATATATGTGAAGATACTATACTAACATGTATTTAAATCAAGGTTCAAAGTATCGGTATCGGAATCGGTATCGGACTATATATTCCTACGAGTATTGGCATCGGCGATATCAATACTCGTGTGAATAGGAGATTGCAATATAAGTCTAAGCTATCTAGCTAACATGTATACTTGCATTTACATTGTATTATAACTTGTATCTAGTTACCTTGCAATATAAGTCTAAGCAATCTAGTATTGGTATCGGCGATATCGGTAGTATCGGCGGTATCGGATCGAAGTATCGGATTTTTTTGGTATTGGAAAACAAATAATTATTAATAAATTATTTACATTTAAAAACATATAATTTATACATTTAGGCATAATTTTAAGTGTTTTAAGTATTATTTCTTAGTAGTTTTGAAATTAAATGAAATTAAATTAAATGAAATAGTATTATTTCTTAGGATCGGAACATGCCAAACCGTATCCGTATCGGGGAATGCAACCCATTCCCCACCCCCCCGACCCCCCTGCCCCCATTCAACACCCCCCCGACCCCCCTGCCCTCTCCATTACCCACCCCCCCCGACCCCCCTGCCCCCATTCCCCACCCCCCCGACCCCCCCCCTCCGACCCCCCCCTCCGACCCCCCTGCCCCCATTCAACACCCCCCCGACCCCCCTGCCCTCTCCACCCCCACCCCCCGACCCCCCTGCCCCCATTCCCCACCCCCCCGACCCCCCGACCCTCATTCCCCACCCCCCCACCCCCTGCCCCCATTCCCCACACCCCCCCGACCCCCTAACCCCATTCACCACCCCCCCCCCGCCCTCTCCACCCCCCGCGAAGCCGACCCCCCCCCCCACTCCCCCCCCCGGCTCCAAAACCCAAAATTAGAGAAAGAGAGAGAGAGAGAGAGAGAGAGAGAGAGAGAGAGAGATACCTGGTAGAGAGAGAGAGAGAGCCGCGAGAGAGAGAGAGAGCCGCGCGCGAGAGAGAGAGAGCCGCGAGAGAGAGAGAGAGTTTTGGGGGGAATGAAAAATTCCCCCCCGTCGGTTCAATTTAAGTTAGGACACAGAACCTAGCGACGGAATAGCGACGGAATAAATTAGTCGCTAAACCGTCGCCAATTAAAAGGTGTTTTCCGACGGATATATCCATCGCCATTTAGTCGCTAAAGTTCCCGCCAATGTTTTAAAGATTTTGCCGCCAACATTTGCGACGAATAAGCGACAAAAAAGAATCCGTCGCTAACGTTCGTCGACTTAGCGACGGAAACCCGACAAATTTTTACATTTAAAATTGGAAAAAATTATGTTATGTTGTCTGTCGCTAATCCGTCGCTAAGATGTCGAAAACTGGTCGCTATTAGCGACGGAATCCGTCCGTCGCTAAACTTCCGTCGGTAAAGTGGGGTATTTTAGTAGTGGCCGCACCACCGTCTATCCACCGTTGCCGACCCCTGGCGCGTATGTCGCAGCCACTATCCGAGAACCCATCGGAGGACCTCCGCTCCTCACCGGAGCTACCGACCTCGAGGCTTGGCGAGCCCGACGTCGGCCCAGCCGCGGGCCTCACCGGAGAAAATTGTGTGCCGACCGTACGCTCTCACCGCCACCGAAACACCGCCATCCGTCCATCGATCCGCCCGCCTGCCGTGCCGGAGACCCAGCACCGCCTCCGTCCAAATCACCGCCGGCCAACCGCGCCGATGTAGGCGCCACCCTGCCAGAAAATCCCCTTCGGAGAGCCTTCGAATCCTCCACCAAAGTTCTCGACCCCGTGCTCCGCCGCGGGGGGCAACCCTCCGCTGCGCCCAACTGAGCCGGCCACCGGCGTGAGAGCCGTCCAGGCCTCGTCTTGACCGCACGACTCCTCCCAAGCCATCCCGAGCGGTCCGCCATCACCAGCGCCTCTAGTTGCGCACGCGAGCCGAACCCTGACCGGCGAAACCTCCGCGCCAGACGACTGGCTCCGCCGTGCTCGGCGAAGCTTCCCAGCACCGCGTGCGGTCCTCCTCCGCCGACGCCGGAGTTCCTCTCGGTAATCCCCCGATCCACTCTTTCCCATTTCCTTCTCTATCTCACAGTAAAAATTTAGGAAAAGGGGGCTGAATGCCTATTTTGATATTAGGTATTATTATATATTTAGTATTATTATTAATTATATGTTACTGGTATTGTTACTATTTATTATTATTTTTATTTTCATTATTAGTATTATTATTATTATTATTAGTTTTATTTATTATTATTATTATTATTATTATTAGTTTTATTATTATTATCATTATTATTATTATTATTATTATTATCAATTATTATTATTATTACTATTAATTTTCTTGATTATTATTATTATGATTAGATGTATTGATATTTCTATTGTATTGATAGTAAATATTTACCTAAAATATGTTGACCAACAAAAATGTAGCCTCTTATAAAATAATTTATTGTATTCCTTTTAGATATTTATCTAATTAATGAAGATATAGTTTTTGTAACCATAACTTTTATTTTGATAAACTTAGAGTTTGTAGCCTAAAAACGATTTTCGATTTTTCAAACTATGTATTTTATTTAAAAAAAACTTTTTAACAAACAAAATATTTTCTTTCAAGTGTTATAAGTACTTTCTAAAAATTAGTATATTTATCTACTCCACAAATTCTTGTAAATTATCCACATTACTCATGACTGATCATATTCCTAAATTCTCGTAATTCGGACCATGTTGCATCGACCATGGCTATTGGACAGAACAGGATTTGTCGGATCATCGCACACACCAGGCGACATGCCAGGCAAGACACCTTGCCTTTACTGTTTAAATTTTCTGCTCAATATCATGCATGTTTTAGTTGTTTCTTTTTAAATTATATGTAAATGCAAATTACTATATTTTATACAATTGGCTTAGAGTTAAGGGACTACCGTCAAATCTAGTGTGTCTTATTAACTTGTCACGATTGTACACGAGTTATGTGTGAGAGTTGTGAGTATCATATAGAGGTCACTTGCGTGTGGGCTGATCCCCCGTACGCATGCGTAGGAGTAAATGTCAATAGATGTATGATTAGAAGACTTGACAGTTATCTATATTAAAACAGTGTGGTGGAAACGACACGTGTTTGTGTGTCATGGTTACGACACACGTATAGTATCATTGGGGGGAGGGGACAGCTACTAGCGTAGGGGCTACTTTTATTTTACACATTTGGGAGATAGTGTCTCGGATGAGCGCTACGTGTTACCCGGCCGATGGTGTCTTGGATGAGCGCTACTTGTTGGCCACTCTTTATTACTTGCTTGAGACGGCCCCTGCGTAGAACGTTGTCCTCTAAATTACAATCCACATAGAATGGTTAGGAACCTTCACCCATGCATACTTTTCTATTGAGCTTTATTTATTCAGTTTATCGGCATGATATTATGTGTCTTGTTACGTCCCACTGAGGACCTGGTGATCTCTCCAGGTGTGTGTTTCGTGATTTCTTGCAAGTGCTCTAGCTAAGGCCATTCCTTCCTTCGTGATGACTGCTTTTGGACTTGTCATTGTTTCGCTCGACCAATCACTTTCTTTGTATATTTCTTCTCTATTTAAATTAGTTGGTAGTGGACTTTGTCTCCGCCCAACGATTGTATCATAAATATTCAAGTTGATTTCTATATTATTATTCCTTTCATTGTGGATGAGATTTAGTTGTCTTGGATTACTATATTTACAGCTTATGTAAACATACGAGGACCATGTATTTCGTATATATACAGCTGGCATGTCTACGTACTTGGTCCTACGTATTTTGGGACTGGGGCATTACATATTTTTGTGGTAGCCTATGCAGGTCGAGTTTGCCGTTTTGGTTTCATGACTGTACCGAACGGGCCTGCAATATAGGATTAGAGTCTAGAATCTCATCCCCTACTTGACATCCTTTTTTGACTTCAAATTTCGAACTCTCGTTCGACCTCCTTGAATTGCATCTTGCTTGACTCCTTCTACCGTAAATTTTTAGTTTTGTGTTTAGTAAGATGACTACACTAGTATATGCCCATAGGTTAAACACATGGCTAGATAGATTGCATTGACAATTAATATCCATTGAGGTTATATTTGAGTATAAAGACATTTATTTTTCCTAGAGATATGATCATAAGGATTAGTTAATTCCAAGTTGGGTTGTAAAACCCCTAAATTTCTACTATTTTTATTTATTTACTTATTTAAAATTTATACTGATTTAAAATTTTGTATTGTACGTCACGTAGTCGTATGGTACGTCGTGTACGAAGGTTCGTCTTTCGAAATTTCTCGACGAATGCGAATATGTGCGAGCGTACATATTTTTGAAAAACATTATTTTATTATTTTTATAATTTCAAAGAAATATAGACAATAATTATTTCTAGCTATTATTTTCAAGTTTACGATTTTATTTATGAAAGCCTTTTCGTTTATAGCAGTTATTAATAATAAATAATATTCTTAGGCATACATATATTTTCTAAATATTTTGCTAGTTTATTTTAAATAAAAATGTAATTTTCGAGATTTATTAATATTAACATTCTATTATTCAAAAGATATTTAAAAATATTTATTATTTTCGAAATTATTATTATTGGTATTTTGAAAAATAGATTTGAAAGTTATTTTGGCCATTTAAATATTGATTTGATTTTTGGATTTATTTAATATCCATATTTGGAACTTGATTTATCCCATTTGATTTAAGCAAAAATTTAATTAGATTTGCATTGGATTTGATGTGGATGTAGATTTATTAAATTGATTTAAACTAGTAATTTAATTATTTATTTTTGGGATTTAAATTAAATCCTAATCCATATCTAATTAGGAATTCCCACATCCTATAAATAGGCAGGTACTCCTCCAATTCATTATTCATCCACCAAATTCCTCCACCACAAATGTGCGTGCATCGTGTCCGTGTTCCCCGTCCATAATCTTATTCCAATTTTACATTTACATATTTTTCCCCATGCCGGACAATCCCGACACCATCTCCAATCCTAGCCTAGCCTAGCCTAGTCCCCGCTCCTATCGTAGCACCCCGCCGTTCCTCCCGACAACCAACCAGACCTGGCTAAACCCACCGCACAGACACCACCACCGGCACCGTCATCAGCATCACCACGCCCTGCCGCTCTGACGGCGACTCCACCACCACTTCATCCTTACCCCGGCTACCCCACACTGCAGCCACCATCACGGACACAGCAGTCCTGCCCCGACACACCACCCTCCATCAACAGCCCCGACCCACCGGAGTTCCCCCGACAACCATCTTCCAGACCACCGACACCCCGCCAACTCCCCTTGCTCCGACCACCTCCGTCAACCCCACCGAAAACCCGACACGGCAAACCCCAAAAATTAAAGAAAACAAAAACAAACACCACCGCCACGACCATGGCTTACCTCCATCTCCGGCGAGCATCCTCCGCACCGTCACCGGCGACGCCACCGCGTCGATTCCTCGCCACCGCATCCCTCCAGCCGTGCTGACCCGCTGGGACCTCCATCCTCCACCCACGGCGAACCTCTCCTCCCTCGGCCACCCAGTTACCGACTATGGCCGCTCACCCGAAACCCTAAACGCCGCCAGCCGCCTCTTCCGCCACCGCGCGAGAGCCCCGACTTTCGGCGCTGTGCCGCCACACGCAGCCTCCATACGCGCCCCTTCTTCAATCTTCCCCTCTTTCCGCCTCTTCCTCCGGCAACCCTCCGCCTACGACCGCCCCGTCGCCTCGATTTCCAGCCGTCGCCCGTAGACGCCACACCCGCCGTTACTCACTTTTCCTTACCGCCGCCGCGCCTAGCGGTGGCCACCCGCGACTGCAGCGCCCCACCGCCTCAGATCCGCCCGCCGACTTGCCGTCGACCTCTGCTCCAAACCCTCTTCGAACCGCCGCCCGACGTCAAACTTCCCGCCGCTCTCTTCCGCTCTCCTGACCTCTCCATCGTCTCCCTCGCTCTTCCCAATCTCGCCAGCACGCCGCCACCCTCCGGCCGCTCCGCTCCCCTCACCGCCGCTCCTCTAAACTCCTCCCCCTCTCTTCTCTTTGTTACTTTTTGGGAATGATTTGTGTGGAGAAGTGGTTCTCCTCTTTCGAGGAGAACCAGCTTTTTACTTATTATTTTACGTATTTTTTTACTTTACTTTTTGTTTTTCTTAATCATTATTATTATTATTATTATTATTATTATTATTATTATTATTGTTTTTATTATTAGTATTATTATTATTATTGTTATTATTATTGTTATTATTATTATTATTTTAGGCATAATTTTATAGATATATTTTGCTTCCATATTGGGTTAGAAATATCCAAATGGTTACAAAATCTAGTTTTCCTAGGATTTCGAGAATGAGTTTTTCTATCTAAATTATTTTCTATTTTATTAGTAAAAGGTATAGTTTAAATAACTATAAATATATTTCGGTTTTTCAAAAGTTAATAAAAGTATAGATTTTATCAAGATATTATTTTTTAGCCTTAAATAAATTTTCTAATATTATTTAGTTTTGCTTAAAATATTTTTGTCTAAAATATTATTTGACAAAACTTACAGTTTGCCTTAAATCGACTTTTGATTTTTGGATATTTATTTGTAAGCATATTTTGACTAATAAATATTATATTTCAAGTATTATAAATTATTTTTCTAAAAATCATATAATTATTATTTTTTTCTTTGGAATCTTCTCCTGCCCATAACCAATCCCATTATTCATGTTCTCTCTCAAATTCAAGCCTACCATATGTCCACCCTAACTAATTTGAACCTTTTGGACCCAATGGAACCGACCGTGTCACCATCCGTGGTCACCTTGTATAGTTGTTGCACAGAAGTCGCAGTTTATGCCACCTTGATCATCGTAGCACACCAGGCGCCCTATCAGGCAAGACACCTTGCCATTTGCTGTTTATTTATTTTAGCTCATATTTCATGCATTATTTATTTTCTTTATGCAAAATAAACTATGATATATGGCATAACTGTTAAAACTTACTATTCATTTATATTTCCTGCTATGTATGATTTTTCTTACAAATTAAACCTAGATTTAAGGGACCACCTTGTGTGTTGCATTCATTAGCCTTGATACGTAGTAAAAACACGAAGTTGTGTGTCGCATGTAGAACATGGAAGTGCGTGATTGGCTGGCCACCAGTACGTACAAGCCGTACGATAGGAATAACCGCTAATAGAGGTTGCATGCTAGTTTGACTTAGCGGTTATAGAGGTTAATATTGTGGATACAACATAATAGGCATTGGGCGGAGAGGACAATTCCTTAGCGTATGGGCTTCGATGCACTTCCCTTGTGGCCCGGACTCTCCGCTGGAGATACGGGGTTGATGACCCATGATTACTGACGGCCTCTGACGATTCTGCGGAACGTCATGCTCTTACTGATGGGGCCTCTGGTGCCCAAGGAGGACTATGTCGATCCTATTCAGCCAGGGCCCATGCGTAGGAAAGATTGTTCTTAACTATATTTTACTTAGAACGGTAGGCTACCCTATCCATTAGGTACGAGTACTTTTGGTTTGGGTACTTGTATCTGACCGTGGCTTGGAACAATAACTTGTCGCGGATTAGTTTGTCACATCTTGTCCTTGTTTGGTTGTAGGTATGACTTACTACTTCGATGAGAAGGTATTGAACCTTGTTGGGGTCCGGATACCATATTGGATTATTAGCATGGAAAGATACGTTACCGTGAATTAGTTTACCATCTCCTGTCCTTGTTTGGTTGGGGGGATGGTACGCTCGTTCAGTAGGTGCGTATTGGACCATGTTATAATTCGATTTACTTATTTATTTGAGCAATATTTATTCAGTTTATATGGCATGATATTATGTGTCTTGTTACGTCCCTCTGAGGACCTGGTTATCTCTCCAGGTGTGTGCTATTATCTTTCGCAGGTGTTCTAGCTCTAGCCGTGTTCATCGCCACTTCTTCGAAGATGATTGCATTTGGATCGTCTTCGCTTCGCTCGCCACTCATTTCATTTTCTATGTACTTTTCCATATTTTGTTGGTAGTGGATTTGTCTCCGCCCAACATATTGTATCAAGACAAATTCATTCTTATTATATGATCTTTTATTCATTTATTCTGTGTGGATGAGATTAGTTATGGTTCTACTACATTTTACAGCTTATGTATTTATACGAGGCTTCCATATATTGGAGTATACTTCATATGAATGCAGCTGGCATGGATACGTACCTAGTCCTACGTATTTTGGGACTGGGGCATTACATGTTTTTGTGGTGGCCCATGCAGGTCAAGATAAATTGTTTGGTTACTTTACCGTACCAAGCAAGCCTGCGTATAGGATTAGAAGTCTAGGATCTCATCCACATACTTGACCACTTTCTTCAATCTACCGTTTGACTCATCGATTGCATCTTGCTTGATTCCTTCTATCATTATTCTTATCTTCCCTTCGTGCTTGCTAAATATTGACCCTATTAGTTAGCTGTCCCAAACACCATTAGTTTAATTCTTTTAAGTTGGGTAGAATGCCTTATGAACTAGCAACCCCTTGACCTAGTGACCTATATTAGCGAGCTTATTTAGATCCTAGAATCTAGAGGACCTAACCCATCTAGCCAACCAAGGACTTGGACAAGAAGACTATAGGACGACTGTATGACTTAGAATCATTCTACCTTCCTCGTGCCTATGTATTTACCATTTTGACTAATGATGCTAATGTAGCCTAGTTTTTGCAAGCTTATTCTTTATCGAGTTTGTTCATGACATATGCTATTGAGCGCTCACTAGCCTATTGTCTAATCAGAACCGGTACATAATGGTCTGATCAACCAAGTGCACTTTGGTTCGCTTTTGTCTATTACTCTACGTGGATGGGGACATAATTAAACTTGGCCCTTACAATCCCATCCACGACTGCCTTGATAATTCTTTTGAAATTATACGATCGTCTTTGAATCACGTATTCATATTCGATAACGCCTCCTTCGAACTCTATATTGCTTTCGTCTTCACCTATTTTAGGAGGACGAAAATGTTATACTAGAAGTTCCCCTAGCTATCCTATCTCTTGTGACCATTAACACTCAATGTGACTATATCTTTGGTCCTTTCCCTTGACCCAAATTCTACCATCTTGACTTTCTAATCGCTTGAATTTAAGAGTGATTACAATCATCTCTTAATCATATCCTCAACCTAGACTACGACCATATAAACTTCGAACCCTTCTATCTACCGTTGTGCCTTCTCACCCCCTACGAATTCTTAATTTCGAGGACGAAATTCTTTTAAGTTGGGTAGGATATAAAACCCCTAAATTTCAACTATTTTTATTTATTTATTTATTTAAAATTTGTACTGATTTAAAATTTTGTATTGTACGTCACGTAGTCGTATGGTACATCGTGTGCGAAGGTTCGTCTTTCGAAATTTCTCGACGAATGCGAATATGTACGAGCGTACATATTTTTGAAAAATATTATTTTTATTATTTTTATAATTTCAAAGAAATATAGACAATAATTATTTCTAGCTATTATTTTCAAGTTTACGATTTTATTTATGAAAGCCTTTTCATTTATAGCAGTTATTAATAATAAATAATATTCTTAGGCATATATATATTTCCTAAATATTTTGCTAGTTTATTTTAAATAAAAATATAATTTTTGAGATTTATTAATATTAATATTCTATTATTCAAAAGATATTTAAAAATATTTATTATTTTCGAAATTATTATTATTGGTATTTTGAAAAATATATTTGAAAGTTATTTTGGCCATTTAAATCTTGATTTGATTTTTGGATTTATTTAATATCCATATTTGGAACTTGATTTATCCCATTTGATTTAAGAAAAATTTAATTAGATTTGAATTGGATTTGATGTGGATGTAGATTTATTGAATTGATTTAAACTAGTAATTTAATTATCTATTTTTGGGGTTTAAATTAAATCCTAATCCATATCTAATTGGGAATTCCCACATCCTATAAATAGACAGGTACTCCTCCAATTTATTATTCATCCACCAAATTCCTCCACCACAAACATGCGTGCATCGTGTCCGTATTCCCCGTCCATAATCTTATTCCAATTTTACATTTACATATTTTTTCCCATGCCGGACAATCCCGACACCATCTCCAATCCTAGCCTAGCCTAGCCTAGTCCCCGCTTCTATCGTAGCACCCCGCCGTTCCTCCCGACAACCAACCATACCTGGCCAAACCCACCGCACAGATACCACCATCGGCACCGTCATCAGCATCACCACGCCCTGCCGCTCTGACGGCGACTCCACCACCACTTTATTCTTACCCCGGCGACCCCATACCGCAGCCACCATCAAGGACACAGCAGTCCTGCCCCGACACACCACTCGCCATCAACAGCCCCGACCCACCGGAGTTCCCCCGACAACCATCTTCCAGACCACCGACACCCCCGCCAACTCCCCTGGCTCCGACCACCTCCGTCAACCCCACCGGAAACCCGACACGGCGAACCCCAGAAATTAAAGAAAACAAAAAAAATACCTCCGCCACGACCATGGCTTACCTCCATCTCCGGCGAGCATCCTCCGTGCCGTCACCGGTGACGCCACCGCGCTGATTCCTCGCCACCGTGCCGATTCCTCGCCACCGCGTCCCTCCAGCCGCACTGACCCGCTGGGACCCCCATCCTCCTCCCACGGCGAACCTCTCCTCCCTCGGCCATCCAGTCACCGATTATGGCCGCTCACCCGAAACCCTAAACGCCGCCAGCCCCCTCTTCCGCCACCGTGCGAGAGCCCCGACTTCCGGCGCTGCGCCGCCACACGCAGCCGCCACACGCGCCCCTTCTTCCATCTTCCCCTCTTTCCGCCTCTTCCTCCGGCAACCCTCCGCCTACGACCGCCCCGTAGACGCCACACCCGTCGTTACTCACTTCCCCTTGCCGCTGCCGTGCCTAGCGGTGGCCACCCGCGACTGCAGCGCCCCACCGCCTCAGATCCGCCCGCCGACTTGCTGCCGGCCTCTGCTCCAAACCCTCTTCGAACCGCCGCCCGACGTCGAACTTCCCATCGCTCTCTTCCGCTCTCCCCGACCTCTCCATCGTCTCCCTCGCTCTCCCCCATCTCGCCAGCACGCTGCCACCCTCCGGCCGCTCCGCTCCCCTCACCGTCGCTCCTCTAAACTCCTCCCCCTCTCTTCTCTTTGTTACTTTTTGGGAATGATTTGTGTGGAGAAGTGGTTCTCCTCTTTCGAGGAGAACCAGCTTTTTACTTATTATTTTATGTATTTTTTTTACTTTACTTTTTGTTTTTCTTAATTATTATTATTATTATTATTGTTTTTATTATTAGTATTATTATTATTATTGTTATTATTATTTTTATTATTATTATTTTAGGCATAATTTTATAGATATATTTTGCTTCCATATTGGGTTACAAATATCCAAATGGTTACAAAATCTAGTTTTCCTAGGATATGGAGAATGAGTTTTTCTATCTAAATTATTTTCTATTTTATTAGTAAAAGGTATAGTTTAAATAGCTATAAATATATTTTGGTTTTTCAAAAGTCAATAAAAGTATAGATTTTATCAAGATATTATTTTTTAGCCTTAAATAAATTTTCTAATATTATTTAGTTTCGCTTAAAATATTTTTGTCTAAAATATTATTTGACAAAACTTACAGTTTGCCTTAAATCGACTTTTGATTTTTGGATATTTATTTGTAAGCATATTTTGACTAATAAATATTATATTTCAAGTATTATAAATTATTTTTCTAAAAATCATATAATTATTATTTTTTCTTAGAAATCTCCTCCTGCCCATAACCAATCCCATTATTCATGTTCTCTCTCAAATTCAAGCCTACTATATGTCCACCCTAACTAATTTGAACCTTCTGGACCCAATGGAACCGACCGTGTCACCATCCGTGGTCACCTTGTATAGTTGTTGCACCGAAGTCGTAGTTCATGCCACCTTGATCATCGCAGCACACCAGGCACCCTATTAGGCAAGACACCTTGCCATTTGCTGTTTATTTATTTTAGCTCATATTTTATGCATTATTTATTTTCTTTATACAAAATAAACTGTGATACATGGCATAACTGTTAGAACTTACTGTTCATTTATATTTCCTGCTGTGTATTATTTTTCTTACAAATTAAACCTAGATTTAAGGGACCACCTTGTGTGTTGCATTCATTGGCCTTGATACGTTGTAAAAACACGAAGTTGTGTGACGCATGTAGAACACTGAAGTGCGTGATTGGCTGGCCACCAGTACGTACAAATCGTGCGATAGGAATAACCGCTAATAGAGGTTGCATGCTAGTTTAACTTAGCGGTTATAGAGGTTAATGTTGTGGATACAACATAATAGGCATTGGGCGGGGAGGACAATTCCTTAGCGTATGGGCTTCGATGCACTTCCCTTGTGACCCGAACTCTCCGCTGGAGATACGGGATTGATGACCCATGATTACTGACGGCCACTGACGATTCTGCGGAACGTCATGCTCTTACTGATGGGGCCTCTAGTGCCCAAGGGGGACTATTCCGATCCTATTCAGCCAGGGCCCATGCGTAGGAAGGATTGTTCTTAACTACATTTCACTTAGAACGGTAGGCTACCCTATCCGTTAGGTACGAGTACTTTTGGTTTGGGTACTTGTATCTGACCGTAGCTTGGAACAATAACTTGTCGTGGATTAGTTTGTCACATCTTGTCCTTGTTTGGTTGTAGGTGTGACTTACTACTTCGATGAGAAGGTATTGAACCTTGTTGGGGTCCGGATACCATATTGGATTATTAGCATGGAAAGATACGTTACCGTGAATTAGTTTACCATCTCCTGTCCTTGTTTGGTTGGAGGGATGGTACGCTCATTCAGTAGGTGCGTATTGGACCATGTTATAATTTGATTTACTTATTTATTTGAGCAATATTTATTCAGTTTATATGGCATGATATTATGTGTCTTGTTACGTCCCTTTGAGGACCTGGTTATCTCTCCAGGTGTGTGCTATTGTCTTTCTTAGGTGTTCTAGCTCTAGCCGTGTACGTTCATCGCCACTTATTCGAGGATAATTGCATTTGGATCGTCTTCGCTTCGCTCGCCACTCATTTCATTTTCTATGTACTTTTCCATATTTTGTTGGTAGTGGATTTGTCTCCGCCCAACATATTGTATCAAGACAAATTTATTCTCATTATATGATCTTTTATTCATTTATTCTGTGTGGATGAGATTAGTTATGGTTCTACTGTATTTTACAGCTTATGTATTTATACGAGGCTTCCATATATTGGAGTATACTTCGTATGAATGCAGCTGGCATGGATACGTACCTAGTCCTATGTATTTTGGGACTGGGGCGTTACATAGGTAGTAGCATATTACCGCCATTAAAGGATAGTTGAAATTTTGCTTTAAATTTACAAGGTGGTATACACAAGAGGATATCTAGATCGAGAAAGCAAATTTTTTTTATGAATTTTGAAATTGTGAAATAGTTATGATTTAAGTTTTTATATTGTGACACTTGATTTACGGTTAACTTAAGTTTGGATTGTAATATGATAGAGTTTATCTCGAGATTATTTAAAGAGTTTAAATTATGATTTTCTAGACGACTAGAGAGATGAAAGTTTAGAAGGGAGAGAACTTGAGGTTTTAAATTGCGCGTACGATTTATAAAGTTTATTAAATTTTAAAGAGATGATGAAAAAAAATTTTGTTTAAAATTTTTGGAAGATATCGACTTTGAAGGAAAAAAAATTCAAATTTCAAATTTTGTCCTATGATCTATGATTTATAGAGTTATTTAAATTTCGAGTTTAAAGCCTTGATTATGGATATTTAAATTTTAGTAAAAAAATGTTCATTTGCGATATACAAGGACTATTTCGAGATTGATTAGAGATTTAAATTAAACTTGACAGTCTAAGATAATTGGTAATTGTGGAAGAGTATCTTGAAAATTTTATTGAGAAACTTCGAGGAACTTGAAATTTAGATTAGATCATATTGGTAGGGGACCAAGAAGCAAGGAAGGTCACCCTACTGAGATAGAAGTATTGTACATTAGATTGCCATGCCACCTATAATTATGATATTGCATATACACAAGTATAGTTAGTTATCGACCAAACCGATGAACATATCTTTTGACTTACTCGACCTTCCCTCAATTCTAGATCTTTTGTCATGACCATCTAATCATTTGAAACTTGAGAAATGATTAGATTGTTCCTTGATCATACACCATCTAAGTGGCTATCATATCCCTAGAAACTGTACTCCTAATTTATTTTACCTTGAATTGTTAGAATCTAAGTTATCTTTATTTTATGCTTTAGCTCGGTCATTTATTTGGTTCGTTAATCATTATCTCATTAACTCCCACTTTCTACTATAAGTTCTTTGGTGTCCCTATCGTGACTTTGATATTTGGAGCACAACACTAGACTTTTCCTTTCCACACCTTTCATATGTAAGACCTAGACGAGCCCACCTTCATGTAGGTATATCACGTGCCACTAAAACACGTCTCCTTGTACTCTAATTTTATACTGCGACTTTTGGGTCAAAATGACTGGACTCTAATCCCTACCGTGAAACCAATATACTTTAAACTATAGATGAGACTCGACCTCGACTCCATTCTTTCGACCCGATATACGATTTTGTTCTACTTAATTCCTTACATGCTTAAATCTTGATTGCTGGACCTATCACACCATTAGTTTAATTCTTGTAAGTTGAGTAGAATATCTCATGACCTAACCAACATTTTTGTGGACCACATTGATAGGTTCACTTGGACCATAGAATTCAGTAGTCCCTAACTTATCTAGTCAACCAAGCCGACTGCATAGGCCCAAATTTCGGGTGGAACTTAGATTTTATAAGATCTTGGACTAATTGATTTCTTTCATCATTACCCTTTGCTTATTATTTTAATTACCTATGATGCTAAAATAGCTTAGTTTTGCAAGCGTATTCTTTATCAAGCTTGATCATGACATATGTTTTATTGGGTCGCTCCCACTAACATATTGTCTAATCAGAACCGGTGCATGATGGTCTGATCAACCGAGTGCACTTTGGTTCGCTTTTATCTATCGTCCTACGTGGATGGGGACATAGCTAAACTTACCCTCTAGAATCCCATCAACGACTGCCTTGACAATTCCTTTGAAATTATTCGATCGTCTTTGAATCACGTATTCGTATTCGATAACACCTCCTTCGAACTCTATATTGCTTTCGCCTTCACCTATTTTGGAAGGACGATGGCGTTATACTAGAACTTTCTCTAACTGTCCTATCACCATGACCATTACCACCCAATGTAACTATATCTTTGTCTTGAACTACCCGACCTTTCCCTCGACCCTAAATTTACAATCTTGACCTTCTAATCACTTGAATTTAAGAGTGATTACAATCATCTCTTAATCGTATCCTCAACCTAGACTACGATCATATAAACTTCTTTAAACCCTCCTACCTACCGTTGTGCCTTCTCATCCCCTCCTAATTCTTAATTTCGAGGACAAAATTCTTTTAAGTTGGGTAGGATATAAGACCCCTAAATTTCTACTATTTTTTATTATTATTTAATTTTGGTACTGATTTAAAATTTGGTATTATACGCCGCGTAGTCGTATTGTACGTCGTGCGTGAAATTTCATTTTTGAATTTGCTCGACGAGTGCGAATATGTACGAGCGTACATATTTTAGAAAAACATTTTTCTATTTTTATATAGTTCAAATAATATATATAATAATTATTTGTATTTTACTTAAAGTTTATTTTATGCAAATTGAGATACATTAATTTGAATTTATATATATAATTCCATTTTTGAAATTTATTAATATTAATATTTTATTATTCAAAAAGATATTTAAAAATATTTATTATTTTCGAAATTATTATTATTGGTATTTTGAAAAATATATTTGGAAGTTATTGTGGCCATTTAAATTCTGATTTAATTTTTGGATTTATTTAAATATATTAACTTAATACATATAATTGAAATTTGATTTATTTAATTTGATTTTAAACTACAGGGATATAATTTAAACAGGTTTAAATAGGATTTATATTTGGATTTGGATTTGAATAAAATAGAGAATTATGTAACGGGGTTTTAAACTAATCATAATCCTTATCTTATGGGAATTCCCACCTCCTATAAAAGGAGAGGTACTTCATAATTCTCTCTACAACCAAATTCTCCACAAAATTTGTGCATCGTGTCTGTGCCTCTCTACATCCACTATATTTTCCAGTGCATATACATGGTTCTTTTTCGTCTCCGACATGTCGGACACAACCTTGCTCCCGTGTCTCGCAGGACACAACCCCGACCCTTCACTATCGTGTCCGGACAGTCCCCGACACGACGATGTCCCCCCTACCCATTACACCCATCCTTGCCACAGTCTTTCCCTCCCCGTTTCGACCACTGCCTCCATCGCAATCCCCTTCGTCGCCATCCTGCCACCAACAGTCACATCACCACCACTAAACCCCTCGTCACCGGCGGCCACAGCAACCGGCGACCCCCAGCAGGAAACCCACGACACTCTACCACCATCACCAAAAGTAGTAGAAGGAGAAAGTCAGAACCTCACTTGGGGTCCCATCCGCCACCGTACCGGAGCCCCAGCGCCCATCGCAGCCTCTCCGCCTTCCCGAACCTCCCTCCGCCTGCGACTGCGACCGCCGCGCTGCGCCACTGTCTATCCACCGTTGCCGACCCCTAGCGCGTATGTCGCAGCCACTATCCGAGAACCCATTGGAGGACCTCCGCTCCTCACCGGAACTACCGACCTCGAGGCCTGGCGAGCCCGGCGTCGGCCCAGCCGCGGGCCTCACCGGAGAAAATTATGCGCCGACAGTACGCTCTCACCACCGCCGAAACACCACCGTCCACCCATCGATCCGCCCGCCTGCCATGCCGGAGACCCAGCGCCACCTCCGTCCAAATCACCGCCGGCCAACCGCGTCGATGTAGGCGCCACCCTGCCTGAAAACCCCCTTCGGAGAGCCTTCAAATCCTCCGTCGAAGTTCTCGACCCCGTGCTCTGCCACGGGGGGCAACCCTCCGCTACGCCCAACTGAGCCGGCCACCGGCGTGATTTTGATGGAGCTTTATGCAGCTCAGTTTTTACGGAGTTCATACGGCTCTGTTCTGATGGGTCCTCATGCGGCTCTGTCCCAATGTGACTTCATGCGGCCCAGTTTACAAGGGGCTCATGCGGCTCTGTTCTGATGGGTTCTCATACGGCTCGGTCCCAATGGGACTTCATGCGGCCCAGTTTATAAGGGGCTTATGCGGTTCTGTTCAATAGGACTTCATGCGGCCCAGTTTACAAAGGAGCTCATGTGGCTCTGTTCAGTAGGACTTCATGCGGTCCAGTTTACAAGGGACTTATGCGGTTATGTTCAATGGGACTTCATGCGGACCAGTCCACCAGGAGTTCATGTGGCTCAGTCATACGGCTCATCACAAAAATGGCAGTTGGGACACGTGGCAAGAGTTGATCAAATCTCAATAATTCAGATTTAGTGCAATCATCATAACTGCCCAGATCGATTTCCAACAAACAATACAGATTTGTTCCAATCAACATAAACTGCCCAGATCGATTTCCAACAAACAATGCAGATTTGTTCCAATTAACATAAGCAGTCCAGATTGATTTCCAACAAACAATGCAGATTTGTTCCAATTAACATAAGCAGTCCAGATTGATTTCCAACAAACAAGATCAAGGCTAATCTTAACCAATCCCCAATCGCCCAATTTTCAAGAAGCAATTACTGCACACCCTACTTATCACAAAGCCCTATAAATAGCAGGGGATTATTCCTTCGCAAAAGACACACAAAGATATACGCACAAAGCACGAGCAGAGAAACTAGCAACCCCCGCACACACAAATAGCATTTCTTTGCCAGAGCAGGAGCTACGTCCAATCGTCCAAGGAGTAAGGCAGAGTTGATATCACTTTCCCGAGCCTCTACCATCATCCCCCAGAAAAACTAAATAATTGTACTTAGATTGCTTTTTCTAGGTTTTGTTCCTTGGCTCTCTTTGTACGAGCGAGTTTGTATTATGAAGTAAAAGTCCAGTCCTCCCATAAAACTGTTCTGTTCTTTTATAATCAATGGCAAACACGATAGCGACTCTGCTGGGGACTAACTTCTCCACTGCTGAGAAGTTGGTGACGCAATCGAATGCAGCCAAACTTGGCTCCACATAACAGATGCTGGTCGTCCGCTTCGACTAGCAGACGTTTGAAGAAATGCTCTCCGACGGGAGCGCTGGCCCGGTCCAGAAGCGAGCCCGCCCGAAGAAGGCCCGCAAGGAGTGGAGGCCCAAATCATTTGCTCCTCTCCAAGCTCTGGAAGAGGCATTCTCCGTTGCCCAAGACGACGGAGAAGACTCCTATGCGGCCCCACTTCAGGCCACAGAGACCCCTGCTGTTCTTAAGTCCGGCAGAGGAAAGCACTACGATGCTTGACTTGAGGAAGCAAATGGGGATTCTATACGGTCCAGAAAGAAACTGCATATGGGTGCCAGCCGCATGAAGAAGGCTCATGCGGCCAACAATTCCAGCCGTATGAAGGCTCATGCGGCTACTAGATCCAGCCGCATGAATGTTCCTGCTGCAGCCAAATCCAGCCGCATGAAGGCTCATGCTGCAGCCAAATCCAGCCGCATGAAGGCTCATGCGGCCACTAAATCCAGCCGCATGAATGTTCCTGCTGCAGCCAAATCCAACCGCATGAATGCTGATGTGGCCACAAATGCCAGTCGTATGAATGCTGATGCAGCCAAATCCAGCTGCATTGATGCTGATGTGGCCACAAATGCCAGCCGCATGAATTCTGATACAGCTAAATCCAGCCACATGAATTCTTATGCGGCCACAAATGCTAGCCACATGAATGCTGATGCGGCTACAAATGCCAGTCGCATGAATGCCTATGCGGCCACCAATCCCAGCCGCAGACTATCTGCTCCATGCGGCTCGGATTCTGTCTTTGACCACCTCTCATGCGGTCCTGATCTCGGATGCTCGAATGAGAATGTGCCAGACTCTGTGCGGCACAACTTAGACTCTTCCTACTATGCGCCCTTGGGTGCTAGAGGGAAGAAGTCTAGGGCTGCGCGGGCTCGTCGAGCTCAGTCAGCTGTCCCAACCTCTGACCATCAGAGAGCTCCGCTTACTGTTAAGCGGGCCTCTGATGGAAAGTTGTATAGAACCAACCGTGTCCAGCCCTCAGCGGCAAACGGACAAAGTGGTTCCCAAAAGTCTCCCAATCAGGGAGCAAACATGGTGCCAACACACTCGTGTGCTCGGGACTCCCGGTCCCACAAAATGAGTGACTTGCGTGATGTGATTCTTCACAAACGCAAGAAAAGAGAAGAGAGCTTGGTGTGCAGAGAGTCCTTTTATGGACATCACTGCACTCAAGTCATCGTCAACTGCTGTTGCAGCAAGGCGGCAGTACAAGAGAACCGGCAGTCCGTCTTCCAACGACTGCAGCGGCCAGGGCCGATCTTGCAACAAAGCTCAGGAGACGAAGCGCTTAATGTCGTCTCCTGTAATTCTGCTCGAAAGATCCCTACCGGCAAGGTGGAGAAGAAGACAAATGTTTCCAGCCCGACAATCTCTACTAGCGCGGCTAGGAAACTCACGTCCAAGCGGCTTTCCACAACCACCACTGGAGGAGTTTTTCAAGGCACCCGCTCTAAGACAAAATCTTCAACACTTGAAGATTCGTCATCTACATCTCTGGGGGTAGCCGAAGCTGGGGATAGCACCCCTCCGAACGTCTACAATAATTCGGTGTTCCAAGAAGATGCACCAGGGAAAGCAATTCCCCCCACAGATGCAGTGGATCTGGACGTCCACAGGTCCCAAGATGAGGCAGCCCCCTATGCAGGGGGTAGCACTTCCTCTGAGTCCGAACCAGAGGAGAATATTTTTATATACCCCGATGATTTCTCGGTACAAGGGTATGATTCAGAGGGCATGTCCTCCACAGTTCCTTCCATCTCTCCTCATGTGAGGACGGTGTTCATGACGAACAACGACCAAGACGGTCCCAGCGATCGCCAACGCATCGACACTCTGGAGGCCATATTTTATACCTTAGTCAAGTCCGTGGATGAGATCAAAGCGGCCCTACCGGTTCTGTAAGGAAGGACGTCTGGCCAAACAAGCTTGGGTCCCGCAGTCAATGCAGACTCAAACTCAACTGCGCCAAACCCGGACAACAATCCTCCTACAATATCGGCTCCCACCGTTACAGACGAGGCCATAGAGGCAAGACGAGAGGTCCAGGAGCTCCGGGCTATGTTTTACGCCCGAGAAACCTCCCAAGACCTCAGGATATGACAATCGTATCCTGCTGCATGGAGAGATGTCCCCTTTCCACCAAGATATAAGCTATTTAACATCAATCTATATAATAGGAAGACATCTGCGAGCCGGTACATTATCGACTTTGAAGTCACGACCGACCATCTGCCTCATGACGACGCCATACTCACGCGATTGTTCATCGAAGCATTGGAGGATGTAGCATTTAATTGGTACCGTAATCTACCGGACAACTACATCCATTCCTTCGCCGGCTTCAAAAACATGCTCCTTGAAAGGTTCTATGATGTGGGACAAGATGTGACAATGTCCACCCTCATGGACGTTGTTCAAGGTGAGAAGGAGCTAACCAGGAACTACATTGAGCGATTTTGCCAAACCGTGATGAAATTGCCCTATGGCAATCCAGATTCTTCCTTGATTGAAATCTTCCAAAAGAGGCTGCTTCCCACAATCAGCCTCTGGATGGGCGAAAGTTAATTCAAGGACTGGAAGACTTTCATCATCAGCGCCACTAGCGCAGAAGACAAGTTGAAAAAAGCTCGCCAACTGGGATTACACATAATGGAGGGAGACGACAAAGGCAAACGCCTTAATGCCAACAACAACATTGGTGGTAATCCCTCCAACAACCGAGACAATAAGGGTAAACAGGCTATGGTGGCCGACACAGCCCCGAATCCCGAACCAAAGTCGGCAGAGAAGTAGTGGCTGCAGCTGACTTACTCCTTCGAAGACAACCATGTCAAGCACATCTTTGACATGCTCATACAAGGGGACAGGATTCAGCTCCCTCCACCGAGACGTGAGCCTCGGCCCGCAGAGATGGAAAGCCCAAAGTACTGCCACTACCACCGCTACGTCCTTCATGCTACTCAAGACTGCTTTCAATTAAAATGGTACATCCAGAACCTGATCGACTCTAAGGCTTTGGCCATTGACTTCGAGGAGGTCACTGTGGCGGCCAACATGGTGTCTGTCTAATTCGGCAGCTTTCCTCCGACGAAGACTCAAGATGGAGTAGTACCCATTCCCCGGGCAAAAATTAAGGTTGCTAATCTTCCACCTCCCCGAGACCAGGCTGCTGGGCTGGTACCCCTCACCACATCACGAGGGAAGGTCATGTGGGTCCACCAGGACTTAGTATCTGAAGTAACCCAGCCAGCATCACCCTCTACTGGTAAGAAGAAGGGTGGAAAAGTCAAGTCCTGCCGCACAATCTTGGCTGACATCGAATAAGCGACATCTGTCGTTACCCGATCTGGTGCACAAAATCAATCCCCACCGGGTAACTCGGCTGAAGATCATCAGCCGACGGCTGCTGATGCTCCAGGACCTTCCCAGCCTTCGACGACCGACAAGCCTAGGCCGAATGAGACTCGTTTTGACAAGCCGCTCCGAAAAGAGCCGCCTCATCGGCTGGAGAGGCCCTACAACATTGACATCTTGGCACAATTGGCCAACATACCGGCCAAGTTGTCATTATACGAGCTCTTGAGGCTCTGCAAGGATGTTTTTGTCGCCCTGAGTGACGTACTTCAAAATGCTGATGCTTATCTGGCTCAATTCAAGCTCACAGAAGAGAGCCCGCCAGCAGATGCTCAGGACAGTGCTTGTACAGACACAATGCCCAATATCGTGTTCACTCCGCAGGACATGCTTATCAAGACCAACTTGCACGATCGCCCTCTGTATTACACTGGATACGTCGGCGACGTCAAGGTGGATCGGATGCACATTAATCCCGGCCCTTCGATAAGCATTATTCCGAAGAGCTTGCGTCACCATCTGCGTATCCCTATGCATCGGCTGACTCCTACAATCACCGCCATCAGTGGCTTCAATTCCGGAAGAAGCTATTCCATCGGAAAGATTCGTCTGAAGTGCCAAATCGGCGACCTTCAGTCAGAAGTAACCTGCTATGTCATCGACGCAGACACCTCCTACAACATTCTCCTGGGGCGTCTGTGGATACACGATTAATTGATCGTGCCCTCCATATTGCACAAGTGCTTCAAGTACGTCGACAAGCACGGCTTCGTCAAAATAGAATTTGCTGACATCGATCCTTTCAAAGGGGTCGAATCCTACTATTCAGATTCCTGCTTGTACGAGAACTCGAAGAGGCACCTGATCAAGGAGGATGCTCAAGAGCAGACAGAGGCAATTACGGGGCCGGAGGAACCCTTGAGAATCCATCTCCAACCCTACAAACCAGAAAAGACGGCACCTCTCACAGCCACTCTGCGTAGGGAAACAACAAGTCTTCCGGTGATCACTGCACAAAAGAAGCATATGATAATCCGACTGCCAAGGTCTGGCCAAGCGCCGAGACCCACTATGGAGCCACTGACAATCAGGCTGCCGAGAGCTGGCCAGCAACAAACAGAGAAGCTCAATCCCTCTGTCAAGCCGATGATGATTCGTCTTTCCAGAATGATTCGACAGCCGAGCACGAAGCCGGGGACTACTAGCGAGCCAACAACTCCCCACCCAGCACCGAACACCAAACTGGGGGTCGCTAGTACGCCAACGACTCCACGTTCTGCTCCACCAGTAGAGCCCCTGATGATTAAGCTGCCCAGGTCATCCTTCTATTCTTCATTGACACAGGGGATGGCCGAAGAAGAGTTAGAGCTGGCCAAGTATGTGGCTGCTCACACTGATGTTCCATCCGCAGGTGATGTAATTCTACTGAAAAAGATACCTTACTTCATCAATAAAGGGTTATCTTTGAACTACCTCGAGCTTAATAAGCTTTATACAATGTATGCTATGGAACATGGTATAGGCACCCACCTACACACACAAGTGACAAATGTCTACACCGTAAACCAACTTACTCCCGTGGAAGACGCTTGCTTCATAGTCGAAGGAGAGGATCATCCAATCATCTTCGACCGGAAGAATGATCCACAGCCCTTCAGGATAGAAGAAGTGGATCTCGAACCCGACATCGGGAGACTGCCCCTTTATCTATATAGCTCCCGATCCAAATACCTCATGCAAAAATAGAGGTATGATCTGGAGACTACACCTGGCTTGAATTACGGCACCGGTCGGCGATTGCCTTTGTAGTTGCCAGTCCCGACTGGAAAACCACGAGATTATTATAACAAGACCAGATGTGGGCTAGGTTATGTTACAACTGCAACAAATCCTGAAAGCTCAGATGAGGAATGTGACTGGCATTCGCACTCAACCGGATCGCCAACTTCTGATTCGGATGTCAGCATCGGGGACGTATTCAGGCAACTCTGTCTGTCAAAATGGCACTTGCTGATGCCTACGAAGAAGACGAAGATGTACCTAAACTTCTCGCGTTAGAACCTTGGGTCTAGCAACTAGATGTATAATGGGAGAAACGCTTCAAACTCTGTGAACCTCCCAATAAAGATGAGGTTATGCAAGTTGACCTCGGCGATGAGTCCTCTCCAAAGCCAATCTTCGTCAGCAAAAGCCTGACAGACGAAGAGCGGGGGACGCATTTGCAACTCGTCAGAGAGTACATTGACATGTTTGCCTGGAGCTATGAAGACATGCCAGGGCTAAACCCCAAGGTTGCACTTCATAAACTCAACATTCATCAAGACGCAAAGCCTGTCAAACAACAGCAAAGACGTTTCCACCCGGACATCATGAATTCTATCGAAGCCGAGGTCAACAAGCTGATAGCCAGCGGCTTCATCCGGGAGGAGCAAAATCCAGACTTGGTCGCCAACATAGTACCAGTCCTCAAGAAGAATGGAAAGATTCAAATTTGCATCGACTTCCGAAATCTAAACGAAGCATGTCCTAAAGATAAGTTCCCTCTTCCCATCATGGACATCATAATCGACAACACATGTGGCTTTGAGCGCATGTCACTCATGGATGGCTTCTCAGGATACAACCAAATCAAGATGTTTCCTGACGATGAGAAGCATACATCATTCCGAACACCGATTGGCGTATACTGTTACACCGTCATGCCCTTCGATTTAAAGAATGTCGGCGCCACATACCAACGAGCTATGAGCATTATCTTCAGAGAGCACCTGCATAAGACCGTGGAGTGTTACATCGACTACATATCTGTCAAAAGCCGCTCTAAGGGAGACCATCTGCAGGATCTGAGGACGGTATTCGACCTGATACGAGTGCACAACTTGAAGATGAATCCTACCAAATCCTTCTTAGGCGTATCTAGTGGAAAATTCCTGGGTTTTATCATTATTGCCCAAGGAATTCATATAGATCCGGAGAAGACGAAGGCAATCATGGAGATGGGTCCCCAGAGAAATCTCCGTGAACTCTGAGGCCTTCAAGGGAGGCTAGCTTACATCAGAAGATTCATCTCTAACCTCTCCGGACGATGTCAACCATTCACCCACCTCATGAAGATGGGCGTCTCATTCGTATGGGACGAAGAGTGCCAACGCGCATTCGACAATATCAAAGAATATTTGTCAAATTCTCTAGTTCTGGTGGCCCCGGTTGCTGGAAAGCCATTCTTGCTTTATGTACGAGCGATAGAGCATTCTCTCGGTGCTCTACTAGCACAAAATAATGACGCGGGGCATGAACCAGCTATCTACTACCTAAGCCGAATGATGATTGGGCCTGAGCATAGATACACCGCCGTGGAGAAGGAATGTCTTGCTCTGGTGTTCGCTATCCAGAAGATGCGACACTATGTTACAGGATAAACCATCCATGTTATATCTCGAGTTAACCCCCTCAGGGTTCTCATGACCAAGCCGAGTGCACTCAGCTCTCGCCTCCCTACCTGGACGATATTATTGTCTCCCTACGACATAATCTTCGTTCCACAAAAGGCTGCTAAAGGTCAAGCTCTGGCAGACTTTTTAGCAACCCATCCATGTTAGGAGTCAACCAGAATATATGAAGAGATTCCAGACGAGGTCGCCAATTCAAACATGGCTTTCGATGATTTCGTCTGGCGAATGTTCTTCGACGGTGCTTCGAGAACCGGGCCCAAGGGCAACGTTGTCATTGGGGTTGGAGTGGTACTGATTTCTTCCTCTGGCTTGGTGATCAACAGTGCATATTCCCTTACAGAACCTTGCTCGTACAATATGGCTGAGTACAACGCCTTCGTTATCGGCCTCCGACTTACAAAAGAACTGGGGGTAGAGTACCTAGAGGCATATGGAGATTCACAGTTAATCGTCAATCAGATCCGGGGTTCATATGAAGTTCATCATGAAGACATGATCCCCAATCATCAGGTAGCGATCGCCATCATTATGTCTCTGAAAGGGTTCTTCATAGAACATGTTCCGAGACTCCGGAACATTGAAGCCGACGCCTTAGCAGGACTGGCCGCTTCCCTGGCGGTCCCATAATATACTCATTATTTGGTGGACGTAATAGGCCATGAGTTGGTCTGCCCTAAGAACACCGTCCAATTTGTTGAGAGTCATTCTGCCATGACAGTCGACGAGACACAAGACTGGAGGCTCCTATTTATTGACTTCGCAGTCTATAGCATCTTGTCGAAGAACCCGAAAGAAGCCACCTCTATCAAAAGACGCTCTCTTAAATTTTTCTATGATACAGAAACAAAGATGCTGTATCGGCAGTCATACGATGGATTACTGCTTCGGTGTCTGTCCAATACAGAAGCCAAAGAAGCTGTACGTGAAGCACATAACGACATCTGCGGGGCCCATCAGTCTGGCCCAAAATTGCAAGATCGCCTTCGCTAGATAGGTTACTACTGGCCTACAATGGTGACAGATGTGATAGACTATGCAAGAAAATGCAAAGCCTGTTAGGTCTACACAGATTTTTATACCAACCATCTAAATTCCTACACCCAACGGTAGCATCCTGGCCATTTGAGGCATGGAGAATGGATATCATTGGTCCAATCACTCTACCTTCGTCTAGAGGACACCGCTTCATACTGGCGATTACGGATTACTTCTCCAAGTGGGCGGAAGCTGTCCCGCTTGCAGAAGTAAAGACATCAAATGTGATCAGCTTCCTCAAGCATCACGCCATCTATCGCTTCGGACTGCCTCGAAGGATCATCCACGACAACAGTCCGCAGTTCTCACGCCACGCCTTCTATCAGTTTTGCGACAAGCATCGGATCCAGAATGTTGCTTCAATACCATACAACCCGGCGGCGAATGGGTTGGCAGAAGCATTCAACAAAACTATAATCAAGCTGCTCAAGAAGTTCGTGTCTTCCAACAAATACGACTGGAATGAAAAGCTTGGTGAATTCTTATGGGCATACCGTACTATAGTTCGGACGGCCACCGAGAACACACCATTCTCTCTGGTGTATGGAAGTGAGGTAGTTCTCCCACTTGAGACTCAAATCCCTTCGCCCCGTGTCGCCCTCACCTATCAATTGATGATGGATGATAATTACCGTCGCCGACTACAAGAGTTGGACGCCTTAGATGAAAAGCGCCTGTTAGCTCAACAATGAATCATGCTGTATCAAGCCCGTATCTCGGGAGATTTCAACAAGAAGGTTAAACTCAGAACATTCCAAGTGGGCGATCTCGTTCTGGCAGTTCGGAGGCCGATGGTTATGACTCACAAAACTGCCGGCAAATTCCAGCCAAAATGGGGAGGCCCATTTGTCATCGAGACTGTATTCTCCAATGGTGCTTACCGCCTCACAAAACAAAACGGAGGCTTGCTCATGTTTCCCATCAACGACAAGTTCCTGAAGAAGTATTATGTCTAAACGACATCCTCTGAATCAATCAGACTGTTAAGTTATGTGCCCCCAGGCACCGCTGAACTTACACTCTGGTCATTCGAAATGAATCCATATCGTCTCTTCTGGGTAGTAAGTCATGTATGATCATACCTCTGAACTTCCTTCCTAAAAGAGCATCTTCCTCATGATCTATCGCCCGCACTTTCAGTACATAAAAGGGTAACAGATACACAAATTTCTCGAGACAACCACGTCTATGTCACCTCTGAGTTGTTTTACTTCCATAAAAAACAAATCACCCCTCACGTAGAACTTCCACGTCCATATTACCTCTGAGTTGTTCTATGTACCCTTCATGGTGTCCACTCCTTCCACGTCCTTATTACCTCTGAGTAGGAAGACTCCATAGAAGAAACCCACATATTTACTACGTTCTTATTACCTCTGAGTAAGTATGTTGGTTTTCTCTTGACTTATTATCCGTACCCAAAACTAGGGTACGCCAAGGATAATAGGCCCACAAATGTCCGCAGTTGACCACAAGTGTCCACAGTTGACCACAATTGTCCACAGTTGACCACAAAATGTCCGTAGTTGACCACAAATGTTGTACTAAGTTTTCTAGTACACGAGCCCCTTTTCTCACAATCTTATGCCTCTGGAACCCAGCTGTTCCACAACATTCTTTCGTTCGATACCAAGAACTTCCATATCCACCTTACCGCGGAGTTATTCTAGGTATCCCTATTAAACTTATTATCCGTACATAAAATCAAGGTATGCCAAGGGTAATAGGTCCACAGAAAAGCCCCTATTGGGGCAAACACATGAATGCAGTACAAGCACGACAGATAAAGGATGATGCAAGCAAAGTTATTTATTCAAATCAAATCAAAAGTACTACATTCTTTGCGACCACGTCCCTGCCAAAAAAAATAAAAAAACATAAAGAGAAAAAAGAAAAAAAAAGCCGACTATGGTTCGGCGATACATAACTCTCTGAGACGGTCCCTCAGTACGGCCGTCGACCGCTCAAACCGCCGCTTGGCTCGGCGCTCGGCCTCCTCAGTCAACCGTTCCACATCCTCCAGATGTGCGTGAGCCTGCCAGCCATCTTCAAGCTTCTTGAGAGGACGTTCCAAGACAGCAGAAGCACGGGTGACTTTGTCGGCCTTATGAACAATTAGCTCCTTACCCGTGCGGGAGGCCTTGAGTTCAGATTCTAAGAAGGCCAATTTCCTCTGGAGCTCGAGGATCTGCTCCTTCGTGTCCATTATCCCGCGAGAGGCTGCCTCCTCCCGAGCAATGTAATCCTCTTCCCGATGGCTCAGCTGATCATACTGTAGAGACAGATCGTAGAGGTCCTTCATTATAGTCGGCTTGGACGCATCTCGTGTTGCCCTTACCATCTCCATAACAGTTATGAGGAAGGCACGCTCCTGATCTACCGCCGAGGACAAGTCGACTTGTCGCAATACTTGAAACTGGGCCACAAGATGATCCGCCTCTAGCAATTTGGGCTCCAGTAGCTCAACCATCCCTGCCCCACCGGGGAGGGTTCTAAGGATTTCAATCTGGCCCCGGGCGTATTGACGGGCCAAGGCAAAAGAGGTCTCCCTCTCCACCGCAGCCTCAACTCCTCGCCTCAGGTAACGATAAAAACTGTCAACTACATCCTTTGACGATTCATCCAGAACTTTCGAAGAAGACGACGTCAAAGGAAGGGTAGTTGACAGGGTCGAAGAAGATGCACCGGAACTTGCTACCCCTGCCACAAGGAAAACAAGCTCCGAGTGAAAGGATGCTTGAATAGTGGCCAATTCTTCCTCCGCAGCTCGAAGGATCTGGAGACTCGACAAGGCAGAAAGGTCGACCTTCGGATCTACATGAACAGAGGAGGGTACAGGGACCATTTCTCTCTGCCTTGGCTATTCCGTCGCCTGCTCTCCCGAACTCGATTCAGCAGGAGGCCCCTCAATGTAAGCTGAAGAGGGAGGAGGCACACTCTCTTCCACCAGATCCCCTCTGGCCAACTCTCCCCTGATAATGTTCGTAGTTGGCAGTAAAGGAGCAGGACCTGTATATCCAAAGCGACCATCAATCAGCTTAACCCGAAGGATGTGATGATAGAGCAAATAAACCTCCTCACTAGTTAAGACTTGGCTTATCTTACCAGGGGAAGTTGCTGAGATTGAGGTTCGCTCACAGCCGCCGTAGTCTCTTCACCAGCAATGTCCGAGCCGAATATAGATGGTTCCGCTGCCCCCGCCTCCCCGGAAGGAGATACGACTGGATCAGCGTCACCAGCTGAAGTTCAGCAGTCTCAGGGATAGGTTCAACAGAGCCCATGTCACCCTGGGTTGGGACATCAACAACTGGAGGAACCTCAGCCGTCGCTGGGAGAATCCCGGCAGCAATACTCCTGGCACTCATATCTCTAACTAGAGTAGTTAGAGCCGGGTCGACTTCAGAGGCAGCAGCTGACTCTGGAAAGTCCCCTTCTCCTGACACCTACAGAGCAAAGAAAAAAATTAGGTCATAGTTCAGGAAAAAGAAGAGCTAAAGAAGAAGATGGTTGTAATTCAATTCACCTTCGAGACAGCGTCATCCTCGCCTCTCTCCTTGATGAGCAGCCCGCGAGGCTTAAACGCAGCCCGTTTTACGGAATAAGTTTTGCCGCTAACGACGGGCTCATACCTGCTTCGCTTGCGCAAAGGACCAGGTACGACAGGCGGCTGATCCGCCACCACATTTTTTGCAGGAGGAAGAGAGTTATCGGGGTCATGCTCGTCATCCTCTTCGTCCGCATTGGCAGACTCCGAGTCTGACGCAGCAACTGTGTTCTCCCTATTCTTCCTCGCCTTAGAACCTTTGGGCTTCTCCTCCAGGCCAGTACCAACAATGAAGCTGGTACTCGGGTCGAAACCAACATGAGGCTTGTTCGCCATGATGTGGTATAGAGCTGCCAAATACAAGATCTCCCCGGATTCCCCAGCATTAGGAACTGAAAAGCTGGTACGGGTGTGAACCGTGTGGTAATAGTGCAAGGCTCTGATACCATCAAGGATGCTACCTTCAAAACCCAGGCAAGAGCTGGGACTGTCCAAAAATAGCTGGTTATACCAAAATTGTCGGGCGAACCTACTGGGCAAGTAGGGCTCCAAGTAGACAGTGTTGCGGTATACCAGGTGGGAAGGAAGAATATTGTGCAGTCAGAGGAGCATCTTGCCGGATAATAAGTGGGGAGGCCCAAGACCATCAAGATGTACTGCCCTCACTTCCTCAGCAGTAAATCGAGGAACAAACACGAAAAAAGTGTATCTGTCAACTCTCGCCAGTGCCATCCGACAGGTACGCATAGTCTCACAATCCCAAGGCAGGCGGCGATACTGGAAGATAAAAGCGTCCTCGGCAGATACACCATCTTCAGGGCCAGGCCTCATTAAGGATCGACAATGCATTAGCAGCCACCCCATCAGATAATGATAGGGTAGACTAATGCGTTCAAAGTCCTTCGTCGGGTTATGGGCGATAACCTTGGACGAGAAAGCGCAAAGGCCACGGTGTATGCTGCACACCACGGTCAGGAGAAGAGCTAGTCTGACCCCGAAGACCAGCTTCACAACAGAAAGGATAAAGTTGCGGCTGATCTTCTCAATAGAACCAGCCCCTCCTGACCCTATGTAATTTCGTAGCCACACCATCAAAAATCCCGCCAGAAGGGCCTTCTCGGACAACGGCTGAGTGTCTTGATAAAAATAGGCAAAAGAGTCAGGTTGACTCTCGAACCTGTCATCGGTGGTTCTTGCCCTCTTGGCTGTCGATACTTGGTCCTGCACCTCCTCCCGAGTACAAGGACTTCGGGGAGCAACCCGTCCTGAGGCACCAAGCTTAAAAAGATAAGTGAGCCAGGCCTTTGTATGCGGAAGGTTCCCTTCCGAACTGTCGTTCCTTTTCTTCGACAGCTGCTGGCACGTGCTGTGATGATACAAAAATTCTCGGTAGACGGCAACAAAGCCCGGGAACCTCTTCTCTAAATTCTCGAACTCTTCGTTCGTCGGGGTATACACCTCAAAGACTTCATCTCCCCAAGGCAGCTGGAGACGTCATACATCTCGTACAGAGCAAGCCCCATCTCCCCTACGGGTGTAAAGAAGGTCCCCGTACGACAGTTCTATATCTACAGCAGAGCCATAAACAATTTTTTGTTTATGGGCAAGCCGTAGCTGGTGCCCCGAATAGCATGGTAGAGTACAATCTCGTGCAGAAGAGTCTCGTATTTCTGCACGATCTACGTAGACAGGTTGGTCCATGAAGGGAGGGGTTGTATCCAACTCGGTAGCGACAACCGGCCAACGGGATAGGACCCCTTCCGAGCAAGCTGGTTCAGAAAAGTGTCAGCTTCAGAGAACTTGAAGTTGGGACCCTGCACATTCAAGAAACTGCCCGGGGCTAACCCCATCACGTAGCGGCTGACTGGTACCCTGCCCGCGTACACTGACCGCAGGTTATTGTTGTAGAGAATTTCGCCCACAATCATTCCGTTCCAGGTAGGAGTCAAGGAATCCTCTATCTTTCTATCCATCGGCAGCATGTTAAACCATGACAGTGGGAAGTAACGCTCCATCAGAGGAATATGGATCGCCATCCCGTCAGAAGTAAAACTCCAACTCTCAGATATGTCCAGAACTTGGGAGTTCTTCACAGTCAGGCGTCCCCGAAGAGGAACGCAGGCTTCAAGTGTTTTTCCCCTAGCAGCCCTGAGTTCATCATCCCCGAGATAAAGAAGAAGGACTGCCTTTTAATGTCTTCCAGCCTCTCCAAAGGTTCATCTTTTGGAAGCTAGTTCACCACATACTCGACTATGTGGTCGTACCTATAGCCCACAGCAGATTGGACACGACCCACCAGAGGTTCTCCCGCAGCATTAACTGGCAAATTTACTAAAAAAAGGACAAAAGAAACAAAGTCAGAGGATACCAGAAAATATTTAAAAGAGTTCATGCGGCTCTGTTTGGACGGGTCCTTATGCGGCTCAGTTTTAACAGAGTTCATGTGGCTCTGTTTGGACGGATCCTTTTGCGGCTCAGTTTTAACAGAGTTCATGCGACTCTGTTTTGGACGGGTCCTTATGTGGCTCAGTTTTAACGGAGGTCATGTGGCTCTATTTTGGTGGGTCCTTTTTATGTGTCTCGATTTTAACAAAGTTCATGCGGCTCTGTTTTGATGGGTTCATATGCAGTTCTGTTTAAGGGACTTCATGCGGCCCAATTCATCAGGAGCTTATGCGGTTTTGTTCAGTGGGATTTCATGTGGTCCAGTTTTAAAGGGGTCTTATGCGGCCTAGTTCAAATAAGCTTATACGGCTATGATTTCGTGGAGCTTCATGCGGCCCAGTTCATTAGGAGCTCATGCGGTTATGTTTTGGTGGGTTCTTATGCGGCCCAGTTTTAAAGGTGCTTATGCGGCTTAGTCATGAAGCAATTCTCATGCGGCTCGGACATAGGGCATGCCCCATGCGGCTTGGACATGAGAAGTTCATATGGCCCATACAGTACATTATATGCGGTTTTATCGCACTGAACTTAGATAGTTCAATGAAGACAAAGAGCGCATTAAATGCCAAGGAGAAATGCTTGTGCATAAAATATGCAATATAGCCATTTTCGTTGGGGTTTGAAGCATGAAGTCTTCTCCACAAATCTTACCATCGATAGCGGGATGAACGTCAGGATGAACTTCGACCGCCGCAGCTGACGAGGAGGCCTCTCCCTTACCCTTCGTCGCAGCGCCAGAGGAAGCTTTAAGATCCATTGATGATCGGAGAAGGAAGAGAAGACGACGACTAAGGGCAAAGAAAAGTTGAAGAGAAAAAAAAGTAAAGAGTCTCTCTCTTCCAAAAGCACTCGTATTTATAGGCAGACAGGGGGGCTCGTAGACCGATGGACGCTTCGATCCATGTGCTGCCTAGGAGAGGAGACCGACTCTTGGATTTCTATCCCCTATATGCAAAAGATTATTCGTAATCATTAAAAATAGATCTAAATATTTAAAGCTGACTCTTGGTATCCTATCCCAAAAGACGGCTTTAAATTAAAACAAATCAAAGGCAATTAATGAGACGCCTACGTGGAATGAAGAGCAGTCCATGTGGCCAGAATAGTCCATACGGCCAGAACGTCCTATGCGGCCAGAACATCCATGCGGCCAGAGCAGTCCATGCGGCCAGAACAGTCCATGCGGCCAGAGGAGTCTATGTGGTAAGAAGAGCTTATGCGGACATAGCCATGCTTCTTATTCAAAGTGTTTTAATTTTACAAATTGAAAACTTTGAAGGGAGTTTTGTAGAAGCATGGAAAAGAACAGAAAAGTCCATGCGGCTCAAAATAGAGGGAGTCTTATGCGGCTCAAAAGTCCCTTAGAGCCTTATACGGCTCAAAAGACCCCTAGAGTTTCTTGCAGCTCGAAAGGCCCCGATAGCTCCATGCGGCTCGAAAAAAGCCACGTGGCCCTATGCGGTCCAGAAATATGACTCTACAGGTGGCCATCATTTCTCTGTGCAACTGGCTCATTAAATGCTCTGACACAGTGCGACAGCTCTGACACAAAGGATTGACAGCTCTGACATAAAGGTAAAATGATGACCCTGACATAATGATGTGCTCCTAGAGAGACAAAAAAATCTTTACAGTTGGCATGATCCACCAATTCTAAAGCTCTTTATGCGGATTATTTAAAGGAGCTCATGCGGCTCTAATTTGATAGAGCTTTATACGGCTCAGTTTTTACGGAGTTCATGTGGCTCTGTTCTGATGGGTCCTCATGCAGCTCTGTCCCAATGGGACCTCATGCGGCCCAGTTTACAAGGGGCTCATGTGGCTTTGTTCTGATGGGTCCTCATGCGGCTCTGTCCCAATGGGACTTCATACGACCCAGTTTGTAAGGGGCTTATGCGATTTTATTCAATGGGACTTCATGCGGCCCAGTTTATAAAGGAGCTCATACGACTCTGTTCAGTGGGACTTCATGTGGTCCAGTTTATAAGGGGCTTATGCGGTTCTGTTCAATGGGACTTCATACGGACCAATCCACCAGGAGTTCATGCGGCTCAGTCTTGCGGCTCGTCACAAAAATGGCAGTTAGGACACGTGGCAGGAGTTGATCAAATCTCAACAATTCAGATTTAGTGTAATCATCATAACCGTACAGATAGATTTCCAACAAACAATGCAGATTTGTTCCAATCAACATAAACTGCCCAGATCGATTTCCAACAAACAATGCAGATTTGTTCCAATCAACATAAGCAGCCCATATTGATTTCCAACAAACAAGATCAAGGCTAATCTTAATCAATCCCCAACAGTCTGATTTTTAAGGAGCAATTATTGCACACCCTACTTATCACAAAGCCCTATAAATAGCAGGGGATTATTCCTTCGTAAAAGACACACAGAGTTATACACACAGAGCCCGAGTAGAGAAACTAGCAACCCCCGTACACACAAAGAGCATTTCTTCGCCAGAGCAGAAGCTACGTCCGATCGTCCAAGGAGTAAGGCAGAGTTGATATCACTTTCCAGAGCCTCTACCGTCACCCCCCTAAAAAAACTAAACAATTGTACTTAGATTGCTTTTTCTAGGTTTTGTTCCTAGGCTCTCTTTGTACGAGCGAGTTTGTAGTATGAAGTAAAAGTCCAGTCCTCCCATAAAACTATTCTGTTCTTTTATAATCAATGGAAAATAGACTAGGGATTGGATCGAGGATGAGGCTACCGCTCACCTTGCTGATTTCAGATTGGTGGTTGGTCCGACCAATGACTCGATGAAGTGGACCCTATCGACAAACGAATCCTTCTCCCTAGCCACGACTAGACGAGCGATTCGGGGCACCGGAGAGCCGTCCTCCTCTATCGGGCCATTCTGGCAATATTGTATCCCTAAAAAATGGTCCTTTCTTATCTCGAGAGCGGTTCGCAAGAAGCTTCCCACTGACGGTACCCTTATCAGCATTAGCTTCAGTTTAGCCTCTGCTTGCCACTGCTGCTTGGCTCGCTAGTCTAAAACTACCGAACACATTTTTTATGTAGGAGACCAGGCTTCACAGGTGTGGCACGCTTTCTCTAATAGCTACGGTCTTGATCAGGCGGAAGGGGGCTTCAACGATCTCTTTGCGTCCTGGGGTAGAGCCTCGCACGACCACCAGATCGTTGTAGCCGCCATCACGTGGGTCATCTGGAAGAACCGTAACTAATTCAAATATAAAGGAACCAAATACTCCTCCAATCAATTTATCAGAGAAGCTAGCAGACAGATCTTCAAGGTCAGAAGACAATGCAAGCACACATGGGAGGGTTTCTGGCAACCCCATATAGTGTGACTTTTGGTTTTTGTTGTGAGCGGAAGATTGTTTTTGCCTCATGTATCCTTTTCATCTTTCTTTTTGGGCCCTTTTCGGCGCTCTTACTTGTAAAGGCTACGGCATTTTGTGCCTTTATATGAATATATATCAGAGGAGGTTATATATATATATATATATATATATATATATATATTTATATATATTTATATATATATATATACATATATAATATGAATATATATATATATATATTTTTTTTTTGAAGAACGGGTACTATATATAAAAGGTAAAAGGTGAAACAGGTATACAAATCTCGATGGAACTCACATCATCTAGGCCTCACTCAACTACTAGCATACATCAGCCATGGTATTGAAATCACTCTTAATATTCTGCAAAATCCCGTGCACTGACATATATTTGCCCTCGAACACACGTCTATTTCTTTCCTTCCATATGTGCCATACAGCAGAAAGAAGCTTAAGTCTCGCCCTGTTGTAAATTCTGAGCCCCTGATTTTTTAATAATAATATCTCGTTCATTACGAGTTGTAAGCCTCCAGTTGCCGTCCCATTCATTCCCAGGCTAAACTTACAAATATTTTAAATCTGAGCTGCTAATGAACACTGAAAGAAAATATGATCCCTTGATTCTACATCGTTCTCGCATAAAGCACAATTAGATGATGCAATTTGAATACCAAATCTCACCATCCTTTCCCGGGTACGGAGCCTGTCGCGAACTGCTTTGTATAAACACAACTGTATCTTCGTAGCTGCCTTGTTAACCCAAACTATCTCTGCCCAATCCACCTTCGGGTGTTGCATACGGGTCAGCTCATATATGTCTTTAAATGAGAATTGGCCACTCGTTGATCCCTTCCATACCCAGCGATCGGCTTCTCCCTCCAGGTGAAGAGGCAACGCTCTAATCTCCTCGGCTAACCACTGGCCTACCAACCGAGCTTCAGGTTGCCATCTCCCAGCGTGAATTAGCACATCCACCTGCTCATCTCACCCATATAGCTCGTATGTTGGCCACCCCCACCGGTCGACCATGCTTTGATGACCCAACCATGGGTCCATCCAAAGATTCGTCAGCTTACCGTCATGTAATTCCCGATTTATTAATTACTTCAGATCAGGCCGAATACGAAGAATATTCTTATAAGTAACAGAGAAGTTGTTATTTAAAGGTTGTGTCCAGAAATTCTCTCCTCTCCCATACCTGCTCGCCATCCATTTAGACCACATGGACTCTCCTTCTAGAAGGCGACCAGCTAATTTAATTAGCGAGACCCGCCGCAATTCTCGCAATGATCGGAGACCAATGCCTCCTTCGTCCTTCGCCCGACACAATTCCTCCCATGCAATGGCGTGTATTCCCCCCTCCACACGAAATTAGCACACAACTTCTCTATTTTCTGTATAGTTCTGTCCGGGATGAATAACGCTTATAGCCAGTAGCTTGTGATAGCATAAATAACAGCGTGGACGAGCTCCACTCGACCCCCGAAGGATAATAGCTGTGCTTGCCACCCTTCTAGTTTATTTTGCACGTATTGTAATAACCCTGCACAATTCGAGTCTCTGACATAATTGATAGAAAGTGGTAGGCCAAGGTACTTAACCGGGAGTTGGCCAACTTCAATTTGGAGTATACCCGCCAATAGCTCTTTATTCGGAAAATCACGACTGAAAAAAATCTAGCTCTTCTCCTTGTTTAAGTGAAGCCCCGATAGATCCGCGAATTGTACCAAAACCTCATTTAACCCTTGTAGGCTCCGCTCAGAAGGTTCAAGGAACACAAGCAAATCATCAGCGTAAATCAAATGAGTAACAGTAGGGGATACCTGGCGATATATCGGAATAATCGACTTCCTGTACTCTGCAATCGCTATTAGACATGAAAAATATTCCATGACAATAGTAAACAAGTAGGGAGATAATGGATCCCCTTGACGTAAACCGTGATTACTTCCGAAATATCCACATGGCTGGCCTTTGACCATCACCGAAAATAAGGGTAAAGAAATACATTCTTTAATGCGATCCACCCACCACTGATCAAACCCCATGCTCAATAACACATGGCATACAAAATCTCTATTAACCATATCATAGGCCTTTCGAATATCCAGTTTAATGCAATATTTTTTGCCTCCCGCTTTATTAAACTCACGAACAAGTTCCTGAGCTAATAAGCAATTTTTCGAGATTTGTCTCCCTTTGATGAACGCGGATTGGTTCTCCGAGATAAGCTCCTTCATTATCGCCTGCATCCTGGCACACATAAGATGTGAAATGATTTTATAAATAAAGTTGCAGCATGCAATTGGTCGGAAATCACTCAACGCATTAGCACCATCTTTCTTAGGAATAAGAGACAGGAAGGTATGATTCATCTCTTTAAGTAGGCGACCCGTCCTGAAGAATTCCTGAACTGCGAGAAGGACCTGCTGCTTAATATGGGACCAATGGCATTTAAAGAAAGCAGCATTAAACCCGTCGGGACCCGGAGATTTGTTAAGGTCAGCTTCTTTGATGATCGACTCTAGCTCTGACATAACCACCTCTTGCCGAAGAGAATAATTACCTGCCGAAGTCACTAGGCGTTTGCAAATTAAGGGTAGAAATGAGGTTCTGTACTCTGATTGATTATAAAGCAAAGTATAGAAGGAAACAGCGGCATCAGCAATGTCTTAATTATTTGTGGTCATCTTCCCATCCTTCCCGATTAAACTGGACACCATGTTTCTTTTATTTCAAGCGCGCACCCGAGCATGGAAAAACTTTGAACACCTATCGCCCTCCTTCAGCTACGAACACTTGGCTTGTTGCTGTAGTTTAATCTTCTCCTGGAATCTGAGGGTGTGGACTTCCTCCTGAAGCGTCGTCTCCAAGGCTGCCAGCTCACTATCCATAGGGTTAGATTGAACTAGAGCTTGAACCCCTCTAAGTTTCTCCTCCTGGGTAGCAAGTTTCGGGTGAGGTCTACTACAGTTCCAAGATCGGATAGCCTTCTTCACTCTCTTCAGCCGTTGGACCAATCCGAATTGCGCGCGTCCTTCAATACTCGAGCAGAGATACGGCAACACCACCTCCATGTAGCCATCTAACAATGGCCATTCATTGCTGAACCGAAAAGGTTTCCTTCTATGCCGAATTTTCGAGCTTAATCTAATAATGATCGGAGTATGGTCACTAGTACCACTCGCCAACCCCTCAGCTTTAACTTCAGGCAGAACTTTTAACCATTTATTATTACACAGAGCTCTATCGAGTTGACAGACAACTCTATTAGCAGAAGAGCTGTTATTCCAAGACCACACGTAACCCGAACGAGCCATGCAAGACAACCCCGAGCTGAGAAGACAGTTCAGGAAATCTTCGAGAATCGGAAGCGGAACCTGTCTGCCCCCAAGCTTTTCAGCATTATATAACATAGCATTAAAATCCCCGCAAAATACTAGAGGAATAGAATCAGAAATCTCCGCCGCAATTCTGACAATATCTTTCCAGAGTTGGAATCTCCTACGTCTATCATTATGCCCATAGACAGCTCCTACGATATATTGAAACCCACCTTTGTTTGTTAGATTTAAAACAATAAGTTGCTCAGACAAAAATCGTACCTCGCTGATCCAGACTCAGCTGTCCCACATCATCCAGATTCTAGCTAATCCGCACTCCTTGAGATTATGAACCCCTCCCCAGTGAGTAGGGGTCCTTCTTTCTAGCTTTTTTTATCCTTAATTTTACTCTCTAATAAGGAAACAATCGAACACCTGTTATGTAGCATCAGACTTGTAATCTCCTTCCACCTCCATATGAAATTCGCCCCAGGACGTTCCATGTGAGTATACTCATTGATGAGAGTTATAAGAGTCCTGATTAGCCTCATGTTGCTCCCCTGGACAAGAGGGAGCAACCATAGTTCCTGCTCATTGGTCACCTGTACTCTGGCCTATAGGAGCGCCTCCCCCTAATTGTTTCACCAACTTATCCCATTGCGGATTAGGCTCGGTGAGCATTAGGTCTCCGAGCATACTCGGCTCAATCAACTCCACTTCATCATCATTGCCTTTACAAGTACTAGAATTTTTCTTAGTAGCCCTTTCCTGGTCTTCTCTCTCGTCTCCCTCACTATTATCATCCATAGCATTGAGTTCCTGATCATCATTGGCAAGGTTTTCCATACCAGGATACCTCCTTCTCGCGCAGTTTGCTCCCTCCACCACCACCAAAGCTTGTAAAATAGGGGACCTTCTCTGAGTTATCTCTGGCTCGTTCTGCTTACCGAGTAGCGACTGATGCGCTGACTCCTTCCTAGGCTGCCCAATCACATCGAGCGTCTCCATATCCACCTGAGTTTCGGCCACCTCTTCCCCTGTAGAAGTTGTCATATCCGGAAGATCCCCTCTTGTATCCGTCTCCTTCTGCCTATTGTCATTCGTGTCCTTCATCAACGACTCAGGACATTGGACTTTAGTGTGTCCAAAGCATTTGCATTCGATACATGATGGAGGCACCCATTTATAGTGGATATCCTGAACCAATAAGCCACCATTAGGTAGCAGAATATCAACTTTCCTGGGGAGTTGGTCTGTAGCAGAAATCTCCACGAAAACTCGAGCAAAAGAGAGACGTTGTCTTCTAGCAGTCGGCAGGTCCGTTTTGATAGGCACTCCTATCATACTAGCTATTTTCATTATCGACGGGACACTCCAGAGCTGAGGAGAGAGCCAAGGCATCCGAATCCAAACTGGCACTTTAGTTAACCTGTCTTTCTCAAAATTTGACTCCGGCTTCCACCTTCTCAAAACCACCAGTCTTCCATCAAAGGTCCATGGACCTCCTTCCAGTATGTGTTCCAGATCTTCCGTGAGGGCAAATTTTATGAAGTAGAACCCATTTTCCCTTGAGAATATCTCCATCTCGCCTTTGGGTTTCCATTCACAAACAGCAAAGGCCTTCAATTGACCATAGAACGGGCGATTTCCCATTACATATAGTACTAGCGTGTTTTTCCAATACTCCAGGGTTTCCTGGATGTCCTCCTCAGTAATTTCAACAAACTTTGTTCCATTGACCACGCTAGGTTCCACGTACTGGAGATCGACCTCGTCGGGGATGCTTGATGGGCGACAAATATCTGCCCACGACACCGGCCGACTATTCGAGAGGATATAACTCTTCTGCGACCGCCAATGTGCTCCTGAACCCGGACTCTCTCCCCTGGTCTCCTTCTCCGTATGGGAATGATCACGTCCACTGCTCTGAATATGATTATTCCGTCCTAATTTCCTCCCTGCCTGGACTCCTTGGACTCCTTGCGTCCCTCCCTAGTTTCGCCCATACCCGCCTCCTTGGTTGTCCCGGAGCCCCGTCCTCCCTTCTCTAGTTTGGAATGCTCTTTCCGTCGGTGGTCGATTACCAAACCTAGGCCTCCAATTGCCTCCGAACGCCCCTTCCCTATAATAATAATATGAATATATGTATATATATATAATATGAATATATGTATATATATATATGAATATGTATATGTATATATATATAAATATATATTCAGGCAGTGGACGCTTCCACGATCTTGTGGACTCATGGGGTTCTGCCTCCCACGGCCACCAGATCATCGTAGCGGCCGCCACGTGGGTGATTTGGAAGAATCGTAACAAGGCTAGATATAAAGGTCACCAATACCCAGCCAACCAGCTCATCCGGGAAGTCTTTCGCCAATGTTGTAAAAGAAGCACCCGGTGCTCCCACAGTTCGAGGGCATTCTGGTCCTCTCTCCTCCCCTCAACCATCTGTGTAGCATTGAGCCAGGCAGTGGACGCTTCCACGATCTTGCGGCCTTCTGGGGTTCTGCCTCCCACGACCACCAGATCGTCGCAGTGGCCGCCACGTGGTGATTTGGAAGAATCGTAACAAGGCTAGATACGAAGGTCACCAATACCCAGCCAACCAGCTCATCCGGAAAGTCTTCCGCCAATGTCGTAAAAGAAGCACCCGGTGCTCCCACAGTTCGAGGGCATTCTGGTCCTCTCTCCTCCCCTACTCTCGTTGGTTTTCTTGCATCCGCCCATCCTACTTCCCCTTTTTGGTGGTATACTTGTATAGGCTTCGGCATTTTGCGCCTTGTATACTTGTTCAGGCTTCGAATTTTCGAGCCTTGATTAATAATATGGGTTTTTTTTCAATATATATATATATATATATATATATATATATATATATATATATATATATATATATATATATATATTTGTTCATGTATGTTGTGTGTGTCTAGTTACCTATATAGATACCTATGTGAGTATATATGTAGGTATATACATGTGCGGATGTGTGTGGTATAGGATATACCTAGGTATGTACATACATGTGTCTTGTGTGTGTGTGTAGGCAAAAATGGATATATGTGTGTCTAGATAAATAGGTAAGTAGTGTGTGTTTATGTGTTGTATGGACTTGTATGTGTGAGTGAGTATCTATATGTTCATTGATATGATACTCTCTGTGTGTGTGTGAAAGATATATAAGTGTACATAAGAATATATATATATATATATATATATATATATATATATATCTGTGTGTGTGTGTGTGTGTGTGTGTGTGTGTGTGTGTGTGTGTGTGTGTAGCATGTGATAGATAAATGGTGTAGATGCTTATGTGTATCAGTTGTGAAGCGGAAGGAAATGTCCATAGTACCTCGAGTGATGTGTGCATTAGTAGAGATAGAGGAAGGAGTGACAGCAGCTTAGTGTAAGACAATAGGAGCAACAGTTAGCTGCTGTTGTAACAGCAGTGTTTACTGCTAGTAAATAGCAACAAGAAGAACATGGTACTACATCAGCTTTGCTAGGCTGCTTGGCCAGCAGTAGCTGCTGCCTTTGGCAACAGCATATAGTAGAAGAAGAATTAGTGGCAGCAGTATATAGTCTGCTAGCAGCAATAGAAATGGACGGCATTTTAGCTGTGTTAGCAGTTAGCCAACAGGGTAGTTGCAGTAGTGATTACTACTGCAGTAGGCAGCATGTAGCATGTAGTAAAGTAGCAGCAGTAGTTGTAAGCCCCCAAATTTTTGGATGTTACTTTTTAATTATTTATATTTATTTAATATGGATATTTAATATTAAACTATATTTTATAGTCAATATTACTATAGATGTACTTTACTTGATTTTTGAAGCACAACAATTATCAATTTCTCAAAACAAGTTCCATATTCGTGTTTTAGACGAGTCTACCTCATTTTTATATATCATATCCCTCTCGAATATGTTCCATTGCACTACATATTTCTTGCATAATTTTGGGGTCAAAATGGTCATTTAGCCATTTTCTAAATTTGATGTATTTTCCAATTTCGATTTGAGGCCCAAATTAGGTCCAAACATTTTGACTCAATATATGGTACTAACCTATTTTGAGACAACTACACAAATTCCAATGGTGTCCCACTCCATTAACTTTCCATATGCTATTTATTTTTAAATGGCACACAAGACCCGTTAAATAGCTTTTCGGAGTCAATTTTGATACCTAAATCATACCGGCCCAAACCTAATCCAACAAGATTTGGTAGAGCCTATTCTAGGTTGCCCAAACCTAATAGGATAATTTTAGACTAGATTTATTCAATAATTGTTCAGCCATGAGTGGTCAATCCCACTAGATTTAATTCCAAAGATTGGTTTCCATATTAGGAAACGTAATAAATCTTTTAAGATTCACCTTGACATATTTTATAATTTGGGCCACCAAACCGTACCAAAATTTACCCAAACCTCCACCTATCAAATCCTAACTTTTAACACTTATAAGTCAACTAAAGTTCGGGATCCAAGTCTGAATTCGTTACAACATGTATGGTGTTTCGTATATAGGGTTTTGTATATTTACAATATCATCTTTTTGTGAAACCAAACTATTGAAACTATCTCTATGTCTATTTTCATGTCCAATTGGCCACCCACATAGTTCCAAACTATTTGGCCGGGGTGTCCGTTCTACGGAATGGTGTCCAGAACAAACCAGTTCTGTTCTAAGTCAATTTTTATCCACTTACATGCCATTTCAACCTTCCGTATATTTAAAAAAAACTAGACTTACTAAGCTTTCCAATGCATATACTTTTGTAGCGTTTTGTTTTGTTTGCTATTTATTAAAAATTCAAACATTTTACCATAATATTGAAACAACAAAATCCATGAGTTCTACGTGTCCAATTGATTTGAAACTTCGAATACCATTACCAAAATAATTGTTGTGCATGTTTTGATTAAAAAAAAATTCTATTTTTACGTAATTAATAGTATTTTTTCAGAATTAATATTTAGTAAGAATTTGTCGTTTCGGGAGCCAAACTATGGAACAAGTCTATGCATATTACTGTAGAATCAATATAAGACTTATGTACATATTTTTCTATAAATAAAATATTTTTAATTATTATTATAATAGAATATTTATAAATATTTCTAGAATTAAGTGGTAATTTTATGTTAATAATATATTACTTTTATAGGTAGATTTAATACTATTTATGTTATATTAAGTAGAGTAGTTAATATGACTACTTTTGGTATAAATATATTATTAAGGTCAATATATGGTATTGTCAACTACCACTTTGCTAGAATAAAGGTATTTTGGTAATTTGGTAATTTGTTAATATTGAATTATTTTTGAATTTTATTTAATTAATAATGTGCTAAGTGTTATATTAGGTCTAACCCTAGAATTACCTAATCTAGATGTTGATCATGACCCTAGAAACTTAGTTAGTAGAATTCAACTAGTTAACTAAGTTCTAAAAATCTAGATACTAAGTTAGAAGCAAGATATTTGTTGAAACCTTAGTCTAGTTTGGGCCTTTTCCTAAAAGGATTGATTTTCAACTTGAGAAGGCCTTTAAACAAAATTTGACCTAACCCTAATCCTAGAAACACCCATGGCCGGCCAAGTATGGACCCCCCTACCTATATAAGTGAACATTAGTCCCCTTTTGCCTCTTTTATTGCAAACCCTAACCCTAATTTGTGTTCTTCCCCAAATTTGCCCCTTCATCAAATTATCTCCAAATTCAACCAAATCAACTGCATTGCACTCCCCTTGTGTAGAGGAGGTCTCTATTGGCTAGCCAGCAAAGATTGAAAGCAATTTGCCCACTGGATTTGGAGTGGGATCTTTTCAAAGGGATTTTTATTGAGATTCTAACTCTCAATAGGTAATGATCTCTAAACCTATTTGTTCCTTATTTCTCACCATAGATGCATTCATTTAGGGTCCCCCTAGCCCTAGGTTTATTTTGGGTTCAATTCGTGTCCATTTGAGGCTCGTATCATGGGCGTATCGCTCCATATCTGTGAGACTCGTCTCACAGTATCGATATTTATATACGGATACGTATTTTGTATTGTATTTCGTATTTTTTTCGGTTTTCGGAACTGTTTGCCATTGATTGTAAAAGAACAGAACAATTATCGAAGGACTGAACTTAGACTCACAATACAAACTCGCTCGTACAAAGAAAGCCTAGGGACAAAAACCTAGGTACAGCAGACTAAGTACGATTATTTATTTTTGATTCTGGGGGGTGATGATAGAGGCTCGGGAAAGCGACGGCCGCTCTGCCTTACTTCTTGGACGATCAATATGTAGCCTTGGCTCGGGGAAGATCTACTTGGCGTTGACGAAGAAACGCTCTTCTTGCTCTCCTCGGAATGCTCTCCTGACTTCTCTCTCTCTCTGTGATTATCAAGAAGAAAGGGGGAGCTCTCTCTGTGTAGATCTCTCTCTTCTTCCTTTTTTATTCTTTTGTTGCCGACCTCTCCTCTCTCTCCCTGTGTATTCTCTCTCTGACTCTGTATATTTTTTATTCTTTTTGTTGCCGGCCTCTCCTCTCTTCTTCTTCCTTTTTTTTATTCTTTTGTTGCCGACCTCTCCTCTCTCTCTCCTTTTTTTCAAAGGAATGATGCTGGCTATTTATAAGAGTGGGGGGTGATCATTAGGATTTGCTAATGATTATCTGTTTGGAATGTCGACGCTCCTTCATTCTATCTGAACCCTTGATCCTGATTACAGTGAATCTCGGCCATTAACGCGGATAGCATCGTATCTCATGAGCAATTAATGCTAGCCATTTTAAATCCTCGTGATTGATTATGCCAATGTCTGATTGCTCGCCACGTGTCCCATTAGCTTGATGATAAATGATATGCCCTGATCTCAGTAATTATGACGATGATGTCAAATATATTTGTTGAGATTCGGTTAAATCTCTTATTGATCCCATACCACGTATCTTAATTGTGAGTCCTGTCAGAGCCGCATAGGAATGACTATCCTCGAACCGCAGAGAGATACTCTTTGTAAGCCGCATAGGACGATGCTTTATCGAGCCGCATATGCGTAATCTTTGTGAGCCGCATGAGCTGGTGTCATATTGGACCGCAGGGAATGTGTTCCCAGGGAGCCGCATGAGCTAGCGTTGTATCGAACCGCATGGAATGGGTTCTCAGGGAGCCGCATATGACTGATTGCCACGTGGCAATCTGGGACTTCTGACAGATTTGGTCAGAGATTTTCTTCTTTTCCCGAGGAGTCAGTCATTATGGCAAGGCCATTATAAAACTTTATGTCAGGGCCGCCACAGTGAATCGTGCTGGAGCAATAAATGAGGCCACTACTCAAACGACCAGCTGTAGGAAAGGATCACACATGGCGTCCATCGAGCCGCATATGCCTTGCTGAACCGCATACGCTCCTGAGCCGCATGCGATTGAGAGTCTTCTTTGAACCGCATAGGGCCGCTCCTGGGTGGGCCGCATAAGCTTCTTACTCAGAGCCGCATGGATCATTATTCCAATATTTTCCATGCTTCTACAGGACCCCCTTCAAAGTTTCCAAATTGCAAATTTGGAACACTTTGAATAAGAAGCATGGAAAGTAGATTTGTTTAGGTGTGGTAATCCAATCAGAGGTAGCATGGACGTGATAGGTTTGGGTACTTTTGCTGGAGATTTTATGTGGACTTATCATCCTTGGCGTACCTTGGTTTTAGGTACGGATAATAAGTTGAGAGAGGAAACCATCATATTTACTCAGAGGTGGTATGAATGTGGTAAATATAAGGTTGATGGTAGAGCTTTCCTACTCAGAGGTGATATGGACATGGTAGGAGTGAACTCGAATGAGGATACATAGAACAACTCAGAGGTGCTATTAACGTGGAAGTTCTATGCATTGGGTGAAAGAATGCTATGGAACAGCTGGGCTCCGAAAGTATGTAATGATGAGGAAAGATGTGGATGTACTAAGGAACCTAGTACGACATTTGTGGTCAGCAGAGGACATTTGTGGGCCTATTATCCTTGGCATACCTTGGTTTTAGGTACGGATAATAAGTTTGATAGGGATACCTAGAACAACTCCGCGGTAAGGCGGATATGGAGGTTCTTGGTATCGGGCGAAAGAATGCCATGGAGCAGTGATCAGTTTTCTATTTTCTTTCACTGTTTTTCTTTTTTTTTTGTCAAGGGATGTGATCCCAGATGATGTAGTACTTCGAATCTTGAATAAATGAGCATGTTTCAACTCATCTTCTCTTTCTTGCACTTGCGGTGTTTATGGAATTTGGACTTGCTGGGGGATTTATTTGTGGACCTGTTATCCTAGGCGTACCTTGGTTTTAGGTACGGATAATAGTTTAGATAGGATGTCCGGACAGCCACGGCAAAGTGGTCATGGATGTTCTCGATACTGGGGGAAGGAATGCCGTAGAGCAGCTGGGCTCCCGGGGCATGGTAAGATGGTGGATTTATGCTAAGAAGCTTAGCGAATGAATATTTGTGGACCTATTACCCTTGGCGTACCCTAGTTCAGGATGCGGATAATGGGGTGAAAGGGAACCGATCACATTTGCTCAGAGGTTATGATGACATGGCAAACATGAAGGTTGTATCGTGAAATCTTCCTGCTCAGCGGTAATGAGAACATGGCAGAAGAGACTTTACGGAAGCTATTTGTGGTCAACAGAGGACATTTGTGGTCAACAGAGGACATTTGTGGTCAACAGAGGATATTTGTGGTCAATAGAGGACATTTGTGGACCTATTATCCTTGTCGTACTCCGGTTGTGGGTACAGATAATAGGTTAAAAGAGGACCAACATACTTGCTCAGAGGTAATGTGGACATGGCAAATATGACGATTTCTTCGACGGAGACTTCCCACTCAGAGGTAGTGAGGACATGGCAGGAGTGGGCTCAATGAAGATTGGGTACAAAGAACGACTCAGAGGTAGGAGAACGTGGAAGTTCTATACGAGGGGGCGGTTTGTTTTTGGTGGAAGTGAAGACGACTCAGAGGTAATGAGGACATGGTCGTTTCGGAAATTGGTAGATCGACTACCCTTTTTGTGCACTGGGAGTGCGGGTAGTGAATCCTGAGGGAGGATCTCTGCCAGAAAGAAAGTTCAGAGGTATAATCATACTTGACTTACTATCTGAAAGAGTGACCAGAATGTAAGTTCAGAGGCACCAGCTGGTACAAAACTTGGTAATTTGGACTATTGAGGGAGTGAGAGTTCAGCGGCACTAGCGGGTGCATGGCTCGATAATCTGAAATAGGGTGGATGAGAGTTCAGTGGTACTAAAGGGGTATATGACTCGATAATCTGGAGAATGATAGATGAGAGTTCAGTGGTACTAAAGGGGTACATGACTCGATAATCTGGAGAATGATGGATGAGAGTTTAGTGGTACTAAAGGAGTACATGACTTGATAATCTGGAGAATGATGGATGAGAGTTCAGTGGTACTAAAGGAGTACATGACTCGATAATCTGAAGAATGATGGATGAGAGTTTAGTGGTACTAAAGGAGTACATGACTCGATAATCTGGAGAATGATGGATGAGAGTTCAGTGGTATTAAAGGAGTACATGACTCGATAATCTGGAGAATGATGTTCAAACATAGTATTTCTTCAGGAACTTGCCGTTGACGGACAATATGAGCAAAACTCCGTTCTGCTTAGCGAGGCGGTAGGCACCGTTGGAGAACACGGTCTCGATGACAAATGGACCTTCCCATTTTGGCTGGAACTTACCGGTGGTCTTGTGAGTCATGACCATCGGCCTCCGGACTGCCAGAACAAGATCACCCACTTGGAATGTTCTGATTTTAACTTTCATGTTGAAGGCTCCGGAGATGCGTGCTTGGTATAGCTCGATCCTTTGCTGAGCTAGGAGGCACTTTTCATCTAAAGCCTCCAACTCTTGTAGTCGTCGTCGGTAGTTATCATCCGTCGTCAATTGATAAGTGAGGGCGACGCGGAGTGAGGGGATCTGAGTCTCCAAAGGGAGGACTGCCTCGCTCCCGTACACCAGAGAGAATGGTGTATTCCTGGTGGCTGTTCGAACCGTGGTGCGATAATCCCATAAGCACTCGCCGAGCTTCTCGTTCCAGTCGCGTTTGTTGGAGGAGACGAACTTCTTGAGGAGCTTGATGATTGTCTTGTTGAATGCCTCTGCCAACCCGTTTGCTGCCGGGTTGTATGGTGTCGAAGCGACATTCTGAATGCGGTGCTTATCGCAGAATCGGTAGAATATATGGCTTATAAACTGTGGACCATTATCATGGATGATTTTTCGTGGTAGTCCGAAGCGGTAGATAACGTGATGCTTAAGGAAGCTGATCACGTTTGAAGTTTTAACTTCTGCGAGTGGGACGGCTTCCGCCCACTTGGAGAAATAATCAGTGATCGTAAGTATGAAGCGATGTCCTCGGGAGGAAGGTGGGGTGAATGGACCAATGATATCCATCTCCCATGCTTCGAATAGCCAGGATGCCACCGTTGGATGCAGGAACTCGGATGGTTGGTAAATAAAATTCGCGTGGACTTGGCAGGCCTTGCATTTTCTGGCATAATCTATCGCATCTGCCACCATCGTGGGCCAGTAGTAGCCCATCCGGCGAAGGCGGTCCTGTAGCTTAGGGCCGGGTTGATGGGCCCCACAGACACCATCGTGAGCTTCTCGTACAGCTTCTGTAGCTTCCGCGTTCGACAAGCACCGGAGCAATAATCCATCGTAGGAGCGGCGATACAACATTTTCGTCTTTGTATCGTAGAAGAATCTGAGAGAACGTCGCCTGATAGAGGTAGCTTCTTTTGGATTCTCTGGGAGGATGTCGTATACGACGAAGTCGATGAACGGCTGTCTCCAGTCCGGTGTGTCATCGACCGTCTGGGCGGAATAACTTGCCATGGCTTGAACGTTGTTTTTGGGGCAGACCAGCTCATGGCCGATTACATCGACCAAATGATGAGAGTGATTTGGCACTGCTAGGGAAGCAGCCAGGCCTGCTAGGGCATCAGCTTCGATATTTTGGAGTCTGGGGACGTGCTCGATGAAGAATCCCTCGAATGATGAGATAATGTTGATCGCAATTTGATGGTAGGGGATCATGTCTTCATGGCGAACCTCGTATGAGCCCCTGATCTGATTGACGATTAGTTGGGAGTCGCCGTATGCTTCAAGGTATTCTACCCCCAGCTCTTTTGCAAGTTGGAGGCCAATGACCAGAGCATTATATTCGGCCATATTGTTGGAGCAGGGTTCCGTGAGAGAGTAGGCGCGATTGATCACCAGCCCAGTAGGAGAAATTAATACCACTCCGACCCCGACGACGATATTTCCCTTGGGTCCGGTCCTTGAGGCGCCATCGAAGAACATTCGCCATATGTTATCGTGGATGGCTGTATTCGAATCGGCGACCTCGTCTGGGATCTCTTCATAGATTCTGGATGACTCCGATCCTGGGTGGGCTGCCAAAAAGTCTGCTAGGGCTTGACCCTTAACAGCCTTTTGCGGGACGAAAATCATATGATAGGGGGACAGCAATATTGCCCATGTGGCGAGTCAAGAGCTGAGGGCCCCTGGTTTAGTCATGAGGACTCTGAGGGGGTTGACTCGCGAGATCACATGTATGGTTTGTCCTGTGACATAGTGCCGCGTCTTTTGAATAGCGAATACCAGGGCGAGACACTCCTTCTCTACGGCGGTGTATCGATGTTCTGGCCCGATCATCATTCGGCTGAGATAATATATGGCCTGCTCGTGGCCTGCATCGTTATTTTGTGCTAGCAGGGCACCAAGGGAGTGTTCTATCGCTCGTACGTAGAGCAGGAATGGTTTTCCGGGGACCGGGGCCACCAGGACTGGGGGATTCGACAAATATTCTTTGATGTCGTCGAAAGCACGCTGGCATTCCTCGTCCCATACGAATGAGACTCCCTTCTTCATGAGGTATGTGAACGGTCGGCATCGCCCGGAGAGGTTGGAAATGAACCTCCTGATGTAAGCTAGCCTCCCTTGGAGGCCTCTGAGTTCGCGGTAGGGGCCGTTATCTCGGAAGGATTATTGCCCTGGTTTGGTGCCGCTGAATTTGAATCTACGTTGATTGCGGGACCCGTGCTTGTCTGGCCAGGTGTCACTCCCTGCAGAGTAGGAAGTGCCGCTTTGATCTCGTCTACAGACTTGACCAAGGCATGCAATATGGCCTCCAGCGTGTCGATGCGCTGGCGATCGCTGGAACCGCCTTGATTGCTATCTGTCATGAATACCGTCTTCACATGAGGAGTGACGGAGGGAGTGGTGGAGGATGTACCCTCCGAGTCGTACCCATGCGTCGAGAAATCATCTGGATATGTGGGGATGTTCTCTTCAGGTTCGGACTCGGAAGGAACACTACCCCCAGCTTCGGAGCTTGCTTCGTCTAGAGAATCATGGATGTCCTCGGGGACATCAGCATCTGTTGTACCCGATGGGAGGGTTGTTTCTCGGGGTTCGTCTCCTTGAAACATTAGATTATTGTGGACGTTCGGATGAGTACTACCCCCAGCTCCTACGACCCCCAGGGTCGGGGACGATGAGTCTCCTGTTGCAGCAGATTTTGTCTTCGAACGGGTGTGTTGGTATACTCCGGTGGAGGGTAACCGTTTAGCCGACAACTTCTTAGCTGTAGTGGCTGATATCTTTGGACTGGAGATGCTTGTCTTCTTCTCTCTCCCCTCGGCGGGGACCTTCTGAGCGGAATTACAGGAGACAACAGGAGGTGCCTCATCTTCTGAGTTCGGATGCTGTAGTCTGTGGAAGACGGACGGACGATCTTCCGTCACTGCCGCGTTGTTGCAGCAGCAGTTGACGATGATCTGGGTGCAGTGACGTCTATGTGAGGATTCTTTGCACGCCGAGGCTCCTTCTCTTTCCTTGCGCTTGTGGAGGATCGCCTCACGCAGGTCAGAGGAACCACTCTGTCCGTTCGCCGCCGGGGATTGGACTTGAGCAGTTCTGTACAACTTCCCATCAGAGGCCCGTATGATAATCAGCGGGACGCCCTGATAGTCAGAGGTTGGGGCAGCTGTCTGGGCTTGATGAGCCCGCGCTGCCCTAGACTTCTTCTTTCTAGCACTCGTGGGTGCATAATAGGAAGAGTCCAAGTTGAACATCACAGAGTCTGGCTTATCATTCAGAGAGTCATCAGGGTTCGGATCGTACGAGAGACGGTCGAAAACTGATCGAGAGGAGCATGGAGCAGATGCTATACGGCTGGGAGCGGAAACCGTGCAGGCTGTCTGCATGCGGTTGTCTTCTGTCGTCGGACGAGTTCTTATGCGGCTAGGGGTCACGACCGTGCAGGCTGGCCGCATGCGGTTGGCATCTGTGGCCGCATGGGTTTTCTGCAAACGATTGACTTTACTGGCCGTATGAGTCTCATCCATGCTGTCGGGAACTGTAGTCGCATAAGTTATACGGCTGACAGAAGTAGCCGCATGAGTTTTCTTCATACGATTGGCGGATGTAGCCGCATGGGCTTTCTCCTTGCGGCTAATATTCTTCTGCGGTTCGGTCCGCGTAGAGTCCCTCTTTGTTCCTGCAAGTCCAACATCATAATGTTTTCTTCTGCCGGACTTGGGGACAGCAGAGTTGTCTACGACCTGAAGTGGGACCGCAGGAGAATCCTTCTCGCCGTCTTGAGCAGCAGAGGGCATCCCATCGAGGGCTTGAGGAGAAGCAAATGACTTTGGTCTCCATTCTTTGCGAGCCTTCGTGGTGCGGGTGCGCTTCTGGGCCGGGCCAGCACTGCCTTTAGAGAGCATCTCTTCGAACGCCTGTTGGTCGAAGCGGACGACCATCTTCTTTTGTGTGGAGCCAAGTTTGGCTGCATCTAATTGCGTCACCAACTCCTCAGCCGTGGAGAAGTTATTCTCCAGCAGAGTCGCCATCGTGTTTGCCATTGATTGTAAAAGAACAGAACAATTATCGGAGGACTGAACTTAGACTCACAATACAAACTCGCTCGTACAAAGAAAGCCTAGGGACGAAAACCTAGGTACAGCAGACTAAGTACGATTATTTATTTTTGATTCTGGGGGTGACGATAGAGGCTCGGGAAAGCGACGGTCGCTCTGCCTTACTCCTTGGACGATCAGTATGTAGCCTTGGCTCGGGGAAGATCTGCTTGGCGTTGACGAAGAAACGCTCTTCTTGCTCTCCTCGGATTGCTCTCCTGACTTCTCTCTCTCTGTGATTATCAAGAAGAAAGGGGGAGCTCTCTCTGTGTAGATCTCTCTCTTCTTCCTTTTTTATTCTTTTGTTGCCGACCTCTCCTCTCTCTCCCTGTGTATTCTCTCTCTGACTATGTATATTTTTTATTCTTTTTGTTGCCGGCCTCTCCTCTCTTCTTCTTCCTTTTTTTTATTCTTTTGTTGCCGACCTCTCCTCTCTCTCTCCTTTTTTTTTTCAAGGGAATGATGCTGGCTATTTATAAGAGTGGAGGGTGATCATTAGGGTTTGCTAATGATTATCTGTTTGGAATGTCGGTGCTCCTTCATTCTATCTGAACCCTTGATCCTGATTATAGTGAATCTCGGCCACTAACGCGGATAGCATCGTATCTCATGAGCAATTAATGCTAGCCGTTTTAAATCCTCGTGATTGATTATGCCAATGTCTGATTGCTCGCCACGTGTCCCATTAGTTTGATGATAAATGATATGCCCTGATCTCAGTAATTATGACGATGATGTCAAATATATTTGTTGAGATTCGGTTAAATCTCTTATTGATCCCATGCCACGTGTCTTAATTGTGAGTCCTGTCAGAGCCGCATAGGATTGACTATCCTCGAACCGCAGAGAGATACTCTTTGTAAGCCGCATAGGACGATGCTTCATCGAGCCGCATATGCGTAATCTTTGTGAGCCGCATGAGCTGGTGTCGTATTGGGCCGCAGGGAATGTGTTCCCAGGAAGCCGCATGAGCTAGCGTTATATCGAACCGCATGGAACGGGTTCTCAGGGAGCCGCATATGACTGATTGCCACGTGGCAATCTGGGACTTCTGACGGATTTGGTCAGAGATTTTCTTCTTTTCCCGAGGAGTCAGTCATTATGGCAAGGCCATTATGAAACTTTATGTCAGGGCCGCCACAGTGAATCGTGCTGGAGCAATAAATGAGGCCACTACTCAAACGACCAGCTGTAGGGAAGGATCACACATGGCGTCCATCGAGTCGCATATGCCTTGCTGAACCGCATACGCTCCTGAGCCGCATGCGATTGAGAGTCTTCTTTGAACCGCATAGGGCCGCTCCTGGGTGGGCCGCATAAGCTTCTTACTCAGAGCCGCATGGATCATTATTCCAATATTTTCCATGCTTCTACAGGAACGCTTTAAAATTTTCCCAAATTATAGATTTTCTCCTTGGCCGGTATACGGACGGTGTACCGGAGTATACCGACGGCATACCGCTCGGACAGATTTTCCACATTTTAGATATTTTCGATTTCAGATATTTTCGTGAATAATGTTTTCGATATTTTCATGAATAGTGTTTTGGATATTTTGATGAATAGTATATAAATATTTTCGTGAATAGTGTAGATGCATTCTATTATCCAATGGACAATTAGTTTTCTTTCAATGGCTAGGATTGACCTAGAATGTGACATGGATCACGATCCAACGGCTAAGATTAATTCCTCTTCTATATATATCCTTTGAGTTTCTCTCTCCTCTCTCTTTTCTTTCCTTCACCATTTCTACTTCACTCTCTTCTCTCTTCCTCAAGCTTAGGAAGGCTTGGCCTTGAGGCCTAGAGTGTGGTTTCGGAACCCCTCTTGGTGGTGGAGTAGAAGATTAGGCTCGGTTGCTAAAACCTAGGCAAGTACATCTTGCTCAAAAGTGACATGACCATGCTATATTTTTGTTTTCCATAGAAATTAAAGTTTTATTGTTCTATAATATGCTCCTCTAAATTGTTAACATGTTTAATATATAGCACTTTTGAATTTGATCGACAATATTGCGTAGATTTGAGTTTCTAGATATGATTTTCGGGTATTTTGAGGTATTGATCTATCAAATGTTTTAATTTTTGAAAACTAATACTTCCATGTTGTTGAAAATTCAATTATATGCAATTTTAACTTTTGAATGTCCGAATTTCGATTTAAAATAAAGTTTTTATGGCCGAAACAAGTTTTGGCAAAAATCTGGATTTTATTGCTGTTTGAAAAAATGGTATACCGTCGGTATACCGCAGTATGCCGCCAGTATACCGTAGTATAATGCCGGTATGCCGGTTTTTGCACCAGAAACCTTCTGTCTTTAGACCGGTATACCGCCGGTATACCGTAGTATACCGTCGGTATGCCATTTTATGCCGTTTTAGGTTGTTTTTGTCCGTTTTTGCCCATTTTTGTCCGGTTTTGATATTTTCTCGATTGTAATGGACTCTTAACATGATTAGATGATCTTGGATAGTTAAATAATGATTGTACACTCTATATACATGGTACATGCTTATGTTCACGTATTGTTCTATGTCCTGATTATAGATGGTGGCCTGTTATGGTGCACTCCAGATTACTATATATGTCTAGCTTGATTTAGTGGCTCATAGTAGAGCACTCATAACTTGATTTTCTTATTGATTTCTAGACCCGAGATATGAGTACATGTTCTTTCTTGACACCGTGGATATAGCTTGTTGAATGTTAATCTATTGCATCTTAGTGCGGGGATGTTCGTAAGTGATAACTTACGAATTATTCGTACATAACACACGTCATCTTAGGAAATTCTTGAGTGTCTACGACTTGAGAACTTGACATGAATATGATAAGGTAAATGCCTAGTAAATTCAAGTAGATAATTGTAGGAGAAAATTCGTACTACCAACCTCGAGCTCCAAGGGCCCCATAAGGCATGACTCAACCCTGCTAGGCAAGGGCTCCATGACCTACCAAGTTTGCGCGTATTGATATAAGATCGAGTCACATGTCGTGCCGGGTTACGGCACAGTCACTTATATGTTTTCTTTTACAAGTATATGATATGGTTGTTCATGTTACAAGTCTAGACACGTTTCATCTGTCATCAGTCTTGTTGGGCAATAGATGTACTACTCGTACCCCTAGACATCCGGGTATCTGCAGTCAGGTAGTTGCAAAAATCCTCAACTTGCATATTAGTAATTAGGATTGTGATAACCCTAGCTAGTTAATGATAGCAAGCCGTAGGTAATGATTGGCCGTGCACTTTTGATTGTGTGTTACCTTATATGCTCTTGTGTCGGTGAGTGGCCAGAGGCTAAGTTCTGCTAGGAAAAATATCTGTAACCCTGGTCCTTGTTTGATTTAAGGGTTGTAGCTCCGATTCCTAGTAGTTCCTAAACCCCTTGTTGCTCATCGGATTATTCTGTTTCATAGCTATATTGTTTAGTATTTCTATTTAGTCATTTATATTCTTGAGATACGTGCATTGGTACTGCACTAGTCTCGACCCGTATTTATTTACTTATGTCATTATGTTATTGTGTTGTTGTTGGGTTTATGTCGTTCACCTCGAGCTTTCTTGTGGTACTTGCTATTTGGGGCTGACCCCACTGGTTTTGTTTGGCCAGATTTACTGTTGGAGCCCGAGGATTCTTCCTACCTTTCTCTGGATGACCCGCCGCCTGCTTAGATCTGCGGTTGTTCCTCCTCGCGAGTGGGTTCCCTTTTTGTGCCGCTCGTGTTTTATTTCATTTTGGTGGTGTTAGCTAGGGCATGTGTTAGCCCTATTATTTTGAGACTTTCTCAGACTTTGGTCAACATGATGTATTATATTAAATCTAGACTGATATAGTGATCATGTATATTGGTACTTTGCTAGTGTAGCATTTTGTATTCACTAGCTTCACAATCATGTATGATATAGTATTTTGGGATGCCTCTTTACTTTTATATTTGATATACTCTTGATACTTGTTGTTGTTGGCTTGAAATAGGATTTGTTCGACTATAGGAGTCGTCAGTGGCATGCTAGAGTCTTCCCACTTGTCTTCTAGACAGCTTGATCGTATATTGGGGTACTGTCGTACTCTAATACACGTAGTTGGCTTTATTTCGCCCCTACTTTCCAGTATTCTGGTTCTGGGGCGTGACAGGGTTTTTTGGTGGCCCATGCAGGTCTATCTTCAGACTTGTGGGGGATTCATCTTGTTAGAATCTGAATCCTATATTTGTCTTCATTTGATCTCCTTTTGCTAATCACATTCTCGTTTTCCTTGAACTGTAACATGATTGACATATCCTTGTTCTGTTCCTTTCTATTATTGATATCTCGTATCCTTATCTTTCAGGGACACACCGCCTACTTCTTCTTTCGAAGGTTCAGTTGCTCTGCCGTCTCAGGCAGCTCAGAAGGAAGGTCATGATCAGACCCCTCCTTTGCAGAATCAGAATCTCGCATAATTTCAACATCCGTCGGCAGCTCAGTCTGTTCCTGTTCAGTCAGTTCAGCTAGCTCCGTCAGTCCCTTCAGTACAGCCAGCCCAAGTAGACTAGTGTTCCCTACTCGAGATGATACGGGGCATGATGGAGGCACAATAACAGCAACATCAGAATCAGCTTCAGATCCAGCAGTAGGTGGTTCAGTTGTGCCAGCAGTTGCAGCAGGGCCAGGACCATACCAACAACACCCTCTGCCAGGGCGTTACCGTAGCTTTGGAGGCGAGTAGTCATCGTGGTCACAACTCAGCATTCGACTTTAGTCGCCTACGTCCAGCTCAGTTCTTCGACACCGAAGATGCAGTATCAGCCGATTCTTGGCTTCAGGACACCGATGCCATTTTGGAGGCAGCAAGGACTCCAGCAGAAGATAGGGTAGCAGTGGTGAAGCTATAGTTATCCGACATTGCCCGCGACTGGTGGGTAGCACAGGAGATGGGGCTTCCTAGGCCTATTAGTTGAAAGACATTTCGGAAGCACTTCCAGGAGAAGTTCTTCCACACCTCAGCCAAGTTCCAGCTCCAGCTATAGTTCATCAACCTTCTTCAGCCGACGAGGACTGTAGATCAGTATGCGACAGAGTTCTGTAGGCTTAGTCGATTTGCATCATACATGGTGGCTTCTGATGGTGATATAGCTCAGAGGTTTGAGCAGGGCTTGCACTTGGAGCTTCAGCAGCTCATAGTAGGCCATTTTTATGACACCTTTGATACAGTACTGAAAGCAGCTAGATCCTTGGGATGATCAGTCAGAGGATAGCAGATAGGATCGGAGGTCAGAAAAGGTTATACTGGACTATGAGGGGCATTACTATTCAGTCCTCAGCTCCAGCTCCAGCAGTCAGAGCTCCAGATCATCGACCTCCTCGTCAGACAGTATCATCAGCTCCGACAGTGGCATCAGTATAGCAGTCCAGGCTGTCAGGTCAGCCAGGATGTAATTATTGTGGAAAGCCAGGACACCAGAGCCTAGTGTAGGAGGGCCAATCATCAGTGTCTCAGGTGTGGTGCGTCTGACCATATGATTGGGTCTTGTCCACTATTACGTCCAGAGGGTTCATCATTTGCCCCAGTGCCATTGGCGATCGAGAGGGCACCAGCAGAGTCAGCTCGATCCTATGTTCAGCGCCCACTTTCGATGCAGTCCCATCAGTTTCAGCACCAGCGTCCAGCATAGTATGCCCAAGCCCTGCGGGCAGGACCGAGCCAACAGCAGACTACACGAGTACCCGTAAAGCTTGGGCAGGCTTTCAACATGAGCTTGCAGGAGCTGTTGGCCGAGGGCGATCATATTGTAGGTAAGATTTTGAGTAATCCTTCAGTTTATCTTACTCTTGGGTTTTGTTGACGGTCTTGTATTCCACATACATTTAGAGTACAATGGTCGCCTCGACATATTCGGCGAGTGAATGCGAGTTTCTCGTACCACTCATTTTCCTCCGTATCTCGTGATACACGATATCTATCATGTATCCTGACTACGTAGGTGCATCCTGGATTAGAGTCATGTCTTCGACTGAGTCGTTGGTACTGACTTACTTCGAAACTTGACCCTTGTCCACTTTGTAAGTTAGCGTTGGCAAACGAGGACGAATCCCTACTCAATGACTCAGGGGTATATTATTCCATATGCCTCCTTTTCTTGTATTATATATGTATGTATTTATTATTTTTTGCATTTATTTAAATTCTGTATCTCAAATATCACTTGTACACGGGATGTTTTCTTTCGATGTGTTATAATTTTACATTGTTTTAGCATGTGTATTTTTTGCTCGACTGGCTTTAGGAAATTCCGAGGACGGATTTTTTCTAAGTTGTGGAGAGTTGTGACACTCGTCTCACAGTATCGGTATTTATATACGGATACGTATTTTGTATTGTATTTCGTATTTTCTCGATTTTCGGAACGCTTTAAAATTTTTCCAAATTATAGATTTTCTCCTTGGCCGGTATATCGACGGTGTACCGGAGTATACCGACGGCATACCGCTCGGACAGATTTTCCACATTTTAGATATTTTCGATTTCAGATATTTTTGTGAATAGTGTTTCTGATATTTTCATGAATAGTATTTTGGATATTTTGATGAATAGTATATAGATATTTTCGTGAATAGTGTAGATGCATTCTATTATCCAATGGACAATTGGTTTTCTTTCAATTGCTAGAATTGACCTAGAATGTGACATGGATCACGATCCAACGGCTAAGATTAATTTCCCCTTCTATATATATCCTATGAGTTTCTCTCTCCTCTCTCTTTTCTTTCCTTCACCATTTCTCCTTCACTCTCTTCTCTCTTCCTCAAGCTTAGGAAGGCTTGGCCTTGAGGCCTAAAGTGTGGTTTCGGAACCCCTCTTGGTGATGGAGTAGAAGATTAGGCTCGGTTGCTAAAACCTAGACAAGTACATCTTGCTCAAAAGTGACATGACCATGCTATATTTTTGTTTTCCATAGAAATTAAAGTTTTATTGTTCTATAATATGTCCTCTAAATTGTTAACATGTTTAATATATAGCACTTTTGGTTTTGATCGACAATATTGCGTAGATCTGAGTTTCTAGATATAATTTTCGAGTATTTTGAGGTATTGATCTATCAAATGTTTTAATTTGTGAAAACTAATACTTCCATGTTGTTGGAAATTCAATTCTATGCAATTTTGACTTTTAAAAGTCCGAATTTCGATTTAAAATAAAGTTTTTATGGCCGAAACAAGTTTTGACAAAAATCTGGATTTTATTGCTGTTTGGAAAAATGGTATACCGCCGGTATACCACAGTATACCGCCGGTATGCCGTTTAGGCTGTTTTTGTCCGTTTTTGCCCATTTTTGTCCGTTTTTGATATTTTCTCGATTGTAATGGACTCTTAACATGATTAGATGACCTTGGATAGTTAAAGAATGATTGTACAATCTATATACATGGTACATGCTTATGTTCATGTATTGTTCTATGTCATGATTATAGATAGTGGCCTGTTATGGTGCACTCCAGATTACTCTATATGTCTAGCTCGATTTAGTGGCTCGTAGTAGCGCACTCATGACTTGATTTTCTTATTGATTTCTAGACCCGAGATATGAGTATAAGTTCTTTCTTGACACCGTGGATATAGCTTGTTGAATGTTAATCTATTGCATCTTAGCACTGGACAATCGAGTGTGAGTATTATTCCGTGTATCACGTGATGTTAGTACAGAGATGTTCGTAAGTGATAACTTAGAAATTACTTGTACATAACACACGTCATCTTAGGAGATTCTTGAGTGTCCACGACTTGAGAAATTGACATGAATATGATAAGGTAAATGACTAATAAATTCAAGTAGTTCTTTGTAGGAGAAAATTCGCACTACCAACCCCAAGCTCCAAGGGCCCCATGAGGCATGGCTCAACCCTGCTAGGCAAGGGCTCCATGACCTACCAAGTTTGCGCGTATTGATATACGATCGAGTCACATGTCGTGCCGGGTTGCGGCACAGTCAGTTATATGTTTTATTTTACAAGTATATGATATGGTTGTTCATGTTACAAGTCTAGACACGTTTCATCTGCCAGCAGTCTTGTTGGGCAATAGATGTACTACTCGTACCCCTGGGCATCCAGGTATCTGCAGTCAGGTAGTTGCGAAAATTCTCAACTTGTATATTAGTAATTAGGATTGTGATAACCCTAGCTAGTTAATGATAGCAAGCCGTAGGTAATGATTTGTCGTACACTTTTGATTGTGTGTTACCTTATATGCTCTTGTGTCGGTGAGTGGCCAGAGGCTAAGTTCTGCTAGGGAAAAGATCTGTAACCCCGTCCCTGTTTGGTTTAAGGGTTGTAGCTCCGATTCCTAGTATTTCCTAAACCCCTTGTTGCTCATCGGATTATTCTGTTCCATAGCTATATTGTTCAGTATTTCTATTTAGTCATTTATATTCTTGAGATACGTACATTGGTACCGCTCTAGTCTCGACCCGTATTTATTTACTTATGTTATTATGTTATTGTGTTGTTGTTGGGTTTATGTCGTTCACCTCGAGCTTTCTTGTGGTACTTGCTATTTGGGGCTGACCCTACTGGTTTTGTTTGACCAGATTTACCGCTGGAGCCGGAGGATTCTCCCTACCTTTCTCTGGATGACCCGCCGCCTGCTTAGATCTGCGGTTGTTCCTCCTCGCGAGTGGGTTCCCTTTTTGTGCCGCTCGTGTTTCATTTCATTTTGGTGGTGTTAGCTAGGGCATGTGTTAGCCCTATTATTTTGAGACTTTCTCAGACTTCGGTCAGCATGATATATTATATTAGATCTAGACTGATATAGTGATCATGTATATTGGTACTTTGCTAGTGTAGCATTTTGTATTCACTAGCTTCATGATCATGTATGATATAGTATTTTGGGACGCCTCTTTACTTTCATATTTGATATACTCTTGATACTTGTTGTTGTTGGATTGAGATAGGATTTGTTCGACCATAGGAGTCGTCAGTGGCATGCTAGAGTCTTTCCACTTGTCTTCTAGACAGCTTTGATCGTATATTGGGGTACTGGCGTACTCTAATACACGTAGCTGGCTTTGTTTCGCCCCTACTTTCCAGTATTTTGGTTCTGGGGCATGACAATATCGAAGAGATACCTCAATGTTCGACGAAATGTCCCTTAGGACTTTTTGTTCTCTATTTTCAGTATAAATTATATTTTTGTAAAGCTAATTATGTGAAGATTGATTCTGTAAATGACTGAGTTGATTTTGTGTTGGTTTACTCTGTCAAAATGGACACAGGGATACTTGCTGGACACTGTACACGGGAAACAGTGTTCTTCTGCTGCTCCCTTGTCCAAACACACTGGACACAACACAATTTTGGGTGCCACCTATTGGGTTGGGTAAGGGCAGTGACTGACACATGGCACGTGAAGTTTGGAGTGGATTGGTGTTGTGTGCGTGGAGTTATTCGACTCACAAGTGTCAGTCGAGCTCGAACACACAGTTTTGACACTGGGTTCTTGGCTAACTGTTTGACACCACTTGGACACATTTTTGGACACTCTGACACCATGGACACCTAGACACTTGTGGGTGACACCATGTTGACACATTAGTTACATAATTGCCATGCAAACACTTGCCCATTCACTGCTCGACACACACGCGCATACATATTTCCTTCATATTTCTGTTACTGTTTTCACTGGCACTCTTGACACACTGTATGATACGTTTTAGACATGGTTTGGACACCTTGTTGACACTTGTATTACTGCACACAATGACACATCACTTCACTCTTTGGCATTCCCTGTTGACAGTATACTGTGACACTCGAATACCCTATATTTTTGATACTTTTCTGATACACTGTCTTATTTTGATACCATGTATTATACACTATTTGACGCTTGTGTGTATACACACACCTCCTAACATGTGACACATGACACACATTGCTTGGACACAGTTTGACACTTGGGTTTACACTATGATATGGCCATTCGATACCCTATCCAGGTGTCATGTGTCAAAATGACAATATGTTAAAATTGATAATTGTTGTGCTTCAAAAATCAAGTAAAGTACAACTCTAGTAATATTGACTATAAAATATAATTTAATATTAAATATCCATATTAAATAAATATAAATAATTAGGAAGTAATATCCAAAAATTTGGGGGCTTACAACTACTGCTGTTACTTTACTACATGCTACATGCTGCCTACTACAGTAGTAATCACTACTGCAACTACCCTGTTGGCTAACTGCTGACACAGCTAAAATGCCGCCCATTTCTATTGCTGCTAGAAGACTATATACTGCTGCCACTAATTCTTCTTCTACTATATGCTGCTGCCAAAGGCAGCAACTACTGCACATAATTAGCTACTGCACATTCACTATTTTAACACAAATTCTTGCACACCACACATTCTCTGATACACTCGACATCTTCACATACACTTGATTCATTGATACTTGTCTGCACTTGACATCTATCCTTACCTACAGCATGCTGCAGACTCCCCTTTCATGTCAGTTTAATATGTTGCATTTGGGTTTAGTTATTTGGGATATGTATAATGTTTGATGTTGATGTGTATATACATATATATATGTCTGATGTTATCCAGGTTTGGTGTGGGTTTTAGTTCAGTTTTTGAGTTAGGGTTGAACCCAGTTTTCCTGAGATATATATGTATATGTTATCTATTTACATATATAGATGTATGGTTTGGCTTATATGTGATACATAGATATATTAGTTGAGATTGTTGGTATCTCAGTTTTCTGAGATGTATGTTATAGGCTATGTATCTCTAAGATGAGGTATATTGGGGTTACCTTCATATCTATATATGGTATTTATGAGCTTGAGATATATATATGTATAAGGTATATAGATTAGGCCTACGTATATATGTTATGTATTGGGAGGATATATGTACATGTATAGACATATGTTATAGGTTAGCTTGCCTTTACATATATACCATGTGTATATATGTTAAAGTGATTTGGTAACTTAGTAATCCTTAACCTAGGGTTGTGATACCTATAGATTGACCTAGACATTGACTAATATTGGCCCAATAGGCCTAGTTGAGCTTGTTGACTAGAGTTTGACCAAACTCGAGACTGTTGACCAAGTTAGCTTAGATGTTGACCTAGTTTGACTAGAAAGTTGACCAGAGTTGACCAAGAGTTGACCAAGAGTTGACTTTGACCTAGAATAACGTAGAATTTTGTAGATTGTATTGTAAACATCAGTTATCATATATTAAACACATTGTAACCTGTGTTGCTCTAAATAGGACTCAGTTACTCCGGTTCAGACATCTGTTCTCATCAGTCACTCAAGATATCAGGCGAGTACATGCTATGATCGTTTCATTCTTGATAGGACTTATATTCTTGTGCTAGACTACTTTACTTGATGTTGTCACGTTGTTATCATGGATTTGTACTATATAGATTTTTTTATTAGATATTATCCCCTTGTTGGGTGCATCAGATACTTCATGTCATGTGCTTTTCACGCACATCATGTATTTCTCGTACTCATGTTATTCATGTACACTCATGTGCTTTCATGTTCACATGTGCTTCATGTATAACCAAATCTCATATACGTAACATAACTTGACTAGATCCTTGTGTATTGATTGGGGTAGGGATGAGTAGAAGTGGTTATGTGATCAATTCCCAAGTAGTTTTGTCATGTACAACTCTGTTAACTTAGGCATGTGCAACTCAAACCGATTTCATAACCATCCTGTGCTCTAAATCACTTATATTCACTTACAGTTCTTATTTTCTATACAACCTTCATATACTCAGATTTATCTGCTTTTACTATTCATGTACATCTTTCTACAGTATTTCATGTATTTTATTCTATTGCATGTTCTACATTTCCTGCAATGTTATGAACTGTATGAGAGTTATGTATTCGATCATGTCCTGACTGGACCTGTTGAAAATATTACAGAGAACGAGGAAGATTTCTGCCCCACCTACTATAGAGCTGGTATAGATGACACTTGCGACTTGGACCCTCAGGAGGATCCAGCTTGTATTGAGGAGACTACCCTATTGCCTATGCTAGACTGTTAGGGCTTTATCTTACTTATTTATGTTGTCATTTTGAGATATATTATTTTAGATGTTGAGGTTTTAGTGTTGTTAAACACTTAGACTTATTTTCTTCTGGTTGTATCTCTCTTTTGAGGATTTCATATCTATCTTATCGTGCTATTATCCATCTTAGATTTATGATTGAGTTATACCTTCTGGGTTGTCCTCCGATTGTAGTGTATATTCTGTACAGGTACATTTATACTGTGTTAGATATTTGTGACCTAGGACATCATTCTACTGCCGATACTGCGACATAGGCTGGTCGTACCCCCGGTCTCTTGCCCTTACACTGGGTGCGGGTCATGACACGTTTTTAGTGGTGGCCCATGCAGGTCTATAGTTCTGAGTTATATCTCAGTTTGTAGTGGTACTCGAACTAGAGTATCACTACAACCTGTAGTAGGATATAGGATATAAATTTTAAGGTACTCAATCACATTTAGAAAAAAACTCTTATCTAATTTCTGCTATCCAAATTCTTGCTGATAATTACCTTCATTTGAAATAAACTATCCTTCTTTGATTATATCGCTTCTGCTCAGTATTGATTTCCTTGTTTGATCTGTCTTCAAGATGGTGGAGACACGATTGCATCGCTCCAGCCCAGGAGATACTACTGAGAGGTCTACCACCTCTCGTCCGATTCGTTAGGGCCCTGGCACCATAGCTCCCCTCGTTCCTACTCATGTAGAAGCGTCTACAACATTTGGGGGTGCACCTCCACCTGTTCGGAGGCCTACCCCGGAGATTCCAGATGTACTTCAGCCGCTACCACCTTCGGGATCAATTGATGTAGCACAGCTCTTCGCTTTCTTCTAAGAGATAATGGAGGCTCAGCAGCGCCAGTCTGCGGATATGAGACAGGGCATAGACAATGCCCATCAGCTTGCCATGACAGCAGTGGAGAGGGTGGCTATCCAGCCACATAGAGGCTAGATGCAGCAGCCGAGGGCTGAAAACATCTTAGATTTCTAGAAGATGCGGCCGAGAGACTTCAGGGGTATGGAGGGTATCCTATTTGCTGACGAATGGATCGAGCATATCGAGGAGATCTTCCGTCTTGCATAGATCCCAGCTAGGATACGGATTGAGGCAACGAGCAGCTAGATGCAAAATCTTGCCTGGATATGGTACCATACCTACCCTAGAGTTGGTGTTGAGGGGCAGGCATGGGAAGCTTTCAAGAAGCTTTTCAAGGAGAAGTTCTTTTTCGACACAGCACTTGTCGCCTTGGAGACGCAGTTCGATAACCTGGTTCAGGGGAACCAGACTGTAGAGGAATACGCTGGAGAGTTATACCGTCTGGGCAGATTTATGAAGGGCCTGAGCGAGTCAGCGAAGGGTAGGAGGTTCCGAAAGGGCTTGGTCAAGGAAGTCAAGTCGTTGGCCAAGAGCAACCGCGACGCCACTTTTAAGAAGATCTTGGCAGGGGCCATGGCAGCAGAGGATGACCTAGAGATGAAACTGAAAAGAGGTCGTGATACACATGGAGCTGGTAGCAGTACAGGTCCGGCCAAGAGGCCCTACTTCCAGCAGCAGCAACATCAGTATCAGGGAGAGGGTCGAGCGCCTTTCCAGCAGGCGCCTCAGCAGCAGAGACAGATTCAGCAAGCACCGAGGCAGCAGCAGGTCACCATTTGCCCCTTTTGTAAGAGGCCAGGGCACGAGTAGAACGACTGCAGGAAGAGGCTAGGCAAGTGCCTACTTTGTAGCTCAACAGAGCATCAGCTGAGGGATTGTCCCAAGTCTTCGGGACATATAGCTCAGGGAGCAGGAGCTAGGGCTCTGGCGGGCCAGCAAAAGGGACCTCCATTACAGACCCAACAGCAGAGGTTCGTTCAGCACCAGCAACAGGCTAGAGGAGGCCAGTAGGGGCGAGTTTTTGCCATGGCAGTTGAGGATTCAGAGGTAGTAGCAGATCTAATTGCAGGTTATGTTCTTCTCGAATCCATTTCCGCATTTACTTTGTTTGATTCTGGTGCTTCCTATAGTTTTTTGTTTGTATTATTTGCTATTAGACACCATCTTGCTTTTGAATCTTTACCTAGGACTTGCAAGATCATGACTGGGGGTGGTATTATCCTAGTCAGTGATATTTACAAGGATCGGAGAGTTATTTTGGAAGGCCGAGAGCTGGATATGAGTTTGCTCATAATGCCATTACCGAACGATGATATTGTACTCGGGATGGATTGGTTGAGCAGGCATCACGCTAGTATAGATTGTCGCGGAGGCAGAGTTCTTTTCAGATCGCCAGGAGAGCCAGAGTTCGAGTTCGCCAGGCGAGAGGTGGAGCAGAGCAGCGGAGTCTTCTGTGGAGCTTTTGTAGAGGAGCAGAGCGTGCCACATCCATTGATAGCTAAGTTCATAGATGTATTTCTAGAGGAGTTTCCAGGGTTACCTCCGGACAGAGATGTAGAGTTCTCTATAGATTTGGTGCCAGGCACAGAGCCGATATCTCAGCACGTCTATAGAGTGAACAACATCGAGCTGGTAGAGTTGAAGAAGCAGGTGGATGAGTTGCAGAACAAGAGCTTCATCCGATCAAGGTTTTTACCGTGGGTGCACTGGTACTCTTTGTGCCGAAGAAGGATAGGTCAATACGGATGTGTATCGACTACAGGGCTCTTAACAACCTCATGATCAATAACAAGTACCCGCTGTCGAGGATCGATGATCTGTTCAATCAGTTGAGCGTAGCGAAGGTATTTTCTAAAATTGATCTGAGGTCAGGTTACCATTAGGTAAAGGTAAAGAGGCAAGATATTTTGAAGACAACTTTTCGGACGCGGTATGGCCAGTTTGAGTTTATGGTGATGCCGTTTGGGTTAACCAATGCCCCGGCGGTATTCATGAATCTGATGAACAAGGTGTTTCATCAATATTTGGATAAGTTTGTGGTGATGTTCATTGATGACATCTGGTGTATTCGAAGACCCCAGAGGAGCACTTGAGACTAGTTCTGGAAACTCTCAAGAAGGAAGAGCTTTATGGCAAGCTTTTGAAGTGCGAGTTCTTCCTTGATCGAGTTGAGTTCCTAGGTCATGTTGTGATCGGGGATGGGATCTCATTCGACCCGAAGAAGATCACGGCAGTTGAGGCATGGACCGCTCCGAGTTCAGTTGTAGAGATCAGGAGTTTCCTGGGATTGGCAGGCTACTACAAGATGTTCATTTAGGATTTCTTCCGGGTTGTAGAGCCGTTGACTAGGCTAACCCAAAAGGATGCAGAGTTTGTTTGGTCAGAGGCGTGTCAGATCGCCTTCGATGAGTTAAAGAAGCGGTTGACGACAGCTCCAGTTCTGACATTGTCATTAGGATCAGGCGGGTTCACTATCTATAGTGACGCCTCAGGGAAGGGTCTGGGTTGTGTCTTGCAGCAACATGAGAAGGTGATTGCCTATGCTTCCAGGCAGTTAGGTCCGTATGAGAAAAACTACCCTACCTACAACTTGGAGTTAGCAGCAGTTATCTTTGCTCTTAAATTATGAAAACATTATCTATATGGAGAGCGAGTGGAGATCTTCACAGACCACAAAAGCTTGAAGTATGTGTCTACCCAAAAAGAGCTCAACATGAGGCAATGGAGATGGTTGGAGGATGAAGGACTTCGATATTTCATTACAGTACCATCCAGGGAAGGCCAACGTGGTTGTCGACGCCCTGAGCAGGTATCTAGTAGCCATGTGTTTGACGGCAGATCATCATTTCTTAGCAGATTTGGAGGGCCTGGGATCGAGGTGATAGTGTCAGGAGTTGAGATGCAGATGTGGGGACTGCAAATTCAGTCGGACTTGATGGAGAGGATCAAGACGACTCAGTTTGATGATGTAGCTCTGCAGAGTATCCGAGAGCAGGTTCTGGCAGGACTTCTAGATGAGTTCGTTATTGCAGAGGATAGCGTATTGAGGTACGGTTCCAGACTGTGTATGCCCAGTAGAGACCTTCGGGAGCAAGTTATGTAGGAGGCTCACCGTTCTCAGTATTCTATGCATCTAGGTGCTAACAAGATGTATATAGACCTGAAGGAGCATGTCTGATGGTATAGGATAAAGAGGGAGGTTGCACGCTTCCCAACCAGATGTTTTGTCTGTCAGCAGGTAAAGGCAGAAAGATAGAGGCCAGGAGGTTTGTTATACCATTGCCCATTCCGGAATGGAAGTGGGAGCACATCACGATAGATTTTTTTAGGATTGTCGTATACAATAGGAGGAAAATATACAATTTGGGTCATCGTAGACAGGTTGACCAAATCAGCCTACTTCTTGCCATTCAAAGTGGATTTGTCTACAGAAAGACTAGTAGAGATGTACGTGAAGAAAGATTGTCAAACTGCATGGAGTTCCCGTGAGCATCGTCTCGGATCGGGATAGTCACTTTACTTTCCACTTCTAGCAGAATCTGCAGACTAGTTTGGGCACTCAGCTCAAGTTTAGTACTGCTTACCACCCTCAGACAGACCGGCAGTCGGAGAGGACTATTCAGACTCTCGAGGACATGTTACGGACTTGTCATAGACTTTAGAGGTTCCTTGGAGGATCATTTGCACTTGGTGAGTTTTCCTACAATAACAGCTTCCAAGCTAGCATTAAGATGTCACAATTCGAGCGTTGTACGGGCGAAGATGTCATACTCCCTTTCATGGGATGACGTTGGAGAGAGAGCTTTATTGGGAGCTGAGATGGTTATGGATGCAGCCGAGAAGGTGAATCGCATCAGAGATCGACTTCGCTTGGCACATGATAGACAACGACATTGGGCCGATAGCCACCGAAGACCTTTGGAGTTTGAGGTATAGCTTAGATTAGGATTAGGATTTGTTTGATTTTGTGATTTTGATTTATCATATTTGATTGTTATAGTTAAGTTTGAGACCTTGTTTGTGCTAGGTTGGAGATATGGTGTTCTAGAGGATATCCCTGATACGAGGCACTATTTGCTTTGGTGGAGGTGGAAAGCTTAGCCCGCGTTTCATCAGACCTTTCGTTATATGCGAGAGAGTCAGTGTCGTGGCTTACAGGCTAGACTTGCCACCTGTATTGGAGGAAGTTCATAACGTGTTTCACGTGTCATAGTTGAGATGGTACGTGGCTGATCCCAGCTATATACTAGATCATTCCGAGATCGAGGTGGGCCCTACTCTTAGTTATTCTGCACAGCCTGTGGAGATTCTGGATCAACGGAAGAAGGTGTTGAGAAACCGGACTATACCCTTGGTTCGCATTGCGTGGATGCATCATTCTACAAGAGAGTCTACCTGGGAGAGGGAGGATGAGATGTGCGAGCGATACCCTTATCTTTTTCAGCCTTGAGGTCTGATTTCTATCCTTCTTATCTGTTTAGTTTCGTCTTTAATTTCGAGGATGAAATTATTTTAAGGATGGTAGATTTGTCACTACCACCTTTCTTGAATAAGGACATTTTCATAATTTTTGAATATTGGATTATTTTTGAATTTTATTTAATTAAAAATGTGCTAAGTGTTATATTAGGTCTAACCCTAGAATTACCTAATCTAGATGTTGATCATGACCTTAGAAACTTAGTTAGTAGAATTCAACTAGTTAACTAAGTTCTAAAATATCTAGATACTAAGTTAGAAGCAAGATATTTGTTGAAACCTTAGTCTAGTTTGCGCCTTTTCCTAAAAGGCTTGATTTACAACTTGAGAAGGCCTTTAAACTAAATTGGACCTAACCCGAATCCTAGAAACACCTAAGGCCGGCTAAGTATGAATCCCCCTACCTTTATAAGTGAACATTAGTCCCCTTTTGCCTCTTTTATTGCAAACTCTAACCCTAATTTGTGTTCTTCCCCAAATTGCCCCCTTTCATCAAATCACCTCCAAATTCAACCAAATTAATTGCATTGCACTCCTCTTGTGTAGAGGAGGTTCTATTGGCTTGCTATCAAGGATTGAAAGCAATCTGGCTATTGGATTTGTAGTGGGATCTTTTCAAAGGGGATTTTCATTGAGATTCCAACTCTCAATAGGTAATGATCTCTAAACCTATTTGTTTCCTGATTTCTTACCATAGATGCATTCATTTAGGGTCCCCCTAGACGTAGGTTTGTTTTGGGTTCAATTTATGTCCATTTGAGGCCCGTATCGTAGGCGTATCGCTCCATATCGGAGAGAGACCTCACGTCTTCAACGAAATGCCCCTTAGGACTTTTTGTTCTCTATTTTCAGTGTAAATTATATTTTTGGAAAGCTAATTATGTGTAGATTGATTCCGTGAAGGACTGAGTTGATTTTGTGTTGGTTTACTGTGTCAAAATGGACACAGGGATACTTGCTGGATACTGCACAGGGGAAACAGTGTTCCCCTGCTGCTACCGTGTCCAAACTTACTAGATACGACACGATTTTGGGTGCCACCTAATGGGTTGGGTAGGGGCACTGACTGAAACATGGCACGTGAAGTTTGGGGTGGATTGGTGTTGTGTACGTAGAGTTATTCGACTCACAAGTGTCAGCCGAGCTCGTACACACAGTTTTAATACTAGGTTCTTGGCTGACTGTTTGACACCACTTGGACACGTTCTTGGACACTCTGACACCATGGACACCTAGACATTTGTGTGTGACACCATGTTGACACATTAGTTACATAATTGCCATGCAAATACTTGCCCATTCACTGCTCGACACACACACACACACACACACACACGTTTCCTTTACATTTCTGTTACTATTTTTACTGGCACTCTTGACACACTGTTCGATACATTTTGGACACGGTTTGGACACCTTGTTGACATTTTTATTGCTGCACACAATAACACATCACTTCACTCTTTGGCATTCCCCTGTTGATTGTATACTGTGACACTCGAACACCCTATATTTCCGATACTTTTCTGATACACTGTGCCTCATGTTGATACCATGTATTATACACTGTTTGACACTTGTTGGGACACACACGTTCATCCTAACATGTGGCACATAACACACGTTGCTTGGATACAGTTTGGCACTCGAGTTTACACTATGATATGGCCATTCGACACCCTATCCAGGTTCTGATACAATGTTCTGATAGTATGCACACATTTACTAATTTGACACAAATTTTTGGACACCACACATTCTCTGATACACACTCGACACCTACACATACACTTGATTCTCTGATACTTGTCTGCACTTGACATCTAACCTTACCTACACCATACTGCAGACTCCCCCCTTCATGTCAGTTTGATATGTTGCTTTTGGGTTTAGTTATTTGGGATATGTATAATGGTTGATGCTGATGTGTATATACATATATATGTCTGATGTTATCCAGGTTTGGTATGGATTTTAGTTTAATTTTTGAGTTGGGGTTGAACCCAGTTTTCCTGAGATATATTTGTATATGTTATATATATATATATATATATATATATATATATATATATATATATATATATATATATATATATATATAAATATATATAAGCCAACCCACACATCAATACACACACACACACACACACACATATATATATATATATATGTGTGTGTGTGTGTGTGTGTGTGTGTGTGTGTGTGTGTGTGTGTGTGTGTGTGTGTGTATTGATGTGTGGGTTGGCTTATATGTGATACATAGATATATTAGTTGAGCTTGTTGGTAGCTCAGTTTTCTGAGATGTTTGTTATAGGCTATGTATCTCTGGGATGAGGTATATTGGGGTTACCTTCATATCTATATATGGTATTTATGAGCTTGAGATATATATATGTATAAGGTATATAGGTTAGACCTATGTATGTATGTTATGTATTGGGAGGATATATGTATATGCATAAACATATGTTATAGGTTAGCTTGCCTTTACATATATACCATGTGTATATATGTTAAAGTGATTTGGTAACTTAGTAATCTTTAACATAGGGTTGTGATACCTATAGATTGACCTAGAAATTGACTAATATTGACCCAATAGGCCTAGTTGAGCTTATTGACTAGAGTTTGACCAAACTCGAGACTATTGACCAAGTTAGCTTAGATGTCGACCTAGTTTGACTAGAAGGTTAACCAGAGTTGACCAAGAGTTATCTTTGACCTAGAATGACGTAGAATTATGTATATTGTATTGTAAACATCAGTTATCATATATTAAACACATTGCAACCTGTGTTGTTCTAAATAGGACTCAGTTACTCCGGTTCGGACATCTGTTCTCATCATTCACTGAAGATATCAAGCGAGTACATGCTCTGATCGTTTCATTCTTGATAGGACTAATATTCTTGCTCTAGACTACTTTATTTGATGCTATCATGTTGTTATTATGGATTGGTACTATATGGATCTTTTCATGAGATGTTATCCCCTTATTGTGTGCATTCAATACTTCATGTCATGTACTTTTCACGTACATCATGTATTCCTCATACTCATGTTATTCATGTACACTCATGTGCTCTCATGTTCATATGTTCTTCATGTATAACCAAACCTCATATACGTAATGTAACTTGACTAGGTCCTTGTGTATTGATTGGGGTATTTGTGAGTAGAAGTGATTATGTGATCAATTTCCAAGTAGTTTCGTCATGTACAACTCTGTTAGCTTAGGCATGTGCAACCCAAACCGATTACATAACCATCTCGTGCTCTAAATCACTTATATTCACTAATAGTTCTTATTTTCTATACAACCTTCATGTACTCAGATTTATCTGCTTTTACTATTCATGTACATCTTTTTATAGCGTTTTATTTATTTTATTCTATTGCTTGTTCTACATTTTTTGCCATGTTATGAACTGTATGAGAGTTATGTAATCGCTCCTGTCCTGACTGGACCTGTTGAAAATATCACAGATAATGAGAAGGATTTTTGCCCCACCTACTATGGAGCTGGTATAGATGACACTTGCGACCTGGAGCCTCAGGAGGATCCAGCTTGTGCTGAGGAGACTACCCTATTGCCTAGGCTAGACTGCTAGGGTTTTATCTTACTTATTTGTGTTGTCATTTTGAGATGTATTATTTCAGATGTTGAGATTTTGGTGTTGTTAAACACTTAGACTTATTTCCTTCTAGTTGTATCTCTCTTTTGAGGATTTTATATCTATCTTATCGTGCTATTATCCATCTTAGATTTGTTATTGAGTTGTACCTTCTGTGTTGTCATCCGATTGGAGTGAATATTCTGTATAGGTACATTTATACTGTGTTAGATGTTTGTGACCTAGGACAGTGTTCTACTGCCGACACTGCGGCATAGGCTGGACATACCCATGGTCTCGTGTCCTTACACTAGGCGCGGGTCGTGATAGATAAGTCCATATATAGTAGGTTATTAGTATACTACTAATAATAGAACATTTATTATAGGCGTACGTGACTAAAGTAGCAAGGACTTTGGAGTTAGTCAAAAAGAAACGCAGATAGAGGTTACAAACAAGCATACCTTGCCAATGTTTGAGTACCTTTATTCTTTCCTTTTATTATTGTATATTTATTTTCTCGTTCATAATCATTGAGTGTAGCGCCCCAGTCCTAAAATACGTAGGACTAGGAACGTAGACATGCCAGCTGTATTCATATGAAGTACACTCCAATATATGGAATCTTCGTATGAATACATAAGCTGTAAAATGCAGTAGAACCATAACTAATCTCTTCCATACAAAATAAATGAATAAAAGATATCATATAATGATAATGAATTGTCTTGATACAATATGTTGGGCGGAGACAAATCCACTACCAACAAGTAAAAGAAAAATACATTAGAAGAGAAATAATTTTTGGCGGGCGAAGTGAAGACGATCCAAGTGCAATCATCCTCGAAGAAATAGCGATAATCACGGTTAGAGCTAGAGCACCTGCGAAAGACAATAGCACACACCTGGCAAGATAACCAGGTCCTCAGAGGGACGTAACAAGACACATAATATCATGCCATATAAACTGAATAAATATTGCTCAAATAAATAAGTCAATTGAATTATAACATGGTCCAATACATACCTATTGAACTAGCTTACCATCCCCCCAACCAAACAAGGACAGGAAATGGTAAACTAATTCACGGTGATGTATCTTTCTATGCTATGAATCCAATATGGTATCCGGACCCCAACAAGGTTTAATACCTTCTCATCGAAGTAGTAAGTCACACCTACAACCAAACAAGGACAAGATGTGACGAACTAATCTGCGACAAGTTATTGTTCCAAGCCACGGTCAGATACAAGTACCCAAACTAAAAGTACTAGTACCTAACGGATAAAGGTGCCTAACTATTCTAAGTGAAATATAGTTAAGAACAATCCTTCCTACGCATGGGCCCTGGCTAAATAGGATCGGCGTAGTCCCCCCTTGGGCACCGGAGGCCCCATCAGTAAGAGCATATTGTTCCGCAGAACGTCAGTGGCCGTCAGTAATCATGGGTAATCTAACCCGCGTCTCCGGCGGAGCTCACGGGTTACAAAAGGAAAAGTGCATCGAAGCCCATATGCTAAGGAATTGTCCTCCCCGCCCAATGCCTACCAAGTTGTATCCACAACATAAACCTCTATAACCGCTAAGTCAAACTAGCATGCAACCTCTATTAGCGGTTATTCCTACCGCACGGCTTATACGCACCGGTGGCCAGCCAGTCACGCATGTCCATGTTCAACATGCGACACACAACTTCATGGTACAACGTGTCAAGGCCAATGAATGCAACACACAAGGGTGGTCCATTAAATCTAGGTTTAATTTGTGAGAAAACTAATACATAGCAGGAAATATAAATGAACAGTAAGTTCTAACAGGTTATGCCATGTATCACAGTTTATTTTTCATAAAAAAATAATAAATAATACATGAAATATGAGCTAAAATAAACAAACAACAAATGGCAAGGTGTCTTGCCTGGTAGTACCCCTGGTGTGCTGTAATAATCAAGGTGGCACGAACTGCAACTTCGGTGTAATAACTATGCAAGGTGGCCTCTGATGGTGGCACGGACAGTTCCATTGGGTCCAGAAGGGTCAAATTAGTTAGGGTGGACAGGAGGAAGGACAGAATTGGCAGGAGGATAGGAAACATGGGCCTAGTAACCAAGGGAGATGGGTGTGAATAATTCATATAAAAGTTTTCGGGAATACTTTATAATATTTGAAAATATATATTTATTAGTAAAAAATAGTTTTTAGATAAATATTTGAAGAAGCATTAAAATCGCTTTTAGGCAAAACTTTTACTTCTACAAAAATATCAATTTGCGACAGAAAACCACATTAGTTAAAACAAATTTTGTTCAAAGCTATATATTTTCATTAACCAAAAGTCGAAAAATATTTATAAAATATTGAAACTATATATTTTTACTAGTCAAGAGTAAATTAATGCCAAACAATACTTTCTAGGGTAGTCCATAAAATGGATAAAATACTTGATAATATATTTGAAATCGCTAAACGTTCCAAGCCTAATAATATATCTATCTAAATTTTATTTCCGAGAAATCTTATAACAAAATACTAATAAACAAATATATATATATATATATATATATATATATATATATATATATATATATATATATATATATATATATAAGAATTCTAATAAGATTATTACACTCGAAATACACAATAATAATAATAATAATAATAATAATAATAATAATAATAATAATAATAATAATAATAATAATAATAATAATAATAATAATGATAACAAACAGAATAAGACCAAAAAATAAACAAAGCTTAAACAAAAACATAGCAACAAAACAAATAAATAAAATAATAAAATAATAATAAAAAAACTAAGTGCAGCAGTCATTTGACTGCTGCTGCTCCCGAAAAGAAAGGAGAGAGAGAAGAATCAAGAGGGAGAGAGAAAGAGCAAAGGAAGAAGCGGATGGAGAGATAGAGCGGCGGAGGAGTGGGGTTTACCGGCGGTCGACGGGTTCAACGGACAGCGGAGGAAGGGTAGAGCGAGAGGGAGTGGGGGTTAAGGCGGTGGAGAGGAAAGGGGAGATGGGCGCAATCGGAAGAGAGGAAGCAGGGGCGGCTCGGTCGGGCTCATCGGCGGGCGGCGGAGCGCGGAGAGGAAAGAAGGTGAAGGGAACGGCGGAGGAGAGAAAACTCGGGGTTCGCGGGTAGGCTCGACACTGGTGGGGGCTCGCTCCTCCGGCGCGGTAGCGACGGCGGTGCTCGCCGCGTCGGGGACGAAAGGCGGTTGGTCGCAGCAAAGCGCGGAGGAAAGGAAAGCAGGGCGGAAGAAGGAGGAGACCCGGCTGTTTTTTACTCAACGGCGGAAAGGCTATGGAGACGGGGCGGCGTTCGCCGGACGCTGCTAGGCGCCCTATCGCGAGAGCGTGTAGTGGTTGCGGTCGTGTTCTAGTGACGCCAGGCTCTCCACTGGTCGACGTGTGCTCAGTGCACGGAAGGGATGTTGGGGATCCGGTCGGCGGGCATGTGGCCGCGCACGACGTCTGGTAAGTAGTTGTGAGATTTGGTGTTGGTGGTTTTTGATGATGTGGCGGTTTTGGTTTTTCGATGGTGGTGTTTGGTTGGAGGCGGCAGATGTGGACTACCGCGACGGTGGCCGCGGTGGGGGTATTGGGTGTTCGGCCGGGGAGTTGGACGACCGTCAGTGATGTACGGGGAGTTATTGTGGAGGTGACGATGGTGGCGGTTAACTGGTGATGATAGCGGTGGTGGTAAAAGCGATGGCGGTGGTGATGTTGTGGTGGTAGAGGCAGGGGACATGTATGGTCGGGCCAGGCTACTAGTATGGTGATAGGTGTGATGGTGAACGATGGTGGTTGGTGTAGTGCTGGCGACGGGCTCGGTTGCGGCCAAGGAGGCGGCTAATCACTGGGAGATGTCGATGGTTGTGCTGTTCGTGTCGGATATCGATAAGGACACATGAAGTAGGGTCTATAAGAATTTTAATGGTGTCGGGGTATGTAATGCTCTGCTCCGTACGGTGCATTATGCTGAGTCGTTGACTTGAAGAGTTACGTTGACCCGATTACGTATCGATACGAAACAATACAAAGTGTTGAGTTGTACCGAGGAATACATCGAACTAAGTCGATGCGAAGAGTTGCCTTGTCCCAAAGAATGCATCGAATGAATCGATGCGAAGCGCCGCGTTGCCTCGAAGGATAAGTGCGTTGAGACGGCTCAAAGATTCTAAGAAATCAAATCGACCAAGGCGCAAGTCTGAATCGACGCAAGTATTGATTTTAGTTGGTTTCATGTGCAGGCTATACGTTTACGCTGAAATGTTAGAGGTCGATCTTTAGCCTTATTCAGTAAGGGGTCCGCGAAAGCAAATCGTCGCCTTGCGACGGACTGAGGCGGTGGCACGGTAAGCCCAAATCGGACGTATAATTCAATAAGCACGAAGTGCTCGAATGGCTAAGTCAGGAGAGTTGCCCGTGCAACGAAGTTATGAAATCGAGCCACAACGGCTCGACGAAACGACAACAGTAGATCGACTCAAGGTGGGGGACATTAACTCTCTTTTCTATTCTGTCATGCATAAGTAAAATACATATCATTGAATGCTGAGTTAACCTATCAATGCCACGGGCGTGGCTCGATAGAGAGATAAGCGTAGTGCGTGTCGAACACTAGATAGAACAATTAAAATGAATCGTACGGCAAACGTACGAGTCGCTATGGAACATTGGATATCGCAAAGGCGAGCGCCTCGGTGCGCAAGCTGCAAGAACATGGGATAACTGTACTCGGCGAGTGCCTTAGTGCACGAACCATACCGTGCCTTTGTGCACGAGTTAGAACGGCTAGAACATTGAAAGACAATAGGCGAGCGCCCTAGCGCGCAAGCCACGAACATTGAATGCTAAGTCATAGAACATCAGAATTGTGGTCGAAATGTGCCTACGTGCACGAGATAATAAAAGATGGCTTCGTTATGAAAGAATACAGTTGTGGCATGAATGTGGCGGAACTGTCGGATATGACATAATGCCTCGAAAGGTGTTCGGGACCTTCGGGTCGTTCGATTGATGAACATTGAGTTGAGGCATAATGCCATTGAACATTGAAACGAAGTATGAAATGTAAGAACATAGAAAGTTAACAAAAGAAATATGAGATGATAAAGCGGCATGGTGCCCTTCGAAATGTTCGCGGCCTTCGGGCGTTCGATGAGAACATTCGGGCGTTGTGCCAATTGAAATAGAGATAAGCGAACTTGTTTGGTTGTATGAAAGATACGATTCGTTGCATGGTCAAATGGACTTAAAGATATAAAAGCCCGTGCATGGGTATTCCCTCGAATGCGGCGCGCCAGGGCGCTGGAACCGTTCGGCCTAGGAGGGATTCTTTTACGGTATTGTTGGTGCACTTTATTTAGAAGGGTAGCGACCTTCTGGTGAATGTGATAAGCCACTTGCTGCGATTATTTCGATGGCCTCTGATGTTGGTTAGCAACCGCATAGAGTTAACATCGTCTTATGTTCGATTTCGATCAATATAAGTCCATTCTAGCCTGAAAAGCTAGTGACCTTCATATAGATAAGGGCGACGGGTTTGGAAGTGCAAGGTATACGTATATCCTGCATGGATGGATCCTGAATAGCGAGCACTTATAACATGACAGGGAAAACGGATAGGCGTATTCACCTTGCGTCGGTGCAAGGGCGTGTGCGTCGATATTGCTAAGTTGCGCCACGAATCAAACATGAGATTGCTTGCCTGTTTACTTATGCGAATTGAATAACATGCTTGCCATGCATTACAGTCTTCGAATATGCCATGAACTCATCCTAAGGAGAACATAGAAAGAGAATTAAATTGTATGTTTGCATGAATCAATACATTACTAAATGTCGGTTTGTCAAGTGGATTTTTGATCAGTACAGCGAGGACGAAAGTACTAATCCCCCACTAGTTTGCTAGCAGGTTCAGGGATTGGTCTGCTCGCGGCGGAGCTTCGCTTGAACGCGTTAAGGCTTGGAATGCCGAAGCGTGCGATCGTATTGACGCTCAAATTCGCGACAGGATTGATGCTGCCGAGATATAGAAGGCATGATGTATAAAACGGTGAAATCTTTTATGGACAAGAGAGAACCTAAGTGTTGTAGCCAATCTGGCAAATTCCGTTGGGCTATCGAAAGCCTTTGTAATCTGATTTTGAATATCAATAAAGTGAATCATTTTCGTTTACTCTGTATTGCCTTTCGTTGTTAATGTTCAACTCAAAGATAACCATTTGAGAACTTGTCATCTTGCTTTGCACGAGCGCAACTCCAGGCTCGTGCGGCATCATGCCCCATGCGAGGACGAAGATTCGGGTGATTCCGGGTCGGGGCATGACAAATTGGTATCAGAGCTCTAGGCTCAATTTCCTCTGGACGCTTGCTTCATTCCATTCCAAAGATGCTGCCTACCACCAATCGAAATCACTCTTGACTCTACTCGATGCCGCACTGGATGTTCCATACAATAAGTCTAATACAAATCATGTAATTTTGCCGCATGTTGTTTTGGAAATTACATGGTGTTTAGGGAAAAGTCGGGAAAGGTTTATTGCTATAAGCGCAACAAGTTGCAAGATGTGAATTCAAGGAATTGTTGCCGCGGATGCAACACGTCGTGAATTGTAATTTGAGATATTCGTTGTTTGCAACGAACGATACGAGAAGTGTTGGTTGCATCGATACAATGATAGTCGTAGAATGTTGCTGCAGCAATTGCTACGCATTAATTGTAAATGATGCGTTAAAAAGAAATTGAAAGTTGGTATGGAATGTGTCGAACGGATTCACATATCGATTTCAAATGTGCGCTGCGATGAAAAGCGATAAGTCAATATCGAATGTGTTGGATGGATTTGAACATTGACTTTAAATGTCGGGAGTAAATCGTTGCACGAGGTACAGTAAATATCGAAAATAAATCGTTGCACGATGTACAATATGTATTAAAAGTAAAATGTTGCACGTGGTTCAATGCATATCAAAGTAATTGTTACACGAAGTGCAACGGATATCGAGAGTAAATTATTGCACAAGATGCAACGGAAGAAAACAAAAAGTTATAAATCGAGAAACAAAATCGGTTCGGTTGCGTACCGAGCTTGTGTTGGCAAATGAAAACATTGGCCGAGTTGTTTCAGATATGATTTAATCAGAGTTACGGTTGTGATCAAGCACGATCACTGCAAAAATCGTGAGTCAGAAGAGATCGTTGGTTCGTAAAGGGTACGTTGCGACGGAAGTAACTTGATTTTCAGGTGGTATATGGCATACCACCGATGCAATGAATGGCTCAATTCCGAGTGGTATATGTGATACCACTTGTGCGATGAATTGCATCGACGTTTTGTGAGAATTGTAGAAGGTTTGTCCGCAACAGACAGGATAGCACCGAGACTCGATTGAGAATTTGTACGACGGCATGTTGATACAAGTGTTCTTCGATGATCGGTTAGAACGGTAAGGCGGGGCTTGTAACATTGAATGATACATCGATTGAAAAATTTATGTGTCGGTCGAATGACGGAAACTAGCGAAACAATTATGCCTTGAGGCAACAATCGGATCGACGGGATAGGAAACTCGAAACGTTGAAATCAAACCGCACGACTTACGAGCTCGATGAAAATGTTGGGTGATACAAATTATAATCGAATCGCATGACTTGCGATATTTTGATAGAAATGTTAGCCGATGCGAAGTGAAATCGAATCGTACGACTTGCGATTTTGATAAGAATGTTGGGCGATGCGAATTGTAATCGAATCGCACGATGTACAATTTCGGAAAAAGAGTTGGTTGACGCGAGTAATCGTGCCTAAGAAATAGTTGGTTACGTTATGGCGAAACTCATTTGAGTACGACTGAAAACACATGAAACTTAGAGGGCGAGATCGTATGACTTGAGGGTTTGATGTTGGATAATCGGTAACTCAGTTACACGATCGAAGTATAGAGGGATGTGGCAAATCGAAGAACGAGTCGATGCGTATGAAAATGTTCGTTGCGAACTTGGATGTATGCGATGTGAGTTAAGTTGACGTTGAAACGGATTCAAAGTTGACCCTTACGTTATCGAAATGGATACGGCGTATCGAGATTGATACGTAAGGAAATATAAACGATGTGAGAATACAAAATAGAATGTACCTCGCGCTATGAAATTTTGTAAGTAACGATACGAGAATGAAACGAACTGGTTGATCATGAACTTTGTGATTGATCAAAGACGAGACTATAAGTCATCGACGATTTCTTGATGCGTATAGCATCTCGTATGTCGACTGCAAAATAAAATAGACTCGAACTCGATACGAGTAGATGTTTCGTAAATTGCGGAATCATCGACGGCCGTGCATGACTTTACTCGGAGGATAGTTGCGCATCAGTTGCGTCAATAGAAATGGTTATGTACGAATTTGGGTAGTCGCATAGAAATCGTCGAAACGTGATTTGGCTCTGAAATAAGATATAGCAAGGTTCGTAGTAAACTATCCTTCGGTGATGATCCATAATTATCGAGCATAGCTTCGGGACAGCTGACCCTAGAAGACTTGACCGCCAAATCAAATTGAATGTTGCAGACCGTAAGATGACCCATGCGATATCGCATATGAGATTTGTACCGATAACAAATATAACACGGTGCATGTTGATGATAAGTCTAAGCGATCGAAAATTGTTGGAACAACTTTCGATTGAGAATGATATAATGGATTTTGAGTATTCGTCGGATGAATGCTTGAATGGTTATGTTGGTCAACGATCGAAACTAGAAATTCACCAACGAACTTGGTGATGCGAGTAGGCGATTGCGAGAATCGTGCTATGCACGAAAGAGAACGATAAGAAAATGACTTACGAGTTGTGTTGTTAGATTTGGATTCACCTTGTAATTTAGCTTGCGGGAATCGAACTTATATTCGGCGTTGCGAGACGGATAAGTTGGAAATTTATCTAGCAAATTCCTACTCGTTAGGAATCAAACGTAAGGCGTATCGTATAGACCCTCGTATTAAGGCGATCATTGCCTTGAGCATTGTCGGCTTGAATTAAACTTTGTGTCGGATAGATTGTGGCCTTTGTGCAATGTCAATTTAACGTTGCGTCGGGAGAATCTAAGCATGGTGTCTGGGTAAGTCACCTAGCGGACGTAGTCCTGAATGTTGATGGTTTTACAAGTCAACAAAAGAGAATCATGTCGAGATAGGATACGAAGTGAAACATCAGAAATTATTGGATAAGTGACGTCGAACGCAAGGCGTTGCGGAGACTCGTTGTGATCGGATACGCGACGGCTTGACGCGACACATAGAATTGATAGTCCCGATGAAACATACAAAGTGAGAAATACGATTTTTGAATCGCATCGCGTGCCTTGACTTTTGTTGGAGGATCGCGTATGTATCAATGTGCATATGCAATAGAATTGCGAGAACTTATGCTAGAGCCCAAGTCCGATCGAGAATACGAGATGGCAAGTTATTGAGAATAAGATGTTACGTGTTTGCGTTGTTCCGATATCTTACAACTGAGCTTGGCTGAAATACATATATTGGTAGGACGCCTAAAATATGTGTATGATTCTAAACTAAGTTTTACGATACAAACGATAGTGAGACGAGATCGTGGAACGATCTAATGAAACCCTTAGAAATTTAGTATCGGTTTCGGTTCGAGGATGAACCTTGTTTTGAATGGTATATTATGTAATGCCCCACTCCGCATGGTGCATTATGCTGAGTCGTTGACTCGAAGAGTTGCGTTGACCCGATTACGTATCGATGCAAAACAATACAAAGTATTGAGTTGTCCTGAGGAATACATCAAACTAAGTCGATGCGAAGAGTTGTCATGTCCCAAAGAATGCATCGAATGAATTGATGCGAAGTGCCGCGTTGCCTCGAAGGATAAGTGCATTGAGACGGCTCGAAGATTCTAAGAAATCGAATCGACCAAGGCGCAAGTCTGAATCGACGCAAGTATTGATTTTAGTTGGTTTCATGTGCAGGCTATACGTTTACGCTGAAATGTTAGAGGTCAATATTTTGCCTTATTCAGTAAGGGGTCCGCGAAAGCAAATTGTCGCCTTGCGATGGACTGAGGCGGTGGCACGGTAAACCCAAATCAGACATATAATTCAATAAGCACGAAGTGCTCGAATGGCTAAGTCAGGAGAGTTGCCCGTGCAACGAAGTTATGAAATCGAGCCGCAACGGCTCGGCGAAACGACAATGGCGGATCGACTCAAGGTGGGGGGACATTAACTCTCTTTCCTATTCTGTCATGCATAAGTAAAATACATATCATTGAATGCTGAGTTAACCTATCAACACGACGGGCGTGGCTCGATAGAGAGATAAGCGTAGTGCGTGTCGAACACTAGATAGAACAATTAAAATGAATCGTACGACAAACGTACGAGTCGCTATGGAACATTGGATATCGCAAAGGCGAGCGCCTCGGTGCGCAAGCCGCAAGAACATGGGATAACTGTACTCGGCGAGTGCCTTAGTGCACGAACCATACCGTGCCTTTGCGCACGAGTTAGAACGGCTAGAACATTGAAAGACAATAGGCGAGTGCCCTAGCGCGCAAGCCACGGACATTGAATGCTAAGTCATAGAACATCGAAATTATGGTCAAAACGTGCCTACGTGCACGAGATAATAAAAGATGGCTTCGTTACGAAAGAATACAGTTGTGGCATGAATGTGGCGGAACTGTCGGATATGACATAATGCCTCGAAAGGTGTTCGGGACCTTCGGATCGTTCGATTGATAAACATTGAGTTGAGGCATAATGCCATTAAACATTGAAACAAAGTATGAAACGTAAGAACATAGAAAGTTAACGAAAGAAATACAAGATAATAAAGCGGCATGGTGCCCTTCGAAATGTTCGCGGCCTTCGGGCGTTCGATGAGAACATTCGGGCGTTGTGCCAATTGAAATAGAGATAAGCGAACTTGTTTGGTTGTATATAAGATACGATTCGTTGCATGGTCAAATGGACTTAAAGATATAAAAGCCCGTGTATGGGTATTCCCTCGAACGCGGCACGCCAGGGCGCTGGGACCGTTCGGCCTAGGAGGGATTCGTTTACGGTATTGTTGGTGCACTTTATTTAGAAGGGTAGCGACCTTCTGGTGAATGTGATAAGCCACTTGCTGCGATTATTTCGATGGCCTCTGATGTGGGTTAGCAACCGCACAGAGTTAACATCGTCTTATGTTCGATTTCGATAAATATAAGTCCATTCTAGCCCGGAAACCTATTGACCTTCATATAGTTAAGGGCGACGGGTTTAGAAGTGCAAGGTATGCGTATATCCTGCATGGATGGATCCTGAATAGCGAGCACTTATAACATGACAGGGAAAACAGATAGGCATATTCACCTTGCGTCGGTGCAAGGGCTAGTGCGTCGATATTGCTAAGTTGTGCCACGAATCAAACACGAGATTGCTTGCCTGTTTACTTATTCGAATTGAATAACAAGCTTGCCATGCTTTACAGTCTTCGAATATGCCATGAACTCATCCTAAGGAGAACATAGAAAGAGAATTAAATTATATGTTTGCATGAATCAATACAATACTAAATGTCGGTTTGTCAAGTGGGTTTTTGATCAGTACAGCAAAGACAAAAGTACTAATCCCCCACTAGTTTGCTAGCAGGTTCAGGGATTGGTCTGCTCGCGGCGGAGCTTCGCTTAAACGCGTTAAGGCTTGGAATGTCGAAGCGTATTGAAGCGTGCGATCGTATTGACTCTCGGATTCACGACAGGATTGATGCAGCCGAGATATAGAAGGCATGATGTATGAAACGATGAAATCCTTTGTGGACAAGAGAGAACCTGAGTGTTGTAGCCAATTTTGCAAATTCCGTTGGGCTATCGAAAGCCTTTGTAATCTGATTTCGAATATCAATAAAGTGAATCGTTTTTGTATACTCTGTATTGCCTTTCGTTGTTAACGTTCAACTCAAAGATAACCATTTGAGAACTTGTCATCTTGCCTTGCACGAGCGCAACTCCAGGCTCGTGCGGCATCACGCCCCATACGAGGACGAAGATTCGGATGATTCCGGGTCGGGGCGTGACATCTGACACGATAAATTTACAATGTATAGGTAAAAAAAGAATGGAATAAGATTTGACCGAGAAGGGACACGAACACGATGCACGGGATTAGGGTTGGAAATTTTTTTTTGTGGATGTGAGAAATTTATGGAGGAGTACCTGCCTATTTATAGGATGTGGGAATTCCCAGTTGGATAATGATTAGGAATATTTAAACCCAATTTAGAATATTTAATCTATAATTTAAATCAATTTAATAAATTCAAATCCAAATCTAAATTAATTTAAATTTAGATAATCAACACAAATTAAATATAAATTCTATCCTAAATTTTAAACTATTTAAAATCAAATCCAATCAAAGATTTAAATTGCCACAAAATTTCAAAATATATTGTCTAAAAATACATATAATAATAATTTCGAAAATTATATTATTATTTAAAATAAACTAATAACATATTTATGAAATATATGTGTATGCACGAAAAATATTATTATTATTAATAACTATTATAAACGAAAGGCTCTTTATAAATAAAATAATAAACTTGGAAATTTTGGTACGATAATTATTATATATATATTTTGAAACTAAAAAAAATATTTTTCTAAAAATATGTATGCTCGCACATAATCGCACTTGTCGAGCAAATTCGAAAAACGAATTTTCGCGCGTGACGTACAATACAAATATGCGACGTACAATACAAAAAAAATCATTACCAAATTTATTAAAAAAATTAGAAATTTAGGGGGTTTTACATCCTACCCAACTTATAAAAATCTCGTCCTCGAAATTAAGAATTTGTAGGGGGTGAGAAGGTACAAGGTTATATCGATAAGGAAGCACAGTCAATTCATTGGACGAAACAAGGAAACGAAGTTTAATGGAAACATGTATTAGAGTCATGATTTCAATAATGGCGAAGATAATCATGGATTAACGTAAGGAGGAAAATGGTTAAGATAACGCGCAATAAAGAATGGTATGGGTTCAAGAAGTAAATTGGAGACCTTAAAGTTATGGTCTCTTGAGAGTAGGTTGAGGGCACGATTAAGGAAACGAAATAGATTCACTTAAATTAAACGATTAGAGGGCCTTGATAGGGCGAGCAGTTTAGGATGAAGATATAGCAACATCGAGTGATAATGGTCCTACTCGATAGGAAGGCTAGAGGAAGTTCTAGTACAACACCTTCGTCCTTCTAAAATAGGTGAAGGTGAAAGAAATAAGGAGTCCAAAGACAACATTATCGAATACGAATACGTGGCTCAAAGACGATCGAATAATTCAAAAGGAATTGTCAAGGCAGTCGTGGATGGGATTCTAAAGGCCAAGTTTTAATTATGTTCCATCCACGTAGAATAATAAACAAAAGCAAACCAAAGTGCACTTGGTTGATCAGACCATCATGCACCGGTTCAGATTAGACCATATGTTAGTGGACATGCCAAATAACATATGTCTTGAAACAAGCTTGATAAAAGGGTACGCTTGCAAAAATAGGCTGTAACAGCAGTACTGGTCAAGATGGTGAAGTATGAGTACGCGAGATGATAATGAAAAGAAATACAAATAACTCAAGTTCCTTGAGAATCTAAGTCTGGTCCGGGGTTTGTACCTATGTAGTCGTCCTACTATCTTTTTGTCTAAGGCCTTGGTCAATCAAATGGGGTATGGTCCTCTAGGGGTTTATAGTCTAGGTAATTAAAGTAGTACCCTATACCATGGGTTATAAGAACATCGAAAATACTAGGTCGTAAGAAAGTTTACCCAACTTATAAAAATTAAACAAATGTTTTATTTGAACCAAAGAGGCCTACAAGTCATTCTTCTAATATCCCTATTAAGCACGAAGGAAAGATGAGATTTACGATAGAAGGATCAAGCAAGATGCAATCAATGAGTCAAGTGAGAGTTCGAAGATGGAATCGAGATAGGAGGTCAAGTATGTGGATGAGATCCTAGACTTCTAATCCTATTCGCAGGCTTGCTTGGCACGGTAAAATAACCAAACAATTTATCTTGACCTGCATGGGCCACCATAAAAACATGTAACGCTCCAGTCCCAAAATACGTAGGACTAGGAACGTAGACATGCCAACTTTATTCATACGAAGTACACTCCAATATATGGAATCCTCGTATGAATACATAAGCTGTAAAATGCAGTAGCACCATAACTAATCTCATCCACACAAAATAAATGAATAAAAAATATCATATAATGATAATGAATTGTCTTGATACAATATGTTGGGCGGAGATAAATCTACTGCCAACAAGTAAAAGAAAAATACATGAGAAGAGAAATGATTTTTGGCGGGCGAAGTAAAGACGATCCAAGTGCAATCATCCTCGAAGAAATAGCGATGATCACGGTTAGAGCTAGAGCACCAGCGAAAGACAATAGCACACACCTGGAAAGATAACCAGGTCCTCAGAGGGACGTAACAAGACACATAATATCATGCCATATAAACTGAATAAATATTGCTCGAATAAATAAGTCAATTGAATTATAACATGGTCCAATACACACCTATTGAACTAGCTTACCATCCCCCCAACCAAACAAGGACAGGAAATGGTAAACTAATTCACGGTGACGTATCTTTCTATGATATGAATCCAATATGGTATCCGGACCCCAACAAGGTTCAATACCTTCTCATCGAAGTAGTAAGTCACACCTACAACCAAACAAGGACAAGATGTGACGAACTAATCTGCGACAAGTTATTGTTCCAAGCCATGGTCAGATACAAGTACCCAAACTGAAAGTACTCATACCTAACGGATAAAGGTGCCTAACCATTCTAAGTGAAATGTAGTTAAGAATAATCCTTCCTACGCATGGGTCCTAGCTAAATAGGATCGGCGTAGTCCCCCCTTGGGCACCGGAGGCCCCATCAGTAAGAGCATAACGTTTCGCAAAACGTTAGTGGCCGTCAGTAATCATGGGTAATCTAACCCGCGTCTCTGGCGGAGCTCACGGGTTACAAAAGGAAAAGTGCATCGAAGCCCATATGCTAAGGAATTGTCCTCCCCGTCCAATGCCTACCATGTTGTATCCACAACATAAACCTCTATGACCGCTAAGTCAAACTAGCATGCAACCTCTATTAGCGGTTATTCCTAACGCACAGCTTATACGCACCGGTGGCCAGCCAGTCACGCATGTCCATGTTCTACATGCGATACACAACTTCGTGGTACAACGTGTCAAGGCCACTGAATGCAACACACAAGGGTGGTCCCTTAAATCTAGGTTTAATGTGTAAGAAAACTAATACATAGCAGAAAATATAAATGAACAGTAAGTTCTAACAGGTTATGCCATGTATCACAGTTTATTTTGCATAAAAAAATAATGAATACTGTATGAAATATGAGCTAAAATAAATAAACAGCAAATGTCAAGGTATCTTGCCTAGTAGTACGCTGGTGTGCTGCAATGATCAAGATGGCACGAACTGTAACTTTGGTGTAATAACTATGCAAGGTGGCCTCTGATGGTGGCACGAACAGTTCTATTCGGTCCAGAAGGGTCAAATTACTTAGGGTGGACAGGAGGAAGGACAGAATTGGCAGGAGGATAGGAAACATGGGACTAGTAACCAAGGGAGATGGGTGTGAATAATTCATATAAAAGATTTCGAGAATACTTTATAATATTTGAAAATATATATTTATTAGTAAAAAATAGTTTTTAGATAAATATTTGAAGAAGCATTAAAATCGCTTTTAGGCAAAACTTGTACTTCTACAAAAATATCAATTTGCGACAGAAAACCACATTAGTTAAAATAAATTTTGTTCAAAGCTATATATTTTCATTAACCAAAAGTCAAGAAATATTTATAAAATATTGAAACTATATATTTTTACTAGTCAAGAGTAAATTAATGCCAAATAATACTTTCTAGGCTAGTCCATAAAATGGATAAAATACTTGATAAAATATTTAAAATCGCTAAAAAAATAAAAATAAAAATATATATATATATATATATATATATATTTTTATTTTTATTTTATATATATATATATATATATATATATATATATATATATATATATATATATATATATATATATATATATAAAAGAATTCTAATAAGATTATTATACTCGAAATACACAATATAGATAATAATAATAATAATAATAATAATAATAATAACAATAATGATAACAAACAGAAGAAGACCAAATAATAAACAAAGCTTAAACAAAAACACAACAACAAAACAAATAAATAAAATAATAAAAAAACTAAGTGCAGCAGTCATTTGACTGCTGCTGCTCCCGAAAGAAAGGAGAGAGAGACGAATCAAGAGGGAGAGAGAGAGAGAGAGAGAGAGAGAGAGCAAAGGAAGAAGCGGAGGGAGAGAGGGCGACGGAGGAGTGAGGTTTACCGGCGGTCGGTGGGTTCAACGGACGGCGGAGGAAGAGTAGAGCGAGAGGGAGTGGGGGTTAAGGCGGTGGAGAGAAAAGGGGAGATGGGCACGATCGGAAGAGAGGAAGCAGGGGCGGCTCGACCTGGCTCGTCGGCAGGCGGCGGAGCGCGGAGAGGAAAGGAGGCGAAGGGAACGACGGAGGAGAGGAAACTCGGGGTTCGCTGCTAGGCTCGGCGCTGGTGGGGGCTCGCGCCTCTGGCATGGTGGCGACGGCGGTGCTCGCCACGTCGGGGTCGGGAGGCGGTTGGTCGCGGCAAAGCACGGAGGAAAGGGAAGCAGGGCGGAGGAAGGAGGAGACCCGACGGTTCTTTGCTCAACGGTAGAACGGCTATGGCGACGGGGCGGCGTTCGTCGGACGTAGCTAGGCGCCCTATCGCGATAGCGTATGGCGGTTGCGGTCGTGCTCTAGTGACGCCAGGCTCGCCACTAGTCAACGTGTGCTCAGTGCACGGAAGGGATGTTGGGGATCCGATCGGCGGCCATGTGGCCGCGCGCGACGTTAGGTAAGTAGTTGTGAGATTTGGTGTTGGTAGTTTTTGTTGATGTGGCAGTTTTGGTTTTTTGATGGTGGTGTTTGGTTGGAGGCGGCAGATGTGGACTACCGCGACGGTGGCCGCGGTAGGGGTATTGGGTGTTCGGCCGGGGATTTGGGTGATCGTCGATGATATGGCGGGGAGTTATTGTGGAGGTGACGATGGTGGCGGTTAACTGGTGATGATTGTGGTTGTGGTGAAAGCGATAGCGGTGGTGATGTTGTGGTAGTAGAGGTAGGGGACATGCATGGTCGGACAAGGCTACCAGTATGGTGATGGGTGTGATGGTGAACGATGGTGGTTGGTCGTGGTGCTGGCGACGGGTTCGGTTGCGGCAAGGAGGTGGCCAATCTCTGAGAGGTGTCGATGGTTGTGCTGTTCGTGTCGGATGTCGATCCGGACACATGAAGTAGGGTCTATAGGAATTTTGATGGTGTCGGGGTATGTCTGACACGAGAAATTTACAATGTATATGTTAAAAAAGAATGGAATAAGATTTGACCGGGAAGGGACACAGACACGATGCACAGGATTAGGGTTGGAGAAATTTTTTTGTAGATGTGAGGAATTTATCGAGGAGTACCTGCCTATTTATAGGATGTGAAAATTTCTAGTTAGATAATGATTAGGAATATTTAAACCCAATTTAGAATATTCAATCTATAATTTAAATCAATTTAATAAATTCAAATCCAAATCTAAATTAATTTAAATCTAGATAATCAACACAAATTAAATATAAATTCTATCCTAAATTTTAAACTATTTAAAATCAAATCCATTCAAAAGATTTAAATTGCCACAAAATTTCAAAATATATTTTCTAAAAATACATATAATAATAATTTCAAAAATTACATTATTATTTAAAATAAACTAATAACATATTTATGAAATATATGTATATGCATGAAAAATATTATTTATTATTATTAACTATTATAAACGAAAGGCTCTTTATAATAAAATAATGAACTTGGAAATTTTGGTACGATAATTATTATATATATATTTTGAAACTAGAAAAAAATAGAAAAAAATGTTTTTCTAAAACTATGTGTGCTCGAACATAATCGCACTCATCGAGCAAATTCGAAAAAATGAATTTTCGTGCGCGACGTACAATATAAACATGTGACGTACAATACAAAAAAAAATCATTACCAAATTTATTAAAAAAATATTAGAAATTTAGGGGTTTTATATTAAGGACGTAGGGTTAGTTGATACTTAGCATTTGAATTGATTTGGGTGTCGATATCAGTATATTGACATCGGGTATCAACCCTAGGTATTGCGATATATCATATTCGTGTTCAATGACACGATGGATGATGATGATATGCTACGGAGTTTGACATGAGTTATTCGTGGCTGTGGACTCTATGATAGCATGTAGTACTAGCTTGTATGACTTATTATTGGTACATGATTTATGCGTGACTTGACTGGATAGTTTTACAGTATAGGGAGGGAAGGACTGTACCGAAATATACGGCCGTCTAGACTCATGATCATGCTTCCATATTTGGGAGTTTGTTATTGTACTCATGGTCATGGTCTCTGCAGTAGAGCTATGGTGTTGATTGATTGTTCGTCCATCGATATCATAGCACGGTGCCATGGGTGATTACCTGTACGGCTGGGCCTAGTATTAGGATTGTTCTCAACTGCATATTTGCACTTAGACTGGTTAAAGTAGAAACCTATTGTTCATTTATTTTTACAGTTACTTGGCATATTTTTATGTATCTTAATATGTCCCTTGAGGACCTGGTGATCTCTCTAGGAAGTTGGTCATGTAGAGATAGTCCGCTGATGATAAAGGTATTATTGGGTCTGGTTCAGGATTTTATCGTGCTTTTATATTTATTTATTATTTCTATTATGCTATTTAGTCTTATTTTATAGACATATATCGTTGTTTGGGCCTAATCGAACATATTGTTATTGGGTTGCAGACCATAACATATATTGTTCATTCTTGATGTTACTTATCTTGTGGATTGAGATAGTTATATTTATAGTTGATTGATAGAAAGAATTAAAATACCAAGACAACTTATACGTATTCGAGCCGGGCTGGAGTCCACTCAATACGTAGCTCGCATGTATACATACTCATGGTCCTATATAATTTGGGACTGGGGCGTTTTCGACAAGTCCACCTTCATTTTGATATATCATGTCCATTCAAACATGTTCTCTTGCACTACATATTTCTTGCACAATTTTGGGGTCAAAATGGTTATTTTAGCCCTTTGTTGTAAATTTGATGTATTTTTTAGTTTTGATTTGAGGCCCAAATCCTTTCCAAACATTTCGACCCAATATAAGTTTTTAACCTATTTTGAACCTACTACACATGTCAATGGTGTCCCACTCAATTGAGTTCTCATGTGGTATTTATTTTCAAATGGCACACAAGATCCATTAAATAGCTTTTCGGAGTCAACTTTGATACCGTAAATTCTACCGGCCCAAACCTAGTCCAACAAGCTTTGGTAGAGCCTATTCTAGGTTGCCCAAACCTAATGGATAATTTTAGACAAGATTAATTCAATATTTGTTCGGCCATGAGTGGTCAATCCCATTAGATATATTTCCAAAGATTTGTTTCCATATTAGGAAATGTAATAAATCATTTAAGATTAACCTTGACATATCTTGTAAGTTGGACCACCAAAACTTACCCAAACCTCCACCAATAAAACCTAACCCTTTAACCTTTAAATTTTATATTTTTTGTATATATATATATATATTAAAGCAGCTTTATTAAAAAAGTGAACAGAACAAAGACCGGGTCCCACAGGCGGCCGACCCGATTCAAAATTCAAACGAGAAAAAAACAGACGATAGGAATCCACGCGGACCGATGGAAGCACGGGGCCCGAAGGGGCAGGGGCGGGGCCCGAGGAATCGCGTGGCCCGGGGGGCACAGCCCGAGGGGGCGCCTCGGGACTCCCAAGCGCAAGCATGCGAGAGAGAGGGGGGGGACACCGGGAGCGACGCCGAACAACACCGCGGCGACGGCGAGGTGCGACGGCAGGGGGCTAGCCTCGGCGGCAGGGGGGAGGCCTGAGGGGGAGGGGCCAACCCCGGGTTGAAGGCTCGGCCGCGTGAGGGAGCTGAAGGGCCCGACGACGGAGGAGCCGGAGGGGCGAGGACGGAACCGGGAATCCCTACGTGCGTGCCACCTGGGAGGGGGACGATACCGGAGGGGCGACTCCACGATGGAGAGCCACGACGAGGGACGAGGCAGGGCGAATCCCGAGGGGAGGGGGAGCTAGGAGCTTCCAGTAGGAGACAAAGAGAGGAGGAGAAGGGGGTGGTCCCAGAGGAGCAGAAGGGAGGGGCGCGGCTTCCGGCCAGTCGCGGCGAAGAGGAGCTACGGGGAGAGGGAACTAGGGAGGAGAGGGGGTGACGCTCGAGGCACAACTGCCGAGAAGGGGGGACCACTGCTAGCCGGAGGGGAGGGACCAAGGCCTGCGTCCGGCGCGGACCGCACGAGCGCCGGCCGAGGGCCCTAGGCGGCGGCTGGGGCTAGAAATAGGGGTTCGACCCCCACAACGACGCTGAAGGGAGACCGAATCCTCCGAGGACAGAAGAGTGCTAGTGGGGCACGACCGACTAGGCTGGGACGGAGTACTTGTACCACCGCAGAGTGGTGGGGTCCTGGAAGTAGGCCACCGCGGAGGAGACGGGAGGTATATATATATATATATATTTATATATATTTATATATATATATATATATATATATATATATATATATATATATATATATATATATATATATTGGATCAACCATGTCATATATTCATATAAAAGGCGCAAAATGCCAATGCTTGTACATGTAAGCTCATGACCCAAAGAAAAATAAAAGATGGGGAAGCAAAAGATGCACCCGTTCAGCGACCTAACACCTCCTATAGCCTCAGCTGTTCAAGGAGTTCCAGAAGTCGACCTTGACATGCTTGCAAAATCTGGCAACCTTGAGAATCTGTCTATTGACCTCGAAAATCAATTGGGCTGAGTTGTACTGATTCCCTTCGTATCTGTATTTGTTACGATTCTTCCAAATGACCTTTGTGATAGCGGCTGCCACGATCTGATATCCGTAAGAGGCCTCGCCCCAGGTGGCTAAGAGATCATTGAAGCCGCCATTGTTCGAGTTCAGAAGACAGGAAGTCGAGAACTTGCGCCACACCTTAGATGCCAGGACGCCCGTCGACAGAATGTGGTCTACAGTTTTTTGTCTGGGGCTCCGTACAGCAATGGCAAGCAGATGCTAAGCTGAAGCCAATTATGGTAATGGCATCGTCAGTGGGAAGTTTCTTAAAATACGCTCTCCAAAGCAGAATGGACCACTTCTTCGGGATACAAGACTGCCAGAATAGCACGATGGTGGGGTATGCCAGTCCGGTCCAGCGAGCCACCAGGCGGGCCGAAGCGAGGGAAAATGGTCCGTTAGCCGTCAAAGACCACCTTAGTCGAGATCCGTCCTAACCACCACTCCAGAGGCAGCTAAAGCTGCAGCCTCCTCCTCACCGAGCCATGCACGAACTCGTCCCCAGTTCCATACTCTGTCATTATCCCACAAGTCTTTGATAGTGTTGGAAGACAGAACCCTAGGTGGAAGGTGGAGCAGGTCGTCCTCGGGCTATCTCTCAAAAAATATGACTATTCGCCCGATCCCAACCTAAGATGAATCAAGGGTTCAGTGAGACGCTTGCCAGTGAGGATGCAACACCACGAAGCGGAGGATCTGCTGTAGCAGGAGGCAACTGAAGGATGAGAGTCCTGGAAATACCTGGCTTTCATGAAACGGGCCCAGATGGAGTTGTCTGCTCTAAGCTTTTACCATATTTTTATCGAGTAAGCATCGACAATGTGCGCCAACCTGCAGAACCCTAGGCCTCCCTCAGAAGTAGGTATAGCCATTGATTCTCAGCTGGGCTAATGATGCTTGTCCTTACCGTCGCTGTGACCCCAGAAGAACTTAGCGAAGATATTTTCAATGTTGTAGAGTACCTGCTTGGGAGGGGAGCAGGCGGCCACGGTGTAAATCTGAATGGAAGAAAGAATATACTGAATCAGAATCGTCTTTCTGCCGGACGATAAAGTGACGTCGTGCCAGCCCTCAATTTTTTTTCTTGATTTTTCCCACTAGCTCATCGAAGAGATTCGATTTCGATCTGCCGTACACCAGAGGGCACCCTAAGTTGGAGAAGAGGAGTGCACCACACAGAAGAAAGTGGTATTGGTTAGCCTGGTGGTGTGGTCTCTATCAGCAGAGTGGTGGGCATAAATGACACTTTTGTTACGGTTGATACGCTGACCGGAGCATCGAGTACATCTATGCAACATTTTGTTGACCACCTCAACGGACCCAGTATCACCTGATGAGAAGATAAGAATGTCATCGACGTAGGCCAGGTGGGTAATGATCGAATATCCACTAGCGGAGTGGAAGTGTTGGAAGCGGGGAGTACGGATCATTTTATTAAGGTTTCTGCTTGGCACTTCAGCTGTAATGATGAAGATGGTGGATGATAATGGGTCACCTTGCCTGACGCCATGAGTCAATTTAAAAAATTCGTCAGCTTGACCGTTGACAACAGTAGAGAACCAAGAGTTACTAATCGATATCTAGACGATGTCAATCCAAGTCTCTGAGAATCCGAAAGCCCTGAACACTAGATCATGAATTGCCAATCTAGCCTATCGTAAGCCTTCTCCATGTCCAACTTGATGGTAATGCTGCTTCCTCTGATCGAAAACTTCATACAGCTAACCATCTCTTGGGCCAATAGGATGTTGTCTAAAATGTTGCGTTTGCGGACGAAACCGCTTTGCTCTTTCAAAATAATTTTGGGGAGTAACCCGGTCATGCCGTTAGCAATGGTCTTAGATATGATCTTGTTAGTGAAAGTACATATGCTCACGGGACGAAAATATCTGAATGTCTCTGGGTTATTCTTCTTGGGGATCAGAATCAGATTAGCACTGGATATAGATTTCGGGTACCTCTCTCCTTGGAAAAATGCCAGCATCGCCTCATGGATGTCCGTCTTGATGATATCCCAATAGGATCTAAAGAAAGTACCAATGAAGCCATCCGGTTCGGTGGTGCTATATTCGTTCAATGACCATACGGCATCTTTAACCTTGGATTCAGAGGGTTGAAGCTGTAGCTGGTTATTGTCGCAGTCCTCGATCAAGCGAGGTATAGCCACCAGGAATGCCTCGTTAATGTGAATGACTTCTTTAGTAAACAACTGAGAATAGAATGAAGAAGCGGCCGTCTGGATATCATGTTGGTCTGTGAGAAAATGGCCACTCTCATCATTAATCTAGTGAAGGTTGAGTTGTTGTCTACGGCCTTTGACGCAGGAATGAAAGTATTTCGTAATCTTGTCGCCTTCATTGTCCTAGGTGAGCCTAGCTTTCTATTTCCAAAATACCTCCTCGACTTTAAGGCGATATTTCAAAAGCGCTCTAGTGAGGTTGAGGGATGCACGAGCCGAACGAGAACCGTCCGTTGTGAACAGATTCTCCATACGAAAAACATCGTTCTCAGTGGTATGAACTGCCTGGAAGATGTTGCCGTAAGCTTCCTTGCTCCATCTGGTAAGCTCTTTCCGTGTGGCTTTCAGTTTCATGGCCAAGCATTCGATGGGGTCAAGTGCGTCGGGGCTACTCAATACGGCCGCCACTGTGTCTCTAAAGTATGGATGGTGGATCCACATATTGAGGAAGCAGAAGTATTTCTTGGGCTGGCAGGTCTTTCTGTTGATCTCGATGAAGAGCGGGGAGTGGTTCGATTCAATGGAATTGAGGTACGTGAGATTAGATTTGAGCTCGAGGTCCATCTAGTACGAGTTGATGAGAGCGCGATCAAGTCGGGAGTATTGGCGACGAGCACCTTCCTGCATGTTACACTAAGTGAAAGCGTTGCCTGAGAACTGAAGAGGGGACATATGAGCTTCAAAAATAAAGTTAGCAAAGTCATTCATCGCTGACGTAGGAGAAGGCCGACCTCCCAATTTCTTCTCCTTACAGGTGACCGCATTGAAGTCACCAACAGAAAGCCACGGTATATTAAGATGATTATGATGAATGCTAGTCAGAGATTCCCAAAGCTATTTACGCTCCACAATATTGCAGCTCCCATGGATGGCAGACAAGAAAGACCGATGCTGGATCAAGGGTGTTCCACCCAACACGTTAGCGCCTGCCTCGAGCCAGAGACGATATTGTGCTTCACGTCTTCATCAAAGAGGATCCATATGTCATGTCGACCAGCAATAGCGGAGGAAAATCCCAGCTACAACTGGGTAGACATGTAACACCTACTTTTCTGAAATAAGGGCAATTTTGAAATTTTGTAATTTTAATCAATTAATAATGAGATTTAAATCATGTTATGATTTTTGGTAATTTTTAATTAATTTAAAACTATTTAAATCTGTGAATTGTGATTTTGATGTGTTACTAGTGAAACCCTAGAGATTACTTGACCTAGAGCCTAACCATGACCAAGGAGACCTAACCATGTGATTAGGATGACTAATTATCATTTTTGGGCATAGGGGTATTTTAGTTATTTTTGGACTTTTAGTGAAAATAAATTTTGATTAATTAATATTGTGCTAATTGAATTGTTAAAGACTAACCTAGAAGTTAACCTAATCTAGATGTTAACTATGAGCCTAGATATTAGATTAGAAGCTTCCATCATGACAAGGTTAAGAATATCTAGATATTAAGTTGAGGTTAGATATTTGTTAAGGTAGATATTTTAGCTTGGGCCCTTAGCTTAAGGCCTAGAATTAAACTAGCTATAGGCCTTTAAACCTCATAAAACTTAACCCTAACCCTAGAAGGAACCCTAGGCTACCATCAAAGGATCCCCACCTCTATACAACATCTCTTCACACCCCCTTGCCTCCTTTCATTACACCTTAAGCCCTAGTTTAGTGTTCTTTTCCCAAAATAGCCCATTTCTTCATTTCACCTCCAAATTGAGCCTAGTCTTTTATATTGGACTCCCCTACAGTAGAGAAGGCTAGTGGTGGCTTGCTAGAAAGGTTTGAGGAGCATTGGACCATAGCAAATTGGAAGGGGATTCTCATTCTAGTTTTGTGCATTGAGATTTACTTAAAATTGGTAAAACCCTTCAAATTCATTCAAATTCGTATTTTTTCTGTAGATGCATTCATTTAGGTATACCCTATTTGTAGGCCAAGTTTGGTAGGAATTAGAGTCCATTTGATATACGTATCGGACACGTATCGGTGTGTTATTGAATGTGTTCGATGAAATGCCTATGTGAACTTTTTGTTCTCCTTTTTCAAAACTAAGTTCATAGTTAGATAGCCATTGATGTGTGTTTTCGAATCCCCATTCTTTGAGCATGAATCCATGTCATTTGTGTGTCCAAACCTGGACACGAACCTGTGTACGAGACCGTGTCTAAATCCTCTGCTGCTCGACACAGTTTTCTTTGTGTCCATACCACATGGACACAAACCACTTGACATAGAGGTGGGGGCAACCACTGACAAGCCCCCCTCAAGTTTCGTGTCGATTGGTGTCGTGTCGGACTTGCAATCGCACGTGCACGGGTTCGCAAAGTCACTGTGTGTACGGTATAGATGCGTCTGATTCGCATTTTGTGTTGCGTCCTAACACATCTTGGACGCTGTGTAGGGTGTAAATTATGAAGCCCTATATGCCATCTATCACCTGACACGAACATGTGTCCTCTAGTAGTCTGTGTCGAGTCCTCTTGGGCTCGACATCACCCTACGACACAGCATTCATCCTTTTTCTGGAACTGAGTTCGTTTTGCTGTTGGACGCTTCGTGTCCGGGTTTCTGGACACGAAACCACCGTATGACACACGAACACATGTACCTAGCATTTGTGCACACATTGTTTGAGTTTTGTTTAGTTTTCGATTTGAATTTGGGATTTTAGGATTCAAACTGCCACTTTCTGATACTATCGGGTTGAAATCGGGTTTTAATGTTTAAAATGATTTTTATATGTTAATATGAAATTAAATGTTAATTATAACAATAATGACATGTTATACAACTGGGGTTAACATATGGGTTAGGTTTTGTACATGTCTCATTCAATGTTGAGTTTCATGAAACTGTAAACTGTGATATTGATTTTAATTTTAATGTTGAACTTGATTACCTTTGTAAAACTAAAATTTGTTGAACTTAAGTTCATTCATGTGACTGGGTTGTATACTATTTTAAATCTGAGATGTGAGTTGGTTTTCAATATTGGGTTATGTTCAAATCGGAAATAAATGTTGAACTATAAAACTGAGAATATTGGGGGTTTGTTTTAAAACTGAAACCTGAGTTTTGTCGATATTTAAACTAAGTTGGGTTCACATTGCATTCCTGAGATTGATGTACATGTTACCTGAGATTTCATTATGGGATTGGGTTTTGATATGCATGTGTTTGGTTTTGAGAGTTCAATATTGGTATGTTTGTATCCTATGAAAACTGAGAATGAAATTGGAGTTTGATTGGTTTCCTTTGAATGTTAACTTGATCTTTAAACCTGAGATTGCTTTAAACTGAGTTAGGATGTTCCCAGTTTTTGTATTACCTGAGTTCACTTTTCATTTGCTCACTGTCTTCTCTTCCTTCCTTCATTCATTGAATATATGTATGATATTTAACCTGAGACACACTCTACTCTCTCTATATATATATATATATATATATATATATATATATATATATATATATATATATATATATATAAAAAAAAAAAAAAAAAAAAAAAAAAAAAAAAAAAAAATATATATATATATATATATATATATATATATATATATATATATATATATATATATATATAATGTGTTAGCTATAGATTGATTTATTGTTAACATGTTAAACACCCTTTTCTTTACATCTATGTTCACACACAAACATACATTTCATGTTCACACACAAAACCTAATATATATTGCCTACTTTTATCTATCTCTCTTTATATATATATATATATATATATATATTTATATATATATATATATATATATATAAAGAGAGATAGATATTATATATATATATATATATATATATATATATATATATATATATATATATATATATATATTTATGTTCTCTTTATATCTATCTCTCTTTATATATATATATATATATATATATATATATATATATATATATATATATATATAATTGCAATACAATGTAATGTAAATGTGAATGTGACTTATATATATATGGTACTCTATATTACTTAATGTTGTGTGCTGGTTTGGAGTATGGTATTAGATTATTGTGTGGCTTGTTCTTGGTATAGTTAGTTGACTAGGCTTTATAGTGTAGTTTGGTTTTAGACCTAGAATTGACTTGTTAGATCTAGTTTAGTTGAACCTAGACTAATTTGACCATGTTTGACCTAACCCTAACTAGTTTGACCTAGTTTGACTTTTAGAGTTGACCAAGTGCCTAGAATGACCTAGAAATTATATGGGATGCATCGTTAACTTCATTATTACCATTGTGGATACATCATGACTTGTGTTGCTCTAAATAGGATTCAGATACCTCGTTTTGGATAGTATATTATCATAAACATTCAGATCTCAGGCGAGTACATTCTCTGATCGTTTCATACTTGCTAGGACTTATATTCTTGCTCTAGATTACTTTACTTGATGTTGTCACGATGTTATTACGGATTGGTACTATATGGATCTTTTCATGAGTTATTATCCCCCTCTATGGGGTGTATCGGGTACTAATGTTATGTGCTTTTCACGTATATCATGTATTCTATGCGTTCATGTTATTCATGTATAACTCATGTACAATCATGTACTCTTATGATTCTCATGTGCTTCATACATAACCAAAACATCATGTGCGTAACATAACTTGATTAGATCCTTGTGTATTGATTAGGGTAGGGGTAAGTATAAATGGTCATGTGATTTAGCCATCATGTGCAACTCTATTACTATTCATATGATTATTGTGTTTCTCACATGCAACATTAGCCTTCTTGGCAATGTGTTTTTCATGTGCAACCCATATTATATCATGTACAACCCAAGCCAATTATATGCCATCTCGTACTCTAAATCACTTAGTCACTTACGGTTCTTACTTATCATGTATATACATTTTCAGTTATCAAATATCCCTTTTTTTCATATACATCTTCTTACAGTCCATGTATCTTACTCTTTTGTATGCTTTATATTTCCTGCCATGATATGAACTGCGTGAGATGTATTGTGCTCGCTCCTGTCCTGACTCGACCTGTTGAAAATATTACAGAGGATGATGAGGACTTATGCCCTACCTACTACGGAGCAGGCTTAGATGACACTTGCGACCTGGACCCCCAGGAGGTTCAGGCAGTTGTTGCGGATGATACCATTGTCTAGCTTAGATAGTTAGATTTTACCTTATCTTTCATGTCTTTGTGTTTATGGATTCAGAGTTATTTATATTTGAGATGTTGAGACTTGATGTTGTTAAACTTGGTTTTGTTTCACTTTCTATTTGTACCTCAGTTTTAAGGATTTCATTATCTATTACATCGTGCTATTTCTATCTCTAGATTTGTGATTGAATTGTACCTTCAGTGATTTGACCTCCGTTTGGAGAGTATATCATATTGTGGATAGTTATACTGATGACTTGAAATAACATTCTACCATCGACACTGCGGCGTAGACTGGACGTTCCCACTTCTTGTGCCCTTACTCTGGGTGCGGATCGTGACATATTTTTAGTGGTGCTCATGCAGGTCTCGAGAGTCGCAACTAGTACGATTTTGTAGTGGTACTCGAACTAGAGTATCACTACAGCCTGTGGTAGGATATAGGATATAAATTTGAGATACACAATCACATTTAGGAAAAACTCTTATTAAAATTCTTGCTATCTAAATTCTTGCTGATAGTTGCTTCCTCTTGAAATAAACTGTCCTCCTTTAATGATATCGTTTCCTTCTCAGTACTGATTTCCTTGTTTGATCTGTCTTCAGGATGGTTATGGAGATAAGGTCTCATCATCCCGGCCAGGAGGATACCGCTGAGAGGTCTGCCACCTCTCGACCGGTCCAGCTGGACCAAGGGACCGCAGCTCCCCTCACCACTTCGCATATTGGAGTTTATGCCGCATTAGGAGGTGCACGTCCTCCGGTTCAGAGGCCTTCCTCCGTCATCCCAGATACGTTTTAGCAGCAGCTACCTTCAGGGACAGTGGATGTGGCTCCGATATTTACCATCTTCCAGCAATTTATGGAGGTACAACAGATGCAGCAGCAGAGCCAGTCTGCTGACTTCCACCAGGGTATAAGCGATGCCCACCAGCTGGTCAGGATGATAGTAGAGATGGTGACTGCCCAACCATGGGGAGAGCAGATGCAGTATCGGCCGAAGATACCGAACATCTAAGACTTTTAGAAGATGCGGCCCCGGGACTTCTGAGGTACAGAGGGCATCATATATGCTGACGATTAGATAGAGCATATCGAGAAGATATTTTGATTGGCACAGATACCAGTCGGGTTACAGATCGAGGCTACGGGCAGTGAGATGCAAGACTTGGCTCATACATGGTATCAGACGGACCCTAGAGTGGGCACTGAGGGTCAGACTTGGGCAGCCTTCAAGAAGCTGTTCAAGGAGAAATTTTTTCCAGATACAGCACTCGGCACCTTAGAGACGCAGTTCGAGAGTTTGGTTCAGGGGAACCAGGCCGTCGAGGACTACGCCGGAGAGTTCTGCCGTCTGGGTAGATTCGTGGAGGATTTTACCAAGGTCGTGAAGGTGAAGAGGTTTTGCAGGGGCTTGATCAAGGAGATTAAGTCGTTTACCAAGAGCAGCCATTACTCCACTTTCGAGCAGATTCTGATAGAAGCTATGGCAGCGGAGGACAATCTTGACCTGAAGGGGAAGAGGGCACGGGATACCCATGGAGCTAGTAGCAGTGCAGGCCCAGCCGAGAGGCCTCACATACAGTTTTAGCAGCAGTACCAGCAGCCGAGGGCCCAGATTCATCAGCAATATTAACAGAGGCCCTTCCAGCAGCCGTAGTTTCAGGTTCAGGACCATGCACCTTTCCAGAAGGTACAACAGCAGCAGAGACAGCAGTCGATTATCTTTTGTCCTTTCTGTAAGAAACTGGGGCACGAGTGGAGCAACTGTCGGAAGAGGCTAGGCAGGTGCCTACTTTGCAGGACATCAGATCATCAGTTGAGTGAGTGAACCAAGTCTTCGGGATGGACAACTCAGGAAGCAGGAGCTAGGGCTCCGGTGGGCCAGCAGAAGGGACCCCCATTACGTACTCAACAGCAGAGGTTTATATAGAACCAACAACAGGCTAGAGGAGGCTAGCAGGGTCGAGCTTACGCCATGACAAGCGAGGATGCTCGGGCAGTAGAAGAGTTGATTGCAGGTTATGTTTCCTTTTCGACTCTATTTCCGTATTTGCCTCATTTTAACTGTCTTAAAATTCGATTCCATCCGTTCCTTGCTCGTTGATGAATTTGAATCTTGGTGTGTCATTGTTGATCTAATATTCTACCAAGATAAATTGTATGGGCTAGGTCGCCTCAGTTATGAAATCTAGAATCCCTTAAAGTCATATTTACTAATATGGCAAGGATTATGATTATCATGATTTTGAATAGACGCATATGATTATCGAATTATATTTGAATAATTTCTAAAACATATCTTTTCCACCCTTCTTTCGGTCTTTCAAAAATATATATAAATAAATAATTTATTAAAAATATTTTGATTTCTATTTTTGAGACTATGATTGATTGGGGGTTTTTAACCTAGGAGGAGTACGTCCATCTTAATTTTGAGGACGATATTCTTCTAAGGGGGTAGATTTGTAACACCCACTTTTCTGAAATGAGGGCAATTTTGAAATTTTGTAATTTTAATCAATTAATAATGAGATTTAAATCATGTTATGATTTTTGGTAATTTTTAATTAATTTAAAACTATTTAAATCTGTGAATTGTGATTTTGATTTGTTGCTAGTGAAACTCTAAAGATTACTTGACCTAGAGCCCAACCATGACCAAGGAGACCTAACCATGTGATTAGGATGACTAATTATCATTTTTGGGCATAGGGTTATTTTGGTCATTTTTGGGCTTTTAGTGAAATAAATTTTGATTAATTAATATTATGCTAATTGAATTGTTAGAGACTAACCTAGAAGTTAACCTAATCTAGATGTTAACCATGAGCCTAGATATTAGATTAGAAGCTTCCATCATGACAAGGTTAAGAATATCTAGATATTAAGTTGAGGTTAGATATTTGTTAAGGTAGATATTTTAGCTTGGGCCCTTAGCTTAAGGCCTAGAATTAAACTAGCTAGAGGCCTTTAAACCTCATAAAACTTAACCCTAACCCTAGAATGAACCCTAGACTGCCATCAAAGGATCCCCACCTCTATATAACATCTCTTCATACCTCCTTGCCTCCTTTCATTATATCTTAAACCCTAGTTTAGTGTTCTTTCCCAAAATTAGTGTAACACCCACTTTTCTAAATGAGGTTAATTTTAAACTTTTGTAATATTGATTATCAAATAAAAGGATTTAACTCATGATAATGATTTTTGGTAATTTTTAATTATTTTAAAACTATTTAAATTAATGCTTTGTGATTTTGGTGTTTTGCTAGTGTAATCCTAGAATTGTTAAGCCTAGTGACTAACCATGACCATGGGAACCTAACCATGGGATTAGAATGACTAATTACAACTTTTTAGCCTAAGGGTATTTTGGTCATTTTGTGACTTTTGAATTAGTTAGGATTTTGATTAAGTGACAATGTGCTACTTGAGATATTAGGCCTTAACCTAGAAATTGCCCTAATCTACATTTTAGTCATTAGCCTAGATATTAGATTAGAAGTTTCCATTACATGACAAGGTTAGGAATATCTAGATATTAGTTTAAAGGTAGATATTCGTTTAAGGCTAGATATTTACTTTGCCCCTTTATTAGGAAGGCTTGAATTATGTATGTAGAGGCCTCCAAACCTTATGAAACTTAACCCTAACCCTAGAATATATCTTGGCTGCCTTCAAGATACCCCCACCCCTATATAAACATATGTTCACATCCCCTTGCCTCTTTCATTAAACCTACAAACCCTAGTTTAGTATTCTTTCCCAATTTTAGCCCTTTTTTTCAAATCAACTCCAAATTGGACCAAAACAATTGCAACACACTCCCCTAGTGTAGAGGAAGCCATTGGTAGGTAGCTAGAAAGGATTTGGAAGCTTTGGACCATTGTAAGTTGGAGGAGAATTCTCATTCCTAGGTTTTTACATTGAGATTCCAACTCTCAATAGGTAAACCCTTTAAAACCATTAAATTCTTGATTTCTCTTCATAGATGCATGTATCTAGGCACCATAGACATGTAGAACAAGTTTGGTAGAAATTCGTGTCTATTAGGTATGCGTATCGGATACGTATCGGTGTGTATATTGAAGTGTTCGATGAAATGCCTAAGTGAACTTTTTGTTCTCCTTTATCAAAACTAATTTCATATTTCGATAGCCCTATACGTGTGATTTAATATTCTTTATGACTGAGCACACCTTTTGTTTCACTTAACAAAATGCCTTGAAATCGGCTTTTGAAAATAAAACTTGAAAGAGTACAAAAATGTACAAATTGATCTGGGAAGTATTGCTCTGGAAGTCTGATCTGAAGTCGATCACTTTGTTCCTTGGACCATACAATGATGATAAAGATCACTGCTAGAAGATGAACAACTGGAAAAACTAAGTCAACAGAAAGGTATCGACACACTTGGACACTGATGGCGAGGTCGAATGCTTTCCTGCTTTGCTTCACTCTGTTCTGGAAGAAAGGTTGAAGAAGAATGCTCTGGAAAATCAAAGTCTCTGGGCTCTGATCTCTATGTATTCTCTCATGTCTCTCCGCTTGTGTCCTTATATGAGAAAAATAAGTCTATTTATAGACTTGGCATTTTGTGTGTAAAACTCAGCAAAAGTTCTGTCTTTACGCTAATAACTTCCACCCATGACTGAAGTCATCCTTTACACACGTTGACACGTGTCCCATAATTTCAATAAGAATAGGATGCACGTACACAAGTTCTTCGAGATGTGTGGCATGAAAACCACGTAAGCAAACCACGTTCCAAATTAGTCAAAAAGGATAGGGCGTAAAAACAACCCAAATATACCCTGAGCTTAAAGTAATAGACTAGGCGTAAAAATAGCCCTAAAATGGACTTCCCGCGGAAAGTGGTTGATAAAACAACCTTGAGCGTAAAGGTATCCCAAATAAACTTTATGCACACGTCAACTTTGAGCGTAAAAAGCTCAGATAGTATTCATGCGTAAAAGAAGCCATCTTGTGAGCGTAAAAGTAGCTCAGTCCACATACTAAACGACAATATTGATTTCTGTGTAAAACAAATCCCTTCGAATCCTGTGTTATACGCCATCAGTAGATCTTTATGTCAGACCCATTATTACTTTGCATTAAATGCATGATTTTGACAGCCTGTCTCAAGCGTAAAGTAGTTGGCTCGCCCATGGCGTAAAGTAGTTGATCTGTCCTTGGCGTAAAACAGCTGACCTGTCTCTGGCATAAAAATAGCTCATTTTAAAGCTCTTATCTCTTTGACTCATTCTATGAAGCATTTTTTTACGCTCCTATAAGACCCCCTTCAAAGTTTTCGGAATTTGAAAAGACTTCACGAATTTTGAAATACTTTGAATATGAAAAGTCAAGAAATGGTGCCGATCAATACTCAACTGTCATAATAAATTTTCTCTCGAAACATTCGAATGGCTCTTCATCTCCCCGAGTTGCATTAATAATGATCAGTTTTCCATAAGGAATATGAAGAGTTGATTTGATTGTATATATAAGGAGAAGTTCTTCATTCTCACTTTTCATCCTCATACTGTCATGGCACCGAAGAAAGAGATAGAGACTAACAAGAAAAAGGCTCAAGGCTCAAGGCTTGACATAAAGACGGAGGTTGAGCGAGCACGCAACTTCATGGAGTGTTTTGGACTGACTCCAGCGATCTTCGGTCGTATAAATGATGGTCCCTCAACTGCGTACGAAGGATCAGGTGATGTAGAGGCATTCCTCAATCTGATGCGTCGTTCAGGGATCCACAACATGCACGAGTTAGGTGCCTCCCTTCGTCAGCCCAACGAAGAAGAGAAGAAAAAAATAATGTTTTATGTAGAAGTGTCGTCTATGCATTGTGACACTTCAACTTATCTGTAGGGGCCTACTCCTTCTTTTATAAAAATAAAATCTTATTATTGATTTCATCTTTATTCGTGTAGTGCATTGGTACATACAATTGTTCTACACCTCTTTTGACTGCATCTATGGTTGTTCATTCCCAAGAGAAACAAAACAATACGCGGCAACTGTCCTGTGGTCACGAGCGCCTTTTATTAGGATCTTTTCCAAAATAAACTCACGCCAACCGTTTCTTCGACCCTTTATAAATAGCTGAGTTAAAAAATGTTTTATGCATTCTCATTCTCATTCTTTTTCTCTGAAGATAGCTATTTGCAAGATTTCATTCTCCAACAAGAGATTGATAATGACGATACTTTCCGATGTCGTTCCTCTGTATGCCCTGTCACCAGACGTTGATTCAACCACTCTTAGAGCCAAACCATCTGATCTTGCTGGTAAGTTTGATTCATAAAACAATCTTCTGCCTTTGAGCTTTTTGTTGAAAACAGATGCCTATCTTTAATAGATAAGGCACGCCTACTGAAAATGAGCGCAAATCCTTGATAGATATGGAGCGTATAAAATACAGGCGCAAAGCCTTTTAGATAAGGTGCACATGAAACACGGGCGTAAAACCTTGTTAGATAAGGTGCACATGAAACACAGGCACAAATCCTTGTTGAATAAGGTATGCATGAAACACGGGCGTAAAGCCTTGTTAGATAAAGTGCACATGAAACTCAGGCGCAAATCCTTGTTTGAATAAGGTGTGCATGAAACACGAGCATAAAACCTTGTTAAAACACGAGCGTAAAGCCTTGTAGATAAGGTGCACATGTTGAAGATAAAACAAGGTGTGTGAGCATCTGTTTTTTTTTTAGTTTTAATTGGCCAGTATGTGTCTGATGAAACTTCTGTTTAAAACAATTTTTCTCTGTTGTTTTCTGCAAAAATTTGCCTGAAGAACTTTGTCACTACCACATTTCTAGTTTGAGGGTATTTTTGACATTTTTGGGGTAATTTAAATTTATTAGAATTTATTTGAATTTATGGGAATTTTTAGAAATTATTTTGGAATTGTTTGAATAAGGGTTGACTAGGTTGACTTTGACAAGCTTTGACTTTGTGACCTAACCCTAGTTAAGTTGGACTTAACTAGATATGAGATCCTAGGTTAAGTTAAGTTAACCATACTCTAGTTAAGGAAACTAATTAGGAATATTGAGATTTGAATAGAAGGATTTTGACCACAAGTCATGACTTGTGATTTCTAAGTCATTGATTTATGATTAAGCCCAAAGCCCATTAGTCAAGTGCCCAAACCCTAACCCGAAAATTTTTGTCCAGCCAACCTAGGGATTCCCCCACTATATAATCTCTTCCAAAATCTAGGGCTACCCTTTTAGGAATTTATTTCAAGAGAAGAAAGAGGTGAGTCTCCATGTACAAAAATCCCTAGAAAATCTATTTTTCCTCCTTTTTAATCCAAACAAATTGCAATAGGTTCTAATTATTGTTTTCTTGCTGTTGGAATTGGTTGTTCTCAGTTTTCTATCAATTTGGAGGAGTTTGGCCATCAAGAGGAGCACCTCTTTGTAGAGCTTTTTGAGGCTTTGGGTACTCTTAGGTAACTCTCTATCCACACCATAGAATCCTGAGATTTTTGCATCATTAGGGAGCCCTAGACCTAACCTAATAGTAAGAATAGGAAACCCTAAGAATTCGTGTCCTTTCGTGTCCAAACTGGACACGTATCAGTGCCTAGCTTTATGTGTTTGTGGAAATGCCACAGTGGAACTGTTTGTGTTATTTTCGAAATATTTTTGAATAGGAAAATGTAATTTTGTGTCGCTTACTCATTTTCATTGCTCTGAGCTTGAATCGAGTCTGTGTCGAGTCGATTGGACACGCGTGCACACGTTCTCGCGCGCGCGCGCGCACAGCTACAGTACTCTCCTGCCACTCGGGCTTCCTACAGGACACGACACGATTTTGTTTGATACGAAATTTTGTGGGATTGTTGGGGCATGTTCTGTCACCATGCTCCCCAAATTTCATCGGGTCTCGTGCTTTGGTCGGGGAGTTATTCATCGCGCACGAGGGTTGCACTGACACTGTGCACTGGAATTTTCCTCACTGATACGGCCCTATTTCTCGGACACGCGACACTGAGGACACGATACAGAAACTTAGACACGTGCATCTAGACCTAGCCTAGGTGGGGACACGACCACGAGGCCTGGGTTGGCCTGTGTCGGGTGCACGACACGCGTGCACACCCGCACGAGGCTGTTTCCAGTGTGTGTCTAGTTTAAGTGCTGAGTTTGGATGAATTTCGTTTGGACACGTCGAGACATGTCGTGGTGGACACGAGGCACTTGGTATGACACGTGCACATGCTGGTAGTACTTTACCAACCACTTATTTATCATTTTAGTTTGTTTTTGTAGATCAATTCTCAAATACCATTTTCTAATATCTCACATTAACTGTGCAAATTCTCTGTGTTTTCAAAAATTCGAATTCGAGTTTTAGCAATCTTTTTAACCTACTTAATTTCAAAAGTTCACATAATTAAGTGCCTAGTATGTTACACCTATATGTGTTTTACTTAGGTGATGATTTTGGTTCGAATTGGTGAATGTTTGGGATTTGAATTGGGGTGGAAGATATGTGGACTGTTTAATGGTTCTAAATTTTGATACCTAAGTTCTAATAGAACCTGAGAGTATGGGGGGTTCAAAAACTGAATACTAACCTTCATGTTATTAAGAACTAAAATCTGAGATTGCGTGTGTGTAATTCAAAACTTGATTTGGTGTAGGAAGTCTTAATGGGTTCATGAATCGATTTCCAGTTTTCATGAAACCTGAGTTCACTGTTATTAGAACTCAAAATCTGAGTTGTTTGATATTAGAAATCTGGGATTCATGAAATGATTCCCTGTTTCAAATACCTGAGTGTAGGGTAGGTTGAACTGTATTGGTTCATTCCTTTTTCTGAAATCTGTGATATAGTATATGTTGGATTTTGGGTTCTCTCACACAACACCCACACACACACACACCCTATCCTATTAAATCCTGTCACAAGCAACATGTTGACACACACATCCATGTAGACACCCTATCACTCAGTGTTAACACCTACACACTATGTTCTCTCACATTCACACAAACACACATGCACACTTTCCCTCACACTCTCATGTGACACTCACACACACCCTCTCTATATATCCTATTGTAGATATATATATAATGTAATGTGCATATATATAATATAGTTTGTGTATCATATAGGTATCTAATATAGATATTGGCATTGGGTGTATAGGATATGTTAGCATATATATATAAGTATCATAAACATATAATTGTGTGTGAACTATATATGTGTATTCCTATAAATGTGTGTATGGTTAGATTACACAATATATATATATATATATATATCATGAGTGTTAGGTTTTAGATATAGAATTGACTTGTGTATGTTTCAGTGATGGCCTATAGGCATGATATAGCCTATGGCCTGTATGTGAGTCAGTTCGTCTAGTGAGCCTAGATTGGGCTTGTATAGCTTTATTAGACCTAGAATAGACTTGCTAGACTAGTGTAGAATAGTTTGACCTAGTGTGGACTTGTTTGACCTAGTTTGATCATAGTTGCCGTAGTTTGACTTCTAGGGTTGACCAGAGTTGACCAAGAGTTGACTTTGGCCTAGTTTGACCTAGATTCATATAGAATGCATAGTAGTGCTTCATTTTACCATTTTGGACTTGTTGTGACTTGTGCTGTTCTAAATAGGAGCCAGACACCACTCCTCAGACAGTACTTTTCAGTTGGACACTCAGATACCTGGCGAGTACATTCTCTGATCATTTTATATCCTGCTTAGAATTATTTTCCTGCTTTAGATTACTTTACTTGATGCTGTCACGTTGGTAACACAGATTAGTACTATATGGATCCATTCTTGAGATGTTATCTCCCTCAGGGAGCATCGTATACTACATGTTCTGTGCGTTTCACTTACATGGTGTATCACTATGCTTCACGATTCTTAGATCACTTGTGACATGTACTCTCATGATCACAGAGTTTTCCCAGAATCACCCCATTGTGGGTATTCCCAGAATCACCCATTTATGGGCTATTCATGTATCACCCCTTGTGGGCCCTTGCATGGAATCATAACATAACCTGGCTGGATCCTTGTGTATTGATTGGGGGTACGGGGGAGTAGAAGTAAACATGTGAATAATATCCAAGTAGTGTAGTTCCCAGAATCACTCCATAGTATAGTTCCCAGAATCTTCTATGCCATTCACATGTTTATATTGTACTCTGACTCACTAGCCACAGTTAGCTCTCTATTTACAGTATATATATTTCCATTACAGTTTCCTCTGTTTACATTCCATGCTTCCTTCAGTTTCCTGTATCTTACTCTACTGCATGTCTATATTTTCTAACCTGCTATGATCTGTTGAGATGTATTGTGCTCGCTCCTGTCCTGACTGGACCTGTTGAAAATATTACAGAGGACGAGGAGGAGGCTGGTGTGGATACCTATTACGGTGCCACCTTAGATGAGATGTTGGACCTGGACCATCAGCATACCCCACTAGCTGTGGATGACACACCCTTAGACTAGGATGTTTTCATTTACAGTATATCATGGATGATTGTATATATTTGATTCTAGGATTTTGTATTTATCTTAGACACTTAGACTCTCTGTTGTACTTGGGATTTCCTTTCTTTTTACTAGTTTCATTTATCTATCTATCAGCTGTGTTATCATCTGTTTTTCCTTGAATTTTATATCATATCGTGCTTCTTCTTCCTTAGTTGTGATTGAGTCTACTTTTATCATGTCACCCCCATTCGGGAAGTATAAACTGTTTAAGCTTTATATTGCTAGATGTTGTGACCTAGAACAGCGTTCTACCGCCGACACTGTGGCGTAGGCTGGACGTACCCATGTCTCGTGCCCTAACTCTAGGGTGCGGGTCGTGATACGTTTTTAGTGGTGGCCCATGCAGGTCTAGACTAGAAGTGTAGTGGTATTCGAACTAGAGTATCACTACAGCCTACAGTAGGATATATGACATTAATTTTTAAGGTACTCAATCATATTAGGAAAAATTCTTTTATTGCCATCTAAATCATTATTGTCAGCTGATCCTTTTGAATTTTAATTGTCCGCCTTTGTTATATCGCTTCTTTCTCAGAAATTGATACTCTTATTTGTCTATCTTCAGGATGGTAGAGACTCGATCACAGCGTACCATTCATGATGATGCTATGGAGGGGACTGCTACCTCTCAGCCAGTACAGCGGGGCCAGGGGACTGCAGCTCCTGCCACCTCTGCTCGTATTGAGACCCCGGCAGCAGCAGCAGGGGGTATACTTCCACCGGCTCGGAGGCAGGACCCAGTTCTCCCAGAGGATCCTTACCAGCAGCCACCTGCAGGGACAATTGATGCCGTTCAGCTGTTGGCCTTCTTCAGGCAGTACATAGAGGGTCAGCAAACCCAGCAGCAGAGGCACACGGCAGAGCTCACTCGAGGCATTGAGCTGGCAGTGACGGCAGTGGAGAGAGTCATAGCTCAGCCAGCGGCAGCCCCGCAGCCGTACCAGCCACGGGAGAAGGGCATCCAAGACTTCCAGAAGATGCATCCGAGAGACTTCCGAGGGACAGAGGGGATCCTGTATGCCGATGAGTAGATCGAGCATATGGAGGAGATCTTCAGGCTGGCTGAGATTCCGACGAGGCTCCAGATAGAGGCAGCAGCCAGCATGATACAAGATCTGGCCTGTACCTGGTACCAGACCGACCCGAGGGTCGGCACAGTAGGACAGACTTGGGCAGCATTCAAGAAGCTGTTCAAGGAGAAGTTCTTTCCAAACGCAGCACTGGGAGCCCTCGAGACCCAGTTCGAGGCCCTAGTCCAGGAGAGCCAGTCCGTGGAGGAGTACGCAGGAGAGTTCTGTCGCCTGAGCAGATTTATGGAGGCCTTGTCTGAGACGACGAAGGCCCGGAGGTTCTGAAAGGGCTTGGTAAAGGAGGTCAAGTCCTACACCAAGAACGCCCGCAGTGCTACATTTGAGAAGATCCTGGTGGACGCACTAGCTGCAGAGGATGATCTTGAGCTTAGGCTCAAGAGGGGGCGAGACTCCTAGGGAGGCAGCAGTAGCGGAGGATCGGCCAAGAGGCCGCACTTTCAACAGCAGCACCACCAGCAGCAGAGGTTCCAGTCGCAGCAGTTTCAGCAGCCGAGGCACCAGCTAGTGCAGCATCAGTAGCAGAGGGTGCAGCAGCAGGCACTGAGGCAGCAGGCCACTATCTGTGCTTATTGTAAGAAGCCAGGGCACGGGTAGAACGAGTGTAGGAAGAGACTGGACAAGTGCCTGGTATATGGCTCAGAAGATCACCAGATGAGGGAGTGTACCTTGACCACGGGACGAGCAACTCAGGAAGGAGGAGCCAGGGCAGCAGCAGGCCAGCAGAGGGGACCAGCCCTGTCGACCCAGCAGCAGAGATTTATTCAGCACCAACAGCAGGCCAGGGGAGGCCAGCCGGGGCGAGCCTTCGCCATGGCGGCTGAGGATGCAGAGGTGATAGGAGAGCTGATTGTAGGTTAGATTCTCCTCGACTCCAGTCCAACATTTGTATTATTCGATTTTGGTGCTTCGTATAGCTTCATATCAGTATCTTTTGCGATTAGATACGGTATCATAGCTGAATCGTTGCCTAGGACTTACAAGAACACGACCGGGGGTGGCATTATCCTCGTTCGTGATGTTTGTAAGGGTCAGAGAGTAGTTTTGGGAGGCCGTGAGTTGGAGGTGAGCCTGCTCGTCATGCCATTACCGAACTATGATATAGTACTAGGCATGGATTAGTTGAGCAGGCACCACGCCAGCATTGATTACAGAGGGGGTAGAGTTCTCTTCAGAGCGCCGGGGGAGCCAGAGTTCGAGTACTCCAGACGTCAGGCAGAGCAGAGCAGCGAAGTCTTCTGTGGAGTCTCGGTCGAGGAGTAGACGATTCCACACCCATTGATAGTAGAGTATATGGATGTTTTCCCAGAGGAGTTGCCGGGGTTGCCACCAGACAGAGATATAGAGTTTTCGATAGACTTGGTTCCAGGAGCGGAACCCATCTCTCAGCATGTCTATCGGGTGAACAACAGCGAGCTGGTGGAGCTGAAGAAGCAGGTGGATGAGCTGCAGGACAAGGGCTTCATCCGCTCGAGTTCGTCGCTATGGGGTGCACCAGTGTTGTTTGTGCCGAAGAAGGATGGGTCAGTACGGATGTGTATTGACTATAGGGTACTCAACAACCTCACGATCAAGAACAAATACCTACTGTCGCGGATCGATGATCTTTTTGACCAGTTGAGCGGAGCTCAGGTATTTTCCAAGATTGATCTGAGGTCGGGATATCACCAGGTGAAGGTGAAGAGGGAGGATATTCCCAAGACCGCTTTCAGGATACGGTACGGGCAGTTTGAGTTTTTGGTTATGCCGTTCGGGCTAACCAATGCACCAGCAGTGTTTATGAACCTTATGAATAAGGTGTTCCACCAGTATCTGGATCAGTTTGTGGTGGTGTTCATAGACGACATCTTAGTATATTCCAAGACTGAGGAGGAGCACAAGGAGCATTTGAGGATAGTGCTGGAGACTCTCAGAAAGGAGCAGCTTTACGGAAAGCTCTCCAAGTGTGAGTTTTTCTTGGACCGGGTGGACTTCTTGGGGCACGTTGTGACAGGAGATGGTATCTCAGTTGACCCCAAGAAGATTGTAGCAGTTGAGGTATGGGCAGCGCCGACTTCAGTTGCAGAGATCAGGAGTTTCCTGGGGCTGGCAGGATATTATCAGAGATTTGTGCAGTATTTCTCCCGGGTTACAGAGCCGTTGACTCGGTTGACCCGGAAGGATGCTGAGTTCGTTTGGTCAGAGGAGTGTCAGGCAGCTTTTGATGAGTTGAAGAAGCGGTTTACGACAGCTCCGATTCTGACATTGCCTTCAGGATCGGGTGGTTTCACTATTTATAGTGATGCTTCAGGAAAGGGGCTGGGTTGCGTCTTGCAGCAGCATAGGAAGGTGATTGCCTATACTTCCAGGTAATTGCGTCCCCATGAGAAGAACTACCCTACCCACGACCTGGAGTTGGCAGCGGTGATATTTGCTTTGAAGTTGTGGAAGCATTATCTGTATGGGAAGAGGGTGAAGATCTTCACAGATCACAAGAGCTTAAAGTATGTGTTCACTCAGAAAAAGTTGAACATGAGACAGCGCAGATGGCTAGAGTTGATGAAGGACTTTGACATCCTACTTCAGTATCACCCAGGGAAGGCCAACGTGGTTGCCGATGCCTTGAGTAGGTATCCGACGGCCATGTGGTTGACCATGGATCGACATTTTCTTGCAGACTTGGAGAGCCTTGGGATAGAGGTGATCGTGCCCGGAGTGCAGATGCAGTTATGGGGGATACAGATTCAGTCAGACTTGGTGGAGAGGATCAAGTCGGCACACTTTGAGGACGTTGCTCTGCGGTGTCTCCGAGAGCAGGTTCGAGCAGGATTGCTGGAGGGCAAGTTTTCTCTTGCAGATGATGGTGCCTTGAGGCACGGTTTCAGATTATGTGTGCCCAGCGGAGAGCTCAGGGAGCAGGTTATGCAGGAGGCCCACAGATCTCAGTACTCTATACACCGGGGTGCCAACAAGATGTACCGAGATCTGAGGGAGCAAGTTTGGTGGTCAGGAATGAAGCGGGAGGTGGCTCGCTTCGTGGCTAGGTGCTTGGTCTGTCAGCAGGTCAAGGCAGAGAGGTAGAGGCCCGGTGGATTGTAGCAGTCGCTACCCATTCTCGAGTAGAAATGGGAGCATATCACTATGGACTTCGTGTCAGGATTGCCGCGTACTCCAGGAGGAAAAGATGCGATTTGGGTCATCCTTGACAGGTTGACCAAATCGGCCCACTTCTTGCCCTTCAAGGTGGGTACGTCTACAGAGAGGCTTGCGGAGATGTATATACGGTAGATAGTCAGGATTCACGGAGTTTCGGTCAGCATCATCTCAGATCGGGATAGTCGCTTTACTTCTCATTTCTAGAGGAGTCTGCAGATTAGCTTGGGTACTAAGCTCAAGTTTAGTACTTTATACCACCCCCAGACGGACGGACAGTCGGAGCGGACTATTCAGACACTTGAGGATATGCTACGGACGTGCGTCCTGGACTTTGGAGGTTCCTGGGAGGATCATCTTCATTTAGTGGAGTTTGCTTACAACAACAGCTTCCAGGCCAGCATTGAGATGTTACCTTTCGAGGCTCTGTACGGGCGTAGTTACCGTACACCCTTATCTTGGGATGATGTTGGTGAGCGAGCTTTACTGGGGCCAGAGATGGTTGTTGATGCAGCCGAGAAGGTGAAGCTCATCAGGGACAGACTGTCATGGCACAGGACAGACAACGGTACTGGGCCGATAGCTACCGGAGGCCGTTGGAGTTTGAGGTACAGATTAGAGTAGGATTAGATTTAGGTTGTTTGTTTGAGATTTTTTTTGATCATGTTTGTTTATTATAATTAATTGAGACCTTTCTTGTGATTAGGTCGGAGACCAGGTTTTCTTGAGGATATCTCTGACTCGTGGTACGATACGTTTTGGTGGAGGCGGGAAGCTTAGCCCGCGCTTCATCGGCCCTTTCGTTATCAGCGGAAGAGTCGGTGGCGTTGCATACAGGCTAGACTTGCCGCCTACACTTGTGGGGGTCACAACGTATTCCATGTATCACAATTGAGACGGCACGTGGCTGACCCTAGCCATGTGCTCAATCATTCAGAAATAGAGGTTGGGCCTTCTCTCAGCTATCCAGAGCAGCCAGTGGAGATTCTGGATCGACAGGAAAAGGTTCTGAGGAACCAGGTGATACCCTTGGTATGCGTCGCATGGAGGCATCATTCTCCAGGAGAGTCTACCTGGGAGCGGGAGGATGAGATGCGCGAGCGCTACCCTTATCTTTTTAGACCGTGAGGTATACTTCCTATCCTTCTCATCAGTTGTATTTCGCCTTTCAATTTCGAGGACAAAATTCTTTTAAGGAGGGTAGATTTGTCACTACCACATTTCTAGTTTGAGGGTATTTTTGATATTTTTGGGATAATTTAAATTTATTAGAATTTATTTGAATTTATGGGAATTTTTAGAAATTATTTTGGAATTGTTTGAATAAGGGTTGACTAGGTTAACTTTGACTAGCTTTGAGTTTGTGACCTAACCCTAGTTAAGTTGGACTTGACTAGATATGAGATCCTAGGTTAAGTTAAGTTAACCATACTCTAGTTAGGGAAACCAATTAGGAATATTGAGATTTGAATAGAAGGATTTTGACCACAAGTCATGACTTGTGATTTCTAAGTCATTGATTTATGACTAAGCCCAAAGCCCATTAGTCAAGTGCCCAAACCCTAACCCTAACATTTTTGTCCAGCCAACCTAGGGATTCCCCCACTATATAATCTCTCCCAAAATCTAGGGCTAGCCTCTTCTTTAGGAATTTATTTCAAGAGAAGAAAGAGGTGAGTCTCCATGTTCAAAAATCCCTAGAAAATCCATTTTTCCTCCTTTTTAATCCAAACAAATTGCAATAGGTTCTAATTATTGTTTTCTTGCTGTTGGAATTGGTTGTTCTCAGTTTTCTATCAATTTGTAGGAGTTTGGCCATCAAGAGGAGCACCTCTTTGTGGAGCTTTTTGAGGCTTTGGGTACTTTTAGGTAACTCTCTATCCACACCATAGAATCCTGAGATTTTTGCATCATTAGGGAGCCCTAGACCTAACCTAACAGTAGGAATAGGAAACCCTAAGAATTCGTGTCCTTTCGTGTCCAAACTGGACACGTATCAGTGCCTAGCTTTATGTGTTTATGGAAATGCCACAGTGGAACTGTTTGTGTTATTTTTGAAATATTTTTGAATAGGAAAATGTAATTTTGTGTCGCTTACTCATTTCCATTGCTCTGAGCTTGAATCGAGTCTGTGTCGAGTCGATTGGACACGCGTGCACACGTTCTCGCGCGCGCGTGTACAGCTACAGTACTCCCCTGCCACTCGGGCTTCCTACAGGACACGACACGATTTTGTTTGACACGAAATTTTGTGGGATTGTTGGGGCATGTTCTGTCACTATGCTCGCCAAATTTCATTGGGTCTCGTGCTTTGGTTGGGGAGTTATTCATCGCACACGGGGGTTGCACTGACACTGTGCACTGGAATTTTCCTCACTGATACGGCCCTATTTCTCGGACACGCGACACTAAGGACATGATACAGACACTTAGACACGTGCACCTAGACCTAGCCTAGGTGGTAACACGACCACGAGGCCTGGGTTGGCCTGTGTCGGGTGCACGGCACGCGTGCACACCCGCACGAGGCTGTTTCCAGTGTGTGTCTAGTTTAAGTGCTGAGTTTGGGTGAATTTCGTTTGGACACGTCGAGACATATCGTGGTGGACACGAGGCACTTGGTATGACACGTGCACATGCTGGTAGTACTTTACCAACCACTTATTTATCATTTTAGTTTGTTTTTGTAGATCAATTCTCAAATATCCATTTTCTGATATCTCACATTAACTGTGCAAATTCTTTGTGTTTCCAGAAATTCGAATTCGAGTTTTAGCAATCTTTTTAACCTACTTAATTTCAAAAGTTCACATAATTAAGTGCCTAGTATGTTACACCTATATGTGTTTTACTTATGTGATGATTTTGGTTCGAATTGGTGAATGTTTGGGTATTGAATTGGGGTGGAAGATATATGGACTGTTTTAATGGTTATAAATTTTGATAACTAAGTTCTAATAGAACCTGAGAGTATGGGGGGTTCAAAAACTGAATACTAACCTTCATGTTATTAAGAACTAAAATCTGAGATTGTGTGTGTGTAATTCAATACTTGATTTGGTGTAGGAAGTCTTAATGGGTTCATGAATCGATTTCCAGTTTTCATGAAACCTGAGTTCACTGTTATTAGAATTCAAAATCTGAGTTGTTTGATATTAGAAATCTGGGATTCATGAAATGATTCCCTGTTTCAAATACCTGAGTGTAGGGTAGGTTGAACTGTATTGGTTCTTTCCTTTTTCTGAAATCTGTGATATAGGTATATGTTGGATTTTGGGTTCTCTCACACAACACCCACACACACATACCCTATCCTATTAAATCCTGTCACAAGCAACATGGTGACACACACATCTATATAGACACCCTATCACTCACTGTTAACACCTACACACTATGTTCTCTCACATTCACACAAACACACATGCACACTTTCCCTCACACTCTCATGTGACACTCACACACACACCCTCTCTATATATCCTATTGTAGATATATATAATGTAATGTGCATATATATAATATAGTTTGTGTATCATATAGGTATCTAATATAGATATTGGCATTGGGTGTATAAGACATGTTAGCATATATATATAAGTATCATAAACATATAATTGTGTGTGAACTATATATGTGTATTCCTATAAATGTGTGTATGGTTGGATTACACAATATATATATCATGAGTGTTAGGTTTTAGATATAGAATTGACTTGTGTATGTTTCAGTGATGGCCTATAGGCATGATATAGCCTATGGCCTGTATGTGAGTCAGTTTGTCTAGTAAGCCTAGATTGGGCTTGTACAGCTTTATTAGACCTAGAATAGACTTGCTAGACTAGTGTAGAATAGTTTGACCTAGTGTGGACTTGTTTGACCTAGTTTGACCATAGTTGACCTAGTTTGACTTCTAGGGTTGATCAGAGTTGACCAAGAGTTGACTTTGGCCTAGTTTGACCTAGATTCATGTAGAATGAATAGTAGTGCTTCATTTTACCATTCTGGACTTGTTGTGACTTGTGCTGTTCTAAATAGGAGCCAGACACCACTCCTCGGACAGTATTTTTCAGTTGGACACTCAGATACCAGGCGAGTACATTCTCTGATCATTTTATATCCTGCTTAGAATTATTTTCCTGCTTTAGATTACTTTACTTGATGCTGTCACGTTGGTAACACGGATTAGTACTATATGGATCCATTCTTGAGATGTTATCCCCCTCAGGGAGCATCGTATACTACATGTTCTGTGCGTTTCACTTACATGGTGTATCACTATGCTTCACGATTCTTAGATCACTTGTGACATATACTCTCATGATCACAGAGTCTTCCCAGAATCACCCTATTGTGGGCATTCCCAGAATCACCCATTTATGGGCTATCCATGTATCACCCCTTGTGGGCCCTTGCATGGAATCATAACATAACCTGGCTGGATCCTTGTGTATTGATTGGGGGTACGGGGGAGTAGAAGTAAACATGTGAATAATATCCAAGTAGTGTAGTTTCCAGAATCACTCCATAGTATAGTTCCCAGAATCTCCTATGCCATTCACATATTTATATTGTACTCTGACTCACTAGCCACAGTTAGCTCTCTATTTACAGTATATATATTTCTATTATAGTTTCCTCTGTTTACATTCCATGCTTCCTTCAGTTTCCTGTATCTTACTCTACTGCATGTCTATATTTTCTAACCTGCTATGATCTGTTGAGATGTATTGTGCTCGCTCCTGTCCTGACTGGACCTGTTAAAAATATTACAGAGGACGAGGAGGAGGCTGGTGTGGATATATATTACGGTGCCACCTGAGATGAGATGTTGGACCTGGACCATCAGCAGGCCCCACTAGCTGTGGATGACACACCCTTAGACTAGGATATTTTCATTTACAGTATGTCATGGATGATTGTATATATTTGATTCTGGGATTATGTATTTATCTTAGACACTTAGACTCTCTGTTGTATTTGGGATTTTCTTTCTTTTCAGCAGTTTCATTTATCTATCTATCAGCTATGTTATCATCTGTTTTTCCTTGAGTTTTATATCATATCGTGCTTCTTCTTCCTTAGTTGTGATTGAGTCTACTTTTATTATGTCACCCCCATTCGGGGAGTATAAACTGTTTAAGCTTTATATTGCTAGATGTTGTGACATAGGACAGCGTTCTACCGCTGACACTACGGCGTAGGCTGGACGTACCCATGTCTCGTGCCCTAACTCTGGGGTGCGGGTCGTGACAAACTTTTCCAGAACCAGTATTGGCGACTTGGATGCTGTGAGGAGCATTCTTCTGACATCAACATCAGGAAGCTCATGCTCTTTTGACGCGCAAATCAGACAAATCAGAACTCTTCGTGGGATAGAAGGGTCTTCCTCAATTGGTAGAAAGATCCTTTATACACGGAGAGTTGGATGGTGGAGTCAACTCTAACCCGAGAAATTGGGTAGTAGAGTTCCTTTCACCGCAGAACTAGGAATCGTATCCCAATGCTGGATACATTCTTATCTCTTCTGAAGGGCCGCCATTTCTCCACCAGTTGTATTGGCAGTAACACGTCTTTGGGCTGCCATACTCTGGGATTCTTCTCTCGTCTGAGATAGAAGATCAGAGTTAATTCCTAATGTTTTGATCGCCATTGAGGCTTAGACAGCAAGGAATTGACACCAACAACGAATCCGACGAAGAAGATCCAAAGAAGTAACAGATCTTCATTAGATTGTCGTTGTCGTATAGAATGAAAATCCAAGATGTAATAGATTTCCATTATGATTTGTAAGAAAGTCTAAGAAATATAATAGACTTTTACGATAAAAAATAAAAATGGCAATCCTGTGAGAATTACTTTTCTGAGATTTTTCAATGTTCATGATATTTTGATAAGTCAAAGTTTTTTCTTATCAATGAAAACTTGATCTTAGCATACAATTCTCAGAGAATAACTTGTATCTATCCAGAGGTAATATGGACATGATAGATGATAAAATCTTATTTTCTGTTTTGAGTATATAATACTATCAGAGGTAATATGGACATGATAGATCATAACAACTCAATGAAAAATAGATTAATATCTATTCAGAGGTCAAATGAACATGATAGATAGGAAATACAAACATATGTAATATTTATTCAGAGGTCAAATGAACATGATAAATAACGAGTCCAACTTTTTAATCAACTGATAAGATAGAAGATTAAAATTTCTCTCCAAAGAGACAAATAATCAACTTAACCAAACATTGGTAGCTGGGGAATTAGAAAACAGATGTCATTAAGGATATATGCCAATATCAATAAAAGAATGAATGAACCAGCGTTTCTTTTGGAAAACGAAAGGTCAATTCAATTCCACAATTAAATAAATGAATCTACATTTCTTTTGGGAAATAAAAGGTCAATTCAATTCCACAATTAAATGAATGAATCTGATGTAATGAATGAACAGGACTTTTTGGGAATGAAAAGTTGTTTTCAATTTCCCAGACCGGTTCATTAATAGCTCTCTCCTATAAATAGATGAGAACTTTTTGTAAAGTTTCATTCTTATTTCCACTCCTCTACCGGAAATGTCTTCCAAGGACGTGCAGCAAAAGAATGAAGTCTCCATGAAGGTTGAAGAAGTCATCGAGACGCGCTCCGTTGAGCCACTTGTGTCAAGCCCAACCAATATAGGTGAAAACTCTTCTACGCCCAAGCCACCATAAGACATCCTCGCTTTCTTAGTAGAGCCAGGGAAAACTCCTGAGGAAGAGGCGCTGAGGATGGCTGCCTGCAAGTTTTTTGTGAACTCAGGCAACGATGACTTCGATGCATTGGCCGACTATGTATTTAATAAGGAAGGCAGTGGTCCTCGTCCTTAATCCTTTGTTCAGAACAAAAATAATAATAAAAGAAATTTTATTTTCATTCTGTCTCTTTTTTTTACACATAGTACTTCTTAAGAAATTTGCCATTGATCGACATCATGAGTAGATCTCCATTAGGCTTGGATAACCGATAGGCGCCATTGGAGAACACAGTCTCGATTATATAAGGGCCTTCCCATTTTGCTTGGAATTTTCCTTTGCTTTTATGAGTCATTACCATCGGTCTTCGAATAGCTAATACTAGCTCGCCAACCTTGAATACCCTCTCTTTAACTTTACGATTGAAAGTTCGAGATATACGGGCTTGATATAACTCAATATGCTGTTGTTCTTGAAGACGCTTCTCGTCCAATCCTTCAAGTTCTTAGAGTCGTAAGCGATCATTATTCTCTATAGTTAGCTCATTAGCAATGGCTATTCGAAGAGATGGAATCTGGATTTCTAATAGAAGGATAGCCTCACATCCATAAACCAGTGAGAATGGTGTAAAACCAGTAGGAGTTCGGACTGTTGTTCGATAAGCCCATAAACATTCTCCAAGTTTCTCATTCCAATCACGTTTATTGGAAGAGACAAACTTTTTGAGAAGTTTGATGATCGTCTTATTGAAAGCCTCGGCTCAACCATTAGCAGCTGGATTATAAGTCGTAGAAGCCAGATTTTGAATTCGATTCTTATCACAGAACCGATAAAATGCCTGACTGGCAAATTGTGGTCTATTGTCATGAATTATCCGTCGAGGAATCCCGAAACGATAAATGACATGGTGTTTAATGAAGCTAATCACATTAGATATTTTCACTTCAGCAAGGGAAACTGCTTCTGCCCATTTAGAAAAGTAATCAGTTATAGCCAATATAAACCGATATCTTTAACAGAAGGAGGATTAATTGGACCAACAATATCCATACCTCAAGCTTCGAAGAGCCAAGAAGCTGCTGTAGGATGTAGAAATTCAGAAGGTTGATGAATAAAGTCAGCATGAATCTGACATGCTTTATACCTTCTGGTGTAATCCACAGCATCTGCTATCATGGAAGGCCAATAATACCCCATTCTTCGAATGCGATCTTGCAACTTCGGACCTGGTTGATGAGCACCACAGACACCATCATGAGCTTCTCGGAGTGTCTGCTTGGCTTCACTCTCGGAGAGACAGCGCAACAAAAGTCCATCGTATGAACGATGGTATAGCATATGTAAAGACGAATCATAATAAAATCAAAATGATCGTCTCTTAATTGACGCAGCTTCTTTTGGATCTTCAGGTAAAATCCCATGAACCGCATAATCAATGAATGGACTTCTCCAATCCCTTTGCTGGGAACTTGACTCTGTAGTAAAACTCTGTTCAATATACAGATTATTTTTGACACAGAATAAGTCTCGGTCCAACAAAATAATTATATTTTGTCTTCGAATTGGAACAGCCAAGTCTGCAGCTAAGCTAGCAAGAGCATCAGCTTCCATATTCTGAGAGCATGGTACGAATTCGATGAAGAATCCTTTGAATGAAAGGACTAAATCGATTACCACTTGATGTTAAGGGATGATATCAAGATTTCTGACTTCATAAGTTCCTCTAACTTGATTAACAATCAATTGAGAATCTCCATAAGCTTCTAGAAACTCAATATCCAATTGTTTTGCTACTTGGAGACCAATCAGCAGAGCATTATATTCTGCTATATTGTTAGAGCATGGCTCATTGAGAGAGTAGGCACGGTATATGACCATTTTATCAGGAGAAACCAAGACGATTCCTACCCCAGAGACAATATTACCTTTAGGTCCAAATCGTGATGCTCCATAAAAATATAATTGCCAGATGTCATCATTCAAAGTCATGTTGCAATTCATGACTTCATCTGGAATGTCCTCATATAGCTTCGATGTTTCAGGTATAGGGTGAGCAGCTAAGAAATTAGCTAATACTTGACCCTTCACTGATTTTTGAGGTACATAAACCATGTCATAAGGAGTAAACAACATCGCCCAGGTAGCTAACCTAGAGTTAAGAATACTCGGTTTTCTCATCAATACCCGAATGGGATTTATTCTGGAGATGACATGAATAGTCTGTCCTGTCATATAATGTCTTGTCTTTTGGACAGCAAAAACTAAGGCCAGACATTCCTTTTCTACAGGAGTATACCTGTGTTCAACTCCGACCATCATTCGGCTAAGATAATAAATTGCTTGTTCATGCCCCATATCACCTTTTTGTGCAAGAAGAGCACCAAGTGAATGATCCAAGGCTCGAACATATAGCAAAAATGTTCTTTCTACCACTGGAGGTACCAGAACAGGTGGATTTGTAAGGTATTGCTTGATGTCATTAAAGGCCTTCTGATACGCTTCATCCCAAACAAATGATACACCCTTCTTTAATAGACGGAAGAAAGGTTGACATCTCCCAGAGAGATTAGATATAAATCTCCTGATATAAGCAATGCGACCCTGAAAGCCACGGAGTTCTTTCAGATTACGAGGAGGACGCATTTCAAGAATCGCTTTAACCTTATCAGGATCAACATAAATACCCTGAGAAGTAATGACAAATCTTAAAAACTTGCCACTGGAAACCCCTAAGAAAGACTTAGTAGGGTTTATTTTTAATTGATGTTGACGTATCAATTCAAATACTGTCTTCAAGTCTTGAATGTGATCATCTTTTGATCGACTCTTAACAGCAATGTCATCTACGTAACATTCCACTGTCTTCCGTAGATGTTCTTGAAAGATGTTGCTCATAGCCCGTTGATACGTGGTACCGACGTTTTTAAGACCAAATGGCATAACCGTATAGCAGTAAACCCCAAGAGGTGTACGAAAAGCATTATGCTTCTCATCTTCGGGATGCATGTTAATTTGATTGTATCCTGAGAATCCATCCATGAAAGACATGCGTTCAAAACTGCATGTATTGTCTATCATGACATCGGTAATCGGAAGTAGAAATTCATCCTTTGGACAAGCTGCATTAAGATCTCGAAAATCTATGCAAACTTGGACTTTTCTGTTCTTCTTCATAACAGGAACAATGTTAGCAACCCAGTCTGGGTGTTGTTCTTCACGAACAAAGCCACATGCGATCAGCTTTTTGACTTCCGCCTCAATTGCATCCATCATATCTGGTCGAAAATGTTGTTGCTGTTGTTTTACAGGCTTGGCATTAGGAAGAATATTGAGTTTATGAGTAGCAACTTTAGGATCTAGACCTGGCATATCCTCATAACTTTATGCAAAAATATTAATATATTCTTTGATCAGTTTTATCAACTCTTCCTTTTCATCTTCAGAAAGGTTTTTACTGATGAATATTGGTTTGGATGTAGTTCCATCTCCAACATCAATCTGGACAATCTTATCCTCTGTAGGTGGCTGTCACTGTTCAAAATGAAGTTCCAATTGAGTGTCCATCTGTTGAGCCCAAGGATCATTCTCAAATGGTTCAGATTCACCATCAGTTTGAACCATGTTTACTGAGAATATTTGCTTAGATTCATCATAATAACCTCCTCTAACATATAAGGAGTGAGACATATCAGTTTCGATGAATTGGATTTCTTCTGAATCTGATGATTGTGAGGAACTAGAAGAGAATTCTTCTTGTATATCGTCATTAAACATGTGGGACGGATTATATCCCAACCCATGACGAGTTTTCTGGTAAAACGGATCACCACTTAATGGTAATCGTCTACCCTTATCCTGATTAAGACCTTGTATAGTCTTCAAATCATATCCCATATTCTGGATAATCTTGAGAGATTGTTGACTATATTTGTCAATTCGGATTCTTCCTTTATCTTTATCTCTCAGATCATCTGTCTGAGCAACAGGGATATTTCTAGCCGTGCCAAACACAATTTGGTGCTTGTTTTTCTTATCAGACGGAATCACGAAATAAAATTCTTCGTGACGTCTATAAGTTACACAAGCTTGCGATGAAGCAACTACAGGAAGAAGATAAGGAAAAGATGTTAGGAACCTTTGAGCATAAGGTCCAATATCGACATGAGGAGGAAAGGAATTTTCCTTATGGTCAATGTATAAGGTTTCCTCTGTGTCTATATCGTCTTTATACTGATGATTTTGATCATCAGAAGATAAAGTCATTCTTTCAACATATTTGACAGCCATATACTCAAAAAGGAAATCTTTATTGATATTAGAAAGTACAGAATGATCAATATTTACATCATTTACAATTTGACTGCTACGCTTCGGATTAATCACTAATGGACCATCATCCATCTTCTGCGTAGACTTGCCAAGATTGACGATCAATGGTGGTTCTGGATCATTCGTACGAGAAGTACGCCCTTTGACCTTGATCATAAGAGGTTGAACTTGGCTTTTAGCAGGAACATTCACTGATTCCTCAGATGAAGCTTGAGTTCTTCCTTTGACCTTGATCATCAGAGGTTGATTGTTGACAGGTTGGGGTTGGATTTGTCCTTTGACTTTGATCTTCAAAGGTTGCTCTTCTAGCGGATCTTCATTAATAGACTGATCTTCGGTAGATGATCGATCTTCAGCTATGTCTGATATCTCTTTCACATTCTCTTGTTTGTAGAGCTTTGAATCAGAAAAATAGGCTTCGACACCCTTGAAAGGATTGATATCAGCAAACTCAGTCTTCACAACCCCTTAGGAATCCACGTACTTGAAGCATTGGTGGAGAGTTGAAGGCACGATATTATGCTCATGTAACCACGGTCTTCTAAGAAGGATGTTGTAGGATACGTCTGAATTAATAACATAGAATGTTGCCATAGTTTGAAGATCACCAATCTGAATCTTCAGACGAATCTTCTCCAGTGGTTTACTCTTTCCAGAATTGAAACCAACAATTGTGGTACTAGTGTAAGTCAAGTAACTTATAGGAATCCTCAACGGTCTTAGCATGCTTTGAAGAATTATGCTAATGGAAGACCCAGGATCAATATAAATCCTGTCAACTTCAGTGGATTCAATATACCCAGTGTAGCACAAAGGCCTGTCATGCTTGTTATGCTTCAACAGCATATCTTCTTGTGTAAAGGTAATATTAGGAAATACCTCCATCACACTATGACATTGTGGGCATGACACTGGTATATTATCAGGAGTCTTGAGTTGAGCTAAACAGGAATCAGCTTGCAGCAAAGCTTCACTCAAGGTTTCACGACTTTCTTTTGAAAGGCGAAGCAACTCGAAGATAGATAGTCTAGCCGAAGTATTAGCTAACTGGGCTAGAATATCAAATTTTTAGGGTTTCATCACCACCCCCTGACTGGAAGCAGACTTCAACGGGACGTCAAAGCGTACTGCTTTCTGTTTCCCCTTTTCAACCACAGATGGTTTAGCAGGAACATGATACGGTTGAGTTGGTGGTGTTTCAACATTCTCTGCTTCTTTGGATGATCCCTCATAATCTTTGTGATACTCTTTCCCAGATCTTGTACCAGCAAAGGTCTCTTCTTCAGACTCAAAAGAAGGAAGTACCATATTGCAGGATTTAGTCTTCCTTCCCTTAGCCTTCTTCTTACGAAGATTGTTACGAGGAACCTCAGAACCCAATCCAACAGTAGATTTTTGACTTTGAATTTGTAAAGGAAGTCGTATTCCTTTGTCGTAATTCAAACCTTCTGCCTTTTGAAAGTCATAACCCATCTTCTTCATGAGAAGGACAGATTGCTGACTGTACAAGTGAGTGGGCAGCGGACTTTTAACAGGTGGTTCAATAAAGGAAGAAGAAGAAATCTCTGTAACTACAGGAGAATAAGGAATAGAAGTCTATGTAGCTACGAAAGGAGAAGGATTCGGGATACGAGGAAAAAATCCCTATAGGAGCTTTTTTATAAGCAGCGAAGACTTGTTGTGCCTTGTATAAGGGAACACTATTCATGGCTAGCCACTGCTGATGAGTAAGCTTGAGCTTAGTAGGAGGAGCCAGACTTGGAGGACATATGTTCAATCCTCTCAGTCTATCTTCCAAAGGAATGCCATCCCATAAATGATCCAAATCATCAGGATCTGGAATAACATGAGAAATCATGTTGCAGGTTTTGACTTTCTTACCTTTCTTGAATTTTGAAGTTTTACCTTCATTTTCTATTTCAGGTACTAAGTCAGGATGTACCCACATAATTTCACCATTCTTTAATGTAAGAGGCAACAATCCTTTATTTTCTTCCCTGGCATGCGGGATATTCACAATTTTTATCGTCGCCTTCGGAATTGGGACAATCCCATCTGGTATTTGTTGAGAAGGAAAATCTCCAAATTGAAGAGAAACCATATTGGTTGTAACCGTATGCTCATCGTTAGTTAAAGAAATGGCATTGGCATTAATCAGCTCTTGGATTTTCTTCTTTAGGACATAACAAGCCCTGGTGGGATGATTGATGTATCTGTGATAGATACAATATTTGGGATTGTCAGTCAGATTCACCTCATTAGGCCTCTTTGGCTCCAGGATCTGGAGTTTGCCACTCGTCACCAGACATTGAAATATCACTGGGATATCACTCTCGTCAAAAGAATATTCTTCTTTTGGTTTAGAAGACTCACGATTATTCGGCATCGTTTTGTTTTTGGAAAGATTAACCATAACAGTGTCCTTTCCTTTTGCATTACGATTGCCAGAATTATTACCAGGATTACCTTTCTTTCCTTTATCCTCTGAGGCAAAAATCATCCCATGTTCACGAGCCAACCTACCATTGGTCTCGGCAGAAACTGCTGCTATAATAAACGAAGCCCAAGCCCTAAATACTAACTAGGGTTATCACAAGCCTAAATACTAACAAGATGCAAGTGAGAATTTCCCAGTCCCAAGCCCTGCAGACTATCCAGTTATCCTTCCGTGGGTTGAGAGTATGATTGGGTACATTGCCCTGGAGACGATATTCCCTTAGGTGACTTAGAGGTGCAACACATGACAGTGTGCTGGAAATGTGCTCTACTCGTCGGCAAGCTACAAGTCTATTAAAGCGCCCAGATAACGAGATTGCCTGTGACTGGAAATTCTCCATGTTTTAGCTTGATCTAATCATTAGCCTAATCTTTATTAGTGCGAATCCCTGGCCGTGGTACGCAGGGAGTCACGTCCTAGACATGATGCAAGACAAGACAAGTAGGTTTGCACAAGCAACGAGAAAGAACACCCACGGTGTCAGAGAAAGTCAAGTACGACCAGTTATCAAGTCGAGTCAAGTCAAGTCAAGAGTGTGCCGCGGCGGCCACTATCAAGATATCAAGTTACCGGGAATTAATTACAGCTTGCGTGCTACAAGTTAAAGGACACAAGTTAATTCCTATAAATTCGTGTCAAGACGTGTCAGCTCAAGTCAAGTCGTACTGTGGACAAGAAATCTCAGAAGACCCAAAATCAACAAGAGAAGACAAGGACCAAGGGAAAACCAAGGGACACCATGGCACAAGGTGTGCTAGGCCGAGAGGCAGCCCAAAGGGTGCCGGGCAAGGACTCGGGCTAGGGGGCTCGAGAGCGCCGCCACTAGGGGGCACAGCCGTTAGGGCGTGCAGGGGCGCAACCACTAGGGCGCGTAGGGGCGCAGCCACTAGGGTGCGCAGAGGGGGCGCAGCCACTAGGGCGCGCAAGGGTGAGATGACGTGCGCGCAAGAGCGCAGCGCGCGGGGGCGGCGCACGCAGAACGCGGCTAGTGCGGGGGCTAGGCGTGCGCAAGGCGCGTCCGCGCAAGAAGGGTGCGCGCACAAGGGCACAGCGTAGGCGAGGTCAGCACGCGCGCAAGAGTGCGGCGCAGGCGGGTTCAGCGCATGCGCAAAGGCGCGGCGCAGGCGGGTTCAGCGTGCGCGCAAAGGCGAGGCACAGGCGGTTCAGCGCGCGTGCAAAGGCGCGGCGCAGGCGGGTCTTCTTCATCCTCTTGCTAAGGGAAAGAACACCCATGGCTTCAAAACTTCAAAATACCACCACTTGGCCATCACAACTCCAAATCCGAATTGTAAAGTTCTATCTTGGGTGAAATTCGATTCTCTCCAACATAGGAACATCAAAACCCACAAAAATCCAGCTTAAATAGATCAAAACCATGTAAATCCGAAAATAGAAAAAACTTAGATCTATGGAAATCCATGAACCAAAATTAAAATGACAAGTTCTAATGTTGTTCCTAATGGGCTAATTCATGCAATGGACAAATCAAAATGGGTTCTTGTTTTATGGCAAGGTGCACTTGCCTATGGTGGGGTGTTGTATGGAAGAAGAAAGAAGATGATGGAAATTAATGGGAGAGTAATGAGGAGAGAGAATGTGGGTGGAGATATTAATGAGGGTGGGTTGTCGTAGAATGAGGGTGGAGTACAGGTTAAAGTGTTCATGGGGTTTAAAATCAAACCAACTCAAACCAAACCAATTAAAACCGAGCCGAAACCCAAAATACGAGAAAACTCAAAATTCCACAAGTCGAAAAAAATAAAAATACATGCCAAAATCCAACTATGAGCATGAATACGAAATACAGAAAACGGGGGTGACAACTCTACCCACCTTAAAAGAATTCCGTCCTCGGAATTTAATCAAGGAACTAGAGATTGCCACGACAAGCTACACTAAGCACCAACAACCACACTAAGCAACTCAATCATACAATCATACATGCAATCAAGAAATGAAAAGCATAAGGCATAAGGAAGACATTATACCTTACGAGTCAAACAGATTGGGATATCGCGATCGGATATCATCCTCACGCTCCCACGTCGACTCACCTAGAGAGTGATGACCCTAAGCAACACGGACTAAACTAATAGTCTTGTTCTTGAGTATCTTCTCTCTCCGGTCCAATATAGACACGGGCTTCTCCTCATGCGAAAGGTTGGTACCAACAACCAGTTCCGAATGGTCTAGGATATGGCTCGGGTCCGGGATATACCGTCGTAATTAGGACACATGGAATACATCATGCACCTCACTTAGTGACGGCGGAAGAGCGAGACGATAGGATACATCTTCCACTCGCTCCAGGATATCAAACGGCCCTATATACCTAGGACTAAGCTTTCCCCGCACGCCAAAGCGACTGACGCCGCGGTTAGGCGAGATCCTATGGAATACATGGTCGCCGATAGCAAACTTTAAGGGTCGCCGATGAGCATCGGCCCAATGGCACTGGCGATCTTGGGCAACTCGAAGATGATTCCTGACTTTTCTGACTACTTCAACTGTCTAGGCAATCATTTCTGGACTGAGCATCTGCCTCTTTCCGACATCGTCCCATACTAGCGGGGATCTGTACTTCCTGCTATACAGTGCCTCGAACGGTGCCATCTGGATGCTGGCCTGGAAACTGTTATTGTACGAGAACTCCACCAGGTGTAGGTGATCTTCCCACGAACCACCGAAGTCAAGGGTACAAGACCTCAATATGTCTTCAAGAGTCTGGATTGTGCGCTCTGACTGACCATCTGTCTGCGGATGATATGCTGAACTGAACTGGAGACGAGTTCCCAAACTCTCTTGCAGGCTACGCCAAAAGTGTGACGTGAACCTTGAATCTCGGTCCGAGGTAATACTGACTGGCACACCGTAAAGCCGGATAATCTGTCTGAGGTACATCTCTGGTAGCTGAGCCGTCGACTGACCGACCCTGAACGGGAGGAAGTGAGCCACCTTCGTGAACCGGTCAACTATAACCCAAATAACATCTCGACCAGCTGGGGATCTGGGCAATCCAGTCACAAAATCCATGGTCACATGCTTCCATTTCCATTCGGGAATCGGCAAGGGCTGAAGAAGTCCAGCGGGTCTCTGATGTTCAGCTTTAACCTGCTGGCAAACCAAACACCGAGAGACAAATTGGGCCATCTCCCTCTTCATGTCATTCCACCAGAAATGTTGACAAATATCACGGTACATCTTCATGCCACCGGGATGAATAGAATACTGTGAACTGTGAGCTTCTGCCATGACCTCCTATCTGATATCTCCATTGGGTACACAAAGACGAGTGCCGTGCCGAAGCATACCATCTTCATGGATACACAACTCTGGCCTTCTTCCTGCCTCATACTCTGCTCTGAGTCGCTAAATCTTAGAATCTGCAGACTGTGCCATCCGGATCCTCTCAACTAGGCTGGACTGAACCTGTAGACTGGCCATCAACGCCACGTTGGTAGGAAGAACCACTTCTATTCCCATCTTCTGAAGATCTGCCAATAACTCTGGTTACGCCGTCAGGAAATAAACTCCGGTTCTTCTGCTCAACGCATCTGCTATAACGTTGGCCTTCCCTGGGTGGTACTGCAAGTCCACATCGTAGTCCACCAATAGCTCAAGCCATCTCCTCTGGTGCATATTAAGGTCCTTCTGGGTGAAAACATACTTCAGGCTCTTGTGATCCGTAAATATCTCCACTCTATCTTCATACAAGTAGTGCCGCCAAAGCTTCAGCGCAAACACTACTGCTGCCAGTTCCAAGTCATGGGTCGGGTAATTCTTCTCATGATCACGAAGTTGACGTAATACATAAGATATTACCTTCCCATGCTGCATCAGGACACACCCCAATCCTCTGCCTGAAGCGTCGCAATAAACTGTGAATCCCCCGGTCCTATCTGAAAGTGTGAGAATAAGAGCCGTTATCAAACCTCGCTTCAACTTCTCAAATGATTCCTGACACTCTGCTATCCAAACAAACTGCACATCCTTGCGGGTCAACTGGGTCATTGGCGCCGAAATCTTTGCAAAATCTGAAACGAATCGCCGGTAGTAGCCGGCCAATCCAAGGAAGCTGCGAACCTCTGCCGCTGAATTAGGTACTGGCTATGTCTCGATAGCCACAATCTTCTGGGGATCCACTTCTACTCCTCCTCGAGTAATAATGTGACCCAAGTACGAAATACGATCGAGCCAGAACTCGTATTTACTGAACTTGGCGTACAACTGATGCTCCCTAAGCGTCTGAAGGACGACTCTGTGATGCTGCTCATGCTCTGCTTCGCTCTTGCTGTAGACCAGGATATCATCTAGGAACATGATCACGAACTGATCTAAGTAAGGCATGAAAATGCGATTCATGAGGTCCATGAATACTGCCGGTGCATTGGTCGCTCCAAAGGACATAACATGGAACTCCCAATGTCCATACCTAGATCGAAAAGCTGTCTTTAGGATGTCCTACTCTCTGACTCTGATCTAGTGGTATCCTGACCGTAAGTCTATCTTCGAGAACACTGAAGCCCCTCTGAGATGATCAAACAAGTCATCTATCCTCGGGAGAGGGTATCTGTTCTTGATTGTCACTGAGTTCAAGGTACGATAATCTACACATAACCTGGACGTACCATCCTTTTTTTTCACAAGAAGCATCGAGGCTCCCCAAGGCGATCCACTTGCACGGATGAATCCCTGGGTCCTGAGTTCTTCAATCATCTTGTACAAAATCTCCAACTCTGAAGGCGCCATCCTGTAGACTCGCTCCGATACTGGTGCTGTTCCGGGAATCAAGTCTATGGTGAAATCGATCTCCCGCTCTGGCAGCATCCCTGGAAGTTCCTCTGGGAAGACATCTGGAAACTCTTCAACTATCCTGGGTAACTGCACCGCTGCTACTGCCATCCGCAATACCGGGGAAGATGGCTCCACTGCACCTCAGGAAAATGAAAACTCTGGCTTGCCTGGAATACTAAAGACAACCCTTCCAACATGGTAGTCTATCCTAGCATACTGGTTCCTCAACCAATCCATGCCTAAGACTACATCATAGTCTACCATAGGAAACTCTATAAATCTAGCGGGAAACTCTCTACCGCTAACTACGATCCGATATGAGGAAAACACTCGATCTACTCCCATGAGACCATTACCAGTAAGTATATTGAGCCTTACTGATAATGACTCTGGCTCCAATCCTATCCGTGCCGCGAATCGTGTAGACATGAATGAATGCGATGCACCAGAATCAAATAATACTGATGCTGGAAAGGAGTTGACGAGAATAGTACCTGCCACTACCTCACCTGGTGCAACTTCTTCTTCCATAGCCATTATCATCGCCTAACCTTGTCCTCTAGCTGCGGGTCCCCTCTGCTGGAAACCTCTCTATCTGTTCTGTACTTGGGCTTGGGTATACTGCTGCTGGTTCTGCTGATAAAATGCCTGGGCCTGAGGCAACAATGGCCTCGGGTACTGCTGCTGCTGCATAGGTGATGGTCCCCTAACCGATGGACTGGTTAGGTTGGAAGATGATGAACTACCCCTATCCGGGTAGGCTCCTATCTTGTGATCTGCCGCTCCATAAGCCAGGCACAATCCTTGCGCCCTACGATAATCCGCCACTACATGGCCTGGCTTCCCGCAATGAGAACATCCCATTGCGAAAGTCTGCTTCTGCTTCTGCTGTTGTGGGTACGTCGGGGCTGAATGCTGAACTAACGTCATTGAGGCCGCCTGCCTCGGAGTTCCAATGGTCAAGCTCCTAGCTGCCGGGGCTGGAGCTGATGATTGGTGCATCTGACTGTGGGATCGCTTCCTACCTCCGGTCCTATCCACGATCCTCTGGGAGGTATACTCATGCCTCCTAGCTGCCCTCAATACTGTATCAAACGTCTGGTGCTCGAACTGCTCGACTGCTAACAAGATCTCTAAATACAGACCCTGCTGGAACCGCTGGGCCCTATCAAACTCGGTCGCTACTAGGGTTGGGGCAAACCTACTGAGTCTAGAAAACTCAGATACATATCCGTCGACTGATCTGCCTCCTTGCTTCAAGTTGGTAAATCTCGTCTACAGGTCGTACCGAGCTACAGCATCGAAATACTTTGTCTGGAATCTCTCTCTAAACACTGCCCAAGCAATGGGTGCCACTAATCCCATGGCTTGTACTACCCACCAACTGTGAGCTAAATCCAGCAACTGCAGGCGTTCCACCACCACCTTCTCATTCTCAGGTGTCCTAGCTGCTTCCAGAACCACCTCGGTATCCTGAAGCCAAGCGTCCGCGGCAAACGCATCTTCGCTGCTATCGAAAAAGGAAGGGTTCAAGCGCTTGAAGCTGTTGGCTGCGCTGTTCCCTGGATGACCGCCTCTGGTCAAAGTATTTGTCACTACCTGGTGCAAGGCATCTTCTCTACGAACCTGGAAAGCTATCAAAGTCCTGATGAGACCTACCAAGGTGCCATCATCCGGCTCGGCAGGCTGAGCGGGCTGAACTAGGGGCTCTCCTCCAGTAGGTATAACTCGGGAGGCAACTCCGGAATGCTGGACTTGATCTCCAAGTTGCTGCTGGTCCACGGGAGTTGCTCTACCTCGCTGATCGGAAGGTTCATGAACAATGCCGCTGAAGAAAATAACATAGGAAACAATAAGGAAGGACCAGGACAGATCAACGATACAAGCATGTGATCAGGTCAAGATTCTCAGGGATTTAAAAATACGAGCAGAGATCAAGGGCGAATACTGATTGAGATATCTATTCAGTAAACCCTCACATTTCTTGAATGCCAAGACCTGCATGGGCCACCACTTAAACCATGTGATGCCCCAGAACCAAAATACTAGAGAGCGGGGGCGTACATAGCCAGCTACGTATAATGAAATAGAATTCATCTCGCTATATGGTCACGGCTGTCTAGATATAAGGGTTTACTACAAGCCAACGGTCTCTTAAGGTTAAGCCTATTGTCTCAATCTTAAGCAAGTAATATAGTTCCAAGATGTTAGATAACCAAATATACAATAAAAGGTATCCCAAATATTACATATTCAGTTGATCATGAAGCAAGTCGTACAAACTGCGAGGACTAGCAAGAGTTTAGTCATACATTTTTAACCCTAGGATTTTGTTAATCATGTTTACAGCCCGTAGGCAGATCGTAAGTAAATGTGCATCGAGCTAACAGGTGCTCGTCGGCTAAATGCCTCAAAAGAATAATTTACAATAGAGTGAGTGAAACAAAAAGGGAAAACCCACTCGTAGCCCGGGTTCCTTCTAGTCGCCACCATCGGGCTGGAGGTTCGGTAGATCCTCGGGTGCTGCTCCGAAATCTAGCCACACAAAACCAGCTGGGTCAAACCACCAGAAAGAGCAAGTGCCACAAGGGAGGCCACAAAATAAGAACAAAACCAGCATATCAGAACATAAGAAAATGGAAGAAAAGTACAAATAATAAAAGTACAGCAAGTCAATAAACGACTAGGGACATGGAACCATTCCGGGAGCCAGATTACAACCCGTAAACCAAACAAGGACCGGGGTTGCAACTCTTCGCCTGAATAGCACTCGTCTCTACTCATTTATTGTTAAAGATAAGTAAAACATCATGTACAAGAGTACCAGGTACAGGGATTAGACAAGACTTAGACAGGGCTAGACACCATCCATTCACAAGCGGCCAAGCAATTACTACGGCTTACTACTTAACTAACTAGGGTTATCACAAGCCTAAATACTAACAAGATGCAAGTGAGAATTTTCCAGTCCCAAGCCCTACAGACTATCCAGTTATCCTTCCGCAGGTTAAGAGTATGATTGGGTACATCGCCCTGGAGACGATATTCCCTTAGGTGACTTAGAGGTGCAACACATGACAGTGTGCTGGAAATATGCTCTACTCGTCGGCAAGCTACAAGTCCATTAAAGTGCCCAGATAACGAGATTGCCTGTGAATAGAAATTCTCCATGTTCTAGCTTGATCTAATCATTAGCCTAATCCTTATTAGTGCGAATTCCTGGCCGTGGTACCCAGGGAGTCACGTCCTAGACATGATGCAAGACAAGACAAGTAGGTTTGCACAAGCAACGAGAAAGAACACCCACGGTATCAGAGCAAGTCAAGTACGACCAGTTATCAAGTCGAGTTAAGTCAAGTCAAGAGTGCACTACGGCGGCCACTATCAAGATATCAAGTTACCGGGGATTAATTACAGGTTGTGCGCTACAAGTTAAAGGACACAAGTCAATTCCTAAAACTTCGTGTCAAGACGTGTCAGGTCAAGTCAAGTCGTGTTGTGGGCAAGAAATCTCAGAAGACCCAAAATCAACAAAAGAAGGCAAGGACCAAGGGAAAACCAAGGGACACCATGGCACAAGGTGTGCTAGGCCGAGAGGCAGCCCAAAGGGCGCCGGGCAAGGACTCAGGCTAGGGGACGCGAGAGCGTCGCCACTAGGGGGCGCAGGGGGCACAGCCGCTAGGGCGTGCAGGGGCGCAGCCACTAGGGCACGCAGGGGCACAGCCACTAGGGTACGCAGGGGTGGCACAGCCACTAGGGCGCACAAGGGGGAGATGACGCGTACGCAAGAGCGCAGTACGTGGGGGCGGCGTGCGCAGAACGCGGCTAGCACGGGGGCTTGGCATGCGCAAGGCGCGTCAGCGCAAGACAGGCGCGCGCAAAAGGGCACAGCGCAGGCGAGGTCAGCACGCGCGCAAGAGTGCGGCGCAGGCGGGTTCAACGCACGCGCAAAGGCACGGCGCAGACGGGTTCAGCACACGCGCAAAGGCGCGGCACAGGCGGGTTCAGCGCGCGCGCAAAGGCACGGCGCAGGCGGTTCAGCGCACGGGCAAAGACGCGACGCAGGCGGGTCTTCTTCTTCCTCTTGCTAAGGGAAAGAACACCCATGGCTTCAAAACTTCAAAATACCACCACTTGGCCATCACAACTCCAAATCCGAATTGTAAGGTTCTATCTTGGGTGAAATTTGATTCTCTTCAACATAGGAACATCAAAACCCACAAAAATCCAACTTAAATAGATCAAAACCATGTAAATCCGAAAATAGGGGAAACTTAGATCTATGGAAATCCATGAACCAAAATTAAAAATGACAAGTTCTAATGTTGTTCCTAAAGGGCTAATTCATCGAATGGACAAATCAAAATGGGTTCTTGTTTCATGGCAAGGTGCACTTGCCTATGGTGGGGTGTTGTATGGAAGAAGGAAGAAGATGATGGAAATTAATGGGAGAGTAATGAGGAGAAAGAATGTGGGTGGAGATATTAATGAGGGTTGGTTGTGGTGGAATGAGGGTGAAGTATAGGTTAAAGTGTTCTATGGGGTTTAAAATCAAACCAACTTAAACCAAACCAATTAAAACCGAGCCGAGCCGAAACCCAAAATACGAGAGAACTCAAAATTCCACAAGTCGAGAAAAATAAAAATACATGCCAAAATCTAACTATGAGCATGAATACGAAATACGGGAAATAGGGGTGACATCGCCTGTCGGAAACGTTCAATGAACGTCTGAGTATCTTCTTTCTCCTTTTGTTTGATTTCTATTAAGGAGGACATGTTCATGTCCATACCTCCTTCATAGAAGCGGGAGAAAAATATTGCCTTAAATTAGTCAAAAGTCAAAATACAATTGTCGGATAAACTACGATACCAGTCGTAAACTGAACCCGTCAAGCACCCAATGAACACTCGAGTGAGAAGAGCATCATTTTTTTACAGATGTACAGTCATAATATCAAAGTAATTGATATACTGACTAGGAGAAGCCTTTCCATCAAACAATACCATTGATTGTGGCTTAAATTTCGGTGGAAAGGGTACATCATTCCAATAAGGAGGATAAGGTTACTTAATCCCTAACCTCTGGAGCTGATCCTTGTGCTTCAAAACTTCAAACTGTACTTTGAGATCATGCACTGCTTGAATGGCTTCACTGGTTTGAGGAAGCACATTTGATTGAATGGTTGTTGGATGTACCGTAACCTCTACCGGAGATGGTACTTCTTCAGGAATGATGGGATCTGGAGATGCAGAATTTGGTTAACAGCAGGCTCTTGAATATTCAAAGGTATATCATCCTCTTGACTATCTTGAGTTTGTGCTGCTACCTGCACCGGTGTTACTATTACCGGTTGAGCAGTTTGCTGAGCCGTTATTATCTAGTGCATGCTTTGCATCATGTTAAGCATGTCTTTCAGTGATTGCTTAATGGCAGTGAGATATTGTTCTGAATTAGCAAATGACGTCTCTGGTTCATCTCCAATAGCGTAGGATTTAACCTCTCTTGAAGATATAGAGGGATTAGTATAGAGGTATGAATCAACACTATCAGTTTCGGACTCAAAAGATTGAGTACCCCCAGCTTCTGAATCAGAAGTCTGTAATTGTCTTTGTCTTCTTGATCGGGTATTCTGATATACTCCTTCAAAGGAATCATGATGTCTGTTGAATTGTTGTTGACTTGGAGTTTGGGACGTGTTTTGTCTAGGACGTCGTCCTCTGTTGGTATGAGATGCCATGTTAACTGACGCATATGACAACTCATATTCTTGGTCATCAGCTTGTTGTTGAGGCGCATTAAAACTTAACCGATCAAAAACTGATCGTTTAGAAGCCGAACAGCAACATTTGATCCCAATCTGGTGACACTCACAATGGTGATTTTCTTAGGGGAGGGTCACATGAGATTGTATATTTTTACGCTTTTGCATTAGCAATTCACGTAAATCAGAAGAAGTAGAGGGAGTAGTCTTCTTTATTACATTTGGGATAGAAAAACGTTTAGTCTCCTGTGTATAGAGAAGATTACTGGTTGCATTCGCAGAACCAAACTGTACATTTTTACGTGCTTGGAGTTGCGTGCGTAAATCCTGAGATTTTTGAGCACGAAGGACTCCATCTTCATTGCGTGTAATTTGTAGGTTTGGTATCTTGCGTACAGCAGTATAAGAAGGTTGTTGGTTGAAAACAGAAGTTTTACCATGTTTTTATGCTTCATGCGTGCAGGTATATTCACTTTAGATACAAAAGCATCATTGTGAATTTTATCTACACTGTCACAGACGGGAGATTTACCTTTACGCATAGAGCGCAAAACATGAGTATCTGCCATGTCATAGACGGGAGATTTTTCTTTACGTGTAAAGCGTAAATTTTGTGTCTAGCACATCACAGACGGGAGACTTTTTGTTACGCTCAGAACGTAAAGCATTGGAGTTTGCTATGTCACAGACGGGAGACATGTTTTTACGCTCAGGATGTAAAACCTGATTTTTACGCGCAGGGCGTAAAACCTAATTTTTACGCCCACAGCGTAACACTGGAGAGTCTGCCACATTACAAACGAGAGATTTGTTTTTACGCACATGGCGTATCACCGAAGTAGAGACTGCCTCATCGTTGATGGGAGCCTCTACAACAGGAGTAGGAAGGATTCTTTTGCCTGCAGAGACAGTAGGGAGATCTGAGAATAACTTGGATTTAGGAACCCAAACTTTTTGCGCCTTCTGCAATTTCTGAACATTGGAGCAGCGAGTGCTACCCCCAGTCCGGAGCATTTCTTCGTAGGCAGTCTGGTCGAAGTGTACAACCAGAGTCTTCTTTGTCGATCCGATCGACACATCATCGTATTGAGCAATTGCCTCCTCGTCAGAGGAGAAGATCATCCCCAGCATAGTCACCATTTTGTTTTACTTAACAAAATGCCTTGAAATCGGCTTTTGAAAATAAAACTTAAAAGAGTACAAAAATGTACAAATTGATCTGGGAAGTATTGCTATGGAAGTTTGATCTGAAGTCGATCACTTTGTTCCTTGGACCATACGATGATGATGAAGATCACTGCTAGAAGATGAACAACTGGAAGAACTAAGTCACCAGAAAGGTATCGACGCACTTGGGCACTGATGGCGAGGTCGAATGCTTTCCTGCTTTGCTTCACTCTGTTCTGGAAGAAAGGTTGAAGAAGAATGCTCTGAAAAATCAAAGTCTCTGGGCTCTGATCTCTATGTATTCTCTCCTATCTCTCCGCTTGTGTCTTTATATGAGAAAAATAAGTCTATTTATAGACTTGGCTTTTTGTGCGTAAAACTCAGCAAAAGTTCTGGTTTTACGCTAATAACTGCCACCCATGACTGAAGTCATCCTTTACACACGTTGACATGTGTCCCATAATTTCAATAAGAATAGGATGCACGTACACACGTTCTTCGAGATGTGTGGCATGAAAACTACGTAGGCAAACCACGTTCCAAATTAGTCAAAAAGGATAGGGCGTAAAAACAACCCAAATATACCCTGAGCGTAAAGTAATAGACTAGGCATAAAAATAGCCCTAAAATGGACTTTCCGCGTAAAGTGGTTGATAAAACAACCTTGAGCGTAAAGGTAGCACAAATAAACTTTATGCACACGTCAACTTTGAGCGTAAAAAGCTCATATAGTATTCATACGTAAAAGAAGCCATCTTGTGAGCGTAAAAGTAGCTCAGTCCACATACTAAACGACAATATTGATTTCTGTGTAAAACAAATCCCTTCGAATCCTGTGTTATACACCATCAGTAGATCTTTATGTCAGACCCATTATTACTTTGCATTAAATGCATGATTTTGACAGCCTATCTCAAGCGTAAAGTAGTTGGCTCGCCCCTGGCGTAAAGTAGCTGATCTGCCTTGGCGTAAAACAGCTGACCTGTCTCTGGCATAAAAATAGCTCATTTTAAAGCTCTTATCTCTTTGACTCATTCTATGAAGCATTTTTTTTACGCTCCTACACTTTTGAGTCAGATTCGTGTCCAAAATTGGACACAAACTGCAGCATGATGCCTCGCACAGTACCCTGCTACCACCTTCTGATTTCTTCTCTATTTCGCCATGTGGACTCGTGCCACTTGGCACAGAGGTAGGGGAAACCTCTGACAAGACCCTCCATGAGTTTTATATCATCTTGTGTCATGTCGAAGGAGTTCTCGTGCGTGCACTGGTTTTGAACCACACTGTTATGTGCAGAAATTCCCCTTAGATACGCACACACCCACGCGACTCGACACATGATGGACACGATACAGACACATGAACACGAAGCCCTATGTGTCACCTACCTATTGGACACGTGCACGTGACTTTGTATGGAGTGTGTCATGTCCTATAGGGTTCGACACCTCAGCACGAGGTTGTCTGAAACTTTGTTATGTTGATGTGTTCGTTTCACATTTGGACACTTCGTGTCCAACAATATGGACACGAAATCACCTCCAATGACACGTTTATAAATTAGACACACTCTGTGCTCACTGTTTTGGATAAAAACCAATTTTTGGTTCGAAATGATTGAACTCTAGTTTTTTCTGATACACGAACTGGGTCTGGATGTTCGGGTTGAGTTTTGCTGATTTGGGATGAAAATTTTAATGCTTTATATCTGTTAAGTGTTAGTTCGAATACGAGTTAGTATTTAATTTAGAGTTTGAATTAAGTACATATATGATTAAGTTAAAAGTCAGTTGGTTTTCAAATTCAAAATTTCTGTTCACTAAAATTTCACTGATACTTCATTAATTTTGGAACTTGGATTTCAGTTTTTAACTTGATTTGAATGTTTAGGATAACTGAGATATAAGTAAATGTTCACTGTGGCTGGAATTACTGATACATATGTTTGGTTTTAGGTTGGTTGAATTGAATTTAAGTTGGCTTTGATATGAATTACTGATACATGATTTGAATTTGATCAAATGAGTTTGAGAAAACTGAGATTTCATTTGAGAATGTTAAACTTACCAACATATAAAACTGAGAATATGTTCCTGATACTTTAAAATATGATTTGGGTTTTTGTTTAACTTGTATAAACTGTGAACCCCATGTTTCACTAATATATGAACTAAGGTTTAATTGTAAACATAATTTAAACATTTTGAAACCAAGTTTAGATATTAAACTGAGTTTAAACTAATGCCATAAAACACGATAACACTCCATATTGCCATAACACACTCTTGCCTATAATCTGAGAACTGTTTGGGACTTCATATCTTAAGTTACATGAAAACTAAGGTTGCATGATATCTTACTATGACACTCTAACCTTTGACACACACACACCACATGCCACAACCCTTTTCTTCACTGTCTCCCTCTCATACTCTATTTACCATGCTCACGCACCCCTTTCACTCATCCATACTGTCACAACAGCCCTTCACCTTAACATACTTACACACACACACTCCCCAGTCATATTGCATCCACTACCACTTCACTCCTTATACATACACACACTCACATTGGTATTCCCCTTTCCATTCTCTCTCCATATATATATATATATATATATATATATATATATATATATATATATATATATACATATAGCTATAATCTTTTAGATATTTAAATATATAGTTTATGGATGAATGTAGCTTTATGGTATATTTGTATGCTATGGTATGTTATATATAGTTACCATTTTAATATAGGAATATTTAAAAATGTGAATATGTATATTTTGTGGTTTATGTTAAATCAATTTGGATATGGGTTTAGAGGCTATGAGTATAAGATTAGCTATATGGTATGCCTTGGTATAGAGATGTATAGACATTGTTTAGACTAAGATTGGCTAGACTAGACTTGACTAACCTAGACTTGTTGACCAGGTTGACCTAGTTAGACCTGGAATTGACCAAGTGACCAAAAGTCAACATTGAGTTAATATGTGACCATTTGACCTTAGAAGTTGACCATGGTTTACTTAGTTAAGGTATGGTTATGTTATACCTTAGTATACCTTAGTCAATACTAGTGTTAGCCTATAGAATAACATAGAATGGACTTACTAAGCCTAAACATGACTTATAAACTTGAGTTTGACTAAACCTAGAGTAGTTGACCTAGCTTGACTAGAGTTTGACCTAGTTTGACTAGATTATTGACCAGAGTTGACCAAGAGTTGACTTTGACCTAGAATGACCTAGAATCATATAGAATGTCTTGTAAACTTCAAATATTACCTACTTGTATACATCATAACCTGTGTGCTCTATTTAGGACTCAGTTACCTCAGTTCAGACATATATTTTCACAGTCACTTAGGATCTCAGACGAGTACATTCTCTGATCGTTTTATACTTGCTAGGACTTATATTTATGCTCTAGATTACTTTACTTGATGTTGACACTTTTTATCATGGATTAGTACTATATGGATCTTTTATGCGATGTTATCTCCCATCGGATGCATCAGGTATTTCGTGTTCGTGTACTTTATCATGGGCATCGTGTACTCCTTGTATTCGTGTTATTCGTATACAAATCGTGTAAAATCATGTACTCTCATGTTCTCACATGATCTTCGTGTACAAACTAAACTTCGTGTACAATAACATAACTTGATTAGATCCTTGTGTATTGATTGGGGATGGGGGAGTAGAAGTGGTTATGTGATCATTCTTGTAGTTTACTCTTGTATAACCTCTGTAGATTACTCGTGTATAACATCGTGCCATTTATATAACCATCTTGTACTCTGAATCACTAATCACTTACAGTTCTTACTTATCATATATATATTTCTAGTTTACAAATATCTCTCTTGTTTTTATGTACATCTTCCTACAGTTCATGTATCTTACTCTTTTGCATGCTTTACATTTTCTTCCATGATATGAACTACGTGAGATATATTGTGCTCGTTCCTATCCTGACTGGACCTGTTGAAAATATTACAGATGCTTGCCCTGAGGATACTTGCCCTTCTTACTATGAACTAGGAGATGGCTTAGCTACCTTTGGCCCCGACACTCAGGAGTGATCGGGAGACTAGCTAGTAGACTTGGTTTAGTTTTCATGTTTTAGAACTTTAATTGTAATAAGTTGAGATATTGTTTTGTTTTGAGATTGTTTGAGATTATTATTATTTAGTAGTTGGTTTTGTTGTTGTTATTTAGTCTTAGTTATAAACTTCTGTATTATCTTATCATGCTTAGACTGTGATTGAGATTTCATTATATCTATACTTGTCCTCCGTTCGGAGTTAAGATTTGACAAGTATATTATATAATTACGTGATTTGTTGATTAGATAGTGACCTAAAACAATGTTCTACCGTAGACATTGCGGCGTAGGCTGGACATATCCACTTTTCGTGTCCCAACATTGGGTGCGGGTCGTGACAATTAGCCCATTTCTTCATTTCTCCTCCAAATTGAGCCTAGTCTTTTGTATTGGACTCCCCTACAGTAGAGGAGGCTAGTGGAGGCTTGCTAGCAAGGTTTGAGGAGCATTGGATTATAGCAAATTAAAAGGGGGTTCTCATTCTAGTTTTGTGCATTAAGATTTACTCTCAATAGGTAAAACCCTTTAAATTCATTCAAATTCCTATTTTCTTTCCGTAGATGTATTCATTTTTGTATACCCTAGCTGTAGACCATGTTTGGTAGGAATTGGAGTCCATTTGATATGCGTATCGGACACGTATCGATGTGTTATTGAATGTGTTCGATGAAATGCCTATGTGAACTTTTTGTTCTTTTTTTCAAAACTAATTTCATAGTTAGATATCCCTTGATGTGTATTTTTGAACCCCCATTCTCCGAGCACGGATCCGTGTCATTTACGTGTCTAAAACTGGACACGAACCTGTGTACGAGACCGTGTCTCAATCTCCTGCTACCCGACAAATTTTTCTTTTTGCTACGCCACGTGGACACGAACCACTTGACACAGAGGTGGAAGCAACCACTGACAAGCCCTCCAAGTTTCGTATCAATTGGTGTCATGTCGGATACGCAATCGTACGTGCACGAGTTCGCACAGTAACTGAGTGCATGGTACAGACGCATCTGATATGCGTTTCATGTCGCATCCTGACACATCTTGGACACTGTACAGGGTGTAAATTATGAAGCCCTATATGCCATCTATCACCTGACACGAACACGTGTCCTCTAATAGTCTGTGTCGAGTCCTATTGGGCTCGATATCTCCCCACGACACAACCTTCATCCTTTTTCGAAAACTGAGTTCATTTTGCTGTTGGACACTTCGTGTTCTAGTTTCTGGACACGAAATAACATCCGACACACGAACACATGTACCTAGCATCTTTTTACACATTTGTTTGTGTTTTGTTTAGTTTTCAATTTGAATTTGGGATTTTGGGATTCAAACTGCCACTTTCTGATACTGTCGGGTTGAAATCGAGGTTTAATGTTTAAAATGATTTTTATATGTTAATATGAAATTAAATGTTAATTATAACAGTAATGACATGTTATACAACTGGGGTTAACGTATGGGTTAGGTTTTGTACATGTTTCATTCAATGTTGAGTTTCATGAAACTATAAACTGTGATATTGATTTTGATTTTAATGTTGAACTTGATTACCTTTGTAAAATTGAAATTTGTTGAACTTAAGTTCATGCATGTGACTGAGTTGTATCCTATTTTAAATCTGAGATGTGTGTTGGTTTTCAATATTGGGTTATGTTCAAATTGGAAATATATGCTGAACTATAAAACTGAGAATATTGGGGGTTTATTTTAAAACTGAAACCTGAGTTTTGTTGATATTTAAATTAAGTTGGGTTCACATTGCATTCTTGAGATTGATGTACATGTTACCTGAGATTTCATTATGGGATTGGGTTTTGATATGCATGTGTTTGGTTTTGAGAGTTCAATATTGGTATGTTTGTATCCTATGAAAACTAAGAATGAAATTGGAGTTTGATTGGTTTCCTTTGAATGTTAACTTGATCTTAAAACCTGAGATTGCTTTAAACTGTGTTGGGATGTTCCCAATTTTTGTATTACCTGAGTTCACTTTTTATTTGCTCAATGTCTTCTCTTCCTTCGTTCATTCATTGAATATATCACCAGTTTTTGTATTACCTGGGTTCACTTTTCATTTGCTCAATGTCTTCTCTTCCTTCCTTCATTCATTGAATATATGTATGATATGTAATATGAGACATACTCTACTCTTTCTATAAATATAGATATGTCATATATATACATATGTATATAAATAATGTGTTAGCTATAGATTGATTCACTGTTAACATGTTAAACCCCCTTTTCTTTACATCTATGTTCACACACACACACACATTACATGTTCACACACACAACCTAATATATATTGCCTACTTTTATCTCTCTCTCTTTATGTATATATATATATACCCTATATGTATATATTGTATATATATAATTGCAATACAATGTAATGTAAATGTGAATGTGACTTATATATATATGTGGTACTCTATATTACTTAATATTGTGTGCTGGTTTGGACTATAGTATTAGACTATAGTGTGGCTCGTGCTTAGGCTTTACAATGTAGTTTGGTTTTAGACCTAGAATTGACTTGTTAGACCTAGTTTAGTTGAACCTAGACTAATTTGACCATGTTTGACCTAACCCTAACTAGTTTGACTTTTAGAGTTGACCAGAGTTGACCAAGTGCCTAGAATGTCCTAAAAATCATATAGTATGCATTGTTAACTTCATTATTACCATTATGTATACATCATGACTTGTGTTGCTCTAAATAGGAGTCAGATACCTCGTTTTGGACAGTATATTCTCACAGACAATCAGATCTCAAGCGAGTACATTCTCTGATCGTTTCATACTTGCTAGGACTTATATTCTTGCTCTAGATTACTTTACTTGATTCTATCATGATGTTATCACGGATTGGTACTATATGGATCTTTTCATGAGATATTATCTCCCTCTATGGGTGCATCGGATACTAATGTCATGTGCTTTTCATGTACATCATGTATTCTATGTGTTCATGTTATTCATGTATAACTCATATGCAATCATATACTCTCATGATTCTCATGTGCTTCATGCATAACCAAAACATTATGTGCGTAACATAACTTGACTGGATCCTTGTATATTGATTGGGTAGGGGTGAGTATAAACGGTCATGTGATTTAGCCATCATGTGCAACTCTGTTACTATTTATGTGATTATTGTGTTTCTCATGTACAACATTAGCCTTCTTGGCAATGTATTTTTCATGTGCAACCCATATTATATCATGTGCAACCCAAGCCAATTATATACCATCTCGTACTCTAAATCACTTAGTCACTTACAATTATTACTTATCTTGTATATATATTTCCACTTATCAAATATCTACCTTATTTTTATGTACAATTTCTTACAGTCCATGTATCTTATTCTTTTGTATACTTTACATTTTCTGCCATGATATGAACTGCGTGACATGTACTGTGCTCGCTTCTGTCCTGACTGGACCTGTTAAAAATATTACAAAGGATGATGAGGACATCTGCCCTACCTACTACGGAGCTGGCTTAGATGACACTTACGACCTGGACCCCTAGGAGGTTCAGGCAGCTGCTGAGGATAATACCATTGTCTAGCTTAGATAGTTAGATTTTACCTTATCTTTTATGTCTTTGTGTTTGTGGATTCAGAGTTGTCTATATTTGAGATGTTGAGGCTTTATGTTGTTAAACTTGGTTTTGTTTCACTTTCTATTTGTACCTCAGTTTTGAGGATTTTATTATCTATTACATCGTGTTATTTCCATCTCTAGATTTGTGATTGAGTTGTACCTTCTGTGATTTGGCCTCCGTTTGGAGAGTATATCATATTACGGATAGTTATGCTCATGACTTAGAACAGCGTTCTACTACCGACACTGCGGCGTAGGCTGGACGTACCTACTTCTCGTTCCCCAACACTTGGTGCAGGTCGTGACAAGACTTGAGTTTCTTGTGAGGGATTTTAGGTTCGATAATCACCAAAATATCAATACTGTGAATTCTCTTGAGGCATTTTAATCTTCTCAAGGTAGGTTTGTTAGCGAGGCCCTATACGCTCCATGATAAGATGTTAAGCATTGGATTGTTGATGGAGGGAAGGGTTGGTAAGTTTAGTAGCAGATCGGGTGATCATGGGCGTAACCTCTTTAGCGCGTCTATGTTTGGGTTTTCTAATACTGGAGCCTGCTAGTTCGTCCATTTTAGATCCGGACTCTATGCAGTGGTCAGCTGTCTCTGTATTAGGGTGCTGGTAAACCTCTCTTTCTATCTCGGCCAAGATGTCGAAGTAATTACTTGGACTGGCGAAGTCAGCATCAGTCACTTGTTGCAGCTTGTCCACCGATTCTTGCCCAATGTTGGATAGCAAGTCGGCATAGATGGCGTCATCGCTTTGATGTATTGTGGGATCTTCCTGGTCGGGATGTTGAGTCTCAGCAATGTCAGGGGGTTCTGATTCTTTCGGATGGTGGACTATGCCCTCCTTCCCTATCTTTAGGCCATTCGACGTCGGTTGGTGGAGTACGACCTCATATCCTCGAGGTGGGAGGGCTTCCATGTCGGGAGCGCTGCCAGTCTCTGGTGACACTTCTGCGATGTCAGCTACCTGGCTGTCTTCGATGGGTCCCTGAGAAAAGATGTCAAATTTTTTAGTAAGGTTAATTCCTGGGATCTTGATGGTGGTAATATCGATGATGCCATTTTGTGGTTGTTCTTGTGCACGAGATTTTCCCTCACCCGATTTGAAGCGGATGTGAGAGTTAGGTAAAGAAAGGAGCAGGATTTTATCATTATTGTTGACCCAAACTGGATCACAGTCAACCTAATCTTGATAATTAACAAATCGATATTTGGCATGATCCAACCTGACACATAAATCATCATCAAGCTACAAATCAGACGACTATCACATATCAAGTCAGATAATTATCATCGACGACTGCTCGACGAATACTGCTGGAACTTGTCATCGAAAGTCTATATTTTTTACACTTTTATTGAGTCTAGGCTATTGTATGTTGATTCGTACTGAGTACCTCAACCATAGACTAGATAACCAAAAGCTCCACAAACAAAAAACCAAACTTCCAAAATCCCACAACTACCCATGAGCATTCTGTCTCCAAGGAGGCAGAACTTGGGCTGAACTCTGCCCCTACACAGAGTTCGGACCGAACTCTGTCCCATGATTTTCAGGAAGCTAATTTTTAGGAATTGCTCATTGCAAGTTGTCCAACGGCCAAAATTTTGAATATTTTGGACATAGTTCTGGCCGAACACTGCCTCCCAGAACTAGTATATATTGGCACCCTTTTCTACCATTTCAAATCATCTAATCTTCTCTTCTCTTCCACTCATATAGCCTATAACATCCTAAAGTGCTATACTCTTCTCATCTACTAGCCATAAAAGTTCCCAAGTCTACAAGGTGCTCGGTGCGAGTCAATTAGAAGTTTGTGTGCAAGAGTCTTGAAGAAGTCACATGGAAAATTTTAAGTTTTGCCTCAGCGATCTTTCAAGAAGTTGGCGTGCTTTTCTGAGTAAAGGCACGTAGTTGTAAAGATATTTCACAAATGGTGGATTTCAATCCTGAGCTAGAGTTCTCAGGCCTGGACTAGTCCTCCACGAGGGAAACCAGTTTAAAAATTGTTGTGTCTGCGTATGCTCTCTGATCTTCAATTAATTTCCGCAATTATACTCTGATTAATTATATGCTAGTTGGGATTGAATATAGTTAATTTTTAATTGTTCATTATTGTCACAAACTTTATTCACCCCCTAGAGTTGCCTATACGTACTTTAGTTGGTATCAGAGCCCTATTCTCTTGATACATGATTTACATCCTAGAGTTGATCCATAGCAACCATACAACCCATCTCTACCAACTATGGTGAGGGTCAATCCACAAATAGGCCACTCCTATTTGATAGGACCAACTACACATATTGGAATACTAGAATGAGTTTTTATCTTAAGTCTCTAGACTTTGACCCGTGGACTGTAGTCACTGATGGCTACAAGAAACCTCCCAGAGTAATTGTCGAGGGGAGTCTTGTCGAGAAACCCCATGAAAAGTATACTGATCAGAAGAAAAAAAAGGCAAGTCTAGACGCTAGGGCTATTAATGCTCTCATCTGTGACATAGATAGGACTGAATTCAATAGGGTCTCCATATGCACAACCTCACATGAAGTATAGAAGCTTTTGGAGGAGACTCATGAAGGAACCACACAAGTCAAAGAATCAAAAGTCATTCATCTGACACAGGAGTACGAGGCTTTCAAGATGAAGCCAAATGAGACGATCACTCAAATGTTCACCAGATTCCTCAACATCGTTAACCCGCTATCATCCCTTAGAAAAGATTATTCCAACCACGAGAAGATATGCAAAGTGCTACGAGGATTGCCGAAGGTTTGGAACCCCAAAGTCATGGCGATCATCGAAGGCAATGATCTCATGGTAATATCACCAGAAACGTTGAGGGGCAAGCTGATGACGCATGAGCTCGATCTAAAAGATTTTGAAAAAATAGCTCCAAAAGAGAAGGAGATTGCATTGAAAGCTCATCGCCGAAGAACCAGCTCAGAAGACACTGATGACGACGACTCCGAAGGTGACGATTAAGCTCTCTTAGTTCGAAACTTCAAAAAGTTTCTACGTTTCAACAAAAAGAAGAAAAAACAAAGAGACGATGAGGATGAACCCACCTGCTTCGGATGCAAGAAGACAAAACATGTCAAGAAAGATTGTCCCTTAGCAAAAAAGGAAGCATATATGAGAAGCCATACAAGAAGCCAACTACAAGGAAGTATGCCAACACTAGCATCTGGCATGAAAACGAGGCTACTGATTCAAAACGAGGAAGAGGACTCTCCGTAAACCACGGCTAACGTCTGTCTAATGGCGACTTCAGAATATATAAAAGGTTCTTTTGATGATTTCTCATTTGATGAACTTGGTGATGCTTTTAGTGATCTACTTGAAGATCACAAAAAGGTAATCAATAAATATAAACATGCAAAGGATAAGATCAAGGACTACGAAACCGAGATCCATAGACTTTCATGTTTACTAGAAGATGTTAGAAACACTACACCCACGGAAAACACTGAAGAGGTATCCAAGCTTAAATTAAACTTACATGATGCCGAACCAATCATTGAGAAATAAACACTTGATATCATGGCCTTAAACAAAGAACTTTTTGAAAAGAAAAACAAGTTCAAAATTACTACAGGTAGAATATACGGTCTTACTGCTAAATGTGATGAGTTAAAAGCTGTCTCTAAGAAGTTAGAGATTAAACTGGACAAGCATGTTATTCAACCGCCAGTTCAGTCTCATAGTCACAACACTTACAAATACGTGCCAACTCAACACAAAAAGGCATGTCACCACAAGAACACTCATCCACATACTACACAAAATCATGCTTTTATGTACACCTATTCACATGCAGCACGTAAAACACATACACGTAAACACCATCATCATCCTGCTGCACTCAATCATTATCATCATCATGCTGCTGCACACAGTCACTATAATCACTCTACTAGCTATCATCACCCTACTTATAGACATCACTATCAACATGCTCCTAGCATAAACCTGTATGCTAGATGTACATATTGTAACCTACATGGACACATTTCTCCACAATGTAGGATTATGAGATTAGTTGATAAAAATATATATGCATGGGTACCAAAGTCTAACCTCTCAGGACCTACAAGAATCTGGGTACCAAAGGTCACATCTACTCATGGTGCAGGTGGACCTTCCATCTTCAACTAGAAGCAAGTAGATTCTCGATAGTGGGTGCTCGCGACATATGACTGGAAATGCAAATCTATTCGCAACACTATCGATGAAAAAGAAAGGATACGTTTCCTTCGGCAATAACCTTAAAGGCTATATCATAGGTAACGGTACAATTGGTTATCCTCCTTCTCATGTCATTAACGATGTCTGTTTAGTGACCGAGTTAAAGTATTACTTGCTCAGAATTAGTCATCTTGCTGATAATGGTTATGATATTAACTTCGAAAAAACTAAATGCTTTATCTATGATAGATCAACTGGAGACATCGCCTTTGAGGGAATAAGGGAAGATAACATTTATATTTTCTATATATCTAGTGATACTAACAGTGTAGGAAGATGCCTTTACGCTCATAAAGACGAAAATCTCCTATGGCATCAGCATCTTGGTCATGCCAACATGGATACTATATCCAGACTATCCAGCAAGAAGCTAGTCAGAGGACTGCCATATATTAATTCAAGAAAGACATGGTATGTGCCGAATGTGAAAATAGTAAGGCCACCAAATCTTCCTTTAAATCCATAAACATTGTAAGTACTATCTGACCATTACAATTACTTTATATGGACTTATTTGGTCCTAGTAGAGTAGCCAGTCTTGGCAAAAAACTCTATGCTTTTGTCATTGCAGATGATTTTTCAAGATTTACTTAGATTTTCTTTCTTACAAACAAAAGTGATACAATTTCTGTTTTCAAAGTATTTGCTAAAAAGGTCCAAAACGAAAAAGGCTACATGATTACTCGTATCCGAAGTAATCATGGTGGCGAATTCAAAAAATTTGACTTTGAAAAGTTTTGTGATTCAAATGGTTTCAGTCATGAATTTTTGTGTCCAAGAACTCATCAACAAAATGGTGTTGTGGAGCGGAAGAATAGAACTCCTGGAGATATGGCTAGAGTTATGCTAAATCAATTCTCTCTTTCAAAATACTTTTGGGCAGAAGCTGTCAACACAGCGTGCCATGTTTTAAATAGGGTGTTGATTTGACCCATTTCGAAGAAGACACCCTATGAGCTTTGGTTTGGTAGGACTCCTAATGTTTCTTACTTTAGAGTGTTCGGTTGTCGTTGCTTTATCCTGAATACCAAAGACAACTTAGGCAAATTTGATGCCAAAGCTGACGAAGGTATTCTTCTTGGCTATGCGGCCAAGAGTAAGGGATATAGAGTGTTCAACAAATGCTCCATGATTGTTGAAGAGTCTACTAATGTAACTTTTGATGGGAATAATAGTACAGCTATCATTCCTGACGACTATGATGAACCATCAACTTCTACACCTATAAATACAACGTCTGAAACCAGCTCTCCGAAGGAATTACCAGAGAAGTTCCAATTCACTCCCTCTCATCCAAAGGACTTGGTAATAGGTGAAATATCAAAAGGGGTAACTACTCGATCTTCTGTAAGAGACACTATAGCTAGCACTGCATTCATTTCTCAAATAGAACCGAAAATTATTTTAGAAGATTTTAATGATGAATTTTGGATTTTTGCGGTGCAAGAAGAACTCAACCAATTTGAAAGAATCCAAGTTTGGGAACTTGTTCCTAAACCTATTGGCCACTCAATAATTGGCACTAAATAGGTTTTTCGTAACAAAGTAAACGAGGACGGTTCAGTCACTCGCAACAAAGCTCGTCTTGTAGCCCAAGGATGCAACCAAGAGGAAGGCATCGACTATGATGAGACGTATGCTCTTATTGCCCGACTTGAATCCATTCGGATGCTTTGCGCATTTGCAAATTTTTAAAACTTTAAACTTTTCCAAATGGATATGAAAAGTGCCTTTTTAAATGGTTTTATCAAAGAAGAGATTTTTGTCAAACAACCACCTGGTTTCAAAAATCATAAATTTCCCGACCACGTTTTTAAACTTAGGAAAGCTCTCTATGGTCTCAAACAAGCCCCTCGAGCTTGGTATGATCGTCTTAGTACTTTCTTACTTGATAGAGGTTTTTCAAAAAGGAAAGTCGATACTACACTGTTCATAAAATCTCTTGATGACAGAATTCTTTTAGTACAAATATATGTTGATGATATTATTTTTGGGTCTACTAATGAGTGTCTATACAAGGAATTTGCCAAGTGTATGCAGAACGAGTTCGAGATGAGCATGACGGGGGAGCTCAACTACTTCCTTGGATTGCAAATCAAATAACTCTCGTAAGGTGTCTTCATCAGTCAGTCGAAATATGTAAAGGACATGTTGAAAAGTTTGAGCTTGACAGCTTCAAACCGATCAGCACCCCTATGGCTACTACGACAAAGCTGGAACCTGATGAAAGCGACAAACCGGTCGATCAACGTAAGTATCGAGGTATGATTGGTAGTTTATTATATTTAACTGCTAGTTGCCCCGACATTATATTTAGTGTTTGCTTATGTGCTAGATACCAAGCCAATCCTAAGAAATCACACATGACCGCAGTTAAGTGTATCTTTAGATACCTTAAAGGAACTATCACGGTAGGCTTGTGGTATCACAAAACCACTTCCATTGACTTAATCGGATATTCTGATGCTGATTTTGTGCGATGCAAAGTCGACCGTAAGAGTACTAGCGGCACGTGTCAATTGCTAGGAAAGGCGTTAGTCTCATGGTTTAGCAAGAAGTAAAACTCTATCGCACTATCCACAACAGAAGCTGAATACATCGCAGCTGGTCATTGTTGTGCACAGATTCTGTAGATGAAGCAAACCCTTGAAGACTACAACTTATATTTCAAGCACATACCAATTTGCTGCGATAACACTAGTGCCACTAGTCTGACCAGGAACCCAGTTTGTGACTCACGCACTAAACACATAGAGATTAGACATCACTTTTTGCGTGATCATCAACAACAAAGCATGATTAATTTAGAATTCATAGACACTGAACATCAGCTAGAAGACTTCTTTACCAAACCACTGGCCGAAGAGCGCTTCAACTTTCTTTATCGTAAGTTAGGAATTTTGGATGAAACGGTCATAAAATAAATTGGCCTGTGTAAATAACGATTATGACATATATCTTTATGATGACTTTGCTATGGGTACAAGCCGAAAGGGTCCTTCTGACAACGAGGCGTAAAAGCCTAAGCGACACGGTGCACTAGTCTTCGGACTACCGCTAGCTGGGATCCGTCCCCTACAGCTACCCCATGGCAGTTTTATCGTAATGGTCGCTGTCTTAAATCAATATTTATTATACAGTTTAATTACGTCTATGACTTATTTAATTCAAATTCTATTCATTTTCTATCAAAACTTAGCCATTTTCAAACTTGCCAATGTTTTGTGCACATCGAGGCAGAGTTCGGGCCGAACTCTGTGTCTTTAGTCACAGAACCTTCTTTGCTTCTCAGCAACCCATTGTTTTGATTCGACGGTCCAAATTTAACCCGACTTGCTGCTCCCAAACTTCTTAAACTCGAGAGAAAACCTTCTCTCCTCACTTTGTTCTTCTTCCACCTTCCTCCAAACAAAATTTTCTCAAACCCTAACCCTAGAAACTCAACCTTTAGGGCTCTTTTTCTTCCCAAACTCAAGATCTCAAGCATTTGGGGTGATCTCTTCCATCTTTTCTCCTTTGGGTGAGGTATAATTTCCTATTTTTCTCCATTTTCTTTTCAAACATTCAAATTCTCCATGGCTCTAAAACTCTTTGTTGGTAGAGGCAAGAGAAGGAGTGATGGTGCTTCATCTTCCAATCCTCCTCCTCCTTTTTCTCTTCCAATCCATCCTCTTTTTAATCCACCACCACCATAAGACCCCAACACATTCAATGAACAATTTTTTGTATCATTGGAGGCTTCCAATGAATGGTTTGCCAATTTTCATTCACGGAGTGTGTATGCGGGTCATCCGATTAATTTTACTATTTTTTCGGCTTATGATTCATTATTCCATGATATGTGTTTAGATGTGTTAGTTACTACCTCATCTATAGTCTATTTGAATGCTATCCAAAGGTTTTATTGTAACCTAACCTTTGACGACACACGAATCTACTCTTGTGTCGACGGTATCGACATTAGTTTTGATGACTTTGAGATTGCGGAATATCTTGAGATCCCGGAACCTAATTCTTGGAAGAAACTTGTCGATGCCCGACAGTTTCAATTTCCCGATGGATCAACACTAGAAAGCTTCAAGGATGACTTGTGTACTCCCAACACTCATCTCCGTAAGCTATGGGCTAAATATCTTAACCCATATTTTTATGAACTTTATCACATTATTTTATCCACGATCTTGCCCAAAGTAGGATCGACTGATGAAGTATCTTATCTTGAGATCTCTGCTCTTTACCATCTCCACTTCCTTATCCCTTTTAACTTTCTACGCACGATGATGGACTGGATGATTCATGCATGGACGAGACCCCTATCATTGGTCTACGCCCTGTATTTGCCGATGATCTTTCGTGCGTTCCATATTCCACTTGATGAGTGCCAATTCCTTCCTGCCCCTGCCTATCTGTCTAAGGCATGGAGGCTTCTAGCAGCTATTGAGTCCCCTGCTGAGTCTGAGCACTCCGAGTTTGATGCTCATACTGATTCTCCTGCTCTTGGCCAACCTGTGCCCGAGCCTCCTGCTACTATTGAGTTCATTCAGACTATGCTGAGAGATCATTTTCGCTTGAAGAACGATCGTCGGACTCAGATGGATTATACCTCATAGATGACGGCCATCAGCAACACCCTGCATAACATCCAGTACTCCTTGGCTACTCATCCTACAGTGGCTTACCCCATGGTACGGGACCTTTCTCGCGAAGGTTATCAAATCGACGACACTTGGGTCAGGAGGTATTTGGATCCGGATGCAGCGTTTGTTGATCCTCGTCGCTCTTCCAGCTGCCCATATGACTCGGCTGGACCTTTCCGTGCTTCGTAACGGCCGTGGTCCCTTTTATGATGCTGCTGCTGATGCTTAGGATTTATTGTTTTTATGCACTTTGTAGTTTTCATTCCGTGGTTATGTAGTTGAACTCTTTGCTTTGTACTACTTTATGCTTATATAGCTTCTATTTGGATTATTTGCTAGTTATCTCTTACTTTGGATTTGAGCCTTGGTTGTGTGCTTGCATATTTTCTCTATGGTTATTTTTATGGGGGAGCCTATCGTTCATTTTGTTAAATGATAAAGGGGAGATTATGTGATATTTGCTTAACCATTTTGGATAAATACTTGTGTTATGTGTTATATTGTTTGGACTAGTACTTATATCAGGACTACTCTATTTACGGGGGAGCCAAAATGTTCATCTATGGGAGAGCTACATATGTGTCCAGGTACGAATGTTGCGACGCAAATATCGCAATTTTGTTAATTATCAAAATGGGGGAGATTGTTGACCCAAATAGGATCACAGTCAACCTAATCTTGATAATTAACAAATCGATATTTGGCATGATCCAACTCAGACAATCATCATCGCCAACTGCTCGATGAACACTGCTAGAACTTGTCATCGGAAGTCTGTATTTTTTATACTTTTATTGTGTCTAGGCCATTGTACGTTGAGTCGCACTGAGTACCTCAACCATAGACTAGATAACCGAAAGCTCCACAAACAAAAAGCAAAATTGCCAAAGCCCCACAACTGCCCATGAGCATTCTGTCTCCAAGGAGGCAGAGTTCGGGCCGAACTCTGGCCCCACACAAAGTTCGGGCCGAACTCTGTCCCCTGATTTCCAGGAAGCTAATTTTTAGGGATTGCTCATTGTAAGTTGTCCAACGGCCAAAATTTTGAATATTTTGGACAAAGTTCTGGCCAAACTCTACCTCCCAGAACTAGTATATATAGGCACCCTTTTCTTCCATTTCAAATCATCCAATCTTCTCTTCTCTTCTACTCCTATAGCATATAACATCCTAAAAAGCTATACTCTTCTCATCTACCAGCCACAAAACTTTCCAAGTCTGCAAAGTGCTCGGTGCGAGTCAATTAGAAGTTTGTGTGCAAGAGTCTTGAAGAAGTCACTTGGAAAATTCCAAGTTTCGCCTCAGCGATCTTTCAAGAAGTTGGCGTGATCTTCTGAGGAAAGGTACGTGGTTGTAAAGCTATTTCACAAATAGTGGATTTCAATCCTGAACTAGAGTTCTCAGGCCTGGACTAGTCCTCCACGAGGAAAACCAGGTTAAAAATTGATGTGTCTGCGTACGCTCTCTGATTTTCATTTAATTTTTGTAATTATACTCTGATTAATTATTTGCTAGTTGGGATTAAATAGACTTTATTTTTAATTGTTCATTATTGTCACACAAACTATATTCACCCCCTATTGAGTTGCCTAAACGTACTTCAATTATGTCTTCTGGAGTAGGGAGGGGAGACCTTTTGGGTCGCTTTCTTCTTCAGCTCTAGGTGAGCTCTAAAGCAGTGGTCGATAGAGTATCCCCTCATATGGAAGTGTCTACAGAAGAAGATATTATTATCATAAATAATTTATTGTGTGTGCATCTTGCTGCCTAACGAGATTTGGATGGAGTTGGGGACCTCCCTCGACAAATCGAGCTCCAAACAAATTTTAGCGTAGTTGGCTTTGGAGAGGTTGCGTGTTTCTTCTGCCATAGCCACATAGGTCCTGAAAGAGTTGGCGATCCTTTTCATTACTGCTGGGATGAAGCATATAAGCGGTGGGTTGGGGGATACGGCCCAAGCAGAGACAATCGCAGAGTCTTCCATCGTGTTGAAATCTTGTGACCACTTGACAACTTTCATGAGGTGGGAGTCTATTATGCCGGTTCCTTTTATCTAGACCTTCTTATGATCCACCTCAGAAGATAAATGTAGGAGAATGTGCTTAAGGTCCATCGATACTACCCGGAAATTTGAGGTGAGACCCCAGCCGGCAACCATGTCTTGGACACGCAAAATCTTCGGGCAGCCGATGGAGAATTTAAGGACAAGGGTGTAGGAGAAACTTTTCGTTAGAGAGGATAATTTAGAGGAGGAGAACAACACCAAGATGTCGTGGGCGTCTATCGAAGGGTATTCGAGAACAGGGAGCTCTACGTCTGAGATGATTGGCGTGTTCTTGGACGCATGGTCAGGTCTGACCATGTCAGCAAAAGATCATGAGGAGGGATTATTGGGGTCCAGAGACGGCCCCAACAGAAGATTGGCGAAGTATGGCTCTCTAAAAGTGAGCACAAAGGAGGGGTTAGCTTCGGATAAAGAGGGAGCAGGACAATGCGCCTGGGGGGATGGCGCTGGTGGCGCAAGAGCCATGCCATGGGAGGAAGCTAGGGGCACGTCTGATGAATGGCACCCAAAGGAGAGTCTCTCGATGGGACATACGCCGCAGGGGAGCGCTGGCTCAAGCGCTGAAGATCGCGCACCACTGGATGGCGCATGGGGGATTTGTGCCAAGGAGAGCTCGCCATCCAGAGCATGGTACTGGGATGGGGCACGACACCCCAAGGCGGTCAGTCGTCGATAATGGCAGTAAGTGGGAGAGGGCGGGGAACATATCCGAGGAGATGGGAAGGGATAGCGTCGGAAAGGAGACGGGAAGGGAGGCAGGGGCAACAGGGTGACAAGCAAGAGGCACGGCGATCGTCGGACTGGTAGAGAGCCGGGGCAGGGGACGGTGAACGCAGGAGGCCAGACGAGAAGGCCGACGATGGATCGCACGGGGGGCACATATCCTGTTCCAACCGAGGAGCACCCAAGACGCACAGGGAGAGGGGGTACAGAAGGGCCAGCGCCATCCAGGGAATACGGAGGGCAGAGAAGCAAATTCAAATTCAAATTTGAATTTGAATTTGAAAAAGAAGAGAGGGTGTGAGAGCAGGAATCTGAGGATGTGCATCCCAAAGGGAGGGCAGACTGAACAGAAGCCAGCACCGCAGGCTAGATGTAGGAGACACAGACGGGCGTTGATACTGCTGATAACCAAGCTAGCGCTTCCGAGGGAAGGGCGGTGACCGTCAGCGAGGACAAGCCAAGGAAGGAGAGATGAGCAGCCGACCAAGGGACTGCCACCGGAGGGGGGAGCCTATCCATAGTAGGCTGGCCGACGGGAGGCACCCCGGAGGGGACCACACCCCCGACCATGGGTGCAGAGAGAATCGAAGCCGACCACAGGTAGGCCAACCCGACGTAAAATATGCAGGCAGGAGCCTCGATCCCGTATGAAAAGGCGGAAGGAAGGCACGCCTAGAAGGGGAGCACGCCGAAGAACGGCCGGAGAAGACACCACAGGAGCAGAAGAAGATCCCACGAGCATGGAGACCTATGGACCGGCAGCTTACCTAACCTGCTAGGAAGGAGCGCCACCTCAGCTCACGACGATGGCTTGCCGGAGGGACATGAGAGCGGCCTCCGGAATCGCCAGGGAGCCCGATCTTATATATATATATATATATATATATATATATATATATATATATATATATATATATATATATATATATATATACACGTATAAAGTGGCCACCAACCCCATATATCCTCATAATCCCAAAATTCCTTCAGCCTATACACCCTCCAACCACTTTCAGTCGCAAGTAGCAGTTTTGACCCCTTTTTGACCTCTCGTGATGCTCCAAAAATATTCCTAACACGACCATCTACAATCCTATCAACCCCCCATAAATTTATAATCCCTTCTAGTATACCAAAATAGCCCTACAAGTCAACTAAAGTTCAGGATCCAAGTCTGAATATGTTCCAATAGGTATGCTATAGTGCATCTAGGGTTTCGTGCTCTTCTGGATCTCATATTTTCTTGAAACAAAAACTAACGAATGATCTCCATGTTTATTTTCATGTCCAATTGTTCACCCCACACAGTTCCAAAAGGTTTGGCCAGGGCGTCCGTTCTACGAAAAGGTGTCTATAACAGAATAGTTCTGTTGCGAACCAATTTTCATCCACTTTCGTGTCACTTCAACCTTCTGTATATTTTTTATACTAGAAACTAGACTTCCTAAGCTTTTCAATGCATATAATTTTGTAGCATTTTGGTCCCGTTCTATTTATTAAAAAAATGGACATTTTACCGTAATATCGAAACATTGAAATCCATGAGTTCTACATGTCCAATTGATTTGAAACTTTGAATACCATTAACAAAATAATTTGTGTACATGTTTTGATAAGAAAAACCTATTTTTACATAATTAATAGTAATTTTCCGTAATTAATATTTATTAAAAATTTGTCGTTTCTGGAGCCAAACTATGGAACAAGTCTATACATATTGTGTGAAATTAATATAAAACTTTTGTACATATTTTTCTATAAAAAATATATATTAATTATTATTATTGAATATTTATAAATGTTTTTCATAATTAAAAGTGATAATTTTATATTAATAATATATTACTTTTATAGGTAGATTTAATACTATATATGTTATATTAAGTAGAGTAGTTAATATAACTTTATTGTATACATATATTATTAAGGTCTATATATGGTAAGTCCATATATAGTAAGTTATTATTGTATGATTAATAGTAAAATATTTATTATAGGCGTACGTGATGGAAGTAGTGAGGACTTTGGAGTTGGTCAGACAGACACGTAGATAGAGGTTACGTGCAAGTGTACCTTACCAATGTTTCAGTACCTTTATTATTTTATTTCATTGTTAAATATTTATTTTCTCGTTCGTGATCATTGAGGACGAAGGGTTTGTTGATACTTACCGTTCGAATTGATTCAGGTATCGATGTCAGTATATTGACATCGGATAATAAACCTAGGCATTACGATATATCATATTCGTGTTCATTAACACGATGGACCACATGACAAGGACACAATGGATGATGATGACATGATACATAGTTTCACATCAGTTATTCGTGGCTATAGGCTCTGTGATAGCATATTGTACTAGCTTGCATGGGAGGGAGGACTCTGTCGAACTATCTGGCCATCTAGACTCGTGATCATGCTTCCATATTTGGGACTTGGTTGTTATACTCGTGCTCATGGTCTATGTAGTAAAGCCATGGTATTGATTGATTGTTTGCCCATCAATATCACAGCACGGTGCCATGGGTGATTACTTGTACAGCTGGGGCTGGTATTAGGATTGTCCTCAACTGAATATTTGCACTTAGATTGGTTGTAGTAGAAACCCTTTATTCATTTAATTTTACTGTTACTTGGCATTGTTTTCTATACCTTGCTATATCCTATGAGGACCTGGTGAAGGACCTGGTGATATCTCCAGGTAGTTGGTCATGCAGAGATAGTCCGCTGATCATAGAGGTTTTATTGTGTTTGGCTAAGGTATTTTATCATGCTTTTACATTTATTGGTTATTTCTATTCTATTATTTAGTCTTGTTTTGTATACCCATATCATTCTTCGGGTTTAATAAAAATATCTATTATTGGGCTGCAAACCAAGGCATATAGTATTCATTCTTGATGTTATTTATCCTCGAGATTGAGATAGTTATATTTATAATTGATTGATAGATAGAATTAGAATACCAAGACAGCTTATACGTATTCGAGCCGGGCTGGAGTCTACTCAATACGTAGCTGGCATGTATACGTACTTATGGTTCTACGTAATTTGGGACTGCAGCATTGCAGTAGCCAACTGCCATTTTCCTAATAGCATGACAGTGGCAACACCATCAGTAGCAGCATCAACTGCTGCATTTATGGACTTCAGAGAAGACTAACAACAGGCTTGTACCTAGCCAAACAGTAGTAGATTAGGTAGGGCAGGATATGCAGTAGTAGGTGTAGGTAGCAATGTCATGTGTGTAGGTAATGTTTAGACTAGTGGTAATGGGTATAAGTAAGGAGTAATACTTATGTGATATAGGATAGGTATGTGTGGGTATAATAGGTAATTGGGCATATTAATTTCTAGGTGTGGATTATAGATAATGTATAATGGTAATTGAGTTTAGCAAGGTATTGGTTTGTATAGGGCTTATTTAGGTAAGTCTAGTGAAAGGGTATGGCATAGGTAATTAGGTAACATATAGATAGATGCTAGGTAATGATTAAGGTAAAGGGTAAAGTTAAGGTTTTGAATCAAAGTCTATATATATAAATGATACATAGGGATATGAGCTAGTATTTCCTAGTATAGGCTAGGATACCTTGGTATGGCAAGGGATGGACCTAAAAACCTAGGTAATAGCTAGTTTAACCTAGCTTAGCAAGGTATTGACCTAGTCGACCTAGTTTGACTTAGAAATAACTTAGAGAACTAGTATCAAGCTCGTATAGCATGTTTATGATTCTAAAACACCAATTGACATTAATATTCCACATTTAGGTCTTCAAGGAACTGTTACGGACATTGTTGATACGTAATACCAGATTTCAGGCGAGTACAATCTTAGATAATTTCCCGATTATGATATCTTCTATGTTCCTTGTATTTAGTGTAGATATCCTTGATTTTTTGACATGTGGTTACACGGATTGGTACTTTCGGATCCCATCATGAGATGTTATTCCTTGTTTATCTCGGTGTATCTTGTACAAGCCTTGTTGTTGTTCTCGTATTTGTTTGGACACTGGTTCCTGAGAAGGCATACGACCTTCTCAGAGAATCCCGCATCGTACCGTACCATGGTTGGATCCACTATACCAGTCGGGGGCGGGAAGTATTGGCGTTGATATGTGATCAAACCCTCCTTGTATCAAGTCTTGTTCCTTGAATAATATTAATCATACATCACATGTATGATTCACCAGGCCATAATCCTTGTATCATGTTCCCAATCCGATCACATGTTGAAACTAGTGCTCACTCACTTGGATAGTTATTTCCTGATTCTTGTACATAATATTCTTGTTCTTATGTTTACTTACAGCATTTCCATATCTTGTTATATTCATCTACCTGTTATGTCATCTTGTATATTCTCTGTATTTACCGTTACATGGACTATATCATTTACTGGAACTGTTATTAGAGGCATAATTTGCTCCAATCCTGACTAGATATATTTTTGAGATGATTTAGATGATGGTTTCCCTATCTACTACAGACCAGAGGATGTAGTAGGAGTAGATCAGGAGACGTTGCACCATGAGAAATTAGTTCCAGCCGAGGAGACACTAGTAGCGACTCAGTTAGATTAAATATTAGTACTGGATTGTCTTCAGCTTATGATACATTAGATTGTTATTATTTTGAGACATATGTTATATTAAGATATTTAGGTCCTGGTTGTGGATTCGGGATAGGATTACCATATCATATCTTTTATATCATTATCGTACCATTTATCTTCCTTATATTATGATTGAGTATGGACATTGTTATTATATTGTCCTCCTTTTGGATTTGAGATATCATTGACATATATATATTCATGAGATGTGTTAGTTAGTTTAGTAGACCTAGACAGCGTTCTACCACTGATATGGCAGCGTAGGCTGGGCGTTGTCTCACACTCGTACTTTTACATTGGGTGTGGGTCATGACAGAGAAACCTCTTGCTACCCTGATTTTTCTTACTGCACTTGCTTCTTTGGCTTTGGTTTTATTAATGCATTTTCATGAATATTTTTGATGGATTTCATTGCTTGCGTTATTCGAACTTCATATTTCATATCGAACTCGGAATAGAAGGGTAGAGTGCTAATTCGTTGCTTATGCGATTTAAGGTGATCGGGTAGACGCTATCTAGCGCAACTGATCTTTTCTCTCGCCTCGAACAAAACAAGGTGTGTGGCGGAACCTTCTCTCCCTTGACCCTCTTATTTTCTAAATCAATCGACGACACAACATAATTGAAATGTTAGAAGTATATACAGTTGAGACCCAGTAGATTATGCTTGTCATTGCAAAATTAAATCAATGAATTATTGTACGATTTCTTATGAGCACCTGCTATAGAACTGCTATAATATAAACGGTTTCATGCTTACAATGGATTAATGAATGTTGCAACGATAAGGTGAAACACTATAAAATTGGCTAAGTTTCTAAAGAACTCCTAGACCATGTCAAACAACTGAGTTAGTAGTACAGTCATTGGACAACTTATGCACGAGGGATTTAGTTCCTCGAATGGTAGCCTAAGCCAAGGAACCAATTCGACCTAGGAGGAATGGGGATAGCAGTGCTAGGCTTAACTGGCACGGGTGATCCGGAAACTTTTAAACAGGGCTCGCTACCCGCCTTGAAAGGATCATCGTTTAACCCTGCTATAGTCGAAGATGAGTTGACATTGTAGTAACCTTCACACATATACAATGCCTTAATCTATAGATATCAGTTGACACAGGATGAATTTTGTTTGTTTCGAGCACGGAGACTGTGCCACGGGTGTAAAAGTAAAGTAGTTTTCGTATCCTATGCCTTGTTAACTGTTCATATACAATCCACTAGGCTGGTTAGTAAGATCACCAATTATACATGCATGCTTTACAAATTTCTTGAACCAAATAAAAGTATGGTACTTAATTTGCCACCCACCAGACACGACAATGTACTAATCATCGCTCTCCACAGGTATTATAAATTAGGAGGAGTATGCCACCTAACAAGGCGATGTTGGAGTGTTTTTGAAGCCTAACTTGTGTGCTCGAAGGCTTGAATATGCTCTTTTGAAGACTCTACATCAGTCCAAGAAATATGGCTCGACTTCCTTCAACATCAGGTGGTTAATATTTTGGTTGTAAAAGGGGGATATAATGTATGAAACGACTATCTCATCAGCGTTCATTTTGTAATTGAGTCAAGCTGTAAGCCCACGTGACAACTATTATAATAGAGTCTTGTAAATGATGTTCATGATCAATGAAGTAAAGTTTTCTTTTGTTCCTAATTGTTGTTTTAAGTTCTATGCATACTCTATGTAATGTATTCTAGATAACCTTGTGAAACTGCCTTATACGATCGCAACTTAGACTTGCATGGCATCACACCCGGGGGGATGATTATCGATTATTCGGAATCGGAGCATGACATAATGGTATCAGAGCACGGCTTTACGTCCTTTGGCTTTTCGTCCTGAGTTTCAAAACCGTTGACTTCGTGTCCATGAGATGAGTTGTTCCTTACAATGTGTCTGTACTATTTTCTGAGATTAATGTGAGTTTTCTTCTTAATTTAGAAGACGTGAAACCTGCGACCATAAAAGATTTAGACGCTTTGAGTGGGTCTAGCAGCTTGAAGGCTGAACCATCGGTTGACCCAACAGAGCGGATATTGCACATGATAAAAGCGCAACTACAACGGGCGAATGCCCGATAGACGTAGTTTAAGAACAGATTCGTAAATCAGTTCAAGGTGAAGGAGAAGCAACTTGACACCTTCAACAAATTGTCCAAACAATTGCGGCAAATAATAATTATTCTATGACTATTGTAACAGAGCCGACGAACCAATGCAGCGAAGTCAACCCTGACATAGCCTCAGCCTGCACCTACGTAGTATGCCTCCTCTGAAATCTAAGAATTTAAGAAGGTGTGCTACACTTCGTTCAAGGGAATTGAAGATCCTTATATGGCAATCGATTGGCTGGCAGAATTGGAAGACCACTTCGAAGCACTCAGCATGGACGAGTCGAGGAAAGTTGTTTATGCTCAACTTCAACTTCGGTTGAACGTGCATAACTGATGGGATATGGAGAAATAAGTTATCCTCCGAGACAGTGAGACGACAAAGATTACTTAAACCACATTCCGTAAAGCATTCGAAGAGGAATTCCTTCCTCCGACGGTTCATCAAAAAAAGAAGAACGAGTTCATGCAATTCAAGTAAAAGAATATGACAGTTCACCAATATGCTTCTGAGTTTAACAAGCTCACCAAGTTTGCAACTACACTTCTGTTTGATGCCACGAGTAGAAACATGACGTTTCAAAGTGGGTTTGAGGCCTTCCATCATCGCACATATAACCATTTTGGAGTATCAAATGGTACGGGCGGCCCTTAATTATGCTATTCACCTTGAGCCCTAATATCCTTCAGTTGCTTCCGACGTTGTACATCATGTCAATCACAAACGCCATAATAACACATGAGGCAACAACACATATAAGCGTCCCAATCACGGCACTAACAACGGCTACCAAGCGCAGAACCCTGTGCTTTATTATAACAAATACAACCGGGATGGTCATCATACGAATGATTGTCGAGCGAGAGATGGAGCCTGCTTCAAGTGCGATCGAGTAGCACACATCGCACGCAACTACTTGGAAAGTTGGACGACCCAACGCCCTTCACAACCACAGAATCAGCAAAATTGAGGCCAGTCACCTCAAGCTTCGCACCCTACAGAACAAATTGGCCAAGATCATCGCCCCAATGCCCAAGGATGCGTATATGCCATGACTCGAGATGAGGCATTCGCCTCAGATACAGTCGTGACAGGTATATTACTTTTCAATAATGTGCCTGCTCATGTACTGTTTGATTCTGGTGCTACCTATAGTTTCATATTGGAGGATTTTGCCATAGAACATAAATTTCCGATGACACTATTAGGCCTTAACTTTAGTGTTAGCATACCATCTAACAAACAACTACCTGCACAATTCGGCTGTAGAGACAGAATCATCTTTATCAGAGGTAAAATTGTGTACCTTAATACAATATTTTAAGATTTTAAGAACTACGATATTATACTAGGATGGCGCTTGCAATGCCACCATCGACTGTGCCAAAAAAAGGTCACCTTCTGCATACCTGGAGTAACAAAATTCTGCTACTTGTGTGGTAAAGCGTCGACGATATGCATGGTGATTTCAGTATTTTTTGCTCGAAGGATGCTGCATTCTGGATATGAGGGATACTTAGCATTCGTTCGTGATACGAGACAGGATGGTGTAAATGTGGATCAAACCGACGTTGTGGCAGAATTCCCGTCGTGTTCCCGGACGAGCTACTTGGCATTCTACACGACCGAGAAAGTGAGTTCACCATTGACACATTCTCGGACACCCGAATCATTTCCAAGACTTCGTACAGAATGGCCCCTACAGAGATGAAGGAACTCAAGGTCCAGGGTACAAGAACTGCTCGACAAGGGATTCATTCGGCCTAATATTTTGCTATGGGGAGCGCCTATACTGTTCATGAAAAAAAAGACAGGTCAATGGGTCTGTGCATTGACTACCGTAAACTGAATAAAGCTACCATCCGGAACAAATATCTGTTGTCCCGTATAGACGACTTATTCGATCAGCAACAAGATGCACCGGTGTTTTCGAAGATTGATCTTCACTTGGGTAAGCATCAGCTCAAGATCAAGCCAGACGACATGTTAAAGTTAGCCTTCCGCACTCGATATGACCATTGTGAGTTCCTGGTAATGTCGTTCGGCCTAATAAATGCCCCTGCTGCCTTTATGAATCTAATGAATCAGGTGTTTCGAACCTTCCTCGATAAATTCATAGTAGTCTTTATCAACGATATTTCAATATGCAGAACATCTGCGGACTGTACTCCAGACTTTTCGAGAAAATTAGTTGTATTCAAAGAAGAGCAAGTAGGAATTCTGGCTGAGTAATATTTCATTCCTTGGACACATCATTTTTGCAGAAGGCATTGCAGTTGACCCGAGGAAAGTTAAACCCATTCTTGATTGAAAACGACATACGTCAGATAGTGGGGAAGCTTTGTTGGCTTGGATGGACTACAGACGATTCGTGAAGAACTTCATGAAGATTACATCTCCCTTGACTCCCCTCACTCAAAAGGGAGTCGCATATGAGTGGTCGGACGACTATAAAGCTTTCTTCCATGAACTGAAGTAGTGGCTCGTTTCGGCCCCTATACTCGCACTTCCGAATGGGGTAGAGGGCTTTTAAATCTTCAGTGATTCTTCGGGCCGTGTCACGCCCCAGTTCCAAAAATACTTGGGAACCCAAGGCATGAGCATGCCAGCTGTACGACTAGAATAAGTATCCTAATTTAATTAACTTATCCTAATTACAGTACGCTATAAAGGGAACTAACATATGCTAACAAATATATGTCTCAATCCACAATAATGATCAAAATCAAGAATAAATAATAAATGTTATGGTCTACAGCCCATTAGTATATATGTTTGGAATGGGCCCGGAGAATAGTAGCGGTCCAGTAAAACTAAGCTAAATAAGCAAGATATAACAGAAAAGGAAATAGAAAGCACGAGTAAATGATAAACTAACACTACAAGCAATACCTGAACTATGCAGCCAAAATCATACCTTCCACCTGTCTATACTATAAGCTCAGCAATAACCAGGAGGGATCACTAGGTCCTCAGAGGGACGTAACAAGATACAAAAGTACAAGCTACAATATGAACTGAAATAAATACATGAACAAGTAGCTCGGATCATGACACGGTCCAGTATCTCGCCATCGAACTAGTGAACCACCCCTATAACCAGAAAAAGACAAGGTGTGGCACACTATTTCGTGACAAGATACTATCCCATGCCATAACACGAACTGAATAATAACTATCTAACCAACTATGTGAATGCAAGTCGAAGACTACTTTGGGCTATATGGGCAGGTAAGGGAGTAGCATTAGCGTCAAGTAATGCTGAAATATATACTAGCATACTTTTCTGACCATACCGGATACTAGTCCGCGGCCGCTGCCGGATATATCCACTAGTAGAGCCATAACTGGCACACTTAGGCTAATATGCAAGTGGTTATCCCATAGGCCTACTAATAGTTCTTTCCCTTCTGTGTCCTGCTCGAATTATGTCCACGAGTATTGCATTCTACATCACAATGCAAGTCTCTATCTAGACTCACTCTAATCAATATATGAACCGTCACACGACCCGTCCATATTGGTAGCTAGCCATATACGTAAGCTTATGCCAACATAATGTAAACTCACTCAAAGTACCGTGTCATGAGATGTGTCCAGTCATAGAAGTCATAGAAAATAACTTCATTGCTAATCGGAAGAGTCCTCTAAACCTCTAAGTCACACGTGCACTATCATATCGATAAAACCATCGATAGCACCCAAGTCACACTTGGACGCACACCACTAACCCATCTATTCTTATGCACAACAACAAACCATGTATTTAAATAGAATAAGAGAAATAGCAAGATATCTTGCCTGAAGTTTGCACGATGATTCGACGACGTCTTACGAGCGAACTCGTCAAACCGAATGAAGCAGTAAGGGTGGAACTCCCATAAACATCTTCGGATACTGAAACATACATTGTTAACATTCTCGGAATAAGCAAAATAGCTAGGATATGCTACCCATAAGTCAAATTCTGGATACGGGTAAAATAGTAATTTCGAGTCAAAATGGTGTCCGCCGTTAGACATGCTTTGTACCAAAAAATATGATAGAACAAAGGTTGTCCAAATTTGACAAATTATATATCAATCTGGGCCAGAATGATGCTATGAGTCCAATGGTGGTGTCGGATTTGGAATCTGATGTCTCGAGTTTAAAAACATAATTTTACATGTTGGAAATTATGATTTCGAGAGACAACTTTGGGGTCGATTTCAACCAACCAAATGACATCCTAGGAAAGTAAAACTTTTATGGCATAAATGTGGTTATACCTGCTGTGCATCGGAGTTGGTGGTTCGTCAATCAGAGCTTCAATAAAGGAGAAACAAATCCACGAAGTTGGCTCTACGAAAATGTCCATAATAAACGTAATTTAAATGGTCAACTTGGTGGCCGGTTTTGATCTATCAAACGATCGAATAACGGTTGAAAATTTAGGTGAGCGAAAGGGTATATACCAAGATTAAGATGAAAGAATAGGATCGATGATCCAATGGTTGGATTGTCCAAAAAATACGTCTAAAGTTGCTACGAAGAAACTCAATTCCGGGTTCAAATTTGCGCACGTCATGACGAAATTTCGTGCAAAACGCATGAATTGATCGTACATCATGTCAGGGATGATGGTAGCTGATCGAGTGGGGTCGCTGAAGGTTCGTCAGTCATGTGGGGGGGTCACAACGGTACGACGACGTTTATCACTGCTGTAGCAGAACTCGTGTGCGCGTATGTGGTCGTACGGCTGCTGCTGCAGTGGCTGCTGTCTCTGCTACAGCCATTGGCCGCTCGCCAGGTCGACGACACGCGGTGGTGCCTAGTGGTGGCTCGTCGGCATACCGGACAGGCGGTGGCGCACATGCACGCGCATGCAGCTGCGGCTGCTGCTACCAAATCGGTGGGGATAAGCTTTAGAGAATAAGGTTTATATATATATATATATATATATATATATATATATATATATATATATATATATATATATATATATATACTTATTTATTTATTTTAATTATTTTAGGTTATATATATATATATATATATATATATATATATATATATATAACACAAGAAAGAGATAGCATTTGGAGCAGTATTATGGGTATTATGGAAGAATCGCAACAAGTGGCGATAGGAAGGCAGCATTTTTGATGCACATATTGATCACCAAAGCTCACAGACAGATCTTGAAGGCTACAGTCAAGTGCTCGCACAGTTAGGCATATTTTGTAGAAGATCTTTGTACTCAATGACTCTTCTATTTTAATAAAAAATATATTCAAATATATATATATATATATATATATATATATATATAAATATATATATATATATATATATATATATATATATATATATAGGATCAGGACGGCGCTCTCCTTGGGCGATCCCGAAACCCCAGCCGCTTCTTCCATCCCTCCCCCCCACCCCCCGACTCCAGCTCGACCCCTGACCGGGTCTGCGTCCTGGTCATTGGAGACACTCACTCCATTGGCTTCGCCAGTCACCCCCATGGCCAGATCATTTGCGGAAGCAGTGGCTGGGTCTGCTGTCCCCACACCCGCCATCGCCATCGGCCCCCCACCATCTCTAGGGATCCCAACGGTCTCCTTCTCAGAGGAGGATGAAAAGATCCTTACTGATCCATTTCAATTTGCATTAATCGAAAATTTCTCTCATTCAAGGCCCCTCATCGATGTGATCCGAAAGGCATTCCTTAGTTTCAAGTTTGTAGGCACTGTCCAAGTAGGCATTATTGATCATAAGCATATCCTCATTAGACCCCAGCTCGAGGTCAATTTCCTTCACCTTTGATCCAAGGACCTGTGGTATATTGTGCGTGCTCCTATGCGCCTATTCAGATGGCACATAGACTTCTCCCCGTTCGAAGAATCTCCTTTGGTCCTTGTGTGGGTATCCTTTCATGGCCTACCAATCCAGTTTTTCACCAAGAATGCTTTATTCTCCCTTGCCCTGGGTCTTGGGAGCCCTCTTCGTGCTGACAAAGCAACGGAGGAGCTCTCCAGGCCTAGTGTGGCCTGTGTTCTCGTCGAGGTGGATGCTAGCAAAGCCCTTCCTTCTACTATTCGTATCAATCTTCCAAGCGGGAAGACCATTACTCAAAAACTAGAGTACGAATCATCTCCCCTTTATTGGTCCTATTGCAAGCACCAGAGGCATGTAAGGGCTCATGCAAAGTCCTCCAAAAAGATAAATCTCCACTGGTAGAAGAAAGGACCCTACCGTCCCGACGAAGGTAGCAAAAAAGAAAGAAAGTAATCTGAGGGGGATGGAAGTGACAGTGCCCAGGAGAGGGGACGTATTAGGGGAGATCTCAGTGCATGGTGCATTAACCAACGCCCCTAACCCTAATAATAAAGCCACTGCCCCCAACTCGGAAGCTATCAATGCCGATAAGGAGTTAGCACAAAATCCACCAACGACGGAAGCCAATGAGTAATTAAGTCTTCCTCTGCCTCCCGAGAATAATCCTCTAACACAATTAACAAGGAAACACTAGCCCCAACAAGTGATACTAACCCCCAACAAAGCTCCACTTTCGAATACCCAAACCCTTCACAAGCTCCATTGCATCCTTCTGTGAATGTTACTGATGCGGACCCAGATCAAAATGGCCAGGTGGAGAAGGAAGCCTTGATAACGTCCACCACCGACGTTGATCTAGAACGGACTGTCCAAGTTGAACCGGTCGCCCTACAGAGCAGCATGCTCCCCTTGAAGAAGGAGAACTCCCGGTGCATGAAGGCGGTGATGCCCTGTCTTGGGCCCAACAGATGGACGCCTCTGAGTCTCCGTTGGAGCCCTCGACTAAGGGGAAAGCAGACAAGCGTCGCCAGGAAGAAAAAGCTGTCAGCGGTACCTACTGATAGACTCCTTCGAAGCATGGCGAAGGTCACCTCAACTTTCTCCGCTCAACATCCCAATGCCTAATGTACTTATGTGGAATGTTCGAGGAGGTGGCAAATCAGATGACTCTTAAACGAATAAAGTCCCTTTGTCGCACTCACAAGGTACAATTGTTTGCCATTATTGAGCCTAAAGTATCAGTTGATCAACTGCTCTCCTTCCAGTTCAAATTAGGGTTTCACTCGGCTTTTGCCAACCTTAAGAGAAACATATGGGTCCTAAGCAAGAAGTAATGTGATATCTCGACGATTGACTCATGTGATCAGTCTTTCTCTGTTAATTTCTCTTACCCTTTTATCCCTGCCACATCAATGGTCTCTATAGTTCATGGTAGTAATATGAAAGAAGGCCGTCGCAAGCTTTGGGATTATCTTCTCTATCTACAAGTTTGCTTCCCAAAACCTTGTTTGGTGGGAGGAAATTTCAACACTGTCGCGAGATCGGATGAGAATTTTGGAGGGCTTGCTCCAAATGAAGCATCAATGAGGGATTTCTTAATTTTCAAATGGCGGCTGGACTCACTGAAGTTAATTTCTCTAGAATCTTCTTTACCTGGGTTAAATCTGACTCTGGCCTAGACAGACAGGGATCACGACTCGATAGACTGCTTCTTGACAACAGCTGGACGGTTTGGGCTCCTCAGACCGCTTGCGAGCATCTGAACCGTGTACAATCAGATCACTCTCCCTTGCTGGTTAGTTTTCGAACCCTGGCTTCAACACAAAGAAAGCAATTTTGCTTCTTATCCTTCTGGCCATCTCACCCAACTTTCAACTCTATCGTTGTTGAGGCGTGGGGCTCCATCTCTCACCCCAACCATCTCACACAACTTGGACTCAAACTATCTGCCACTAGGAAAGCTTTATCCAAATAGAGTCATGCAACATTCGGAGACATATTTCAGGCCGTCAAGCAAGCTAAGGACAAGGTCACAGCTTTGGAGGTCGAGTTCGAAGTAGATCCATCGAAGAGACCACTACTAATGGAAGCCCAAGCTCTTCTCAAGCAACGTATTTCGATTGAGGAAGCTTTCTGGAAACAGAAGGCTCGTCTCAAATAGGATCTTCATGGTGATCGAAATACTAGATATTTCCACGACTATGTCAAATATAAGAGAAAAAGTCTCCACATCCATCACTTGACTGACGAGGCGGGTGACACTGCTTAATCACTAGCGGACATTCAACAGATTGCTAATGCTCATTACGCTAAACTCTTCCTCCCTTAGGTAAATTCTGAAGACGAAGAATTTGTGTCAGTGATTCCCCATTCGGTATCGGATAACGAAAACATGGCATTGACAAGTAAGCCATTAATGGAAGACTGTTAGCTACTGTTAAGAGCCTCGATCGCAATAGTGCCCCTGGACCCGACGGGTTTACAGGAATTTTCTTCATAAAATGTTGGGTTATTATCTCTCACGACATTTTGGAGGCAGATCACTTATTTTTCAGAGGGTTTGCTCTGCCCAAGTCGATCATGAGTACACACCTGATCCTTATACCTAAAATGAAGAATCCTTCCTCAATATTTGAATATCGGCCTATTAGCTTATGTAATTTTGTGAACAAGATTTTCTCTAAACTTTTGACTAACAGATTATCGCCTTTTCTACCGCGACTGATCTCACATGAACAAAGTGGCTTCGTCAAAGGGCGGGAGATAGTCAACAATATTATTCTAGCATAAGAGATGATTAGTATAATTGGCCATAATTATTGCGGGGAAATGCAGCTCTGAAGCTCGACATGGGCAAAGCATATGACCGTGTTAACTGGAGATATCTCCAACAGATCCTGCGAAGGTTCAAATTTTGTGAAGCATGGCTAAACATGATCCTCCACCTGGTTGATAATGTCTGGTTCTCTACCCTCATCAATGGTTGCTCATCGGGCTTCTTTCAAGCATTCTGCGACCTACGCCAAGGGGACCCAATCTTGCCGTCTCTTTTCGTCTTGGCAGCTGAAGTCCTCTGTCGCAACTTGCAGAAGCTGGGATCACAGGGAGGATTCACCCCATATTACTCGCCTAGCGGACTCCAAGGATAACTCACTTAGCGTACGCCGATGACCTTCTAATCTTCTCGAGCGGGGACAAAAAATCTATACAGTTGCTTATGGGCATACTTAGAAGCTATGAGGCAGTATTTGGGCATCGTATAAATGCTTAAAAATCTGTAATTTGTGTGGATGAGTCATTCCCCCTACTCGAGTTGAAGCACTGTGTGCCTACATAGGATTCGTCTTCAAACATCCCCCAATCAACTACCTTGCTTGTCCCTTTGTCACCGGAAAGCGCAACACAGCAATGTATGAGGAGCTGAAGGCTAGGGTACGTAGTAAAATAGAGGGATGGCACACTAAAGCCTTGTCACCTGGAGGTAAGCTAATATTGATTACTGCGGTTCTCTCCTCTATTCCTGTGTATTGCTTGGCGGCAAGTAATCCTCCTCTATGTGTCCTCAACCAACTTGAAGCAATGTTGAATGAATTCTACTAGTGCGCTAAGGATGGGTTTCAAAAAAGATCATGGATAGGGTGGTATAAAGTGGCCAGGCCACGCCATGACGCTGGCCTAGGGATCAGAAGACTCAGAGAAGTCCTCGACATGCTCGCTGTTAAGCTATGGTGGAAGATCAGAACACAGAATTCTTTGTGGACGTGATTTAAGCTTGCCAAGTACTTCCCTAGAGTCCCCCCATCATTGGCGGTGAACAACTCTAATGCATCACACATTTGGCGAAGGCTGTTAAGAGGAAAGGATCTAGTTGAGAACCTTATCGGAAAAGAAGCTCAAGAAGATGGAGGACCCATTGATGAAGCTGAAGGTGATAGACTGTGCTGGCTGCCTGCAACCAAAGTCTCTGTATCCTTCGCATGGAATTCCATCAGAATCAAGTATCTTGAAAAAGTGAGATTTAAACACACATGGAATAGTTGCATCCCATCCAAATGGTCAATACTTCTATGATGATTAATGTTTAATAAACTCCCTACGAACGATAACGTACAGAAACTCGGCTTTCAGATGGCCTCTCGCTGCCATTGCTGCCTCAACCCAGAGACAGAGTCAGTTTCTCACATATTTCACGAAGGGGAGCATGCGAATTTCGTTTGGTCGACGTATCAGCAAAATCATAGGATACGAGGGAGGATATCCAGTTTCGAGTCTTGGCCATCTCTCTAGTGGAAAAAGTCTAACAAACACTACAAGGAGGTCGCCGTGGGAGCTATATGCTGGGTCCTAAGGAAGAATAGGAACAAGTGGCATTACGAACAGTACTCCTACTCCGAGCTACAACTTTGTTATGAAGTGCAAAGACAAATAGACAAGTCGCTGGTGGCTTGTTCTCACTGTCGTCATCCTTGAAGTTACATGTTCTTATGGTTTTGCATGGACTTTTATATATATATATATATATATATATATATATATATATATATATATATATATATATATTATAGCCCAAGTGGTTAGGGAGGGGGGCTCACTTGGGGGACCTCCGACCCCGACCTGCTCGCCGGGGGGGGGGGGGGGGGCGAGGCTCCTCGAGCCGTGAGCTCCCCCCTCGGGGCGAGCGCGTCTCTCCCATTGGGCAGCGAGCCCCTCCTCGAGCCGCGCGCCCGGTCCCCCTCGTGGCTCGGGCGGAGCGGTCAACTGGATTTGAAAATTCGAAATTTAGGTTTCGAATTTAACCCCCACTTTTCAAAATTTCAATTTCGTTCTTTCGAAAGTTTGAAATTTCGTTTTACCTTTTCTTTTGTCTGTCTTAGTTTACCTATCAGAGCTCTTTTGTTGTTTCAGCTCTGCCCCGCCTGTAAGGCTCTTTCCGAGCCCACTATGCTTTTCAATAAAATGTTTTATTTCCAAAAAAAATAATATATATATAGTAAAGTGTGTACACACTTTACTATATATATATATATATATATATTATATATATATATATATAATATATATATATATATATAGTAAAAAAAATATATATATATATATCTATATATCTATATATATATATATTTTTACTATATATATCATATATATATCTCTATATATATATATCTTATAATCTCTATAT
>JANAVB010033017.1:10997834-11145334 GCA_029216955.1 Iris pallida
TATATATATATATATAGATATATATATATATATATAATATGTGTGTAATATATAAATATAAAATATATAATATATATAACACCAAAAAATATATATACAGAATAATTATTTTGTGTGTATATATATATATATATATATATATATATAATATCTATATATATAATATATACACCAAAAAAAATATACACAAATAATTACATCATCATAACGAAATTATTTTATTTATTTACAAAAGATTTTCAAAATAGATAAAAGATTTATTTTATACTAGCACCCATATGTAGAAAAATACCTATTCACATGAATATCTATAAGCACAATCTAAATTAAAATAACCAACGTATTTAATCAATATATATATTTATATATAAATATAACCATATATATATTTTGAAATTGTGTTTAAACCTATTTGACTGTACAAAAATCCTATAAAGGTAATTCAGAATAATTCTACTGGGTCGTGGCCACATAATAATGGCTCTACCGAGTGGGATTGGCTAGGTTAGGTTCCACACATATTTTTTAGTAAAAATCGAATCAAAAAATCACCCAATGAGTCTCATGTGTCGTTCGTAAATAAATTACACATAGGAACTAGATTGAGTGGCACACCCTTGGCATGTGTGTCGTAGGCTCAAAATGGGTCGAAACCATATATTGCGTCAAATGGTTTCAATGTCGAATTCCTAACTCACATCAGAAGTTAGATCTAAAATTACGATAAACGGTCAACTGGCCTAAATTAACCCAAAGTTGCGCGAAGTCAAAAGGATGTTAGGAGACAAGTTTGAATGGCACATGATATACCAAATTGAAGGTAAACCTTTCTACTTCAAAACTCATAAAGGACATTTCGAACGATTGTCATGTCTCATGCTCCAAAAATCAAAGCTACGAAAAGGTACATCTATAGTCATATTGATATAAAATCTAGTTTAAAATATAAATAACTATATTAAATAATAAAAATAAAATTTAAATAATATTAAAAATTAGGGGGCTTACAAGCCGGGGCTTGGGATGTGTGTTCATGCATCAAGGTAAGGTGGTATCTCTTGCCTCAAGGCAGTTGAAGCTGTACGAGAAGAATTATCCTATGTATGACTTAGAGTTAGCGGCAATTGTGTTCGCATTGAAATTGTGGCGACACTACCTTTATGGCATGGCATGCAACATCTATATCGATCACAAAAGTCTCAAGTATCTCTTTACCTAAAAAGAGCTGAACTTACGGCAAAGGCGTTGGCTAAAACTAATCAAGGACTATGACTTAACGATTGACTACACGTCGGGCAAAGGAAATGTTATGGCAAACGCTCTGAGTCAGAAATATATTGTCTCGCTATCCATCAATAGAAGGCTAATACGGGACCTAGAAGATATGAGCATCGACCTCCGAATTTGATTCAAGGGAGTGCAGTTGGGGCAACTACAGCTAGAGCTGAGCTTGCAGGAAAAGATGGACGATCCATACCTGAAGAAGATGTAAGAGATGATTTTAATGGGTAGGGCGACCGACTTTGTGAAATATGAGACCGGTGTGCTATGATTGAAAGGCTGACTATGTGTTTCGGATGACTCAGAACTCTGAAAGAAAATAATATCAGAGGCGCATCATGCGAAGTATTCCTTGTATCCTTGCAGCACAAAGATATATAAATGTCTCTGTATGACCTTCTGGTGGCACGAGATGAAAAGAGATATTGGACTCTTCGTGTCTCAATGTATGTCCTGTCAACAGGTGAAATCTGAGCACCAGAGATCGGGCGAAGAGATGCAAAACCTGGCCATCCCAGAGTGAAAGTGGGAGCATATCTGTATGGACTTCATTATTGGTTTGCCAAAGACGCTACGGAGGAACAATGTCGTCTAGGTCATCGTCGACTATTTAACCAAGTCAACGCATTTCATTACTATTAAAGTTACTTGGAGAGTCAATTGTCTGGCTCAGATTTACCTTAATGGGCTTGTGCGACTGCACGAATTTTTAGATCGGGATGGGCGATTTATGTCGCGCTTCTGGGGTAGCCTTCAATCGGCTTTGGGACTAAGTTAAAGTTTAGCACTGTTTCCCATCCTCAGACCGACGGCCAAACAGAGTGTGTGGGTCAAATTTTTGATAATTTCTACGGCTCTGTGCAATAGACTTAAAGTCAAGCAAAGACTTTCATCTACCGCTTGCAGAATTTGTATACAATAATAGATACCAGTCCAACATTCAGATGGCGTCGTACGAAGACTTGTACAGGCAAAAGTGCAGATAACCTATTTGTTGGGTAAAATCGAAAGAGCGATAGATTCTTGGCCTGGAGCTGGTAGAGGAGACTGTACAGAAGGTCAGGCTAATACAGGAATGTCTGAAGATTACACAGAGTCGACAGAAAAGCTATGCCGACACCTATCGACGATCCCTCAAGTTCTTGAAAGGCGATCACATATTTTTGAAGGTAACGCCGATGTAAGGAGTCACTAGATTCGGAGATAAAGGCAAGTTAAGTCCAAGATTTGTTGGTCCATTCGAGATACTAAAGGGAGTTTCCCCAGTCGCTTACCAAATGGCATTGCCACCAACAATGTTAGATATGCACGATGTCTTCCACGTCTCTCAGTTGCAGAAGTACATGCACGATCCAATCCACATGGTAGATTTTGGCCAGCTAGAACTGTAGGCAAACTTACCGTACATGGAAGACCTGTGCAAATCTTAGAGCGTAAGGATAAGTTGCTTTATAATCGTGCGATCCCTCTTGTTCGTGTGCTCTGGAGGAACCACTCGGTCAAGGAGTCGACCTGGGAACTCGAATCAAAGATGAAAAAAGTTTCCTTTATTGTTCTTTTAGCGATAAGTTCTATTCTTAAGTTTCAAGAACAAAACATTTTCTTAGTTGGTTAAGATGTAGTGTCCCATCCCAACATCGTACCTCGTTCCTCGTTTACAGGGAGCACGGTTAAGAAACACTGTCTCTATCGATTGATCGGGACCAGTTGAATTATGATCCTTTTCTCGTTATGGAATGGCTTCTTCGAAATCAAGACCCATATTCAGTGGGTTGCACCTCGAGGATGGATCTGCGGCTGAGTCGGAAGAGACTCTCGTTGCTCTGAATTTTTTATGCCGTACTTGCTGCTTTAGTTTTATGAATGCATTTTTGTGAATATTTTTGATGGATTTCATTACTTGCGTTCTTCGAACTTTAATTTTCATATCGAACTCGGAATAGAAGAGTATAGTGCTAATTCGTTGCTTTTGTGATTTCAGGTGTTCGCGTAAGTACCTCTAGTGCAACCGGCCTTTTCTCTCGCCTCGAACAAATCAAGGTGAGTTGCTGACCCTTCTATCCCATGACCCTCTTATTTTCTAATCAATCGACGATACAACATAATTGAGATGTTAGAAGTAGATGCAGTTTACACCCAGTATATTATGCTTATCTTTACAGAATTAAATCAATAAATTATCTCAATCAACAAAAGAAGCCACGAAAGAGGCTCGAACAGTTTATGAGTCACCATCGGTCGTCTACAAACTCGAAAGTCGATAGAAAAAGATCGTGACTCGAGACTCTCGAGAGACTGGGAGAGGATAGAGGAAGAGGTGGCCGGATGGTAGACCACTTCTCCATTGGAGACTTAAGAGTAGAAAATAGGGAAACGAATCTAGAAGATATGAGCTAAGAGGCAGCAGGCATCTCTGGAGAATAGGAAGAGGAAGAGGTCTCAGAAGAAATAGGGAGAAGAAGTCTCCGGAGAAAGAGAGGCGTCCGACTTTGGAGAGTGGGAGAAAGAGTTAGGTAAAGGTTGTCACACCCCGATTCTGTAATACGATCGTCCTCGCTTGGGCATGATGCTGCACGAGCCTAGGTTGCGCCCGTACAAGGCAATTTTTATAACGGCCAATTACAACAGCTCGGCGACGGGGTCATCGAACAGAAGTCCCGAGCAAAAAAGTTAAAAGTACACAAGTTATACAAAAGAAAGTACTTTATTGATATTGAACGAAAGGGTACAACAGCCTGAAGCCAATATTACAATCACTTAAGCTCACTCTCTCTTTGAATACAAATCACTTTGCTCTCTCTTTTCTCAAATCAACATAACATGCCAACAGGCTTACATATTGTGGATGCTATACAAGGCGATGTCCATATATTATATCCCACATAGGTGAAGACTTCAACACGGCCGCATGCCTCGAAACACTAAGGAACTCCATGTCTCACGGCATCCATGGGAGCTCTGTACCAAGCGTGCTAATACCTGAACCTACACATGAAAATTGATGGGGTGTTAGTACACATCCGTACTGGTGAGTGAGCCTCTTATCTACCCATAAAAAACACATTAATTTAGTGAGTAAAAAATATTCTTTTCGTTATATTTCTATTCTTACCTTAGGATCAGTTTTATGGCATAATACTACAAGACTACTCATGTTGCAACAACGTGATCGTGCTCCAAATCCTTGTGACCGTGCGATAAAATCTAATTGTGCAAATGTCGTAGTCGTGCCTAGTTCGCAACATAGTGTAAGCTCATCTCTACTTACCAACCGGCCTTGTCATTTTAACTTTCCACCGACTCAACCAATAATTATGAACTTTGTTTCAAACTTCTTTTTTAACCAGATATTGCAGAGTATGTCTAAACATACGAATCTATTGAGGCTAAATCTTAGGCTCAATAATTATGATGCATATCGTACAAACATTATGTGTCTTATTCATACCGTGTATACACTTCTTGACTCAATCAGGCATACATGCAGATCACTGCTATTATGCCGACTCATCCATATGAATTGTCACTAGCAAGTCTAGCTATCCTTGGACTTTATTGTAACATCAACTTTTCTGAAATGAGGGCAATTTTGAAATTTTATAATTTTAATCAATTAATAATGAGATTTAAATCATGTTATGATTTTTGGTAATTTTTAATTAATTTAAACCTATTTAAATACGTGAATTATGATTTTTATGTGTTGCTAGTAAAATACTAGGGATTACTTGACCTAGAGCCTAACCATGACCAAGGAGACCTAACCATGTGATTAGGATCACTAATTATCATTTTGGGCATAGGGGTATTTTGGTCATTTTTGGACTTTTAGTGAAAATGAATTTTGATTAATTAATATTGTGCTAATTGAATTGTTAGAGACTAACCTAGAAGTTAACCTAATCTAGATGTTAACCATAAGCCTAGATATTAGATTAGAAGCTTCCATCTTGACAAGGTTAAGAATATCTAGATATTAAGTTGAGGTTAGATATTTGTTAAGGTAGATATTTTAGCTTGGGCCCTTTGCTTAAGGCATAGAATTAAACTAGCTAGAGGCCTCTAAACCTTACGAAACTTAACCCTAACCCTAGAATGAACCCTAGGCTGCCATCAAAGGATATCCACCTCTATTTAAACATCTCTTCATCACACCTTGCCTCTTTTCATAGCCTCTTAAACCCTAGTTTAGTGTTCTTCCCCAATTTTAGCCCATTTCTTCAAATCAACTCCAAATTGGACCAAATCAATTGCAACACACTCCCCTAGTGTAGAGGAAGCCATTGGTGGGTAGCTAGCAAGGATTTGGAAGCTTTGGAACGTTGCAAGTTGGAGGAGAAGTCTCATTCCTAGGCTTTTATCGAGATTTGACTCTCAATAGGTAATGGCCTTTAAACCCTTTAAATTCTTAGTTTTTCTTCGTAGATGCATTCATTTAGGGTTTCCTTAGCTGTCCCTCGAGTTTGGTAGGAATTCGTATCCATTTAATATGCGTATCGGACACGTATCAGAGTGTAGTGTAAAGTATTCGATGAAATGCCTAAGTGAACTTTTTGTTCTCCTTTTTCAAAAAACTTTTCATAATTATGTATCCCTATATGTATGATTTGTATTTATGTATGTTTGAGCATGATTTTTTGTCATGTTCGTGTCCAAAATGGCCACGGACACGCAGCACGAGCCCCCGCACGGTTGTCCTGCTACCCGACCCTGTATGCGGATACGATACGCCACGTGGACACGTGCCACTTGACACGGAGGTGGAGAAAATACTGATAAGCCCCCTCGAGTTTTATTGGCTCTCATGTCTTATTGGACATGGGATCTGACCCGTACTGGTTTTGTACTGACTGTGCACGCGCGAATAAAGCTCTCTGATACGGGCTTCGTGTCGCACAAAAACACGACATGGACATGGTACAGGGACTCGAAACCCTAGCCCTAGACCTGACCTAACCTAACCTAGTGCACAAGCACAAGGCTCCTCATGTACTGTGTCGATCCCAATCGAGCCCGACATGGCTGCACGAGGCAGTCTTCACTGCCTGTTTTGATGTTGTGTTCGAAATTCGTTTGGACACTTTGTATCCAGCAATATGGATACGAAATCATCCCCTGACACATGTATACATGTATCACATCTCTGTACACGACAAATTTTTGGTTTTGATTTGTTTGGGTGTTCGAATTTGGATTTGGGATTTAAACTATCATTTTTTTGATACTCTAAATAAACTATGTTTGGGTTTTTGTTTGATGCTGAGTTTTAATTCGATAAATGAAGTTTAATACTGATATTTAGGTTGTATTGATGTGTCGGTTCAATTGTATGCAGATATGTAGGGTTCATATGTATCTTGACAAATATGTGTTTGTTTGAAAACTGCAATGAGAGTTGGGTTTCAATTGAAAAACTGATTTGGTTTCTTTTAAATGTTAACCTTGATGTAAACTGAACTGAAATTGGATTTTGACTTTAGTTTAAAGTTAGTAATTTGTTAACAGAGAATAGGACTGAATATTACCTGAGTTTGGGGATTGTTGGGAATAACCTGAGAATAGGATTGGTTTTGTACATTTAATAATCGAGATGTGGGTCTTTGAGTTCCTATATATTGTATGTAACTGTGATGGATTTGAGTTAGACTTGGGATTAATTTCCAGTTTGATTTTCTCAGATTTGGTTTTGTATATATATATATATATATATATATATATATATATATATATATATATATATATATATATATATTTTTTATATATATATATATATATATATATATATATATATATATATATATATATATATATATTAAAATATATATATATATATATATATATATATATATATATATATATATATATATATATATATATATATATACAAAAAAAAAAAATAAAAAAAATAAATATATATATATATATATATATATATATATATATATATATCTCAATATATATTAGCTATATATATACTTTAGTATATATAAATATTCACAGTTTTTGGTTTTTCGATTTGTATCTATATAGGTTCTCATCTCAGCTTGATCCTTGAGATTTCGATCTATGTATATGGTGAATCCATTTCCAGATTATATTGTTGTTTTGCATTGAGTTGCATCCTTTATTTTTAGATTTTATTTGGGGTTTACTTGGTTTTATGTATGTATTGTATAGGAGTGGTCTTGGGTTCAAGTCTAGGCTTAAGGTATCCTCATGATACATAGATTAGCTAATAGTTGTAGATATTGGGGGTTAGTGAGTTGAGGCTAGGTTTTAACAATACCTTATTCATAGGCATAGGTATGAGGTATATGTATTATTGATATATGTATATATGGTATAAGCTAGTATGGTACATGGGTGTCAATGTACATTGAGTATAGTTTTGGTTTTGGGATATAGCCTAAGGATATATATATATATATATATATATATATATATATATATATATATATATATATATATATATATATATATATATATAATTTTATTTTTTATATATATTGTGGTATGATAACTAATACCTTGAGATAGACTGGAGGATGACCTGTTTGACCAGTTGACCAGGGTTGACTTTGACTCCAAGTTGAACAAAGGTTGACCAGATTGGACTTAGAGTTGACTTTGGCCTAGATCGACCTAGAATCATATAGAATGTATTGTAAACTTTATTTTTACCATTGTGGATACGTTGTAACTTGTGTTCTCTAAATAGGACTCAGTTACTCTGATTTGGACATCTATTCTCATCAGACATTCAGGATCTCAGGCGAGTACTTTCTCTGATTGTTTCATACTTGCTAGGATTTATATTTATGCTCTAGATCACTTTACATGATGTTATCACGTTATTATCACGGATTTGTACTATATGGATTTTTTTATGAGATGTTATCCCCCTTAGTGGGTGCATTAGATATTTCATGTCATGTGTTTTATGTACATCATGTATTCCTTGCTCTTTTGTTATTCATTTATTCTCATGTGTTCTCATGTGCTTTCATGTACGCTCATGTACTTTCATGTGCTCTCATGTACGTCCATGTCATGTGTAACCAAACCATGATGTTCGTAACGTAACTTGACTTGATCCTTGTGTATTGATTATGGGTAGGGGTGATTATAAATGGTCATGTGATTTAGCCATCATGTTCACTCTATTACTTTTCATGTGATTATCATGTTTCTCATGTACGGCACAGCTTTCATGGCTAGTGTTTTCGTGTGCAACCTGTTTTATATCATGTTCAACCTAAGCCAATTACATGCCATCTCTTACTCTAAATCACTAGTCACTTACAGTTCTTACTTATCATGTATATATATTTCCAGTTATCAAATATCTCTTGTTTTCATGTACATTTTCTTACAGTCTATGTATCTTACTCTTTTGTATGCTTTATATTTTCTGCCATGATATGAACTGCGTGAGATGTATTATGCTCGCTCCTGTCCTGACTAGACCTGTTGAAAATATTACATATGATACTGAGGCCTTCTATCCAACCTACTATGGAGCCCACATAGACGACACTTGTGAGTTGGACCCATAGGAGGATCCAGCTCTAGCTGAGGACGTCGTCCCTACTGCTTAGACTAGAGTAGCTACGCTTTATCTTATTTTTTTTATGATATTGTATTCCCTTCTGAGTTTGTATTATTTGGATGTTGAGATGTTGTGTCATTTAGACACATAGTGTCACGCCCCAGAACCAGAATACTGGAGAGCGGGGGCGTACATAGCCAGCTACGTATATTGAAATGGAATCCACCTCGCTATACGGTCACGGCTGTCTAGATATGAGGGTTTACTACAAGCCAACGGTCTCTTAAGTCAAGCCTATTGTCTCAATCTCAAGCAAGTAATATAGTTACAAGATGTTTGACCACCAAATATACAATAAAAGGCGTCCCAAATATTACATATCAGCTGATCATGAAGCCAGTCGTACAAAATGCAAGGACTAGCAAGAGTTAAGTCATACATGATCAACCCTAGGATTTGTTAATCATGTTTACAGCCCGTAGGCAGACAGTAAGTAAATGTGCATCGAGCTAACAGGTGCTCGTCGGCTAAACGCCTCAAAAGAATAATTGTACAAAGGAGTGAGCAAAACAAAATAGAAAACCCACTCGTAGCCCGGGTTCCTTCTAGTCGCCACCATCGGGCTGGAGGTTCGGTAGATCCTCGGGAGCTGCTCCGAAATCTGGCCACACAAAACCAGCTGGGTCAAACCCCAGAAAGAGCAAGTGCCACAAGGAGGCCACGAAATAAGAACAAAAGCCAGCATATCAGAACATAAGAAAATAAAAGAAAAGTACAAGTAATAAAGAGTACAACAGGACAATAAACGACTAGGGACGTGGAACCATTCCGGGAGCCAGGTTACAACCCGTAAACCAAACAAGGATCGGGGTTGTAACCCTTCGCCTGAATAGCACTTGTCTCTATCTATTTATTGTTAAAGGTAAGTAAAACAATCATGTACAGGAGTACCAGGTACAGGGACTAGACAAGACTTAGACAGGGCTGGACAACAACCATTCACAAGCGGCCAAGCAATTACTACGGCTTACTACTTTAACTAACTAGGGTTATCACAAGCCTAATTACTAACAAGATGCAAGTGAGAATTCTCCAGTCCCAAGCCCTGCAGACTATCTAGTTATCCTTCCGCGGGTTGAGAGTATGGTTGGGTTCGTCCAGGAGACGATATACCCTTAGGTGACTTAGAGGGTGCAACACATGACAGTGTGCTGGAAATGTGCTCTACTCGTTAGCAAGCTACAAGTCTAATTAAAGCGCCCAGATAACGAGACTGCCTGTGACTGGAAATTTTCCATGAACTATAGTTTGATCTAGTCATTATCCTAATCCATATTCAGTATGAATCCCTGACCATGGGAACCAGGGAGTCACGTCCTAGACATGATGCAAGACAAGACAAGTAGATTGTATAAGGAAACAAGCAGGAACACCCACGGTGTCAGAGTTGGTTATGCAAGTCAAGTTAGCTATCGCAACAGTATCAAGTCAAGTCAAGTTACAAGTTACAAGTCAAGAGTGCGCCGCCACGGACCACTATCAAGTTATCAGGTTACAAGTCAAGAATACACCTCATCGGGTCATTTTCCAGAAAATCAGAAAGTACTAGGATCATGAATCACAGAAATCACGAAAACTATACTAGTCATAGCAAATACTGAAAATCGTGTCAGGTCGTGTTGGGTCAAGGTAGTCGTGCCGTATGGAACAAGATCTCAAAACCTAATCCACAAAAGAGAAGCCAAGTCCAAGATAAAACCAAATTATCGCGGACAAGTGGGTTGCGCAGGGGTGGAGGGCGTAGGGGTCAAGTGCGCTGGAGGTGGATGGCGCAGAAGCCAAGTGTGCTGGGATGGATGGCGCAGAAGCCAAGTGCGCTGGGATGGATGGCGCAGAAGCCAAGTGCGCTGGTGGTGGATGGTGCAGAAGCCAAGTGCGCTGGGGGTGGATGGCACAGGGTGCGGTTGTGCTGGATCGGATTGCGCATGGATCAAGTGCGCTGGGATGGATGGCGCAGGGGTCAAGCGCGCAAGGGGAAAGGGAATGCTGGGCTAAGAAGCGCCAGCGCAACTCAGCTCAGCTCAGCGCAATGCGCTGGCCGAGGAGATGCGCCGTTCAGCCCAAGGGGCCGAGCGCAAGTCAGCCCTGCGCTAAAGAGCGCAGGCCGAAGGGGGTCTTCTTCTCCAACCGGCCGAGAGCAACCTTCAAGAACACTAAAATTCTATATCTCATAACTTGATCAAATTAAAACCAAATCTAGATTTTCAAAGTTCTAACTTGTGTAAAATTGAATTCTCTTCCACATGGAAGCATCAAAACAAGAAAAATTACATGTTTAATAGATCAAAACCAAGAATTTCTGAAAATGGTTAAAACCTAGATCTAGAAAAATAGAAACTCCAAATCACAAAATGCCAAGTTCTAATGTTGTTCACCAAGGCATAATCTAGCTAATGGACAAATAAAATAAGGTTCTCGTGTGGTGGCAAGGTGCACTTGCCTATGGAGGTTGGTGAAGGAAGGAGGAAGAAGAAGATAGAGAAAAAATAAATGAAAGTAAAGAGGAGGGAGAAAAGTTAGGTGGGATTAAATGGGGGTGGGTGTGTTGTATTGAGGGTGGAGTTTAGCTAAGGGTGTTCCATGCATATTAAACCAAACCAAACCAAACCAATCCTACTCCACAAAATAAAACCAAGCCATGTCTAAACCCATTTTACGAGAAAACCTAAAATCTGCAAGTCGAGCCAAAATACAATTACAGGCCAAAATCCGAGAAAAGAAAATACAAGTCTGAAATACATGCAAGCTTAATTCAAATACGTATTCCGAATATGGCCATTACAACTCTACTCACCTTAAAAGAATTTCGTCCTCAGAATTTAAATCAAGATGCTTAGAGGTGTAAGAGCCAGCTATACTAATCACCAATAAGCTACACTAAGTAAGCAATCAAGCTATCATACATGCAAGCGAGGGATGGAAAGCGTAAGGCATAAGGAAGACATTATACCTTATGAGTCAAACAAGTCAGGATATCGCGATCGGATGTCATCCTCACGCTCCCACGTTGACTCACCTAGAGAGTGATGACCCCAAGCAACACGGACTAAGTTAATAGTCTTGTTCTTGAGTATCTTCTCTCTCCGGTCCAATATAGACACGGGCCTCTCCTCATATAAAAGGTTGGTACCAACAACCAACTCCAAATGGTCTAGGATATGGCTCGGGTCCGGGATGTACCGTCGTAATTGGGACACATGGAATACATCATACACCTCACTTAGCGACGGCGGAAGAGCGAGACAATAGGATACATCTCCTACTCGCTCAAGGATATCGAACGGCCCTATATACCTAGGACTAAGCTTTTCCCGTACGCCAAAGCGAATGACGCCGCGGTTAGGCGAGATCCTAAGGAATACATGGTCGCCGATAGCAAACTCTAAGGGACGCCGATGAGCATCGGCCCAATGGCGCTGGCGATCTTGGGCTACTCGAAGACGATCTCTGATCCTTCTGACCACTTCAATGGTCTGGGCAATCATTTCTGGACCGAGCATCTGCCTCTCTCTAACATCATCCCATACTAGCGGGGATCTGCACTTTCTGCCATACAGTTCCTCGAATGGTGCCATCTGGATGCTGGCCTGGAAACTATTATTGTACGAGAACTCTACCAGGAGCAAGTGATCTTCCCACGAACCACCGAAGTTAAGTGTACAAGATCTCAACATATCTTCAAGAGTCTGGATTGTGCGCTCTGACTGACCATCTTTCTGCGGATGATATGCCGAACTGAACTAGAGACGAGTTCCCAAACTCTCTTGCAGGCTGCACCAAAAGTGTGATATAAACCTTAAATCTCGGTCCAAGGTAATGCTGACTGGCACACCGTGAAGCCTGACAATCTGCCTGAGGTACATCTCTGCTAACTGAGCCGTTGACTGACCCACTCTGAATGGGAGAAAATGAGCCACCTTCGTGAGCCGGTCAACTATAACCTAAATAGCATCTCGACCAGCTGGGGATCTAGGCAATCCAGTCACAAAATCCATGGTCACATGCTCCTACTTCCATTCTGGAATCGGCAAGGGCTGAAGAAGTCCAGCGGGCCTCTGATGTTCAGCTTTAACCTGCTGGCAAACCAAACACCAAGAGACAAACCGGGCTATCTCCCTCTTCATGCCATTCTACCAGAAATGCCGACGAATATCACGGTACATCTTCGTACCACCGGGATGAATAGAATACTGCGAGCTATGAGCTTCTGCCATGACCTCCTGTCTGATATCTCCACTGGGTACACAAAGACGAGTGTCGTGCTGAAGTGTACCATCTTTATGGATGTACAACTCTGGCCTTTTTCCTGCCTCTCACTCTGTTCTGAGCCGCTGAAGCTTGGAATCTGTAGACTGCACCACCCGGATCCTCTCAACTATGCTGGACTGAATCTGTAGACTGGCCATCAATGCCATGCTGGTAGAAAGAACCACTTCTATTCCCATCTTCTGAAGATCTGCCAATAACTCTGGTTGCGCCGTCAAGAAATAAACTCCGGCTCTCCGACTCAACGCATCTGCTACAACGTTGGCCTTCTCTGGGTGATGTTTGCCATGAAATATAAAAGAACAGAACAATTATCGGAGGACCGGACTTTTACTTCACGTTACAAACTCGTTTGTACAAAGAAAGCCTAGGGACGAAAACCTAGGTACAACAGTCTAAGTATAATTATTTATTTTAGATTCTGGAGGGTGACGATAGAGGCTCGGGAAGGCGACGGCAGCCCTGCCTTACTCCTTGGACGATCGGTATGCAGCCTTGGCTCCTGTGAAAAGATGGTTGGCGTTGATGAAGAAATGCTCTTCTTACTCCTCTGTTGCTCTTCTGGCTTCCCTCTCTCTCTGTGTGTATTCTCTCTCTGACTATGGGGGGAAGTCTCTCTGTATATACGTATTTCTCTCTGTTGTTGTGTATATTTTTTTACAAGGGAATGGCACCTTGCTATTTATAATAGTGGGATGTGATCATTAGGGTTGCCAATGATTAGCTCTTGGAGATGGCGGCGGCCCATAGATTGGTCAATCCAGGCCGTTCAGTTTTGATTGTGACGAATCCGAGCCTTTAGGTGTAGATTACACCAAATCCCATTAGCAATTAATGCTGATTGGAATAAATCTTCCTTATAATAATCTTCTGACAATTAAATTTATTCTCCTGCCACGTGTTCCAGATTATTGGGATTTAAACCAGTCTTTAATGGCAGCAAATCTGAGGAATTAATCGGTTTAGGACACGTGTCCTGGGAGCTGCTGGTGGGTCTGGACCGCATGACGAGTGAGCCGCATATGAATTTGAGCCGCATATGATTCAGCCCACGTGTTAGGGATGCCTGGGCAGTGGCCCACACTTGAGCCCTCGAACCATAAGGGAGTAATCCTTGTGGGCCGCATAGGTACATATCCGCCTGAGCCGCATGGACATGATCCTCTTGAACCGCATGAGAAATCCTCGCTCGAACCGCATGAGGCTTTCTTGACCTGAGCCGCATAAGGCAGATTCACTCTGAACTGCATGAGAAGTTCTTTACTCGAGCCATATGAGGCTTTCTTGGCCTGAGCTGCATTGGACTTATTCTGAACCGCATGAGACGTGAGCCGCATACGAACGCCCTCATGGCAAGGCCACGTAGCATTTTTATGGCTCTCGGGGGATTTGTGTCAGAGATCTCTTTTCTCTTCCCTAGAGATTCATCATTATGACAGAGTCATAATTACCTGCTTTTGGGTCACGGCTGTCAACTTTTTAGAGGGGTCAGCCGTCACAGCAATTAATGTAGCATGGGTCGGAGGGGAGCACTGTCAGGCTACGTGTCTTCCGAGCCGCATGGAATGCTTCGGGCCGCATGGATTGTTCAGCCGCATGACTCCCTGAGCCGTATGAGTTTTCTGAGCCGCATGGGGTTTTTTTTGGCCACATAGGTTATTTTTTATGCTTCTACAAGACCCCCTTCAAAGTTTTCAATTTGTAAAATTGAAATACTTTGAATAAGAAGCATGGCCGTATATTCTTCTGGCCGCATATAAAGTCTTGGCCGTGTGGATATCTTGGCCGCATGGAAAGTTCTGCCGCAAGGGCGTCTCAGCCACATGGATGGTCCAGCCGCACATTTCTGCCTCATGACTATCTGAGTCGCATAGTTGCTTTCAGCCGCATGGCCATTTGAACCGCATAGGCTCTTTGCCACGTCATTATGCCATGCGTGTAGATCTTTTTGGGACAGGATCCCAAGAGCTCAGTCTTTAAATGGCTGGTTTGGCTCGATAGCCGAAGAGTCGATCGCGTTTATATGAGGCGTCGGTCCACAGTTCTCTGTCTGTAAATAGAAGGGCATTTGGACGGTCTTCTCTCTTAGACTATTCTTGACTCAGATTCTTGTCGTGTTTTCTTCGTCCGATCATCAGACAACAATGGCACCCAGGGCTTCTAAGGCTGTGAAGAAGGCTGCGGCGAGGAGTAAAAAGTTAGCTTTGCCCTCGACTGTCGTGCCCCCCCGTTCGTCTTGACGTTCATATTGCCATCGAAGGTAAGGATTAGGTAGTCGATTTAAAACCCTAGTAGAGCCTGCTTGCATGCTTCATGTACACGACTTTGATGTGAACTTCTCAAACTACATGGTCCGCATACACGTCCCATGAGTGAGCCGCATGAGGATATACCCCATGTCTGAGCCGCATGAGACTTGTCTAGAATGAGCCGCATGAACATTTCTGACTGTTTTTATTTTCTTCGTCTTTGGTTCTCGCAGTATCTCCATCGAATGTTGAGACTGCAGCGTCAGAGGAGCCGCAGCCTCTTGTCATCAACCAGGGATCTCCCTTAGTTAAGGAGGAAGTGAAGAAAGAAGAACCTGCGCCTGAGGGGAATGGCAGCCCTCCAAATATCGAGACTGTTGAGGGTGACAGTACTGGGAACCCTTTTTCTCCTATTCTGGACGAGGACGCTCTTCACTTGCATCCTTCATATGTGAGATGGTTGAGGGAATGGTATATGTGCTCATGTAACTAGGATGTAGGGGCTTCTCGTGGATGTCTGTCTGTAGTCTTTGTTTTTGTTTCGCCTTTCTTCTTGTCTTCATGAAGAACTCTTTTGACTCGCTTACAATCGTATGGATGTAACCGATTTCTGAATGAATGGAATATATATTTGCTTCACTCTTTTGCTTTGTAATAATCCTCTTATTGGGACATTTTACGTGGACCCATTGTCCCTAGCGTACCCTGGTTTTGGATACGGACAACAAGTTTAAAAGAAAGGAACCAATCATACTGACTCAGAGGAACTGAGGACATGGTGAGCATGAGGGTTTCTTTGACGGGGGGTACATAGAATAACTCAGAGGTAATGAGGACATGGAAATTTTGTGTGAGGGGTGATTTGTTTTTGGCAAAAGTGGAACGACTCAGAGGTAATGAGGACATGGCCGTTTTAGAAATTTGTGGATCGATTACCCTTTTTGTGCACTGGAAGTGCGGGTATTAAATCATGAGGGAGGATCTCCTTCAAGAAGAAAGTTTAGAGGTATGATCATACATAACTTTCTTTCTGAAAGAGTGACCGGGATGTGAGTTCAGAGGCACCAGCGGGTACATGACTCGATAATTTGGAATATTGTAGATGTGTGAGTTCAGCGGCACCAGCAGGTACATGACTCGATGATCGGGGATATGGAGGATGTGAGTTCAGCGGTACCAGCGGATACGTGACTCAAAAATCTGACAAACTATGAGGGTGAGTTCAGTGGTATCAGCAGATACATGACTCAAAAATCTGGAATATTGTGATGGTGAGTGTGAGTTCAGCGGTACCAGCGGGTACGTGACTCAAAAATTTGGAGAATTATGAGGGTGAGTTCAGTGGTACCAGCGGGTACATGACTCAAAAATCTGAAGAATTGTGAGGGTGAGTTCAGCGGTACCAGCGGGTACGTGACTCAAAAATCTGGAGAATGTCGTTTAGACATAATATTTCTTCAGAAACTTGCCGTTGACGGACAACATGAGCAAGTCTCCATTTTGCTTAGCGAGGCGGTAAGTACCGTTGGAGAATACTGTCTTTATGATAAATGGGCCTTCCCATTTTGGCTGGAACTTGCCGGCGGTCTTGTGAGTCATGACCATTGGTCTCCGGACTGCCAGAACAAGATCGCCCACTTGGAATGTTCTAATTTTGACCTTCTTGTTAAAGGCTCCTGAGATGCATGCTTGGTACAGCTCGATCCTTTGCTGGGCTAGGAGGCGCTTTTCATCTAAGGCCTCTAACTCTTGCAATCGACGTCGGTAGTTGTTATTCGTCGTTAATTGATAAGTGAGGGCAACGCGAAGTGAGGGAATCTGAGTCTCTAATGGGAGAACTGCCTCGCTCCCGTATACTAGGGAGAACGATGTATTCCCGGTGGCTGTTCGGACTGTAGTACGGTATGCCCATAAGCATTCGCCGAGTTTCTCGTTCCAGTCGCATTTGTTGGAGGAGACAAACTTCTTAAGGAGTTTGGTGATTATTTTGTTGAATGCCTCTGCTAACCCGTTTGCTGCCGGGTTGTACGGCGTCGAAGCGATATTCTGAATACGGTGTTTATCGCAAAACCGATAGAATACGTGGCTTGCAAACTGCGGACCATTATCATGGATGATCCTTCGGGGTAGTCCAAAGCAGTAGATGACGTAATACTTAAGGAAGCTGATCACGTTTGAAGTCTTGACTTCTGCGAGTGGGACAGCTTCCACCCATTTGGAGAAGTAATCAGTGATCGCAAGTATGAAGCGATGTCCTCTGGAGGAAAGTGGGGTGATTGGACCAATGATATCCATTCTCCATGCTTCGAATGACGAGGACGCCACCGTCGGATGTAGAAATTCGGATGGTTGGTGAATGAAGTCCGCGTGGACTTGGTAGGCTTTGCATTTTATAGCATAATCTATCGCATCTGCCACCATCGTAGGCTAATAGTAGCCCATTCGACGAAGGCGGTCTTGCATTTTTGGGCCAGGCTGGTGGGCCCCGCAGACACCGTCGTGAGCTTCTCGTACGGCTTCTTTGGCTTCTGTATTTGACAGACACCGAAGCTGTAATCCGTCGTAGGAGCGGCGATACAGCATTTTTGTCTCTGTATCGTAGAAGAATCTGAGAGAACGTCGTCTGATGGAAGTGGCTTCCTTTGGGTTCTCGGGCAGGATGTCGTAGACGACGAAGTCGATGAATGGTTGTCTCCAATCTGGGGCATCATCGATCGTCTGGGCGGAATAACTCGCCACAAATTGTATATTGTTCTTGGGACAGACCAGTTTGTGGCTTATTATATCTACTGATTGACAATCATAATTCGGAACTGCTAGGGAAGCGGCCAGACCGGCTAGGGCATCGGCTTTAATATTTCAGAGTCTGGGGACGTGCTCGATGAAGAACCCCTCTAATGACGAGATGATATCGATCGCTATTTGGTGATAAGGAATCATGTCTTCGTGGCGGACTTCGTACGAGCCCCGGATCTGATTAACGATTAGTTGGGAATCGCCGTATGCTTCAAGGTATTCTACCCCCAGTTCTCTTGCAAGTTGAAGGCCAATGACCAGAGCGTTGTACTCGACCACATTGTTAGAGCAGGGCTCGGTGAGGGAATAAGCGCGGTTAATCACCAATCCGAAAGGGGAGATAAGCACTACCCCGACTCCGACGACTATATTGTCTTTAGGTCCGGTCCTTGAAGCACCGTCAAAGAACATTCGCCATATAGCCTCGTGAGAGGTTGCATGCGAGTCGGCGACCTCGTCTGGGATCTCTTCATATATTCTTGAGGACTCCGAGCCTTTGTAGGCTGCTAAAAAGTCCGCCAGGGCCTGACCTTTGACTGCCTTTTGTGGGACAAAGATCATATGATAAGGGGACAACAATATTGCCCATGTAGCGAGTCGAGAGCTAAGTGCCCCTGGTTTAGTCATGAGGACCCTGAGAGGGTTGACTCGTGAGATCATATGTATTGTTTGTTCGATGACATAATGTCGCGTTTTCTGAATGACGAACACCAGGGCGAGGCATTCCTTCTCCACAGTGGTGTATCGGTGCTCTGGCCCAATCATCATTCGGCTGAGGTAATATATGGCCTGCTCGTGGCCTGCGTCGTTGTTCTGTGCCAGCAGAGCCCAAAGGAGTGTTCCATTGCTCATAAGTAGAGCAGGAATGGTTTTCCAGGAACCGGAGCCACCAAAACTGGAAGATTTGACAAATATTCTTTGATGCTGTCGAAAGCACGCTGGCATTCCTCGTCCCATATGAATGAGACTCCTTTCTTTATGAAGTGTGTGAACGGTCGACATCGCCCGGAGAGGTTGGAAATGAACCTTCTGATGTAAGCTAGCCTCCCTTGGAGGCCTCTGAGTTCGCGGAGATTTCTTGGGGGACCCATCTCCATGATTGCTTTTGTCTTTTCAGGGTCTACATGGATACCCTGTGCAGTGATAATGAAGCCCAAGAACTTCCCGCTGGATACGCCCAGAAAGGACTTCGTAGGGTTCATTTTCAAATTGTGCGCTCGCATTAGGTCGAACACCGTCCTTAGATCCTGCAGATGGTCTCCTTTGCTACGACTTTTAACGGCTATATCGTCAACATAGCACTCCACCGTCTTGTGTAAGTGGTCTCTGAAGATGATGCTCATGGCTCTTTGATATGTGGCGCCAACATTCTTAAAACCGAAAGGCATGACTGTGTAGCAGTACGTGCCAATCGGTGTTCGAAATGATGTATGCTTTTTGTCGTCAGGAGATATTTTGATTTGGTTGTACCTCGAAAAGCCATCCATAAATGACATACATTCGAAGCCGCAGGTATTGTCGATCATAATGTCTGTGATAGGAAGGGGGAATTCATCTTTGGGGCATGCCTCGTTCAGGTTGCGGAAGTCGATGCAGATTCGAATCTTCTCATTCATCTTGAGGACGGATACTATGTTGGCGACCCAGTCTGGATGTTGCTCCTCACGAATGAAGCCGCTGGCTATCAGTTTGTTGACTTCGGCTTCAATTGCATCCATGATGCCTGGATGGAAGCGTCACTATTGTTGCTTGACTGGCTTCGCATCTGGTCGAATGTTGAGTTTGTGAAGGGCGATGTCGGGATTTAACCCTAGCATGTCTTTATAGCTCCAGGTGAACACATCAATGTACTCTCTGACAAGTTTTAGCAGCGACTCCCGTTCTTCGTCTGTTAGGCTTTTACTGATGAAAATTGGTTTCGGAGAAGATTCGCTGCCGAGGTCAATTTGTATAACCTCATCTTCAGTAGGAGGTTCTCTCAGTTCGAACCGCTTTTTCCATTGTGCATCCAATTGCTGGGCCTACGGCTCTAGCTCGAGGATCTCGGAAATGTCCTCGTCTTCCTCGTAAGCGTCAGCAAATGCCATGTTGACTGACATGACTTGTCTGAACGCATCTCCGATGCTGGTATCTGAGTCGGAAGTTGGTGATCCGGTTGAATGTGACTGCCAGTCGCATTCTTCATCTGAGCTTTCAGGGGTCGTAGTAGGCATTACATACCCTAACCCGCATCGAGTTTTGTTATAGTAGTTTCGTAGTTTGCCCGCCGGGACTGGCGGCTTCAAAGGTAATCATCGCCCAGTGCCGTAGTTCAATCCTGGCATTGTCTCCAGATCATACTCCTGTTTCTGCATGAGATATTTGGATTGAGGGCTATAGAGATACAGAGACAGTCTCCCGGCATCTGACCCAAGGTCGACTTCTTCTATGGTGAGGGGATGCGGCTTGTTCGTCCGGCCGAAGATGATCGGATGATCTCCTCCCTCGAATATTCGGTAAGCGTCTTCTACTGGAGTAAGCTGGATCGCGGTGTACACATTTGTCACCTGTGTGCGTAGGTGAGTGCCTATACCGTATTTCATAGCATACATTGTACATAGCTTATTGAGCTCGGTGTAGAAGTAAGGTATCTTTTCTAGGGGGATTATATCATCAGCGGAGGGGACATCAGTGTGGGCAGCCACATACTTGGCTAGCTCCGGTTCCTCTTCGGCTACCCCCTGTGTGAACGAAGACTGAGAGGATGACCTGGGAAGCTTGATTGTCAGTGGTTCAGTTGATGGAGCAGAGCGTGGAGTTGTTGGCAGACTAGCGACCCCCAGTTTGGCATTTGATGTGGGGCGAGGAGTGGTTGGTTTGCTAGAAGTGTCAGACCTTACATCGGGGAGACGACCCTTCCTGGGAAGGCGTATCGTCAGCGGCTTTTCGGAGGGATTGAGCTTCCCTGTTTGGGGTTGACTGACTCTCGACAGTCTGATTGTTAGTGGCCTCGTTATGGGTCTCGGCATTTGGCCGGACCTTGGTAGCCGGATTATCATCTGCTTCTCTTGCGCCGAGAGGCTGATTGCGTCCTTCCGCAGAGTGGCAGTAAGGGGTGCGGACTTGCCCGGTTTGCGAGCTTGGAGGTGGATCATTAGGGGTCCTTCTGATCCCGTAGCTGTCTCGGTATGAGCTTGTGCATCTCCTTCATCAAGGTACCTCTTCGACTTTTCGTACAGGTAGGAGTCTGAGTAGTAGGATTCGACCCCTTTGAAGGGATCGATATCAGCAAATTCCGTCTTCACGAAGCCATGTTTGTCGACATATTTGAAGCACTGGTGTAGCGTGGAAGGCACGATCATGTAATCGTGTATCCATGGACGCCCTAAGAGGATGTTATAAGAAGTGTCTGCATCTATGACGTAGCAGGTGACTTCAGATTGGAGGTCGGCAATTTGACACTTCAGACGAATCTTTCCAATAGGGTAGCTCCTGTCCGAATTGAAACTGCTGATGGCGGTGCTTGTAGGCGTCAAGCGATGCATTGGGATGCGGAGATGATGTAGCAGGCCCTTCGGGATGATGCTTATGGAAGAGCCAGGATCAATGTGCATCCGATCCACCTTTACGTCGTCGATATATCCCGTGTTGTATAGCGGGCGGTCATGTAGGTTGGTTTTGATGAGCATGTCCTGCGGAGTGAAGACGATATTGGGCATTGCTCCCGTACAGGCACTGTCTTGGAGATCCACGGGTGAGTCCTCCCCGGTGAGATTGGATTGAGCCAGATAGGCATCGGCATTTTGGAGTGCTTCGCTCAATGCAATATGAACGTCCTTGGAGAGCCTTAGGAGTTCGTACAGTGACAATTTGGCCAGTGTGTTAGCCAATTGTGCTAAGATGTCAAAGTTGTAGGGCCTCTCTAGCCCTTGGGCTGCGTTTTTTCGGAGAGATTTGTCGAAGCGAGTCTCCTTCGGCCTAGGCTTGTCGGTCGTCGAAGGCTGAGCCGGTCCCGGAGCATCAGTTGTAGTGGGTTAATAATTTTCAGCTGGATTGTCAACCACAGGTTGGGATTGCGCTCCGGACCGCGTGACGACGGCTATAGCTTCCTCGTTGTCTGCTGAGATTGTGTGGTAGGTCCTGATTTTTCTACTCTTCTTTCTGTTGGTGGGAGATGGTGTGGGCCGAGTTACTTCTGACACCAATTCTAGATGGACCCACATGACCTCTCCTAGTGAGGTGGTGAGAGGTACTAGACCAGCAGCCTGTTCCCGGGGAGGTAAAAGATTGGTAATCTCTATCGTTGCCAGAGGGACGAGGATTACCCCGTCTTGAGTCTCCATCGGAGGGAAGCTGTCGAATTGTACGGACACCATATTGGCTGCTACGGTTACCTCTTCGAAGTCGATGGCCAGAGCGTTCGAATCGATGAGGCTTTGGATGTACCGTTTTAGTTGGTAGCAGTCGTGTGTAGCGTGGTGTACATAACGGTGGTAATGGCAGAACTTTGGGTTCTGCAGATCAGCCGGCCGAGGCTCCCGTCTTGGTGGAGAAAGCTGAATTCTATCTCCTTGTATGAGCATGTCTAAGATAGGCTTGACATGGCCGTCTTCGAAAGAGTAAGTAATTTGAGGCCATTGTTTGTCTGCTGGTTGTGACTCGGGCTTCTGGGCTGTGTCGGCCACCATAGCCTGCTTTCCCTTGCTGTCCCGATTGTTGGAGGGGTTACCCCCATTATCGTTGTTGGAACGCTTACCCTTGTTCTCTCCTTCTGAGATGTGCAATCCCAGTTGGCGAGCCTTCTTCAGTCGTTCTTCGGTGCTTGTGGCGCTGATGATGAACGCCTTCCAATCTTTAAATTGACTTTCGCCCATCCAGAGACTGATCGTTGGAAGCAGTCTCTTTTGACAAATTTCAATCAAAGAGGAATCTGGATTTCCGGAAGGCAGCTTCATGGCGGTCTGGCGGAACCGCTCGATGTAGTTTCTTGTCAACTCCTTCTCCCCTTGGACGACGTCTATGAGAGTGGACATTGTGACGTCCTGCACTACCTTATAGAATATCTCCAAGAACAAGCGTTTGAAGCCAACGAAGGAGTGGATGCAGTTGTCCGGTAGATTGCGGTACCAATCGAAGGCGACTCCTTCCAACGCCCCAATGAATAACCGTGTGAGGATAGCATCATCATGGGGCAGATGGTCGGTGGTGACCTCGAAGTAAGTGATGTACCGACTTGCTGAGGTTTTGCCATCATACGGGTTGATATTGAACGGCTTATATCTTGGTGGGAATGGAACATCCCTCCATTCAGCAGGGTATGGTTGCCGTATTCTGAGATCTTGAGCGTTTTCTCGGGCATGGAACATGGCTCGGAGCTCCTGGACCTCTCTCCTTACTTCTCGGGTCTCATCTGTCGTGGTAGGGGCTGTTATTTCGGGAGGATTATTGCTCGGGTTTGGTGCCGCTGAGTTCGAATCCACATTGACCGCAGGGCCCGTGCTTGTTTGACCAGGCGTTCCTCCTTGTAGAGTTGGCATGGCCGCTTTAATCTCGTCTACAGACCTGACCAAAGCAAGTAATATGCCTTCGAGATTGACGATGCGCTGGCGATCATTGGAACCACCTTGATTGCTGTTCGTCATGAAAACCGTCCTTACATGAGGAGTGATGGAAGGAACGGTGGAGGACGTGCCCTCCGAGTCGTACCCATGCACCGAAAAGTCATCGGGATAGGTGGGAATGTTCTCTTCGGGCTCGGACTCGGAGGGAACGGTATCTCCAGCTTCAGAGCTTGCTTCGTCTTGAGAGTTACGGATGTCTTCGGGGACATCAGCGTCTGTTGCACCTGATGGAAGAGTTGTTTGTCCGGGCTGGGCTCCTTGAAATATCGGATTGTTACGGATCTTCGGAGAAGTGCTACCCCCAGTTCCCTCAACCCCCAGCGACGTGGATGATGAATTTCCTATCGCGGTAGATTTCGTCTTTGAACGGGTGTGTTGGAATACACCGGTAGAGGACAACCGTTTAGAAGATAGTTTCTTAGCTGTAGTGGTTGATATCTTGGGACTGGAGATACTTGTCTTTTTCCCTCTCCCTTCGGCGGGGACCTTCTAAGCGGAATTGCAGGAGACAACAAGAGGTGCCTCATCTTCTGAGCTCGGATGCTGTAGCCTTTGGAAGACGGACGGCCGATCTTTCGTCACTGCCGTGTTGTTGCAGCAGCAGTTGACGATGATTTGGGTGCAGCGATGTTCAAGCGAGGACTCTTTGCACGCCGACGATTCTCCTCTTTCCTTGCATTTGTGGAGGATCGCCTCCCGCAGGTCAGAGGAACCACTCTGTCTGTTTGTCGTCGGGGGCAGGACTCGAGAGTTTGTATACAACTTCCCATCTGAGGCTCGTGTGATAGTCAACGGGACGCCCCGATAGTTAGAGGTTGGGACAGCTGACTGGGCCTGATGAGCCCGTGCTGCCCTAGACTTCCTCCTTTTAGCACTTGTGGGTGCGTAATAGGAGGAGTCCAAGTTGGATACCACAGAATCTGGCTTATCATCCAGAGAACCATCAGGGTCAGGACCGTATGAGAGTCGGTCGAAGACTGATCGAGAGAAGCGTGAAACGGATGCTATGCGGCTAGAGTTGGGCACCGTACAGGCTGTCTGCATGCGGTTGTCTTCTGCCGTCGGATGAATTGTTTTTGTGCGGCTAGGAGTCACGACCGTACAGGCTGGCTGCATGCTGTTGGCAATTGTGGCCACATGGGTTTTCTGCAAGCGATTGACTCCCATAGCCGTACGAGTTTCATCCGTGTGGTTGGCAACTGTAGCCGCATAAGCTATGCGGCTGACAGATATGGCCGCATGAATTTTCTTCATGCGGCTGGCGGATGTAGCCACATTAGCTTTCTCCCTGCGGCTGATACCCTATGCGGCTCGGATCTCATAGAGTTTCTCTTTGCCCCTGCAAGTCCAGCATCATAGTATTTTCTTTTGCCGGACTTGGGGACAGCAGAGTCGTCTACGATCTGAAGTGGGGCCGCAGGGGAATATTGCTTGCCATTTTGAACAACAGAGGATGTCTCCGCAAGCGCTTCAGTAGGAACGAAGGATCGGGGTCTCCACTCCTTACGGGCCTTCTTTGTGCGGGCTAGCTTCTGGACCGGGCCAGTGTTCTTATCGGAGAGCATCTCTTCGAACGCCTGTTGGTCGAACCGGACGACCATCTTTTGTTGTGTGGAGCCAAGCTTGGCTGCATCCGATTGCGTCACCAACTCCTCAGCCGTGGAGAAGTTAGTCCCCAGCAGAGTCGCCATCGTGTTTCCCATGAAATATAAAAGAACAGAACAATTATCGGAGGACCGAACTTTTAGTTCACGTTACAAACTCGCTTGTACAAAGAAAGCCTAGGGACGAAAACCTAGGTACAGTAGTCTAAGTACAATTGTTTATTTTAGATTCTGGGGGGTGACGATAGAGGCTCGGGAAGGCGACGACAGCCCTGCCTTACTCCTTGGACGATCGGTATGCAGCCTTGGCTCCTGTGAAAAGATGGTTGGCGTTGATGAAGAAATGCTCTTCTTGCTCCTCTGTTGCTCTTCTGGCTTCCCTCTCTCTCTGTGTGTATTCTCTCTCTGACTATGGGGGGAAGTCTCTCTGTATATACGTATTTCTCTCTGTTGTGTATATATTTTTTTACAAGGGAATGGCACCTTGCTATTTATAATAGTGGAATGTGATCATTAGGGTTGCCAATGATTAGCTCTTGGAGATGGCGGCGGCCCATAGATTGGTCAATCCAGGCCGTTCAGTTTTGATTGTGACGAATCCGAGCCTTTAGGTGTAGATTACACCAAATCCCATTAGCAATTAATGCTGATTGGAATAAATCTTCCTTATAATGATCTTCTGACAATTAAATTTATTCTCCTGCCACGTGTCCCAGATTATTGGGATTTGACCCAATCTTTAATGGCAGCAAATCTGAGGAATTAATCGGTTTAGGACACGTGTCCTAGGAGCTGCTGGGGGGTCTGGACCGCATGACGAGTGAGCCGTATATGAATTTGAGCCGCATATGATTAAGCCCACGTGTTAGGGCTGCCTGGGCAGTGGCACTCACTTGAGCCCTCGAACCACAAGGGAGTAATCCTTGTGGGCCGCATAGGTACATATCCGCCTGAGCCGCATGGACATGATCCTCTTGAACCGCATGAGAAGTCCTCGCTCGAACCGCATGTCTTTCTTTGCTCGAGCCGCATGAGGCTTTCTTGGCCTGAGCCGCATAGGACTCATTCTGAACCGCATGAGACGTGAGCCGTATACGAACGCCCACGTGGCAAGGCCACGTGGCATTTTTATAGCTCTCGGGGGATTTGTGTCAGAGATCTCTTTTCTCTTCCCTAGAGATTCATCATTATGACAGAGTCATAATTACCTGCTTTTGTGTCAGGGCAGTCAACTTTTCAGAGGGGTCAGCCGTCACAGCAATTAATGTAGCATGGGTCAGAGGGGAGCACTATCTGGCCACGTGTCTTCCGAGCCGCATGGAATGCTTCGGGCCGCATGGATTGTTCAGCCGTATGACTCCCTGAGCCGCATGAGTTTTCTGAGCCGCATGGGATTTTCTGGCCGTATAGGTCATTTTTCATGCTTCTACAGGTGATACTGCAAATCCACATCGTAGTCCACCAATAGCTCAAGCCATCTTCTCTGCCGCATATTAAGGTCCTTCTGGGTGAAAACATATTTCAGGCTCTTGTGATCCGTAAATATCTCTACTCTATCTCCGTACAAGTAGTGTCGCCAAAGCTTAAGTACAAATACTACTGCTGCCAGTTCCAAGTCATGGGTCGGATAATTCTTCTCATGATCACGAAGTTGACGTGATGCATAAGATATTACCTTCCCATGCTGCATCAAGACACACCCCAATCCTCTGCCTGAAGCGTCGCAGTAAACTATGAATCCTCCGGCCCCATCTGGAAGTGTGAGAATGGGAGCCGTTATCAAACCTCGCTTCAACTTCTCAAATGATTTCTGACACTCTGCTGTCCAAGCAAACTGCACATCCTTGTGGGTCAACTGGGTCATCGGCGCTGAAATCCTTGTAAAATCTGAAACAAATCGCCGGTAGTAGCCGACCAATCCAAGGAAGCTGCGAACCTCTGCCACTGAGCTGGGTACTGGCCATGACTCGATAGCCACAATCTTCTGGGGATCCACTTCTACTCCTCCTCGAGTAATGATGTGACCCAAGTACGAAATGTGATCGAGCCAGAACTCGCATTTACTGAACTTGGCGTACAACTGATGCTCCCTAAGTGTCTGAAGGACGATTCTGAGATGCTGCTCATGCTCTGCTTCGCTCTTGCTGTAGACCAGGATATCATCTAGGAACACGATCACGAACTGATCCAAGTAGGGCATAAAAATGCGATTCATGAGGTCCATGAATACGGCCGGCGTATTGGTTGCTCCAAATGGCATAACAAGGAACTTCCAATGTCCATACCTCGATCGAAAAGCTGTCTTTGGGATGTCCTTCTCTCTGACTCTGATCTGGTGGTATCCTGATCGCAAGTCTATCTTTGAAAATACCGAAGCCCCTTTGAGTTGATCAAACAAGTCATTTATCCTCGGGAGAGGGTATCTGTTCTTGATTGTCACTGAGTTCAAGGTACGATAATCTACACATAGCCTGGACGTACCATCCTTCTTTTTTACAAGAAGCATCAGGGCTCCCCAAGGCGATCCACTTGCACGAATGAATCCCTTGGTCCTGAGTTCTTCAATCATCTTGTACAAAATCTCCAACTCTGAAGGTGCCATCCTGTAGACTCGCTCTGATACTGGTGCTGTCCCGGGGATCAAGTCTATAGTGAACTCGATCTCCCGCTCTTGCGGTATCCCTGGAAGCTCTTCTGGAAAGACATCTGGGAACTCTTCAACTATCCGGGGTAACTGCACTGCTGCTACTGCCATCCGCAATACTGGAGAAGATGGCGCCACCGCGCCTCTAGAAAATGAAAACTCTGGCTCGCCTGGAATACTAAAGACAACCCTGCCAACATGGCAGTCTATCCTAGCATACTGGTTCCTCAACCAATCCATGCCTAAGACTACATCATAGTCTGCCATAGGAAACTCTATAAATCTAGCGAGGAACTCTCTACCGCTAACTACGATCCGACACGAGGAAAACACTCGATCTACTCCCACAAGACCATTACCAGTAAGTATATTAAGCCTCACTGATAATGACTCGGGGTCCAATCCTATCCGTGTCGCGAATCGTGCAGACATGAATGAATGCGATGCACCAGAATCAAATAATACCGATACTGGAAAGGAGTTGACGAGAATAGTACCTGCCACTACCTCACCTGGTGCAACTTCTTCTTCCGTAGCCATCATCATGGCCTGACCTCTAGCTGCGGGTCCCCTCTGCTGGAAACCTCTCTGCCTGCTCTGTACTTGGGCTTGGGTATACTGCTGCTAGTTCTGCTAATGAAATGCCTAGGCCTGAGGCAACAATAGCCTCGGGTACTGCTGCTGCTGCACAGGCGCTGGTCCCCTAACCGATGGACTGGTTAGGTTGGATGAGGATGAATTACCCCTATTCGGGTAGGCTCCTATCTTGTGATCTGCCGCTCCACAAGCCAGGCACAATCCTTGCGCCCTACGACAATCTGCCACTACGTGGCCTGGCATCCCGCAATGAGAACATCCCATCGCGAAAGTCTGCTTCTGCTTCTGCTGCTGCGGGTACGTCGGGGTCGAATGCTGAACTGACGTCACTGCGGCCGCCCGCCTCGGAGTTCCAATAGTCAAACTCCTAGCTGCCGGGGCTGGAGCTGATGATTGGTGCATCTGGTGGTGGGATCGCTTTCTACCTCCGGTCCTATCCACTATCTTCTGGGAGGTATACTCATGCCTCCTAGCTGCTCTCAAAACTGCATCGAACGTCTGGTGCTCGAACTGCTCAACTGCCAGCAAGATCTCCAAATGCAATCCCTGCCGGAACCGCTGGGCCCTATCAAACTCGGTCGCCACCAAGGTGGGGACAAACCTACTGAGTCTTAAAAACTCAGATGCATAACTGTCGACTATTCTGCCTCCTTGCTTCAAGTTGGTAAATCTCGTCTGCAGGTCGTATCGAGCTACAGCATCGAAATACTTCGTCTGGAATCTCTTTCTAAATACCGCCCAAGCAATGGGTGCCACTAATCCCATGGCCTGTGCCGCCCACCAACTGCGAGCTAAGTCCAACAACTGTAGGCGTACCACCGCCACCTTCTCGTTCTCAGGTGTCCTAGCTGCTTCCAGAATCAACTCGGTATCCAGAAGCCAAGCGTCCGCGGCAATCGCATCCTCGCTGCCGTCGAAGAATAGAGGGTTCAAGCGCTTGAAGCTGTTGGCCGCGATGTTCCCTGGATAACCGCCTCTGGTCAAAGCATCTGCCACTGCCTGGTGCAAGGCGTCTCCTCTACGATCCTGGAAAGCTATCAAGGTCCTGATGAGACCTACCAAGGTGCCATCGTCCGGCTCGGCAGGCTGAACGGGCTGAACTGGGGGTTCTCCTCCAGTAGGTATAACTCGGGAGGCTACTACGGAATGTTGGGCTTGATCTCCAGGTTGCTGGTCCACGTGAAGTGTTCCACCTTACTGATCGGCGGGATCAGGTACAGTACCGCTGAAGAAGACGACACAGGGAAAACAACAAGGATGGACCAGGACAGATCAACGATACAAGCACATGATCAGGGCAAGAATCCAAAGATTTTAGAGGATATGAACAGAGATCAAGGACGAATAATGATTGAGACATCTATTCGGTAAACCCTCACATTTCTTGATTGACAAGACCTGCATGGGCCACCACTTAAACCATGTCACACCCCAGAACCAGAATACTAGAGAGCGGGGGCGTACATAGCCAGCTACGTATATTGAAATGGAATCCACCTCGCTATACGGTCACGACTGTCTAGATATGAGGGTTTACTACAAGCCAATGGTCTCTTAAGTCAAGCCTATTGTCTCAATCTCAAGCAAGTAATATAGTTACAAGATGTTTGACTACCAAATATACAATAAAAGGCGTCCCAAATATTACATATCAGCTGATCATGATGCAAGTCGTACAAAATGCAAGGACTAGCAAGAGTTAAGTCATACATGATCAACCCTAGGATTTGTTAATCATATTTACAGCCCGTAGGCAGACAGTAAGTAAATGTACATTGAGCTAACAGGTGCTCGTCGGCTAAACGCCTCAAAAGAATAATTGTACAAAGCAGTGAGCGAAACAAAATAGAAAACCCACTCGTAGCTCGGGTTCCTTCTAGTCGCCACCATCGGGCTGGAAGTTCGGTAGATCCTCGGGAGCTGCTCCGAAATCTGGCCACACAAAACCAGCTGGGTCAAACCCCAGAAAGAGCAAGTGCCACAAGGAGGCCACGAAATAAGATCAAAAGCCAGTATATCAGAAAATAAGAAAATGAAAGAAAAGTACAAGTAATAAAGAGTACAATAGGACAATAAACGACTAGGGACGTGGAACCATTCCGGGAGCCAGGTTACAACCCGTAAACTAAACAAGGACTGGGTTGTAACCCTTCGCCTGAACAACACTTGTCTCTATCCATTTATTGTTAAAGGTAAGTAAAACAATCATGTACAGGAGTACTAGGTACAGGGACTAGACAAGACTTAGACAGGGCTGGACAACATCCATTCACAAGCGGCCAAGCAATTACTACGGCTTACTACTTTAACTAACTAGGGTTATCACAAGCCTAATTACTAACAAGATGCAAGTGAGAATTCTCCAGTCCCAAGCCCTGCAGACTATCTAGTATTCCTTCCGCGGGTTGAGAGTATGGTTGGGTACATCGCCCAGGAGACGATATGCCCTTAGGTGACTTAGAGGGTGCAACACATGATAGTGTGCTGGAAATGTGCTCTACTCGTCGGCAAGCTACAAGTTCAATTAAAGCGCCCAGATAACGAGACTGCCTGTGACTGGAAATTCTCCATGAACTATAGTTTGATCTAGTCATTATCCTAATCCATATTCAGTGTGAATCCCTGACCGTGGGAACCAGGGAGTCACGTCCTAGACATGATGCAAGACAAGACAAGTAGATTGCATAAGCAAACAAGCAGGAACACCCACGGTGTCAGAGTTGGTTATGCAAGTCAAGTTAGCCGTCGCAACAGCATCAAGTCAAGTCAAGTTACAAGTTACAAGTTAAGAGTGCGCCGCCACGGGCCACTATCAAGTTATCAGGTTACAAGTCAAGAATGTACCTCATCGTGTCATTTTCCAAAAAATCAGAAAGTACTAGGATCATGAATCACAGAAATCATGAAAACCGTACTAGTCATAGCAAATACGAAAAATCGTGTCAGGTCGTGTTGGGTCAAGGTAGTCGTGCCGTGTGGAACAAGATCTCAAAACCTAATCCACAAAAGAGAAGCCAAGTCCAAGATAAAACCAAATTATCGTGTACAAGTGGGTTGCGCAGGGGTGGATGGCGCAGGGGTCAAGTGCGCTGGGGGTGGATGGCGCAGAAGCCAAGTGCGCTGGGATGGATGGCGCAGAAGCCAAGTGCGCTGGGATGGATGGCGCAGAAGCCAAGTGCGCTGGGATGGATGGCGCAGAAGCCAAGTGCGCTGGGGGTGGATGGCGCAGAAGCCAAGTGCGCTAGGGGTGGATGGCGCAGGGTGCGGTTGCACTGGATCGAATTGCGCATGGATCAAGTGCGCTGGGATGGATGGCGCAGGGGTCAAGCGCGCAAGGGGGAAGGGAATGCTGGGCTAAGGAGCGCCAGCGCAGCTCAGCTCAGCGCAATGCGCTGGCCGAGGAGATGCACAGTTCAGCCCATGGGGCCGAGTGCAAGTCAGTCCTGCGCTAAAGAGCGCAGGCCGAAGGGGGTCTTCTTCTCCAATAGGCCGAGAGCAACCTTCAAGAACACTAAAGTTCCAAATCTCATAACTTGATCAAATCAAAACCAAATCTAGATTTTCAAAGTTCTAACTTGTGTAAAATTGAATTCTCTTCCACATGGAAGCATCAAAACAAGAAAAATTACAAGTTTAATAGATCAAAACCAAGAATTTCCAAAAATGGTTAAAACCTAGATCTAGAAAAATGGAAACTCCAAATCACAAAATGCCAAGTTCTAATGTTGTTCACCAAGGCCTAATCTAGCTAATAGACAAATAAAATAGGGTTCTCATGTGGTGGCAAGGTGCACTTGCCTATGGGGGTTGGTGGAGGAAGGAGGAAGAAGACGATGGAGAAAAAATAAATGAAAGTAAAGAAGAGAGAGAAAAGTTAGGTGGGATTAAATAGGGGTGGGTGTGTTTTGTTGAGGGTGGAGTTTAGCTAAGGGTGTTCCATGCATATTAAACCAAACCAAACCAATCCTACTCCACAAAATAAAACCAAGCCATGTCTAAACCCATTTTACGAGAAAACCCAAAATCTGTAAGTTGAGCCAAAATACAATTACAGGCCAGAATCCGAGAAAAAAAATACAAGTCTGAAATACATAAAAGCTTAATTCAAATACGTATTCCGAATATGGGCATTACACATAGACATATTTCCTTTTGATTGTATTTCTCTTTAGTGATTTCCTCTCTATTACATCGTGCTATTTCTATCTCTAGATTTAAGATTGAGTTGTACCTCATGTGCTTCGGCCTCATCATATTGTGGTTAGTTATGTTCATGACTTAGAATAGCGTTTTACTGCCGACACTGCGGCTTAGGCTGGACGCACCCACTTCTCGTGCCCCTACACTGGGTGGGGTCGTGACACATTTTTTGTGGTGGCCCATACAGGTCTCGGGAGTCGTAACTAGTATGATTTTGTAGTGGTACTCGAACTAGAGTATCACTGCAGCCTGTGGTAGGATATAGGATATAAGTTTTGGGGTACTCAATCACATCTAAGAAAAACTCTTATCTAAATTCCTGCCGTCTAAATTCTTGGTGAAAATTGCTTCCCTTTGAAATAAACTGTCCTCCTTTGATTATATCTCTTCCTTCTAAGTATTGATTTTCTGGTTTGATTTGTCTTCAGGATGGTTATGAAGACACAATCTCATCGTCCGGTTCAACAAGACCAAGGGACCACAGCTCCTCTCATCACTTTATATATCGGAGTTTCTGCAGCATTTGGGGATGCACCTCCACCTGTTCGGAGGTCTTCTCCCGTCATCCCGAATACGTTTTAGCAGCAGCCACCTCCAGGGTTAGTGGATGCGGTTTAAATATTTACCTTTTTCTAGCAATTTATAGAGGCACAGCAGATGCAGCAGCAGAGCCAGTCTGCTGACTTACGACAGGGCATAAGCGATGCACACCAGCTGGTCAGGATGACAGTGGAGTTGGTGACTGCCCAGCCACGGGGAGAGCAGATGCAGCAGTATCGGCCGAAGACGCCAGACATCCAAGCCTTTTAGAAGATGCGGCCCCAGGATTTCAAAGGTACAGAAGGTATCATATATGCTGACAATTAGATAGAGCATATCGAGGAGATATTCTGATTGGCGCAAATACCAGCCGGGTTACAGATCGAGGCAGCGGGCAGTTAGATGCAGGACTTGGCCCGTATATGGTACCAAACAGACCCCTAAGTGGGCACTAAGGGTCAGTCTTAAGCAACCTTAAAAAAAACTATTTAAGGAGAAATTCTTTCCAGATACAGCACTCAGTCCCTTAGAGGCGCAGTTCGAGAGTTTGGTTCAGAGGAACTTGACCGTCGAGGAGTACGTTGGAGAGTTCTGCCGTCTGGGTAGATTTTTGGAGGATCTTACTGAGGCCGTGAAGGCGAGGAGGTTCCGCAGGGGCTTGATCAAGAAGATCAAGTCATTTACCAAGAGCAGCCACGATGCCACTTTCGAACAGATTCTGATAGGAGCCATGGCTGTGGAGGACGATCTTGACCTGAAGGAGAAGAGGACACGAGAAACTCATAGAGCTACTAGCAGTACGAGCCCGACCAAGAGGCCTCACATACAGATTCAGCAGCAGTATCAGCAGCCGAGGGTCCACTTTTAGCAGTAGCAGTTTCAGGGCCGTATGCCTTTTAAGCAGGTGCAGCAGCAGGCCCCTAGACAACAGCATGTTATCATTTGCCCTTTCTGTAAGAAACCAGGAAACGATTGGAGCGAATGCCAGATGAGGCTAGGCAAGTGCCTACTCTGCGAAGCATCAGATCATCAGTTGAAAAAGTATCCCAAGTCTTCAGGACGGACAACTCAGGCAGCAGGAGCGAGGGCTCCAGTGGGCCAGCAGAAGGGACTACCCTTACAGACTCAGCAACAGAGGTTCGTGCATCATCAGCATCAGGCTGGAGGAGGCCAGCAGGGCGAGCTTACGCCATGATAGCTGAGGATGCACAGGCAGTAGGAGAGCTTATTGAAGGTCCGTTCTTCTTGATTCTATTCCGTATTTGCCTCATTATAACTGTCTTGAAATTCGATTCTAACTATTCCTTGTTGGTTGATGAATTTGAATCTTGGTGTTTCGTAGTTGATTTAGCATTCTACCGAGATAAATCGTATGGGCTAGGTCGCCTCAGTTATGAAATCTAGAGTCTTCTATGGTCATATTAGCTAGCATAGTGAGGACATATAGTTTGATTTTGGACGTATTTCTCGGGTGTGGGAATTTAAGGTTTTCGCAGCCAAGCATGCGACAATATAAAAAATTTAAATACCATGATTCTAGAGGTATGTACCTTAGTCGAGGACTCTGTGATTTATCGTAGCCTTGCTTACTAGCATGATGAAAATTCTGAGTATCATAATTTTGGACAAATGCATATGATTATCGAACTGTATGATTTTGAGACTTTGATTGTCGGGGGGTTTTGACCTAGAAGGAGTACTACCATCTGAATTTTGAGGACGAATTTTTTTTAAGGAGGGTAGACTTCTAACACCCACATTTTTGAAATGAGGGCAATTTTGAAATTTTGTAATTTTAATCAATTAATAATGAGATTTAAATCTTGTTATGATTTTTGATAATTTTTAATTAATTTAAAACTATTTAAATTCGTGAATTGTGATTTTGATGTGTTGCTAGTATAACCCTAGGGATTACTTGACCTAGAGCCTAACCATGACCAAGGAGACCAAACCATGTGATTAGGATGACTAATTATCATTTTTGGACATAGGGGTATTTTGGTCATTTTTGGACTTTTAGTGAAAATAAATTTTGATTAATTAATATTGTGCTAATTGAATTGTTAGAGACTAACCTAGAAGTTAACCTAATCTAGATGTTAACCATGAGGCTAGATATTAGATTAGAAGCTTCCATCATGACAAGGTTAAGAATATCTAGATATTAAGTTGAGGTTAGATATTTGTTAAGGTAGATATTTTAGTTTGGGTCCTTAGCTTAAGGCCTAGAATTAAACTAGCAAGAGGCCTCTAAACCTTATGAAATTTAACCCTAACCCTAGAATGAACCCTAGGCTACCATAAAGGATCCCCACCTTTATATAAACATCTCTTCATCACACCTAGCCTCTTTTCATAGCCTCTTAAACCCTAGTTTAGTGTTCTTCTCCAATTTTAGCTCATTCCTTCAAATCAACTCCACATTGGACCAAATCAATTGCAACACACTCCCCTAGTGTAGAGGAAGCCATTGGTGGGTAGCTAGCAAGAATTTGGAAGCTTTGGACCGTTGCAAGTAGGAGGAGAAGTCACATTCCTATGCTTTTTATTGAGATTTGACTCTCAATAGGTAATGGCCTTTAAACCCTTTAAATTCCTGGTTTTTCTTCATAGATGCATTCATTTAGGGTTCCCTTAGCTGTCCCTCGAGCTTGGTAGAAATTTGTGTCCATTTGATACGCGTATCGGACACGTATCAGAGTACAGTGTAAAGTGTTCGATGAAATGCCTAAGTGAACTTTTTGTTCTCCTTTTTCAAAACAAATTTCATAATTATGTAGCCCTATATGTATGATTTGTATTTCTGTATGTTTGAGCATAATTTTGTCTCATGTCCATGTCCAAAATGGCCACGGACACGCATTACGAGCCCCCGTACGGTTGCCCTGCTACCCGACCATGTTTGCGGATACGACACGCCACGTGGACACGTGCCACTTGAAACAGAGGTGGGGGAAACTACTGAAAAGCCCCCCTCGAGTTTAATGGACTCTCGTGTCGTATCGGACAAGAGATTTGACCCGTACTTGTTTTGTATTGACTGTACACGCGCGAATAGAGCTCTCTGATACGGGCTTCATATCGCACGTAGACACGACGTGGACACGGTACAGGGACTCGAAACCCTAACCCTAGACTAGACATAACCTGGTGCACGAGCACGAGGCTCCTCGTGTTCTATGTCGAGCCCAATCGAGCCCGACATGGCCCCACGAGGCAGTCTTCACTGCCTGTTTTGATGTTGTGTTCGAAATTCGTTTGGACACTTCGTATCCAATAATGTAGACACGAAATCATCCCCGTGACATATGTACACATGTATCACATCTCTATACACGACTAATTTTTGGTTTTCTTTGGTTTTGGTGTTCGAATTTGGATTTGGGATTTAAACTATCATTTTTCTGATACTCTATATAAACTTTGTTTGGGTTTTTGTTTGATGCTGAGTTTTAATTCGATAGCTGAAGTTTAATACTGATATTTAGGTTGTATTGATGTGTCGGTTCAATTGTATGTAGATATATTGGATTCATATGTATCTTGACAAATCTGAGTTTGTTTGTAAACTGTAATGAGAGTTGGGTTTCAATTGAAAAACTGATTTGTTTTTATTTAAATGTTAACCTTGATGTAAACTGAACTGAAATTGGATTTTGACTTTAGTTTAAAGTTAGTAATTTGTTAACTGAGAATATGACTGAATATTACCTGAGTTTGGGGGTTGTTGGGAATAACCTGAGAATAGGATTGGTTTTGTACATTTAATAACCGAGATGTGGGTCTTTGAGTTCCTATATATTGTATGTAACTGTGATGGATTTGAATTAGATTTAGGATTAATTACCAGTATGATTTTCTCATAGTTGGTTTTGTATCTAGTTTCATGGTGATGTTGAATATATATATAATATATATATATATATATATATATATATTTTTTTTTTTTTTTTATTTTTTTATTTTATATATATATATATATATATTTTTTTTTTTTATATATATATATAAAAATATATATATATATATATATATATAAATATATATAAAATATTTATATATATATATATATATATAAAATATATATAAAATATTTTATATATATATATATATAAAATATATATATATATATATATATATATAAATATATATATATATATATATATATTCACAGTTTTTGGTTTTCAGATTTGTATCTATATAGGTTCTCATCTCAGCTTGATCCTTGAGATTTCGATCTATGGATATGATGAATCCATTTCCAGGTTATATTGTTGTTTTGCATTGAGTTGCATCCTTTATTTCCAAATTTGGTTTGGGGTTTACTTGGTTGTATATATGTATTTTATAGGAGTGGTCTTGGGTTCAAGTCTAGGCTTAAGGTATCCTCATGATACAAAGATTAGCTAATAGTTGTAGATATTGGGGGTTAGTAAGTTGAGGCTAGGTTTTAACAATACCTTATGTATAGGCATAGGTATGAGGTATATGTATTATAGATATATGTATATATGGTATAAGCTAGTATGGTACATGGGTGTCAATGTACATTGAGTATAGTTTTGGTTTTGGGATATACCCTAAGGATATATATATATATATTGAGTGTATATATATATATATATATATGGGGTGGTTGTGGTATGATAACTAATACCTTGAGATAGACTGTAGGATGACTTGTTTGACCAGTTGACCTACAAGTTGACCAGGATTGACTTTGACTCCTAGTTGACCAAAGGTTGACCAGATTGGACTTAGAGTTGACTTTGTCCTAGATCGACCTACAATCATATCGAATGCATTGTAAACTTCATTTTTACCATTGTGGATACATTGTAACCTGTATTGCTCTAAATAGGACTCAGTTACTCCGATTTGGACATCTATTCTCATCAGACATTCAGGATCTCTGGCGAGTACATTCTCTGATCGTTTCATACTTGCTAGGACTTATATTCATGCTCTAGATCACTTTACATGATGATGTCACGTTATTATTACGGATTGGTACTATATGGATCTTTCCATGAGATGTTATCCCCCTTAGCGGGCGCATCGGATATTTCTTGTCATGTATTTCATATACATCATATATTCCTTGCTCTTACGTTATTCATGTATTCTCATGTGTTCTCATGTGCTTTCATGTACGCTCATATACTTTTATGTGCTCTCATGTACGTTCATGTTTTCTCATGTGCTTCATGTGTAACCAAACCCTCTTGTTCGTAACTTAACTTGACTAGATCCTTGTGTATTGATTGTGGGTAGGGGTGAGTATAAATGGTCATGTGATTTAGCCATCATGTTTATACTGTTACTTTTCATATGATTATCATGTTTCTCATGTATGACACAACCTTCATAGCTAGTGTTTTCATGTGCAACTTATTTTATACCATGTTCAACCCAAGCCAATTACATGCCATCTCGTACTCTAAATCACTAGTCACTTACAATTTTTACTTATCATGTATATATATTTCCATTTATCAAATATCTCTTGTTTTTATGTACATTTTCTTACAGTCCATGTATCTTACCCTTTTGCATACTTTATATTTTCTGCCATGATATGAACTGCGTGAGATGTATTGTGCTCGCTCCAGTCCTGACTGGACCTGTTGAAAATATTACAGATGATACTGAGAACTTCTACCCAACCTACAATGGAGCCCACTTAGATGACACCTGTGAGTTAGACCCACAGGAGGATCCAGCTCTAACTGAGGACGTTATCCCTACTGCTTAGATAAGAGTAGCTATGCTTTATCTTATTTATTTATGATATTGTATTCGCTTATGAGTTTGTATTATTTGGATGTTGAGATGTTGTGTCATTTAGACACAGACTTATTTCCTTCAGATTGTATTTCTCTTTAGTAATTTCCTATCTATTACATCGTATTATTTCTATCTCTAGATTTGTGATTGAGTTGTACCTCCTGTGATTCGACCTCCTTTTGGAGAGTATATCATATTGTGGTTAGTTATGTTCATGACTTAGAACAACGTTCTACCGTCGATACTACGGCTGTAGAAGCATGGAAAATATGGGGTTCATGCGGATCACAACTGACCGCATGAATACTTTGGGCCAAATTGGTCCGCATAAAGAAGAGCCGCATGACAGACTCAGCATGCCCCCCTGCGGCCCATCTTCACTATCTCGGATTATATAATAAAAGCAACTAGACTGATTTGAGCCGCAGAAGGAAGAGTTACTTATGCGGCCAAGCTGATTAGCCCATTCTGATAAAGCTGACAAACTCTGTCAAAACTGACAAAACTGACAGCTCTGACACTCTAACAAAAAGAAGATAAGACGTCCATGTGCCTGGACATAGTCATGCGGCCAGAAGGACAGCGACCCGAGCCGCATGAACCTTATGCGGATCAATCTTTGCACTTCATGCGGCCAAGGTTGACTACAACCTGAGCCGCGTGAGCTTTATGCGGCCCAGAATATAGAATCTATGCGGCTCAAAAGTCCCCAAGCTACATGCGGACTAAGAGAGACTGCAACCTAAGCCGCATGAGTCTTATGCGACCCAGTATGGCCGAACATTAAAAGGCCTATACAGCTCAAAATGACTTAAGCAGATTGATCCTATCCTGCGATAGGACACGTGGCAGGCTGACCAAGTCTCAACCACCCAGATTTGCTGTAAAGAAATCTCAACAAGTCACCAGCTAGCGGCCAAAGAGCGGGTCTTTGTGTGATGTTGTAGCCACGTAGTCATGTGGCCATCTATGCGGCTCAAGATATCTATCACTATAAATAGCAGGGTACCACACCAAGTAAAAGGCTGGCAACCTACGAAGGGCAATTTCTTCAAGAGCAAGGACTGTGTCAGATAGTCCAAGGAGTAAGACAGAGTTGCTATACTTTCCCGAGCCTCTATCGTTACCCCCTAGAATCAAAAACTAAACAATTGTACTTAGATTGTTTCCTAGGTTTTCTTTCTAGGCTTTCTTTTGTACAAGCGAGTTTGCAATCAAGTTCAATTCATCTGTAATTTTTTATTCTTGATATTTAATCGCAAGCACGATGGCGACTCTGCTGGGACTTCCTTCTCCTCTGATGAAAAGTTGGTGACACAATCCGACGCATCCAAGCTCGGCTCTATGTAACAAATGCTCGTGGTTCGTTTTGACAAACAAGCATTCGAAGAAATGCTCTATAAAGGGAGCGCCAGCCCGTCGCAGAAGTGAGCCAACCCAAAGAGGACTCGCAGGATGTCGAAGTACAAAACTGTTGCCCCCGACCAGGTTCTCGAAGAAGCTGCTTCTGCGGCCCAAGACGGTGATCAAAGCTCTCATGCTGCCTTACTTTTGACCGCAGAGAACCCCACTGTCCCCAAATCCAGCAAAGAAAAAAACTACGATGCTGAGCTTTTGGGGGCACAAGGGAAATCCATGCGGATGAGGAAGAGGCCGCATAACAAAGATGGACAGATGGCCCATGCGACAGCCAACTCTGGTCGTAGGCAGATGGCCCATGCGGCAGTTAACTCTGGCCGCAGACAGAGGGCCCATACGATAGCCAAATCTGGCCGCAGGCAGAAGGCCCATGCGGCAGCCAACTCTGGCCGCAGGCAGATGGCCCATGCGGCAGCCAATCCTGGCCACAGATAGGATGTCTCACGCGGCCCTGTCAGAAGCTCTGTGTTCGACCGTCTTTCATGCGGGCCCGACACCATGCGGCTGTAGAAGCATGGAAAAGAATAGGAAAATCCATGCGGCTCAAAACAGAGGGAGTCTCATGCGGCTCAAAAGTCCCTTAGAGCCTTATGCGGCTCAAAAGACCCTTAGAGCTTCATGCGGCCATAAAGACCCCGATAGCTCCATACGGCTCGAAAAAAGCCACGTGGTCCTATGCGGTTCAAGATATGACTCTACAGCTGGCCATCATTTTTCTGTGCAGTTGGATCATTAAATGCTTTGACACAGTGCAGCAGCTCTGACACAAGGGATTGACAGCTCTGACATAAAGGTAAAATGATGACTCTGACATAATGACGTACTCCTAGAGAGACAAAAAAATCTTTACAATTGGCACGATCCACCAATTCCAAATCTTTTTATGCGGATATTAAAGGAGTTCATGCGGCTTTGAGTTGATGGAGCTTTATGCGGCTCAGTTTTAACAGAGCTCATACGGCTTTGTTCTGATGGGTCCTCATGCGGATCTGTCCCCATGAGACTTCATACGGCCCAGTTTACAAGGGGCTTATGGTGTTCTGTCCAATGGGACTTCATGCGGCCCAGTTTACAAGGAGGCTTATGCGGTTCTGTTCGATAGGACTTCATGCGGCTCAGTTCATCAGGAGCTCATGCGGCTCGGTTCATTATGAATGCGGTCCAGTTTACAAGGGGCTTATACGGCTCTGTTCAATGGGACTTCATGCAGACCAATTCACCAGGAGCTCATGCGGCTCAGTCATGCGACTCGTCACAAAAATGGCAGTTGGGACACATAGCAGGAGTTGATCAAATCTCAACAATTCAGATTTATTGCAATCATCATAACTGCCCAGATCGATTTCTAACAAATGATGCAGATTCATTCCAATTAATAAAAACGGCCCAGATCAATTTGTAACAAACAATGCAGATTTATTCCAATCAACATAAGCAACCCAGATTGGTTTCCAACAAATAAGATCAAGGCTAATCTTAACCAATCCCCAACCGCCCGCTTTTCAAGGAGCAATTACTGCACACCCTAGTTATCACAAAGCCCTATAAATAGCAGGGGATGATTCCTTCACAGGACACACAGAGTTATACACACAGAGCCCGAGCAGAGAGTCTAGCCACCCCCGCACACACAAAGAGCATTTCTTCCCCGGAGCCAAAGCTGCATTCGATCGTCCAAGGAGTAAGGCAGAGTTGATGTCACTCTTCCGAGGCTCTACCGTCACCCCCAGAATCAAAAATAAATAATTATACTTTAGATTGTTTTTCCTAGATTTTGTTCCTAGGCTCTTTTTTATACAAGCAAGTTTGTATTGAAAATCAAAGTCCAGTCCTCCTATAAAACTGTTCTGTTCTTTAGATGGTCAATGGCAAACACGATGGTGACTCTGCTGGAGAATAACTTCTCCACTGCTGAGAAGTTGGTGATACAATTGGATGCAGCCAAACTTGGCTTCACGCAAGCATTTGAAGAAATGCTCTTCGACGGAAGCGCTGGCCCGGTCCAGAAATGAGCCCGCACGAAGAAGGCCCGCAAGGAGTGGGGGCCCAAATCATTTGCTCCTCTCCAAGCTCTGGAAGAGACGTTCTCTGCTGCCCAAGACGGCGAAGAAGACTCCCATGCAGCCCCACTTCCGGCCACAGAGACCCCTGCTGTTCTCAAGTCCGGCAGAGAAAAGCACTACGATGCTGGACTTGAGGAAGCAAATTGGGACTCTATGCGGTCCAAGAAGAAATCGCATAAGGGTGCCAGCCGCATGAAGAAGGCTCATGCGGCCAACAATTCCAGCCGCATGAAGGCTCATGCGGCCACTAAATCCAGCCGCATGAATGTTCCTGCGGCAGGCAAATCCAGCCGCATGAATGCTGAGGCGACCACAAATGCCAGCCGCATGAATGTCCATGCGGCAGCCAGATCCAACCGCATGAGTTCTTATGCGGCCACAAATGCTAGCCGCATGAATGCTGATGCAGCCACATATGCCAGCCGTATGAATGCTCATGCGGCCGCCAATCCCAGCCGCAGATCATCTGCTCCAGGCGGTTCGGGCTCGGTCTTCGACCGCCTCTTATATTGTTCTGACCTCAGACACTCTCCTGAGGGTGTGCCAGACTCTGTGCGGCACAACTTGGACTCTTCCTACTATACGCCCTTGGGTGTTAGAGAGAAGAAGTCTAGGGCAGCGCGGGCTCGTCGAGCTCAGTCAGCTGTCCCAACCTCTGACCATCAGAGAGCTCCGCTTACTGTTAAGCGGGCCTCTGATGGAAAGTGGTACAGAACCGACCGTGTCCAGCCCCCGACGGTAAAAAGGTAGAGTGGTTCCCAAGAGTCTCCCAATCAGGGAGCAAACATGGTGCCAACACACTCGTGTGCTCGGGACTTCCGGGCCCACAAAACGAGTGACTTGTGTGATATAATTCTTCACAAATACAAGGAAAAAGAATAAAGCTTGGTGTGCAGAGAGTCCTTTTATGGACATCACTGCACCCAAGTCATTGTCAACTACTGCTGTAGTAGGACGACAGTACAAGAGGACCGGCAGTCCGTCTTCCAATGACTGCAGTGGCCAAGACCAGTCCTGCAATAAAGCTCAGGAGACGAAGCACTTTATGCCGCCTCCTATAATTCTTCTCAGAAGATCCCTACCAGCAAGGTGGGGAAGAAGACAAGTATTTCCAGCCCGGTAATCTCTACTAGCGCGGCTAGGAAACTCACGTCCAAGCGGCTGTCCACAACCACCACTGGAGGAGTTTTTCATGGCACCCGCTCTAAGAAGAAATCTTCAACACTTAGAGATTAATCATCTACATCCTTGGTGGGTAGCTGAAGCTGGGGGTAGCACCCCTCCTAACGTCCACAACAATCCGGTGTTCCAATAGGATGCACCAGAGGAAGCAATTCCCTCCACATATGTAGTGGATCCGGACGTCCCTGAGGACGTCCATGGGTCCCAAGATGAGGCAGCCTCCTATGCAGGGGGTAACACTTTCTCTGACTCCGAACCAGAGGAGAACATCCCTACATACCCCGACGATTTTTCGATGAAAGGGTATGATTCAGAGGGCACATCCTCCACCGTTCCTTCCATCTCTCCTCATGTGAGAATGGTGTTCATGACGAACAACGATCAAGATGGTCCCAGTGATCGCCAACGCATAGACACTCTCGAGGCTATACTTCATACCTTGGTCAAGTCCGTGGACGAGATCAAAGCGGCCCTACCGGCTCTGCAAGGAAGGACGCCTGGCCATACAAGCTTGGGTCCCGCGGTCAATACGGACTCAAAATCAACTACGCCAAACCCGGGCAACGATCCTCCTACAATGTCGATTCCCACCGCTGCAGATGAGGCCAGGAAGGCGAGACGAGAGGTCCAGAAGCTTCGGGCCATGTTTCACGCCCAAGACCTCAGGATACAAAAACCATATCCTGCTGCATGGAGAGATGTCTCCTTCCCACCAAGATATAAACCATTCAACATCAATCCATATGATGGAATGACATCTGCAAGCAGGTACATCATCTACTTTGAAGTCACAACCGACCATAAGCCTCATGACGATGCCATCCTTACGCGGTTGTTTATTGGAGCATTGGAAGGGGTCGCCTTCGACTGGTACCGCAACTTACCAGACAACTGCATCCATTCCTTTATCGGCTTCAAAAACATGTTCCTTAAAAGGTTCTATAAGGTAGGACAAGATGTGACAACGTCCACCCTCATGGATGTTGTTCAAGGTGAGAAGGAGCTAACAAAGAATTACATTGAGCGGTTTTACCAAACCGCGATAAAATTATCCTCTGGAAATCTAGATTCTTCCTTGATTGAAATCTGCCAAAAGAGGCTGCTTCCCATAATCAGCCTCTGGATGGGCAAGATCAGTTCAAGGACTAGAAGACTTTCATCATCCGTGCCACTAGCGCAGAAGATAAGTTAAAAAAAGCTCGCCAACTGGAATTGTACATCTCGGAAGGAGAGGACAAGGGCAAACGCCCTAATGCCAACAACAAAAATGGTGGTAATTCCTCTAACAACGAGACAACAAGGGCAAACAGGCTATGGTGGCCGACACAGCCCCGAAGCCCGAGCCAAAGCCGGCAGAGAAGCAGTGGTCGCAGATGACTTACTCCTTCGAAGACAGCCATGTCAAGCCCATCCTTGACATGATCATACAAGGAGACAGGATTCAGCTCCCTCCACCGAGACGTGAGCCTCGGCCTGCGAAGATAGAAAGCCCAAAGTACTGCCACTACCACCGCTACGTCCATCATGCTACTCAAGACTGCTTCCAATTGAAGCGGTATATCCAGAACCTGATTGACTCTAAGGCTCTGGCCATTGACTTTGAGGAGGTAACTGTGGCGGCCAACATGGTATCTGCCCAATTCGGCAGCTTCCCTCCGATGTGGATCAAAGACTGCGTAGTACCCATCCCCTGGGCAAAAATGGAGGTCGCTAATCTTCCACCTCCCCGAGACCAGGCTACTGGTCCAGTGCCCCTCACCACATCACGAGGGGAGGTCATGTGGGTCCACCAGGACTTAGTATCTCAAGTAACCCAGCCAATATCACCCTCTACTGGCAAGAAGAAGGGTGGGAAAGTCAAGTCCTATCGTACAATTTCGGCAGATGTCGAAGAAGCTACGACTGTTGTTACCCGATCCGGTGCACAAACTCAATCCCCACCGGGTAACTCAGCTGAAGATCATCAGCCGGTGGCTGCTGATGCTCTAGGAACAACGATCGACAAGCCTAGGCCGAAGGAGACTCGCTTTGACAAGCCGCTCCGAAGAGAGGCGCCTCATGGGCTGGAGAGGCCCTACAACTTTGACATCTTGGCACAATTGGCCAACACACCGAATTGTCATTATACGAGCTCTTCAGGCTCTCCAAGGATGTTCGTGTTGCCCTGAGGGATGTACTTCAAAATGTTGATGCTTATCTGGCTCAAGTCAAGCTCACAAGGGAGAGCTCACCAACTGATGCCCAAGACAGTGCTTGTACCGGCACAATGCCCAATATCGTGTTCACTCCGTAGGACATGCTTATTAAGACCAACTTACACGATCGTCCTTTATATTACACTAGATACGTCGGCGACGTCAAGGTGGATCGGATGCACATTGATCCTGGTTCTTCGATAAGCATTATTTCGAAGAGCATGCTTCACCATCTGCGCATCCCTATGCATCGGCTGACTTCTACAAGCACCGCCATCAGCGGCTTCAATTTTGGAAGAAGCTATCCCATCGGGAAGATTCGCCTGAAGTGCCAAATCGGCAACCTTCAATCGAAAGTAACCTGCTATGTCATCGACGCAGACACCTCCTACAACATTCTCCTGGGGCGTCCGTGGATACACGATTACATGATTGTGCCCTCCACATTGCACCAGTACTTCAAGTACATCGACAAGCACGGCTTCGTCAGAACAGAATTCGCTGACATCAATCCTTTCAAAGGGGTCGAATCCTACTATTCGGATTCCTACTTGTATGAGAACTCAAAGAGGCATCTGGTCAAGGAGGATGCTCAAGAGCAGACAGGCTATTGTGGGACCGGAGGAACCCTTGAGAATCCATCTCCAACCCCGCAAACCAGGAAAGACTGCACCTCTCACAGCCACTCTGCGTAGAGAAACAACGAGTCTTTCGGTGCTCACTGCACAGAAGGAGCAGATGATAATTTGACTGCCAAGGTCTGACCAAGTGCCAAGACCCACTACGAAGCCGTTAACAATCAGGTTGCCTATAGCTGGTCAACAACAAACAAAAGTGTACAATCCTTCCGTCAAGCCAATGACGATTCGTCTTTCCAAGATGAGTCGACAGTCGATCACGAAGCCGGAGGCTGCAAGTGAGCCAACAAATCCCCGTCTCGCACCAAACACTAAGCTGGGGGTCGCTAGTACGCCAACAACTCCACGTTCAGTACTGCCAGTGGAACCCCTTATAATTAACCGGCCCAGGTCGTCCTTCCAGTCTTCATTGACACAGGGGGTGGCCGAAGAAGAGTTAGAGCTGGCCAAGTATGTGGCTGCTCACACTGATGTTTCGTCTGCAGATGATGTAATTCTACCAAAAAAGACACCTTACTTCATCAATAAAGGGTTATCTTTGAACTACATCGAGCTTAATAAGCTTTGTATAATGTATGCTATAGAACACGGTATAGGCACCCACCTACACACACAGGTGACAAATGTCTACACCGTAAACTAACTTACTCCCGTGGAAGACGCTTGCTTCATAGTAGAGAAAGAGGATCATCAAATCATCTTCGGCCGGAAGAATGATCCACAATCCTTCAGGGTAGAAGAAGTTGATCTCGAACCCGACACTGTCAGACTGCCCCTTTATCTGTATAGCTTCCGATCCAAGTACCTCATACAAAAATAGAGGTATGATCTGGAGACTACGCTAGGCTTAAACTACGACACTGGTCAGCGGTACCTTTGCAGTTGCCAGTCCTGGCTAGGAAACCACGAGATTATTACAACAAGACAAGATGTAGGCTAGGTTATGTTACACCTGCAACAACTACTGAAAGCTCAGATGAGGAATGTGACTGGCATTCACATTCAACCGGATCACCAACTTCAGATTCGGATGTTAGCATTGGAGACGTATTCAGGCAAGTCTGTCTGTCAATATGGCATTTGCTGATGCCTACAAAGAAGACGAAGACGTAACCGAACTTTTAGAGTTAGAACCTTAGGTCCAGCAATTAGATGCACAGTAGGAGAAATGCTTCGAACTTCGTGAACCTTCTACTGAAGATGAGGTGATGCAAGTTGACCTCGGCGATGAGTCCTCTCCAAAGCCAATCTTCGTCAGCAAAAGCCTGACAGATGAAGAACAGGAGGCACTTTTGCAACTCGTCAGAGAGTACATTGACGTGTTTGCCTGGAGCTATGAGGACATGTCAGGTCTAAACCCCGAAGTGGCACTTCATAAACTCAATATTCATTCGGACGCAAAGCCGGTCAAGCAACAGCAACGACGGTTCCGTCCAGACATCATGAACTCCATCAAAGCTGAGGTCAATAAACTGATAGCCAGCGGCTTCATCCGGAAGGAGCAACATCCAGACTGGATCGCCAATATAGTGCCAGTCCTCAAGAAGAATAGGAAGATTCGAATTTACATCGACTTCCGAAATCTAAATGAAGCGTGTCCTAAAGATGAGTTCCCTCTTCCCATCACGGACATCATGGTCGACAACACATGTGGCTTTGAACGCATGTCATTCATGGATGGCTTCTCAGGATACAACTAAATCAAGATGTTTTCTGATGACGAGAAGCATACATTATTCCAAAAATTGATTGGTGTGTACTGCTACACAGTCATGTCCTTCGGTTTAAAGAATGCCGGCGCCATATATCAAAGAGCCGTGAGTGTCATCTTTAGAGATTACCTACGTAAGACCGTGGAGTGTTATGTTGATGACATCGCTGTCAAAAGCTGCTCCAAAAGAGACCATCTGCAAGACCTGAGGACGGTATTCGATCTGATGCGAGCGCATAACTTGAAGATGAATCCTACTAAATCCTTCTTGGGCGTATCTAGTGGAAAATTCCAGGGTTTTATCATTACTGCCCAGGGAATTCATATAGATCCGGAGAAGACGAAGGCAATCATGGAGATGGGTCCCCCGAAAAATCTCCGTGAACTCTGAAGCCTTCAAGGGAGGCTAGCTTACATCAGGAGGTTTATCTCTAACCTCTCCGGGCGATATCAACCATTCACCCACCTCGTGAGAAAGGGCGTCTCATTCGTATGGGATGAAGAGTGCCAACGCGCGTTCGACAACATCAAAGAATATCTGTCGAATCCTCTAGTTCTGGTGGCTCCGGTTGCTGAAAAGCCGTTCTTGCTTTATGTACGAGCGATGGATCATTTCTTCGGTGCTCTACTAGCACAAAATAATGATGTGGGGCATGAACAAGCTATCTATTACCTCAGCCAAATGATGATTGGGCCTGAGCATAGATACACCGTCGTGGAGAAAAAATGCCTTTTTCTGGAGTTCGCTATCCAGAAGACGCGACACTATGTTACAGGACAAACCATCCATGTCATATCTCGAGTTAACCTCCTCAGGATTCTCATGTCCAAGCCGGGTGCACTCAGCTCTCGCCTCGCTACCTGGGCGATATTATTTTCTCCCTACGACATGATCTTTGTTCCGCAAAAGGCTGTTAAAGGTCAAGCTCTGGCAGACTTTTTAGCAGCCCATCCAAGTTCAGAGTCAACCAGAATATATAAAGAGATTCTAGACGAGGTCGCCAATTTGAACATGGCCTCCTATGATTCCGTCTGGCGAATGTTCTTCGACGGTGCTTCAAGAACCGGGCCCAAGGGCAATGTTGTCGCTGGGGTTGGAGTGGTACTGATTTCTTCCTCTGGCTTGGTGATCAATCGAGCATATTCTCTTTCAGAACCCTGTTCGAACAACATAACCGAGTACAACGCCTTGGTTATCGGCCTTCGACTTGCAAAAGAACTGGGGGTAGAGTACCTAGAGGCATATGGCGATTCACGATTAATCGTCAATCAGATACGGGGTTCATATGAAGTTCGTCATGGAGACATGATTCCCTATCATCAGGTAGCGATCGCCATTATTACGTCTCTGAAAGGATTCTTTATAGAATATGTTCCGAGACTCCAGAACATTGAAGCCGACGCCTTAGCAGGACTGGCCGCTTCCCTGGCGGTCCCAAAATATACTCATCATTTGGTGGACATATTTGGCCATGAGTTGGTCTGTCCCAAGAACACCGTCCAATTTGTCGAGAGTAATTCTGCCATGATGATCAACGAGACACAAGACTGGAGGCTCCCGTTTATTGACTTTACAGTTTATGGCATCTTGCCGGAGAACCTGAAAGAGGCCACCTCTATCAGAAGACGTTCTCTCAGATTCTTCTACGATACAAAAACAAAGATGCTGTATCGGCGATCATAGGACGGATTATTACTTCGGTTTCTATCCAATATAGAAGCCAAAGAAGCTGTATGTGAAGCACATGACGACGTCTATGGGGCCCATCAGCCTGGCCCGAAATTACAAGATCATCTTGCCGGATGGGGTACTACTGGCCTACGATGGTGGCAGACGCGATAGACTATAAAAGAAAATGCAAAGCCTGTTAGATTCACGCAGATTTCATACACCAACCATCTGAATTCCTACACCCAATGGTGGCTTCCTGGCCATTCGAGGCTTGGGGAATGGATATCATTAGTCCAATCACTCCACCTTCGCCCAGAGGACACTGCTTCATACTGCGATTATGGATTACTTCTCCAAATGGGCGAAAGCTGTTCCGCTGGCAGAAGTGAAGACATCAAATGTGATCAGCATCCTTAAGCATAACATCATCTATCGCTTTGGACTGCCTCGAAGGATCATCCACGACAACGGTCCGCAGTTCGCAAGTCACACCTTCTATCGGTTTTGCGACAAATACCGAATCCAGAATGTTGCTTCAACATCGTACAATCCGACGGCAAATGGGTTGGCAGAAGCATTCAACAAAACTATAATCAAGCTGCTCAAGAAGTTCGTGTCTTCCAACAAATGTGACTGGAATGAGATGCTTGGCGAATGCTTATGGGCGTACCGTACTACAGTCCGGACAGCCACCGGGAAGACACCATTCTCTCTGGTGTATAGAAGTGAGGCGGTTCTCCTACTGGAGACTCAAATCCTCTCGGTTTGCGTCGCCTTCACCTATCGATTGACAACGAATGATAATTGTCGTCGTCGTCTGCAAGAGTTGGAGGCCTTAGACGAAAAGCGCCTGTTAGCTCAACAACGAATCGAGCTATATCAGGCACGCATCTCTGGAGCCTTCAACAAGAAGGTTAAACTCAGAACATTCCAAGTAGGCGATCTCGTTCTGGCAGTTCGGAGGCTGATGGTTATGACTCACAAAACTGTCGGTAAATTCCAGCTAAAATGGGAAGGCCTATTTCTCATCGATGCTGTATTCTCCAACGGAGTTTACCGCCTCGCGAAATAAAATGGAGACTTGCTCATATTGCCCGTCAACGGCAAGTTCCTGAAAAAGTTTATGTCTAAACGACATCCTCCAAATCAATCGGACTGTTAAGTTATGTACCCTTAGGTACCGCTGAACTTACACTCTGGTTATTCCAAATGAATCTATATCGCATCTTCTGGGTAGTAAATCATGTATGATCATACCTCTGAACTTTCTTTCTAAAAGAGCTCCTTCCTCATGATCTACTACCTGCACTTTTAGTGCATAAAAAGGGTAACAGATCCACAAATTTCCCGAAACAGCCACGTCGATGTCACCTCTGAGTTGTTTCACTTCCATCAAAAAACAAACCACCCCTTACATAGAACTTCCACATCCATATTACCTCTGAGTTATTCTCTGTACCCTTCATGGAGTCCACTCGTACCACGTACTCATTACCTTTGAGTTGGAAGACTCCATGGAATAAACCCTCATACTTACCACGTCCTCATTACCTCTGAGTAAGTATATTGGTTCTCTCTCGACTTATTATCCGTATCCAAAACCAGGGTACGCCAAGGGTAGTCGGCCCACAAATGTCCTCAGTTGACCACAAATATCTACAGTTGACAACCAGTGTCCGCTGTTGATCACAAATGCTGTGCTAGATCCCCTAGTATATGCATCTCTTTTCTTATTATCATACGCCTTCGGAGCCCAGCTGTTCCAAGGCGTTCTTTCGTCCAATACCAAACACTTCTACGTCCGTCTCACCACGGAATCGTTCTAGGTATCTCTATCAAAATTATTATCCGTACCTACAACCAAGGTATGCCAAGGGTAATAGGTCCACAAAAAGTCCCCCAGTGGGGCAAATATCACGAATACCAAAGATACAGTACAAGAACAATAGATGGTGGATGATGAAAACATAGTCATTTATTGAAAAGCAAAAGTACTACATATTCGGGGACCACGTCCCTATCAAAACGAAGGAAAATGACAAAGAAAGAAAGAAAAAGGCCGACTATGGTTCGACTACACATAATTCTCTGCGATGGTCCCTCAATACGATGGTCGACCGCTCAAATCACAGCTTGGCCCGGCGCTCGGCCTCTTCAGTCAACCGTTACGCATCCTCCAGATGTGCGTGAGCCTGCCAGCCATCTTCGAGTCTCTTCAGAGCACGCTCCAGGCCAGCAGAAGCTCGGGTGACCTTTTCGGCCTCCTGAAAGATTAGCTCTTTATCCATGCGGGAGGCCTCGATCTCAGATTCCAAGAAAGCCAGCTTTCTCTGGAGCTCGAGGATATGCTCCCTCGTATTAATTATTCCACGAGAGGCGGCCGCTTCTCGAGCCATGCAATCCTCGCTCCTGCGGCTCAGCTGATCATATTGGAGAGACAGACCGTCGAGGTCCTTCATTATAACCGGCTTAGCTGCATCTCATGCAGCCCTTATCTTCTCCAGGACAGTGATAAAGAAAGCCCGCTCCTGATCTACCGCCGATGATAGGTCGACTTGTCGCAGTACTTGGAACTGGGCTACAAGCTGATCCCCTTCTAGCAATTTGGGCTCTAGCAGCTTAACTATCCCTGCCCCACCGGGGAGGGTTCTAAGGATTTCAATCTGGCCCCAGACGCATTGACGGGCCAGGGCAAAAGAGATCCCCCTTTCTACAGTGGCTTCGACTCCTCGCCTCAGGTGACGGTAGAAACTGTCAACCACATCCCTTGACGATTCATCCAGAACTTTCGAATAAGACGGCATCAAAAGGAGAGTGGCTGGCAGAGTCGAAGAAGATGCAACAGAACTTGATGCCCCTGCTACGAGGGAAACAAATTTCGAACGAAAGGACGCTTGAATAGCGGCCAATTCTTCTTTCGCAGCTCGAAGAATCCGAAGACTTGGCAGAGCAGAGAGGTCTACCTCCGGAGCCATATGAACATGGAAGGATGCAGGGACCATGTCTCACCGCCCTGGCAGTTCTGCCGCTCGTTCTCCCGAACTCGATTCAGCGGGAGGTCCCACAACGTAAGCTGGAGGGGAAGGGGGAGGATGCATGCTCTCTTCTCCCAGGTCCCCTCTATCAAACTCTCCTCCGGTAATGTCCATCATTGGCAATGAAGGAGCTAGACCTGTATATCCGAAGCAACCATCAATCAGCTTAACCCGAAGGATGTGATGATAGAGCAAATAAACCTTCTCACTAGTCAAGACTTGGCTTATCTTACCAGGAGGGAGTTGCTGAGGCTGAGGTTCGCTCATGGCCGCCGCAACCTCTTTACCAGCGACATCCGAGTCGAATACAGTCGGTTCCTCTGCCCCAGCCGCCCCAGAAGGAGACACAGCTGGATCAGCGTCATCCGGCTGAGACTCAGCAATCTCGGGGATGGGTTCAATAGGGACCACGTCACCCTGGGTTGGGACGTCAACGACCGGAGGAACCTCAGCCGTTGCTGGAAGAATCCCGACGGCAAGAATCGTGGCACTCATATCTCTAACTAGAGTAGTTAGAGCCGGGTCGACCGCAGAGGCAGCAGCCGACTCAGGAAAGTCCCCTTCTCCTGACGCATGCAGAGAAAAAAAAATGATTAGGTCATAGTTCAGGAAAAAGAAGAGATAAAGAAGAAGATGGTTGTAAATCAATCCACCTCCGAAACGGCATTATCCTTGCCTCTTTCCTTGATGAGCAGCCCGCGGGGCTTAACCGTAGCTCATTTCACGGAGTAAGTTCTGCCGCGATCAGCAGACTCATGCCTGCTTCGCTTGCACGAAGGACCAGGCACGACAGGCGGCTGATTCGCCACCATATCTTCTGCAGAAAGAAGAGCGTTATGAGGGTCATGCTCGTCATGCTCTTCATCCGCGTTGGCAGACTCCGAGTCTGACGTAGCAACTGTGTTCTCCCTCCTATTCCTCGCTTTAGACCCCTTGGGCTTTTCCTCCAAACCAGTACCAGCAATGAAGCTGGTACTCGGGTCAAAACCAACAGGAGGCTTGTTCGCCATGACGTGGTAGAGAGCCGCCAGATACAAGATCTCTCCTGACTCTCCAATATTAGAAACTGAGAAGCTGTTACGGGTGTGAACCGTATTGTAATAGTGCCAGGCTCTGATACCATCAAGGACGCTACCTTCAAAACCCAGGCAAGAGATGGGACTGTCCAAAAATAGATGGCTATACCCAAACTGTCGGGCGAACCTACTAGGTAAGTAAGGCTCCAATTAGACAGTATTGCGGTTGCGGTATAATAGGTGGAAAGGCCGAATGTTGTGCAACCAAAGGAGCATCTTGCCGTCTAAGAAGTGGGGAGGCCCAATACCATCCAGATATACGGCCCTTACTTCCTTAGTAGTAAATCGAGGAACATAAACGAAGAAAGCATATATGTCCACTCTCGCCAGTGCCATCTGACAGGCACTCATAGTCTCGCAATCCCAAGGCAGGCGGCGATACTAGAAGATAAAAGCATCCTCGATGGATACACCATCTTCAGGGCCAGGCCTCATTAAAGACCGGCAATGTATTAGCAGCCACCCCATCAGATAATGATAGGGTAGCTCAATGCGTTCAAAGTCCTTCATCGGGTCCCGGGCGATGACCTTGGACGAGAAAGTGCGAAGGCCACGGTGTATGCTGCACACCATGGCCGGGAGAAGAGCTAGCCTGACCCCGAAGACCAGCTTCACAGCGGGGAGGATGAAGTTGTGGCTGATCCTCTCAATAGAACCAGCCCCTCCCTACACTACGCAATTATGTAGTCACACCATCAGGAACCCCGCCAGGAGTGCCTTTTCGAACAACGGCTGAGTGGCTTGATAGAAATAAGCAAAAGAGTCAGATTGACTCCCGAACCGGTCACCGGTGGTTCTTGCCCTCTTGGTGGTCGATATTTGGTCCTGTATCTCCTCCCGAGTGCGAGGACTTTGGGGAGCAACCCGGTCTGAGGCACCGAGTTTAGAAAGATAAGTGAGCCAGGCCTTTGTATGCGGAAGGTTCCCTTCCGAGCTGTCGTTCTTTTTCTTCGACAGCTGCTGGCACGTGCTGTGATGACACACCAATTCCCGATAGACGGCAACAAAGCCCGGGAACCTCTCCTCCAAATCTTTGAACTCTTCGTTCGTCGGGGTGTACACCTCAAATACTTTATCTCCCCAAGGCAGCTTGGAGACGTCATGCATCTCGTGCAGAGCAAGCCCCATCTCCCCCTACGGGTGTAAAGAAGGTCCCCGTATGGCAGTTGTATATCTCCAGCAAAGCCATGAACAATTTTTTATTTATGGGCAAGCCGTAGCTGGTGCCCCGAATGGCATGGTAGAGTCCAATCTCGTGCAGGAGAGTCTCATACTTCTGCGCGATCTATGTAGACAGGTTGGTCCACGAAGGGAGAGGGTGTATCCAACTCGGTATCGACAATCGGCCAACGGGATAGGACCCCTTCCGAGCGAGCTGATTCAGGAAAGTATTAGCTTCAGAGAACTTGAAGTTAGGACCCTGCACATTCAAGAAATTACCCGGGGCTAACTCCATCACATAGCGGCTGACTGGTACCCTGGCCGCGTACACTAACCGCAGGTTATTGTTGTAGTAAATTTTGCCCACAATCGTCCCACTCCGGGTCGGAGTCAAGGAATCGTCCATCTTTTTATCCATCGGCAGCATGTTAAACCATGACAGTGGAAGTGACACTCCATCAGAGGAATATGGATCGCCATCCCATCAGAGGTAAAACTCCAACTCTCTAATATGTCCAGAACTTGGTAGTTTTCACAGTCAGGGCATCCCCCAAGACGAACGCAGGCTTCAAGTGTTTGCCTCCAGCAGCCCTAAGTTCATCATCCCCGAGATAAAGAAGAAGGATTGCCTTTTTATGTCTTCCAGCCTCTCTAAAGGTTCGTCTTTTGGAAGCTGGTTCACCACAAACTCGACTATGTGGTCGTACCTATAGCCCACAGCAGATTGGGCACGACCCACCAGAGGTTCTTCCGTAGTATTAACTGGCAAATTCTCTGAAAAAAGGACAAAAGAAACAAAGTCAGAAGATGGCCAAAAAACATTTAAAGAGTTCATGCGGCTCTGATTGGACGGGTCCTTATGCGGCTCAGTTTTAACAGAGTTCATACGGCTCTGTTTGGACGGGTCCTTATGCGGCTCAGTTTTAACAGAGTTCATGCGGCTCTGTTTGGACGGGTTCTTATGCGGCTCAGTTTTAAAAGAGTTCATGCGGCTCTATTTGGATGGGTCCTTATGCGGTTTGGTTTTAACGTAGTTCATGCGGCTCTATTTTGATGGGTTCATATGCGGTTCTGTTTAAGGGATTTCATGCGGCCCAGTTCATCTGGAGCTCATGTGGCTCTATTTAGCGGGGTTTCATACGATCGAGTTCAGATGTGCTTATGTAGTTCTTTTTAGCGGGGTCTCATGTGGCCGAGTACAGATGAGCTTATGCGGTTCTGTTTAGCAGGGTTCTATACGGCCAGTTCAAGTGAGCTTATGTTGCTATGCTTAGTGTGTGCTCATGCGGCCAGTTCAAGTGAGCTTATGTGGCTCTTAGTTGTGGGGCCTCATGTGGCACAGTTCGATGGATCTTCATGCGACCCAGTTACAAAGTGCTTATGCGGCTCGGACATGAGATGTACACGCGGCACATACAGCACAGTATACGAATTTATCCCAATGAACTTGAATAGTTCAATGAAGACAAAGAGCGCATTAAATGCCAAGGAGAAAGGCTTATACATAAAACATGCAACATAGTCATTTTTGTTTGGGTTTGAAGCGTACAGTGTTCTCCACAAAGCTTACCATCGATAGCGGGATGAACATCAGGATGAACTTCGACCGGTGCAGCCGACGAGGAGGCCGCTCCCTTACCCTTCGCCGCAGCTCCAGAGGAAGCTTTAGGAGCCATTGATGATCGGAGAAGGAAGAGAAGACATCGAATTAGGGCAAGAAAAGTTGAAGAGAAAAGAAAGTAAAGACTCTCTCTCTTCCAAAAGCACTCATATTTATAGGCAGACGGGGGGCTCGTAGACCGATGGATGCTTCGATTCATGTGCTGCCTAGGAGAGGAGACCGACTCTTGGATTTCTCTCCCCTGTATGCAAAAGATTACTCGTAATCATTAAGAACAAATCTAAATATTTAAAGCTGACTCTTGGGATCCTATCCCAAAAGACGGCTTTAAATCAAAACAAATCAAAGACAATTAATGAGACTCCTACGTGGCATGAAGAGGAGTCCATGCGGCTAGAATAGTCCATGCGACCAGAACATCCATGCGGCCAGAACAGTCCATGCGGCCAGAGGAGTCTATGCGGTAATAAGAGCTTATGCGGACATAGCCATGCTTCTTATTCAAAGTATTTTAATTTTATAAAATGAAAACTTTGAAGAAGGTCTTGTAGAAGCATGGAAAAGTACAGAAAAATCCATGCGGCTTAAAACAGAAGGAGTCTCATGCGGCTCAAAAGTCCCTTAGAGCCTTATGCGGCTCAAAATACCCTTAGAGCTTCATACGGCTCGAAAGACCCCGATAGCTCCATGCGGCTCGAAAAAAGCCACGTGGCCCTATGCGGTTCAAGATATGACTCAACAGCTGGCCATCATTTCTATGTGCAGTTGGCTCATTAAATGCTCTGACATAGTGCGGCAGCTCTGACACAAGGGATTGACAGCTCTGACATAAAGGTAAAATGATGACTCTGACATAATGACGTGCTTCTAGAGAGACGAGAAAATCTTTACATTTGGCACGATCCACCAATTCCAAAGCTCTTTATACAGATCATTTAAAGGAGTTTATGCGGCTCTGAGTTGATGGAGCTTTATACGGCTCAGTTTTAACAGAGCTCATGCGTCTATGTTCTGATGGGTCCTCATGCGGCTCTGTCCCCATGAGACTTCATGCGGCCCAGTTTACAAGGGGCTTATGCGGTTCTGTCCAATGGGACTTCATGCGGCCCAGTTTACAAGGAGGCTTATACGGTTCTGTTCGATAGGACTTCATGCGGCTCAGTTCATCAGAAGCTCATGTGGCTCTGTTAAGTGGGACTTCATGCGGTCCAATTTACAAGGGACTTATGCGGCTCTGTTCAATGGGCCTTCATGCGGACCAGTTCACCAGGAGCTCATGCGGCTCAGTCATGCGACTCGTCACAAAAATGGCAGTTGGAACACGTGGCAGGAGTTGATCAAATCTCAACAATTCAGATTTATTGCAATCATCATAACTGCCCAGATCGATTTTTAACAAACAATGCAGATTTGTTCCAATCAACATAAACGGCCCAGATCGATTTGCAACAAACAATACAGATTTGTTCCAATCAACATAAACAGCCCAGATTGGTTTCCAACATACAAGATCAAGGCTAATCTGAACCAATCCCCAACCGCCCACTTTTTAAAGAGCAATTACTGCACATCTTACTTATCACAAAGCCCTATAAATAGCAGGGGATGATTCCTTCACAGGACACACAGTTATACGCACAGAGCCCGAGTAGAGAGTCTAGCCACCCCCACACACACAAAGAGCATTTCTTTCTCGGAGCCAAAGCTGCGTTCGATCGTCCAAGGAGTAAGGCAGAGTTGCTGTCACTCTCGCGAACCTCTACCGTCACCTCCCAGAATCAAAAATAAACAATTGTACTTTAGATTGCTTTTCTTAGGTTTTGTTCCTAGGCTCTCTTTTGTACAAGCAAGTTTGTATTGAAAATCAAAGTCCAATCCTCCCATAAAACTGTTCTGTTCTTTAGATAATCAATAGCAAACAGCGGCCCATTGAGAATGTAGAATATTCCAATCTGGACTCTTCTTACTATGCACCTTCAGGTGCTAAATCGAAGAAGTCTAGGACAGTGCGGGCCCGACAAGCCCAGTCAACTGTCTAAGCTGCTGACCGTCAGCAGGAACCATTAACTGTTATATGGGCTCCTGATGGAAAGTTGCACAGAACCACCCACGTCCAGTCCCCCAGGGCTAACAGATAAGGTGGATCTCAAAAGTCTCCCTCCAACGATCGAGAGCAAGTATTTTTTTCTAGCCTCGGATCAGGGAGCAAACATGATACCTACACACCCGTGTGCTCGGGATACCCGAGTCTACAAATTGGATGCAAAGGTAGATCAGTCTGCTATCGACTTGCGATATTTGATTACTCACAGACGCGAGGAGAAAGAAGCAACCTTGGCTTGTGATGAGCACTTTTTGTGACATCGTTTATAGCTCCCCTTCCCGGAAATTTTGAAATATTTTTATTATTATTTATTTTATTTGAATGATAATTTTTAGATTTTTATATATAATTAATAAGTTAATTATTACGGTAGATGGCCTTAGTCATAGTTGGAGTACAAGGTGATTAGAAATCATGGCACGGATAGTGCAGTTGCGTGCTTTGGCTAGTATATTAGCTATGCTAGGGAAGGCCGAGCCATAGGTTTGTTCTAACTAGAAAAACCAGGCCAAGCTGTGACTTAACCCCTTTAGATGGTTTAATTATTTATTAATCTATTTTATTGACTTATAGAAGACCCGGTTGTACCAAACTGGTCCGAACTGGACCCGATCCAAATCCCGGCCCTTGTAGTCATGTAGTGTGTTCAAGAAGTACAAGTAGATGTGCATTATATCCACATATATTTTGTACATAATTTTTCAAGGGATTAACAATATTTGTTATACATATAATATTATTCTATCGATATTTATGTGGCATTTTTGTAATAATTGCAAGATTTCCCATGGACTAATTTATGTGAGGATATGATGTGTTCACCCCAATGTATACCTTTTATTAGTTATGTTAGTTGGTATTTATAATTAATATTACTATTATTGTTTTTTATTATTAAATAAATAACGATTGTTATTTGTTAAATCCTTGTCAAATATTATATAAATACATGTATATAAAAATAGATATTAATAAGATATTATTTGGTTGCTAAAAATATTTAGTGTTTTAGAGATGTGTATATATAGAATGCACACAGATATTATTATATATATATATATATATATATATATATATATATATATATATATATATATATATATATATATATATATATATATATATATATATATATATATATATATATATATATATATATATATAGAGGATGAGGGAGGTGAGGTGCCACCCTATGGAGGGTGTCCACTTGTCACCCCCCATATGCTATCATCATGCACCCATGTGCAAGATGATAGCATGGGGGGTGACAAGTAGACACCCCCCCGTGAGGTGGCACCCTACCTCCCTTATTCTCTCTCTCTCTCTCTCTCTATATATATATATATATATATATATATATATATATATATATATATATATATATATAATATATAAAAATATATATATATATAAATATATATATATATATATATATATATATAAAAATATACATATATATATATTATATATATATATATATATATATATATATATATATATATATATATATATATATATATATTTATATATATATATATAAATATATATATATATATATATATATATATATATATTTATTTTAATATATATATATATATATATATATATATATAATATAACAATTGTTATTTGTTAAATCCTTGTCAAATATTATATAAATACATGTATATATAAATTGATATTAATAAGATATTATTTGGTTGCTAGAAATATTTAGCGTTTTAGAGATGTGTATATATAGAATGTACACAACTATATATATATATATATATATATATATATATATATATATATATATATATATATATATATATATATAAAAATATATATATATATATATATATATATAATGAGTTATAATATATTTTATGAGGATGGTACGGTCTCGTTAGGGACGAGAGGCAGCCCCCTTGCTCGCCACTCCCCCTCCCCTCCTCCTCGTATGGCCGGCGTTTTGGCGGGTCGGCCTGCTGGGGCTGGCCGCGCCATCTTGCTTCTCCCTACCCTCCCCCGGTGGTATCCGGCCGGGCACTTTCTCTTGGCCAGCCGCCGGCGTTTTCCAGTGCGGCTTCCCCCTTCCTCCTCCCCCCTCTCCTCCTTGGCCTCGTCGCCGCCCTAGGCGTCCTCGGCGCCGTCGGGCTCGGCGAAGGAGGCCAAGTACTTCCCCTTCGGCAGCCCCCCCGTATGCCCCCTAGGCTTTTCCCTCCATCCGCCAAGGCCGGGTCCAGATTCGCCAGGCCTGCCTCCCCCCTCTCCAGCGTGCCCCCCGCTCGCCGCCCACCTCGCGGTGACGTCCCACCCCTCGGATGTGGCCTCCCGCTCGTTCCCCCTGCGGTGGCCCAACTCGGCCACATCCTCCCTCAGCCCCCTGGCTGAGTCCTCCGGTGGCGCTGTTCTGGCCCGCTCCCTCCGCTTTCCCCCATCAGCGCCGACTTCGTCCCCGACCCCTCCGACATTCTCTTCGTCGTCGGCACCCACCCTCCATCCCCATTGCCATGACCCGTATCCAGGGTAGGGACATGAGAAGTGGGTACGTCCAGCCTACACCGCAGTGTCGGCAGTAGAACGATGTCCTAGGTTACTATCTAATCAACAACTCACGCAATTATATAATGTACTTGTCAATTTCTCAACTCCGAACGGAGGACAAGTATAGATATAATGAAATCTCAGTCACAGTCTAAGCACGATAAGATAACACAAAAGTTTATAACTAAAGACTAAACAACAACATTTATAAACTACTAAATAATAATATCTCAAACAAACTCAAATACAAACTCGTATCTCAAGTTATTATAATTCATGTTCTAAAACATGAAAACTAAACCAAGTCTACTAGCTAGTCTCCCGATCACTCCTGAGTGTTGGGGCCATAGGTAGCTAAGCCATCTCCTGCTCCAAGGCAAGTAGGGAAAATGTCCTCAGGGCAAGCATCTGTAATATTTTCAACAGGTCCAGTCAGGACATGAACGAGTACAATCTCATCTAGAAAACCAAAGTAAATGACAGAAAACTATAAAGCAGTTATAGACAGTTGTATTGATGAACATGGTAGTTTATATTCAGGTGATGGTATAGAAAGACAGGTAAAGTACAAGAAAAGTAAGGTAACTAAACAAGAGAAGAATCATGGCAATAAAGACTGAAAGTAAAAACTAGCTGAACCAGAGTAACATGATATAAGTCCAGATAGTAAATGTAGACAAGTGTAACGCCAATGTAAGTCCAGTACAAGACGAATCTAATACAAGAAGAATCCAGTACAGGACGATTCCAGTCAAAGTGATCAATGATTCCAGGGTGAGTCCAGCCTATACTCTAACAGTGTGTTTTAAAATACCGAGATCGACATATAAACGGCTGTAGGTAATACGGCACATCACACACCTGGCCGGATGTGAGATGGCTATCATTCCAGTAGATTCCAGTTGGAAGATTCCAGATTGGGGTATGTCTATATGTCTTACTCAAGTATTTCCCCTCCCAGCAAGTACAAGTGATTCCAGAATACGATACGAGAATCGAGATGAGTCCAGCCAAATATGATGATACCAACAAGTGATTCCAGGGTGATTCCAGTAGGTGATTCCAGTAATAGAAGCCAGACATGATGATACCAGTAATAGAGGCCAGACAATATGGTATGTGTGTCGCATACATGAATTCAGAAATATCCATACGTATGGTAACAAAGAATCACATACAACTAACTAGAACTGAAGTACAGTAATTGACAAATAAATGAGAGAACTATCAGAGAATGTACTCGTCTGATACTCTGAAAAGAGTAGTATAATATCAGATGTCTGCACCGGAGTCACAATGTCCTAAATAGAACAGTACAGGTTATAATGTGTTTTAAAATAAGGTAAATGATGATACAATATAAACTACATAATTTTTAGGTCAATCTAGGTCAATAAAGTCAATATGGTTAATCCTAGCCAAATGGTCGACTATTGGTCAAACTTGGTTCAATCTAGTCATATTTAGTCTAAATTAGTTAACTGGGTATTGTGTTATCAACCATATCCCTCACATAGACTGTAACCGATCCATTTCCTATTTGTCTACTTTCATAAAGTGCAAACTTGTGATACCATACCCAGCCTAGGTTCTAACCTGTCTCTATGCTACATACCTTATAATGTATGTATATAATAACTTACCCAATACTATATCAAGCCATTAATCATCACAACCTTAGCTATAGGTCTAACCATCTTGCTAGGCTAATAGGTAAATACCAATTTAATACACATAGATATATCCTCTACCACACACACACTCCAAGGATACATTGACTTCCTATCTAACATTCTACTATTCATACACTAACACACCCATCTATCTAACTAATTTCCATAACTCAATATCCTAACCAACTCACATCCTCACAAGCTAGCATATTAACTTATTAAACTCTCTAACATATATTCCCCTCTCAACATTTGGGACTAACCTAGGATACATGACACCTAACACACTACTCTAATACTCACTCTCTTTCTAAAACTCCAACATAAACTAACCTCACTCTTACAAAATCCCCATACACCAAACCCATATCCTTAGCTTCCTACCATTGGCCCAAGCCCTATGTTACCTGCAGGAACATGATCATCCTGGGCTGAACCCTCTAGCCCACACCTTGCCATGCAAAGCCATTGCAATACAAAGCCAAGGCAGGGTAAAGCATGCCTGCTGCTGCAACTGCAATGCAGGGCAAGCATAGCCTACTGTATTGCTAAGGCTTGCTTCTGCTGCTTGCTTGCCAAGCAGGCAAAACAAGGCAGTAAGCAAAGTGTCCTGCCACTGGTCACTGCAAATACAGGGCCAAGGATGGCCTCAGTGCTAATGCAGCTGCTACTTGCTGCTACAATGCAAAGCCAGGCCAAGCCATTGCCACACTGGCCTGGGCACCTCAGTGCAACTGAGGTGCACTCACTCTACTAACCTATCACATGACACGTCAAGACACTCACTCTCAAACAACTCTAGCTACTCACACACACACAAAATTTAGGATACTAAGACTGATACTATAGATAGGTTGGGGACTGAACATTTGAAGTACAAAGGCTGATACACATGTCAGGGCTGATACACAGCAATAAGTTTCTCAGGAAACCTGAGAAACAAGTGACAGTGTCAAAATTCAGTCCCACATAAACTCAGATTGAAAATACAAAACCCAAAACTTAACAACTGAAACCTATACTCAGGTTCTCAGGAACCTGAGAACAATGATCAATGTGTGAAATCAGAGTGCACCATTCTCAAGAAAAGGAAATCAATGTATCTATAACCATTCAAAATCGTTTTAAAACCAAAACCAACCCATGGTCTGAAACATACATAATGGACAGAACCTAAAGTTCAATACCTGAAATAGCACTAACATAGACAGATACTAGGTTAACTCCAGACTCATAACTAATACCCAAGGAAACGATACAAGAAAAACTGAATCAAGAGGAAGAAATAATGTGGGTTGCCACCAACCCAACCAAGGACTGATACTTGAATTTAGAGTATCAGTCAAGTGATACCAAGACATGGACTGGTCAGTGGACATTGAGGACTGGACCAAATAATAAAGACTGATACAAAAAAAAAGGGGAAAATTGATATCTAAGGCATTATGGTCTGAATTTATAGGAATTGAGATATTCCATCCTTGAGCCTATCCCTATCCATTAGCTATTACCATGTAGAGATAGGGACTGGACAATATAGGTTAATGACTGGATAAGAAGAGTAATGGAGACTGATACATGCATTAGGATTTAGGACTGATTAGCAGATGTTCAAAAGACTGAACACATAGTATACAGGACACTCATATGGGTGACTGATCATGGATTATGGAGATGTTAACTAAGGAACAGAGGACTGAACACATATGGGATGACTGATACTGTATTCAAATCCCGAGCCTTCAACTTCAAACCCCAAACAAAACACAATGTGTAGCATTATTCTGACATGTGTAGGACAATGTGAATGTGGTGAAGATCAAGTGATTGTAGAATATGAAAATACAGTGGATACATATGCGAGACAAGGGTGCAGGACATCTAATTATGAAATGAAAAATAGATGAATTAAAGGATTAAGATGTTTTGAAAGGGGTCAGGCAATGCAATAGAGTAAAATGCCGAAAATGCATTAGTGGCTAAATACAGTGACATGGATTCAAGGGGTATGCAATATGGGGTTAATGATTTCAATACAATATATATATAGTATGCCAATTTAGGGGCAAGACATGGTCTAATGCAGTGTATCAATTGAAAGAAAGGTCATGAAATGTTGTAGTGGTGTCTCTTGGGTGCAGGAAATAATTAAGGGCATCACTGATACATATTTGTATCAGTGATGTAGGGTACATGTAGTGAATGGAGTGAAATGCATTGTAGTCATGCAATATGCATTGGTATTTGTAAGTGCAGTACAAAATACAATTAGTTAATGCAGTGATAACCAATATACAGGATAATTTGGGGGTTTACAGGGGGTTAAGGAGTCAAGGTGTTTAAAACAGGTAATGTAGATGCAGAACTTCTAAGTGGTATGCTGAACATTCCTTTGTAGTAAAGGAACTGTGGACTGCAACTTGCAATAAAGGATATGCAATATGGGGTTAAATGTAGGTGAACATGAATACGTGTGTGACAGAACAATTTCAATGGCATGTCTAATAGTGTGCAAGCTTGAACAAGCTCAACTGCACAGAAGAAAAATGCAGGAGATGTCATGGCTCAATTTGGCCATGGCTCAATGCCCCAAGCCTCACTACAAAAAAGTAACTTTTTGGGACGGTATTATTCGATACACTATTTTCAAGAGTCCTAAATAATTAGTATTTGGGATGGTTATTTATTTAGTAATAAAAGCTAACATTATTTAGGACACAAGGTAATATTATTTAGGACACATTTCTGTTTGGACCCTAATAATATTACTTATTTTAACTAAAATTTAGTTCCGTCCCAAAAGAAGTTGACTCGGTCCCAAATAGTTTGGCGGGAGAACAAAAATGCGACGGACAAATCTTTGGGATCCGTTCCTATTCTCCTAATAATTTTTTTCAACAGATCTAAACCGTTGATTGGTTTCATCTCGACCGTAAGATTTAGGTATATTATAGTGTTAACTCTCTCTCTCTCTCTCTCCCTCGTCGAGACCAACCGAGAGGAAGAAGAAGAAGAAACCTAAGAGTAGAAGGAGGAGCATCGAAGGTTGTATCCTCTCCCCTTCACTTAATTTCTTATCCCTCTCTTTCCTTCACTTATTTGTGTTGTTTTTGGGGGCATCGGAGGTTGTATTCCTCGTCTTGTGCCTTATTCTGTGCAAATTTATTGATTGTGAACGAGATTAATGTGTGTAGCTGGTCTGGAACGATGATCAGCTACAACCTCGTATTGTTTTTGGGGGCATCGGAGGAATCAAAAATTAATTTGGGGCTGTATCTCTGGCATCTCTTACTTATAGTTTGGTTAGGGTTCCTTCACTTAATGCATGCAGGAACACTAAACCTCGTATTATTTTTGGAGGCATCAGAGGAATCAAAAATTGATTTGGGGCTGTATCTCTGGCATCTCTTACTTATAGTTTGGTTAGGGTTCCTTCAGTTAATGCATGCAGGGACTCTAAACCTCGTGTTGTTCTTGTTGTTGTTGTTGTTTAAGATCACCCACCCAGATAAGATTCTTTTCTTGTTGAAAAGAAAAATCAGGCAAGGGCATCTGAATAAATGCTGCTAACTTTCGTTCTTCTTAGAGAGAGAGAGAGAGGACTTCCAAGTCGGCAGCGGCAGAGCCACAGAGGCAAACGGATGGGACCGGTCGCCTGGTCGCATCGCGGTCACACCGCGCCGCGACGGGACAGACACCGAAGGGTCTTCATTTACATGTCACCTCTTGTCAGGCTCTCAGAGCCTCAGAAAAGCTGAGCGCATGAGCGAAGGGTGGGCTGGGATGCCTAAACCTACTCACTGGTATCGGCCGGGCGTAAATGGAATGGGTGGGCTAGACGGGCTTCCTTTAGGTAGACTGAGCATTACAGGATAATACAAAAAAATGGGCTGGGGCTGGAGCCCACCCCAGTCCACCCTAGCCCACCCCAGCCCACCAGTAAATCCGCCCTTGCATGAATCAATCTTATTTTTGGCTAGAAGTTTATATTTAAGAAGTTTTGAAATAAATGTCAAACTTTTAATTATATTCTCAATTTCATCAAAAAGGAAAGAAAATTTGTTAGTTTCCATTATATTCTCAATGTCATCCATAGTTTATATGATTTCCGTTTAGATTTAGCTTTAGAATTTGAATTTTTTTATAGTTGGTGTTATTTTCAGTTAGCTTCTTGGTTCGGCCAAGATCTCACTGGAAATTGGTTTTTGAGGAATGTCACGCTTGAAGACACACTTCTGTTTGGTTCGCGTGAGAAAGTCTCAAGTCAGGCTTTGTCCTGTTCTGAAATGCGAAAGTGGCTAGAAACTGCTCGTATTCATTCATTTATATATGGAGTGAGATGGCCTTGTATATGATTTTGTTCATGTACTCGCGACAGTTGTAAATAACCGTATAGGCTATTTCCTTACCAATTGTCGAATATTGGTTTTTCTAGTTTATTATGAGTATATGATATTGGTATTTCTAGTTCCAGAATCTTCAGAGTTATTGTGCTTGGGATGAGGTGCTTGGGATTGTTTATGTATAAACTCTATACTTGTGGGAGGGGTTTGCAGGTATACTATGAACATAACTATAATAATTTATATTTCTTCTTGTGTTTATAACCTGTTCCTGTGATGGAGTATACGATAAGCAGTCATCACCTCTTTCAAGTTGTCCTCTCGCAAGTCATACATCTTACTATTGCACTTTCACGTGTATCGGTTTTGAAAACTAGTCAAGAGCTTGTGCTCTTTCCATTGCATCATAAGTGTAGCCGACACATGATCCATCACCATGAACTAATCACAATATTCTAATAGAAGGCTGAATTATAAATTAGTTTACAGTTTTTTCGTCGAAGATTTGGTTGAATTTTATTCTTATTACTTGTGAATGGATAGGTTTGCTATCTAGTTGTATTTACTCTTGGCATGAAATAGGAACGGGGAGAGCAAGTAATAGGACATAGAGTAGCATATAAGATTAGAGTTGTCTTTCTTGTTTTAACCTGGTACCTAGGAGAACATACTACAGAAGTAAATAAAATAATCTACGCGTGCTTGTTGAACTGAGAACATAAAGAGAGGGTACGAACCTTTTATCTTCATGTCTGCTTGACTCTGTATGTTCAGCATGCATATCACCCCTATACTAGGAGAACATACTTAGGCTGAATTGTTGTTTCTATCATGTGTCTTGTAACATGAGCTTGATCTTTCATGTCTGCTTGACTCTCTATCTTCAGCATGCATATCACCCCTGTTACATGCTGAACCAGTTTCGTGTGTCATGTAACATGAGCTTGATCTTTCTTGTCTAATATATAGGTATATTTTGTTTTCTGAGTCTTGGTTGTGTCTTATAAGTTTCGGTAGGTTTCTTATGGATCGTAGCCCATTAGCGTGGTTACACTAGACCAACTCTGATACTCATAAATTCAGCAGCATTGGACAAAATAGAACATACCTTGGCTAATTGATTTATAGTACTTAAATGCTTTATATATCTCATCAATTGTTCTCTTGATATATTCATTACATATTATGTGTGATATAAGGATTCATATTGCGTTGCATACCAGGTGACTCATTTTTGAACTGTGATATTTACTTGTTTGTTCGAATATTCCCGATGGACCTATGTATATGAATGGTTGGACTTAGACTATACGTATCATAGATTTGACCCTAACAGTATTATTGGATAGGGAGGATAGTCACTAGATGTACGTAGGGGTTGTTCTTTATATTTTTTATAACGGAAATTAGTGACTCGGATGAGCATCGCTGCCCATGCATCCCTTACTCAGAGAGCTCTCGTGCATGAACATTGTCCTTAATTTTATTTCACATAAACTGGTTATTAGTGGTTGTAAATCTGTTACTGGGTTATTTTTTTGTATGATATTTATTGTACTTCATTTACGACATGTATATTATGTATTTTACTACATCCCTTTGAGAACCTGATTTTCTTCCAGGTAATTGTTGAGTTATGTCATAGAATTGTTGGGTTTGCTTCTTCGAAATTCAAGTATTGTTAGTTGATGCATTCTTTATATTCTTCCATACTTTTATTCTCGTCCTTTATTTTGGATTCTTATAGATGGAGTTGTGGATGTACTTGTATAAATTTATAGATGGAGTTGTAGATGTACTTGTATGAATTTAGGATAATTACATGTACCTATGAACAGAACCATGTCCTCCCCCTTCCCCAATCACATGTCTGCCAACTGCTCGTCCACTCGACCAGGTTCCAACCTCCCCTTAAGGTCTCAAATTGCCCTTGTAGGTTGCCATTAGAAGTATCAAGGGAGACATGGTATCATTGACCCTCACATTACAGGTATCAGGAACTTCTTTCAGCATTTCTCCTTTAGCATACTACTCTATGCACAAGCTGCAGATGCCTTTATACCACTACTGTTATTACTCCTACATGAATTTCTCAACCAACCTTACAAAAATCTCATGACTGAACACACACAGAAAGGCACATTTAATATGGATGAGTTTGATATGTAGCTTATTGGTTCATCCCCACAATATACCACCCTGCTGTTGTTGTCCTAAGGAGAGCAGTAAACATTACTTGCAGCCTAAAGCAGAATGCAACACTTGTTGCTGCCTGCAAAAATTATATTTTTGGAAAGCTAATTAGGTGTAGATTACATGTGTTTAGGACTGAGGAAGATTCGGGGTGATTTGATGTGTGAAATTTGCCACGGGGACACTCGACTGTATTTATGCAGTGAACAGTGGCTCCCCCGCTACTGGGGCCCTGTCCTCACTCAAGACACTTTGGTTTCACATCCTAGGGACTTTAGAGGCTAGCCTAGGTGACTGACATGTAGGCTTCGATCCATGGCTTATACTAGCCATGGAATGACCTGCAGGGTTTGCCCTGAGCAGTCAAACACCCCCTTCTTTTTTTTGTTTTGTTGTGATTAGAGTCAGATATCAGGAATTGGGGGCTAGCAGTAGTTATTTACTTAGTTCTTGACTATTGAGTGTACATATGAGTGTTAGAGTGATGGTTAGTTGATAGGTTGTTGCATGTTTCTTATAGGCTATTCTTGATATTTCATGTCTGTCTGAATTTTTATGTTCTGCATGAATATCGTCATTGTCACGTGCTGAACCTCTCTTATGCTCCTTTGATGGTGGAGAATGTGACCTTTTATCTTCATCTGAATCCAAGTATGCTCCTTTGGTTGTTGTGATGTTTTTTTAGAGTAAAATTGTGAAAGGCAGTAGATCTTTTTTGTTGTATATGATTTGATACATTAGGGGTAAGGTGACTTTGCTTTATATAATTTGATACATTCTCTTCCATTAATAATATTACTAGTTGTTTTATATCCAACAGTTTTTTGTGTTGGCTGAGATTGGCTGAGTGTAGGAGAAATATTGATTAATGATTTTCATTTTTTCCATATAGTTTTGGATAATTTAACTACCCTGTCTTCTTGTCCAAGTGTCATACAATAAGAGCTTTAGTACATATATTCTTTTACATTTAGTGTGCTTGTTTTTATTTGGTGCTAGGTGATAACAGTTTATAAAGTTGATATGGACAAGGCTTGGATTGAATCACGTGATTGGAATTCAAAGGCATACAAGGATGGAGTTGAAGCATTTCTTAAATTTGCATATATCAATAAAAATGTTGAGATGACGCATATCTATTGCCCATGTAGTAGATGTGTAAATCGGGTTTATCACAATCGACAGACTGTGGAGATTCATATAGAGATGTATGGGTTTGAAAGGAGTTACAGGGATTGGATATATCATGGAGAGTCTTTTGGTGGTTTGGGTAATAGCAGGTATAATATGCCAGATGATATATCAGCTGATGATATTGAAGCTGAACTAAATGAATGTGCTTCTATGGCAGCAATGGTACGAGAGGGTATCGGATTAACATCCACCGCAGAAAATATGGATTGTGAAAATGAGCCCTATGATGAATACATGCCAAGATATTTCAAACTTCTAAGAGATGCAGAAAGTAATTTGTACGAGAATTGTCCTAAGGGTGTCACTGAACTATCATTTGTTGTTGAACTTTTACACCTGAAGCAACTTAATGGATGGACAAATTATTCTTTCACAATGTTGTTGGGCTTCTTAAAGAAGGTGTTTCCGTGTGCCAGGATTCCAAAATCATACTATCAAGCCAGTAAGCTAACTACTTATTTGGGCTTCACTTACGAAACATGGGATGCCTGTCCTAATAGTTGTATGTTGTTTCGAAATGAATCTGAGAATCTCGACAAGTGTGAGATCTGTGGGGCTTCTAGACATAAAAGTGATATTGCTAATCAGGGTGATCAGACTCAGGTTGACCAGGTTAAAAAGTTTCTGAAAAAAAGGTTCGATATTTTCCTTTAAAACTAAGACTGCAACGATTATTTTGGTCATCACATACATCTTCGCTCATGAGATGGCATGCTGAGAAACGAATAGATGATGGTGTAATGAGGCATCCAGCAGATTCTCGTGCTTGGAAAGTGTTTGATGAGCAAAATCCATCCTTTGCTGGAGATTGTCGCAATGTTAGACTTGGGTTACTTACTGATGGATTTAATCCGTTTGGTAATATGAGTGTTTCTCATAGTACTTGGCCTGTTGTGGTTGTCCCCTACAACTTACCCCCATGGTTGTGTATGAAGCAACCTAACTTAATTTTGTCTACTCTTATTGATGGACCTAAAGGTCCAGGTGATAAGATTGATGTTTATTTACAACCGTTGGTTGAGGAGTTGATAGAGCTATGGGCTGTTGGTGTCTCCACTTATGATGCATCAACCAAACAATTATTTCAGCTACATGCGTCATTGTTATGGACAATCAACGACTTTCCTGCGTATGCTATGTTATCTGGATGGAGCACAAAAGGTGAATTTGCTTGCCCTTGTTGTAATAGGGATCATCAAGCTACCCGTTTGACAAATGGGGACAAGTATTGTTATTGGGGTCATCGTCGGTTCTTACCAGTACACCATAAGTTTCGAAAAGAGAGGGTAACTTTTAATGGCAAGCTAGAAATAAGGCCTCCACCGTTGAAATTATCTGGAACACAAGTGTTGAAGCAATTAAATGATCTGAAGATTGAAACTGAATATAAGAAGGAGGATGTGTTCAGCAAGAGGAAAAGGGAAGAACAAGAAAAAGAGATCGCAAAAACACAGAATTTGCCAAAAACAAGATTGAGTTGGAAGAAGAAGAGCATCTTTTTTGAACTACCATATTGGGAACATAATTTGTTTCGCCACAATCTAGATGTTATGCATATTGAAAAAAATGTTTGCGATAATATTCTTTTTACTTTGTTAGGTACTAAAGGCAAAACAAAAGATAATTTAAAGGCTGAAAAAGACCTCAGAGATATGAAAAATCGATCAGAGTTGCATCCTCAACCATGAGGAAGAACTCAAGAGTACTTGCCTCCAGCCGAGTTCACAATGAGCAACAAAGAGAAGGACATTTTCTTAAAAGTGTTGCGAGATGTAAAAGTCCCTGACGGTTATTCATCTAATATATCACGGTGCGTGCATATGGAAGAGCGGAGTATATGGGGTCTGAAGAGTCACGATAATCATATTTTGATGCAACAATTACTTCCTATAGCTATTCGAAGGGTCTTGCCAAAGCATGTTGTTAAATCCTTAATTGAATTAAGCAACTGCTTTGTGGTGTTGTGTTCAAGTGTAAATAGTATGGCAGACTTGGAAAATTTTGAAGATCGTATGACGCTTACCCTTTGTAGTCTTGAGAAGATTTTTTCGCCTGGATTTTTTGATATAATGGAACACTTGCCTATCCATTTAGTTGATGAATTAAAGATTGCTGGGACAATATTGTATCGTTGGATGTATCCAATGGAAAGGTATTTGCACACTTTAAAACTCTATGTGCGGAATCGTGCTCATCCAGAGGCCTCTATTGCTAAATCAGTACTTTTGGAAGAATGCATGACTTTTTGCTCAAAGTATTTGGATAATAATGTGGAAACTAGAATGAAACGGCGAAGAAGAAATCATGATGGAGGAAAGAAATCTGGTCTTGCTGTAGGTAAAGAGGTGCACTTTCTACTTGACCCAGTCATGCAAGCTCATCGATATGTGCTTGCCAACACGGAGGCAGTGGCACCATTCATTGAGTAAGTTGTGCAGCTTGATTAATACCTTTATTTGTATCCTCTCATTTAGTTATGAAATTTACATATATTTTGACATCTCTACAGAAAACATCTTGCTGAACTTGCAGTAAAATATCCACAAGCTTCACAACAACACCCTGTTAGTCGCCTTCACAATGAACAATTTGGCACTTGGTTTAAGGAACATGTAAGTGTATATATCCTTTTTGGGTACTTTGAATAAACTAACAAATTATAAAAATGGTCCTTTTATATCATTATTGAACTTCTGATTTAATGATTTTGAAATGTAGGTGAAGGGTTTACAAGGCGATGTACAAATATCAAAGGAGATAAGAAGCTTAGCTTCGGGTCCTCTTAAGGATGCACTGAGATTTAATTCTTACATTATTAACGGTTTTAGATTTCGAACAAAGAAAGTTAATGTTTGTAGAAAAACTCAAAACAGTGGAGTCCTCCTCAAAGCTGAACAAAAGAGTTATTCTAGTCGAAAAGATAGAAATCCTCTTCCAGGAGATGTTACATTCTACGGACAGCTTACAGACATCATTAAAATTAAATATTTAAATGGCATGAAGTTTGTGTTATTTAAGTGCAATTGGGTTAACCCACGAGTGGGCCGAAAATTGGATGAGTTTAACTTTACTCTAGTAAACTTCAATCATTTGTTATACAAAGAGAACAGAGTGACTGATGAACCTTATATCTTAGCATCCCAAGCAGAACAAGTTTGGTACATTCAAGACCCTCTAGACCCCGATTGGAATGTTGTTGTTCAAATGTCACCACGAGACACATTTGACAAGTACTCAACAACTTTAGAAGATTCAGAAGTTTATAGAGTGGAACCTTATAGCATGCAACATTTGGATGAAGCTCATAATGGATCTTGGGTTAGGCAAGGAGTGGAGGGATTGGTTGTTGACGCAACTAATTGTGATGGTGATGATAACCAAGACGAGATTGATGATGAGCAGCAATGATCCTTTCTTGACCATCCTCCTCACTTGTCCAATCATGTTATTGGTAGTTTGTGACCATTCTATTGAAATAAATTGAAGCGGTTGAATATTCTGCAGATCTAGTTCAAGCCTGGGACCAAAAGGTTGCCCAAAACTCTCTATAAAAAAACAGTCTTCAAATATTCTAAATTATTTTGTTTGAATATTTTTTTTCATACTGAACATATATTGATTTGCTAGTCATTCTAAATTGCTCTTCATATTATTCTTCAAATATTCGGAGCATATATTAATTTTGGGAGTCATTCCAAATTGTTTAATTGACTATCAGATTTCTGATACTGTGTGCTACTCCTTTGCACCATTGCACTATTGTTGTGTTCTAATTATTGGCTGTGAACTGTTTTAATTCTACAAAATACAAACTGGTACTCATTGAATACACTCAAATCTGGACTATCACCCTTTGATCATTGATACTGCTGATGTTCATCCTATAACTCTGATACTTCAAACTATTGCTAGTTAATTTGATAGCTATAAATACAGTGTATAGAATTCTAGACTTTTGGTTAAGTTTTGTTTGATGTGCCATCCTCATATATAGAATACATCTATTTTTGCATACACTTTTCATGCTAGTAGTGTATCTACATGCTGTTGACACCTAGGTATAACCTTACAATAGTATAACTAGCCAATACTGGTATAACTTTATACCATTTGATTATGCACTTAGTTTTTAGCATAATAATACCAACTTTACTTATTTGGGTGATTTTATCTCATTTATTTTCAGGTCATAGATGGAAAAAATGTCAAATGTTAAGAAACTGTTTATCAAGCCTGGGACCGTAACAGAATATGAGAAGAAAAGAATGGACAATATTGCTAGAAATAAAATGAAAATGGATGCTTTGAAATTGCTAGAAGCTTCAAATCTTGTGATGAATCCCAAGAAGAATATTCCTACAAGTTCAAGTAAGATGGGAAAACGAAGTACAATTAAATGAGATGATGAACAAAGAGTGCTCGACAATGATGATTTTCTTAGCAGGGAAGGTAGCAACATTAATGATGAACCTCGTGTCCATAGAGTGAAAAAGGTAATAATTTTTTTTAATTTAATAATCTGTTGGAACATCGGTCATCATTTATTATTTTTATTCTCTTCCAGGTTACAAATGGTCCTACTCGTAAGTCGTTTCATGTTGCCCATGAGTTGGATGACGGTAACAATATGAATGAAGAATCTATTGGTGCTAAGAAGAAAAGGTAAATAATTTGATCATGAATTAAATATTTTATTCACTAACTTGTTAGAGTGATTCTATTACTATATGTGTTATGCATTTCCAGATTGTATACAGTGGTCCTACGCGGAAATCATCTCGTATTCTCCAGAACATGGAGGATGTTGTAGCAAAAGGGAAGAGGACATTGGATCCTCAATTAGAACCTTCTTTTATGGAGGATATCTTGGGCAGCCCTGGATCAGCATCTCAGTGCTTCGAGGAGAGCGAAGATGAGCCGGTAGATAATACACCGAAGGGTAAGTATTCGCCAACTCTCGTCCTCAATGCAAACGTTCAATTTTGAAATTAAACTACTGTTGGCCTCAATGCATCAGCTGGCCTCAATGCAAACGTTCTATCTTGATGATTCTTTGTGGTTCTACATGATGTTTCCTCTAATGGGCATCTCTTATTTTCCTACTTGGTTGAATATGCATCCCTGGAAGTTAGATTTTTTTTAACATTGTTCTGATGTATGATCTTCTGGTCTTGTCTGAAGTTTCAAGTTTCTCTCTCTCTCTTTTTTAATACTGTTCTGATGTATGATTCTCTTTTTTTTTTGGGTTTCAATCACATCAAAGTTTTCATTTTGAAGATGGTTTATGGTTCTCTGTGATGTTTTCTTTTGTGGGCATCTCTTATTTTCCTATTTGATCGAGTGTGTGCAAAAAGGTTGAATTTTGATACGATTTTCTATTAGTTCATGATGTTTGAATTTATGGCTGTCTGAAACTTCATTAATTTTTGTTCCATTCACATGGAAACTTTCCATTTTTATGATGTTCTGTGGTGCTCAGTGATGTTTGCTTTGATAACTTTCGATTTTGATGATGTTTTGTGGTGCTCTGTGATGTTTGTCATGAAACCCTCTATCCCGTCCTGAAACCCACGTCCTTTAGACCTGAACCTTGATCTGGCAGCCGGAAAAGGGGGTGTGCAATCGAGTATTGGGAGTTTCCTTTGTTCACCCTTTGAGTTACCTGTGATTGAAAACTCTAGTATATACATACAAAGGAATCAGGTTATATCTGAAGTAAATGGAATCGAGTAATGGGAGTTTCCTTTGTTCACCCTTTGATTTACCTGTGATTGAAAACTCTAGTATATACAGACAAAGGAATCAGGTTATATCTGAAGTAGATAATACACCGAAGGGTAATTATTCGCCAACTCTCGTCCTCAATGCAAACGTTCAATTTTGAAATTAAACTACTGTTGGCCTCAATGCATCAGCTGGCCTCAATGCAAACGTTCCATCTTGATGATTCTTTGTGGTTCTACATGATGTTTCCTCTAATGGGCATCTCCTATTTTCCTACTTGGTTGAATATGCATCCCTGGAAGTTAGATTTTTTTTTAACACTGTTCTGATGTATGATCTTCTGGTCTTGTCTGAAGTTTCAAGTTTCTCTCTCTCTTTTTTTGGGTTTCAATCACATCAAAGTTTTCATTTTGAAGATGGTTTATGGTTCTCTGTGATGTTTTCTTTTGTGGGCATCTCTTATTTTCCTATTTGATCGAGTGCGTGCAAAAAGGTTGAATTTTGATACGATTTTCTATTAGTTCATGATGTTTGAATTTATGGCTTTGTCTGAAACTTCATTAATTTTTGTTCCATTCACATGGAAACTTTCCATTTTTATGATGTTTTGTGGTGCTCTGTGATGTTTGCTTTGATAACTTTCGATTTTGATGATGTTTTGTGGTGCTCTGTGATGTTTGTCCTGAAACCCTCTATCCCGTCCTGAAACCCACGTCCTTTAGACCTGAACCTTGATCTGGCAGCCGGGAAAGGGGGTGTGCAATCGAGTATTGGGAGTTTCCTTTGTTCATCCTTTATAAATTTGCCCTCTCTCTAGTTTGCAGTGACCTGCAATTATCTTCAAAGGAATCAGGTTATATCTGAATTAAATGGCCGAGTCCCGGTCCTGCTCAGGCTTTGCTTATATTTTCCGATCGAATACTTCTGAGCCATTGCCAACTCTTCCTAGAATGCGATCACCGGGTGCCTCAACTGAAACCAAGAAATATTGGAACTTCCAATGGGGAAGAGCACATCTCTCACTTCTGTGGGGTTTTGGTATTCCACCCTGTACATATGAAAATCACCCCAGTTCTCATGCCAAGACTGAGATAATATATGTATGGCTGGTTCCAAAAGCATGAGATGACCATTACTGGAAGAAGAAAAATAGCTGTTGAATCAATGCCTAGATCATGCAACCGGCAAATTAGGTTTGTGCGCCAAATATTAAGGCTGACTTGTTTTTCTTCTACGAGATTGGTGAACGAGAATGAGATAGCATGCCTTCCTGTTCTCCATCTCCATATTCATTCAATCCATGATCATATGGAGATTGTGAGTAATAGTCTGCATTAGAAGATAAATTTAGTACAGGTTCGAGGTCTTCCAATGACACAACCCCATCAGCATCGATCCGAACTCCCTTTGACGGCCGTTTCTGACTTGTATACAGCTCTACTTTTGTTATTGTTGTTCAAAGACACAAGAAGTTTCTGATGGTACTATAGGGAGTTGTCTACTTAAAAGCAATACACTCTGTATACTAATACTCCTTACTCATTTACACACCACTAATACTCCTCACTCATGATTTTGCACTCATGATTATATATATACATTACACTCTGTATACACCCACTAACTAACACTCCTCACTCATGTCCAGCATTTTACAATTATGAAGAGTCTTTCCCTCGTGTTTTTTATTAGGTACTACGGGGAGTTGTGCTTCCGCTAGGCAAGGTAGAGGACCTTCCAAGCCATGGAAAGACTGGGATAGCGGAGTAAGAAAAATTATAGAGTGGGATGAAGATTGTCAACCGGTTGGAGAAAATGCACACTGTTTGATGACTCATCTTGGTAACCTTGCACGAAATGGCGAACTGTTCCCATTAACAATGCTATCTTGGCGCAAGGCCGATAAGGATACTCTCGAAATGATCTGGTTATCGGTGAAGGTAACTCCTTCTCTTTGTCTCTTGGCGCAAGGCCTATATTTAATCTAGAATTATTTAACTTCTTGATACTGCATTTTTGGTGGCATAAACCGACATTCAAACATTTTATTCACAGTTCACATTGATCTTCAATAAGGCTTACTAAATACTAATTCTGCAATAAGAAGCATATGCATGCCTGCAGCAATGAAATATCTTCAAATCAAATGGAAACATATAAAAAATGCAAAAACACATTCCTGATACATTTGCCAAAGGTGCTGATCTATTGCATTTGCATGGATGTGCACTGATTTAGAGCATTAGGAAGCTTATACTGAAATCAATTTTGAGGTACCGAACTGTTTTTGGGTCACTATTAACTGTTTTTTTCTTAGGAAAACACAAATGCTCCTGATGGCTTTAAAGATATTTGTTTTAGAAAGATGGGAGTTGCTTGGAGAGCCTTCAAGCACCGCGTGAAGGACTTCTATCAAAAATTCGAGACCAATGCAGAACGTTTACAAACAGTGCCACCCCGGGTGGAGCCCAGTCAATGGCCAACGCTAGTGGCATATTAGAGTTTGGATGAGACAAAGGTATGACTCAACTAGCAAATAGCTTGATCAATATTTATACTAGTAGTGAACAGCTAATTTCAGTTCAGTTATAATATTCATTAATTTTTAGAAAGTTTCGGAGACAAACAAAGGTAATCGAGGAAAACTTTGTGCCCTCCCTAGAACAGGAAGAAGATCATTTCCAGAGATAAAGAGAAAGGTTTGTATTGTGTTTTTTTTTAATAAAGAGCATGTCTTTCTAGTTGATAGTGTATAATGTTTTACTTTTATGTTTGGAACATGTACAAACACTTCAGAGGAGGTTGGAAAACAAGCCTGTCGACCTTGTCAACATGTGGAGAGCTACTCGAGGCAAAGGTGGCAGTTATAACGAAGAAGACGGAGCGGCTGGTACAGAGGTATTATAATATATGTCATACTAAATATTTGGTTTAATGTCAATTATAAAATGTTATAGAAAATGTTATAACTGCCACCCATGGAAAATGTTAGAAAGGCGGTATTATAAAATGTTATAACTGAACTGAAATGTTAGAAAGGCGGTATTATAAATGTTAGCAATTGTTATAACTGCCACCCGTGGAAAATGTTATAACTGGTACAGAGGTATTATAATATATGTTAGAAAGGCGGTATTATAAAATGTTATAGAAAATGTTATAACCAGCCGGTATTATATTATATATGTCATACTAATCTCCTTGCATGTTATAGAAAATGTTAGAAAGGCGGATTGAAGAGCTACCCGTGGAAGAACGAGACAACGAGGAGCAATTGAATAAGGTTTACACGGAAGTGGTTGGACAAGATGGGCACGGACGAGTTTTAGGCCGAGGAGTGGGTATAAGACAAAGTGGTCAATCTTCAACATCTCAGATAGAACTTGAAAAAATAACGAATGCTGAAATTGAGCAACTGCAAAAAGACGCGGAGAAACTACGAGAAGAGACTGAGGCGTTAAGAAGAGAGCGTGACGAGCAAGAGGCTCGACATACAAAAGAGGTTGAGACAATAAAAAATGATCTTAAAGCTGAGCGTCTTGCGCAAGAGGCTCGACATAAGGAAGAGCTCGAGAGGATGAAGAGTGAGCTTAGCAGTGAGCTCAAAGCACAAGTTGCAAATATGTTCCCGGGTGCTTTCCGCCTTCCTGATATACTCAAGTAAGTCTATCGCGAATTACTTTTCCATGAATCTGAGGTCCCATTTAACTTATAACTAACCATATTTCTGGCATTTATTTGTTTCCAGGTAGCCAATGTTGCTGGCAGCCATGGATGTCTGGATTGGTTTGTCAATGGATGTGGAAAATCATATATATATATATATATATATATATATATATATATATATATATATGTTTTGGACTTGTGTAAAAAGTCGTAGCTTTTATTTCGTAAATTAAGTGAATGCTTGCTGATGTAAAACTTGATGGGAACACAGTGATGTAAGACTTGGATTTCATTTTGTGAACAATGGGATATTACATTTAAATATGTTTTATAGAAATTGTTTTGGTAATGTTGCGGCTACGTTCTGTATGAATTTTTAGAGTGAACAATGGGAACACTCTAAGTGATGTAAGACTTGGATTTCATTTTGTGAACAATGGGAACACTCTAAGTTCTGTATGAATTTTTGTTGTATATAAAATTCAATTATATATTTTATATATAAACAGGAAATTAGTAATTCCATAATAAACCGTCCCTTATTTATTAGGACGAAATATATCTGTTACAAAAACTTGTTTTTTGGGACAAATTAATAAACCGTCACACAAAAGCATAAATTTGAAAACTTTTGAGAAGTCTTGCCTAACCGTCCTTTAACAGTAATTAGGACGGCAATATCCGTCCCTAAAGTTTTTGCCACGCCACCCTAATGGGACCAGCCATTCCCGTCCCAAAGGCCGTCCCAAATAGTTGTTGGGACGGTAATTGCAGTTTTTAAGACGATTTTTTGTTGTCCCAAAAGGTCACTTTTTTGTTGTGCCTATGTCAATGGTCAGTCGTGTGGCCTACCCAATCCAATTGATAGGGAGTGAAAATGTGGTGTGTCGAGTGTGCACGAGGACAGCAGCAGCAGGGGACTGCTACAGTACCCGTACGGAGTAACCCGCGTGTCCACGTGTCCAATAAATCATATCAAACCATTCCGAAATCAACTCAGTCCCTTACACATGTAATCTACATCTAATAGGCTATCTAAATATATAATTAGTTTAGAAATTGATGAACAAAACATCCTATAGGGCATTTCATCGAACACTTGAGACGCGTATACGATACTCTTGCGATACGCACCCCAAATGGATTCGAATTGGACCCAAATCATTCCTAGGGCTAGGGGGACCCTAAATGGATGCATTTACAACAAGAAATCAGAAATTTAATAGGTTTAGAGGCTCTTACCAATTGGGAGTTGGAATTCCAATAAAAATCCTCTTGCAAAGCTTTCCCACCAAATCCAATAGTCAAATTGCTCCAAATCCTTCCTAGCTAGCTAATAGAGACATCCTCTACCCAAGGGGAGTAGTTTGCTATTGGTTTGGATGAATTTGGAGTTGATTTGAGGAATGGGGAAAATTTGGGGAAGAACACCAAATCTACGGTTAGGGTTTTAGTGAAGGATGAGGGAAGGGGCTTATGATGACTTATATATGGGTGAGGGGCTGTTATTGGCTGTTAGGGTCGGCCATCTATGGTGGGCTAGAGTTTGGTTAAGTCATAATGGCCCAAACCCTCTTCTAGGTGGTAAAAACTAGCCCTTAAGCTAAAGGCCCAAACTAGCTACTTAATTCCAATCTCCACTTAGTTTTCAAGTCATTCCTAGCTAGATTAGGGTCCAACTACTATCCCAAACATGTTAGCTAGGTCTCCAAGGTCATGATTAGTCTCTAGGCTAAGTCGTTCTAAGGTTACACTAACAACATCAAAATCACAAGCACTAGTTTAGACAATTTTTAAAATTAATTAAAAATTTACCATAAATCATTATTATTAAAGTAAAATGATATAATTTTACAAAAGTTCAAAATTACCCTCATCTGGAAAACTGGGTTTTGCAATCCTATCATCCTTAGAAAAATTTTGCCCTCGAAATTAAATGATCGCACCCCTTCTAGGTTAAACCCCCAATCAATCAAAGTCGATAGATAACATGCTACACAATCCTACTGGTCGTGATATCATGGTCTTGATCAGGGTCACTATATTATCTATCACAGCATAAGACATCCTGACAGGTACTAATGGAATCACACAACAAGATAGAAAAAAGAACAAGAAGATAGACCTGCTAACCCGTCACCCGTAGCGTCAGTCTACTCGACTGTCAGCGCAAAAGCCCTGCCCTTCTAGGGTATATCCCTCCGATGGTGCGGGGCATGGTGCTGCGCTAAAGGTGGCCTAGCTCCCTCTATCTAATCTATGATACTCAAGTGATATCCACAGTGATATCCCACTCAATTATACTAGGGCACCATCTATATGGTATCTATTCTACAATCTGATAATCTTACCCGTCTATCCAGAACCATGTTACCAGAATCCTCGTCACACCAGTAAGTATGGCTGTGATAATCCATAGAGTCAACAACTAATATACGTACCTCTAGAATCATGGTATTTAAAATTTTCGCATTGCCGCTAGCTTGGCTGCAAAAATTTTAAATTCTCACACCCGAGAAATACATCCAAAATCAGACTCTATCTTCTCGCCCAACCAGCTGATATGGACGTAGAAGACTCTAGATTCCATGACTGAGGCAACCTAGCCCATAATGTTATCTTGGTAGAAAATCAAGTCAATAATGAATACCAAGAATCAAATTCAACGATAAATAAGGAAGATAGACAGATACTGTCAGAATCGAATTTCGAGATAGTTTATAATGAGATTCTCAAGGGTCATCCCAGGAATCTTCTCAAGTAGTCCTAAATGTGATTGAGTACACTCTCAACTAAAGCCTATTCCTGAGTTCCTATCGCAGGTGTGCAGCAGTACAACTAATCGTTGCACTACTACGACATCGCACCAATGCGACTCTCGACCTGTATGGGCCACCACTAAAAACATGTCACGACCTGCACCCAGTGTAGGGGCACGAGAAGTGGGTACGTCCAGCCTACGCCGCAGTGTCGGCGGTAGAACACTGTCCTAGGTTACTATCTAATCAACAACTCACGTAATTATGTAATGTACTTGTCAATATCTCAACTCCGAACGGAGGACAAGTATAGATATAATAAAATCTCAATCACATTCTAAGTACGATAAGGTAACACAGAAGTTTATAACTAAAGACTAAACAACAATATTTATAAACTACTAAATAATAATATCTCAAACAAACTCAAATACAAACTCGTATCTCAAGTTATTACAATTCAAGTTCACAAACATAAAAACTAAACCAAGTCTACTAGCTAGTCTCCCGATCACTCTTGAGTGTCGGGGCCATAGGTAGCTAAGCCATCTCCTCCTCCAAGGCAAGTAGGGCAAATGTCCTCAGGGCAAGTATCTGTAATATTTTCAACAGGTCCAGTCAGGACAGGAACGAGCACAATCTCATCTAGAAAACCCAAGTAAATGACAGAGAACTATAAAGCAGTTATAGACAGTTGTATTGATGAACATGGTAGTTTATATTCAGGTGATGGTATAGAAAGACAGGTAAAGTACAAGAAAAGTAAGGTAACTAAACAAGAGAAGAATCATGGCAATAAAGACTGTAAAGTAAAAGCTAGCTGAACCAGGATAACATGATATAAGTCCAGACAGTAAATGTAGACAAGTGTAACTCCAATGTAAGTCCAGTACAAGACGAATCTAATACAAGATAAATCCAGTATGGGACGATTCCAGTCATAGTAATCAATGATTCCAGGGTGAGTCCAGCCTATACTCTAACAGTGTATTTTAAAATACCGACATCGACATGTAAACGGCTGTAGGTAATACGACACATCACACACCTGGCCGGATGTGAGATGGCTATCATTCCAGTAGATTCCAGTAGATTCCAGTTGGGAGATTCCAGATTGGGGTATGTCTACATGTCTTACTCAAGTATTTCTCCTCCCAATAAGTACAAGTGATTCCAGAATACGACATGAGAATCGAGATGAGTCTAGCCAAATATGATGATACCAGCAAGTGATTCTAGGATGATTCCAGTAGGTGATTCCAGTAATAGAAGCCAGACATGATGATACCAGTAATAGAGGCCATACAATATGGTATACGTGTCGCATACATGAATCCAAAAATTTCTATACGTATGGTAACAGAGAATCACATACAACTAACTAAAACTGAAGTACAGTAATTGACAAATAAATGAGAGAACTATCAGAGAATGTACTCGTCTGATACTCTGAAAAGAGTAGTGTAATATCAGATGTCTGCACCGGAGTCACAATGTCCTAAATAGAGCAGTACAGGTTATAATGTGTTTTAAAACAAGGTAAATGATGATACAATGCAAACTACATAATTTTTAGGTCAATCTAGGTCAATAAAGTCAATATGGTCAATCCTAGCCAAATGGTCCACTATTGGTCAAACTTGGTTCAATCTAGTCTCATTTAGTCTAAATTAGTTAACTGGGTATTGTGTTATCAACCATATCCCTCACATAGACTGTAACCGATCCATTTCCTATTTGTCTACTTTTCTAAAGTGCAAACTTGTGATACCATACTCAGCCTAGGTTCTAACTTGTCTATGCTACATACCTTATAATGTATGTATATAATAACTTACCCAACACTATATCAAGCCATTAATCATCACAACCTTAGCTATAGGTCTAACCATCTTGCTAGGCTAATAGGTAAATACCAATTTAATACACATAGATATATCCTCTACCACACACACACACTTTAAGGATACATTGACGTTCTATCTAACATTCTATTATTCATACACTAACACACCCATCTAACTAACTAATTTCCACAACACAATATCCTAACCAACTCACATCCTCACATGCTAGCATATTAACTTATTAAACTCTCTAACATATATTCCCCTTTCAACATTTGAGACTAACCAAGGATACATGATATCCTAACACACTACTCTAACACTCACTCTCTTTCCAAAACTCCAACATGAACTAACCTCACTCTTACAAAATCCCTATACACCAAACCCATATCATTAGCTTCCTACCATTGGCCCAAGCCCTATGTTACCTGCAGGAACATGATCATCCTGGGCTGAACCCTCTAGCCCACACCTTGCCATGCCAAGCCATTGCAATGCAAAGCCAAGGCAGGGCAAAGCATGCCTGCTGCTGCAACTGCAATGCAGGGCAAGCATGGCCTGCTGTATTGCTAAGGCTTGCTGCTGCTGCTTGCTTGCCAAGGAGGCAAAACAAGGCAGCAAGCAAAGTGTCCTGCCACTGGTCACTACAAATGCAGGGCCAAGGATGCCCTCAGTGCTAATGCAGCTGCTACTTGCTGCTACAATGCAAAGCCAGGCCAAGCCATTGCCACACTGGCCTGGGCACCTCAGTGCAACTGAGGTACACTCACTCTACTAACCTATCACATGACACTTCAAGACACTCACTCTCAAACAACTCTAGCTACTCATACACACACAAAATTTAGGATACTAGGACTGATACTATAGATAGGTTGGGGACTGGACATTTGAAGTATAAAGGCTGATACATATGTCAGGGCTGATACACAGCAATGAGTTTCTCAGGAAACCTGAGAAACAAGTGACAGTGTCAAAATTCTGTCCCTCACAAACTAAGATTGAAAATACTGAACCCAAAACTTAACAACTGAAACATATACTCAGGTTCTCAGGAACCTGAGAACAATGATCAATTTGTGAAATCAGAGTGCACCATTCTAAGGGAAAGGAAACCAATGTAGCTATAACTATTCAAAACCGTTTTAAAAACAAAACCAACCCATGGTATAAAACATACATAATGGACAGAACCTAAAGTTTAATACCTGAACTAGTACTAACATGGACAGACACTGGGTTGACTCTAGACTCATAACTAATACCCAAGGAAACGATACAAGGGAAACTGAATCAAGAGAAAAAAATAATGTGAGTTGCCACCAACCTAACCAAGGACTGATACTTGAATTTAGAGTATCAGTCAAGTGATACCAAGACATGGACTGGTCAGTGGACATCAAGGAATGGACCAAATAATGAAGACTGATACACAAAAAAAAGGGAAAATTGATATCTAAGGCATTATGGTCTGAACTTATCGGAATTGAGATATTCCATCCCTGAGCCTATCCCTATCCATTAGCTATTACCATGTGGAGATAGGGACTGGACAATATAGGTTAATGACTGGATAAGAAGAGTAATGGAGACTGATACATGCATTAGGATTTAGGACTGATTAGCAGATGTTCAAAGGACTGAACACATAGTATACATGACACTCATATGGGTGACTGATCATGGATTAAGGAGATGTTAACTAAGGAACAGAGGACTGAACACATATGGGATGACTGATACTGCATTCAAATCCTGAGCCTTCAACTTCAAACCCCAAACAAAATACAATGTGTAGCATTATTCTGACATGTGTAGGATAATGTGAATGTGTTAAAGATCAAGTGATTGTAGGATCTGAAAATACAGTGGATACATATACGAGACAAGAGTGCAGGACATCTAATTATGAAATAAAAAATAGATGAATTAAAGGATTAAGATGTTGTGAAAGGGGTCAGGCAATGCAATGGAGTAAAATACAGAGAATGCATTAGTGGCTAAATGCAGTGACATGGATACAAGGGTATGCAATGTAGGGTTAATGATTTCAATACAATATATATATAGTATGCCAAATTAGGGGCAAGACATGGTCTAATACAGTGTATTAATTGAAAGGAAGGTCATGAAATGTTGTAGTGGTGTCTCTTGGGTGCAGGGAATAATTAAGGGCATCACTGATACATGTTTGTATTAGTGATGTAGGGTACATGTAGTGAATGGAGTAAAATGCATTGTAGGCATGCAATATGCATTGGTATATGTAAGTGCTGTGTAAAATACAATTAGTTAATGCAGTGATGACCAATATGCAGGATAATTTGGGGGTTTACAGGGGGTTAAGGAGTCAAGGTGTTTAAAACAGGTAATGCAGATGCAGAACATCTAAGTGGTATGCTGAACATTCCTTTGTAGCAAAGGAACTGTGGACTGCAACTTGCAATGAAGGATATGCAATGTGGGGTTAAATGTAGGTAAACATGAATGCGTATGTGACAGAACAATTTTAGTGGCATGCCTAATAGTGTGCTGGTTTGAACAAGCTCGACTTCACAATAGAAAAATACAGGGGCTGTCATGGCTCGATTTGGCCGTGGCTCAAAGCCCCAAGCCTATGGTCAATGGTCAGTCGTGTGGCCTACCCAACCCAATTGCTAGGGAGTGAAAAAGTGGTGTGTCGAGTGTGCACGAGGACAGCAGTAGCAGGGGACTGCTACAGTGCCCGCACGGAGTAACCTGCTTGTCCCCGTGTCCAATAAATCATATTAAACCATTCTAAAATCAACTCAGTCCCTTATACATGTAATCTACATCTAATAGGCTATCTAAATATATAATTAGTTTTGAAATTGATGAACAAAACATCCTATGGGGCATTTCATCGTACACTTGAGACGCGTATCCGATACTCTTGCGATACGCACCCCAAATGGAATCGAATTGGACCCAAATCATTCCTAAGGCTAGGGGGACCCTAAATGGATGCATTTACGACAAGAAATCAGAAATTTAATAGGTTTAGAGGCTCTTACCAATTGGAAGTTGGAATCCCAATGAAAATTCTCTTGCAAAGCTTTCCCACCAAATCCAATGGTCAAATTGCTCCAAATCCTTCCTAGCTAGCCAATAGAGACCTCCTCTACTCAAGGGGAGTAGTTTGTAATTAGTTTGGATGAATTTAGAGTTGATTTGAAGAATGGAGAAAATTTGGGAAAGAACACCAAAGCTAGGGTTAGGGTTTTAGTGAAGGATGAGGGAAGGGGGCTAATGATGACTTATATATGGGTGAGTGGCTGTTATTGGCTGTTAGGGTCGGCCATCTATGGTGGGCTAGAGTTTGGTTAAGTCACATTGGCCCAAACCCTCTTCTAGGTGGTAAAAACTAGCCCTTAAGCTAAAGGCCCAAACTAGCTACTTAATTCCAATCTCCACTAAGTTTTTAAGTCATTCCTAGCTAGATTATGGTCCAAATACTATCCCAAACATGTTAGCTAGGTCTCCAAGGTCATGATTAGTCTCTAGGCTAAGTCGTTCTAAGGTTACACTAACAACATCAAAATCACAAGCACTAGTTTAGACAATTTTTAAAATTAATTAAAAATTCACCATAAATTATTATTATTAAAGTAAAATGATATAATTTTACAAAAGTTCAAAATTACCCTCATCTAGAAAATTGGGCGTTACGACCCTCCCACCCCACCCGCCTGCTGCGAGCCCCCCTCGTCGGCTCATGTAGCAGCACTGAGCCCAACCTCCCCAGCGTTGGTAGGTCGACCTCCGTCGACTTCCGGCGGCCCTGAAGTGGCTCCCCCTCACTCTTCCAAGCCTCCGCCCCATCGTGGGCTCCGGTGGAAGCGTGACGGCCCTCGTGCTCGGCCTCCCCCTATCCGGCGTCGGGTGGGCGTCCGGCGGTGGCATCGCCCCGTCTTTCCCTCCCCGAGCTGCTCTCCTCCTGTGCTCCGGCCTCCGGCGCTCCCTCCGCCTATTGCCTGAGGGCCCCCTCCCTCGCCGGTGAGCAGCTCTCCTCGGAGGTCGAGCCCCCCGCTCCCTTCCGTAGGCGTCTGTATCGCCCTATCGTCCCTCTTCCCCCCGCTTGCCGCTTCGCTCGGTCCCTCCTACGTCTTTTCAGGGCACGACTCCGGGCGACGCACCAGGTTGGAGGGCCCGAAGACCCCCTTGGGCAGCACAGCACCCCTCGGGCTGCGTGCCAGTACCTCGGGCAGCGCGCCTGCTATTTCGGGCAGTGTGCCCCTTCTCCAAAGGATTGAGAGCCCAAATTGCTTCAAAATTTTGAATTTTTTCGAAAATTTGAAATTTAATTTCTTCAATCTTTAGTATTTCCTACATAGCATTCCAGGGCCATTTCCTATTTTTGGGCCCTGGTATATATATATATATATATATATATATATATATATATATATATATATATATATATATATTTATATATTATATAAAACTCGTTATATATATATATAATATATATATATATATATATATATATATATATATATATATATTATATATATATAACGAGTTTTATATATTATATAAAACTCGTTATATATATATATAATATATATATATATATATATATATATATATATATATATATGTTATATACAAAAAAAAAATATATATATATATGTTATATACATATAATAAATAAAAAGAAAAACAAAACAAATGAAACCACACATCAGCCATAACCCGAGCAGAAGGGAATCCCAGCCCAACAAGGCCCGAGCCCTAACTTTCCACAGAGCAGGCGCCTGTGCGGATATCACATATATATGCGAGGGAGGAGGGGATGTATCGAACTAACCCTAATCAAACCTCGACCCCAGACCTCCACACGCTGCCCAGGTGGCTGTGCGGTGCCGCAGTCACCGTCGGCCGACGACAAAAGGCCGTGCGCGTGCAGGCCGCGCGGATATAGCCTTCGCGTAGACAGCAGCAGTAGTGCATCGAAGTGCCATGTTTTCAGGTATAATACTCCCTCGTTTCATCATCAATTTTTGAACTAATTTGGTTCATTAGAAAGACAACATATATGAGTCTAAGTCCCTTTAAATAGTTTTTATTGCAACGCCCTAGATTGTCCGATATATCGATGCCAATGTTAGCGAAAAACTATTCCGGAGCAAACAGAGTTTAGACTCCTCAAACCTGTTTTAGAAGGCCAAAACTGGTCGATCCAGTTAGGATATCCATAATATAGTTGAACGATCATGAACACAACATATAGGGGTTCAAAATCTATTTTGTATTCTCGAAATTCATTAATTCTGTACAGAGAAATCAGACTCTAAAAATAAAAAAAAAACCTATTTTCAAAATTATAAATTTCAATAAAAACCTTCGATACGACGTGCGGCCCGCCAATCCGGGCGACGTAGTCGCGAACCGAAACCATCAAAAGGTGCGTATCTACTTCATGGACATGTGGGCTTTGAAGAATTCAATTGGTTGCGTGTGCGCGACGAAATTGATGCGCATCCGTCAAAATTTACCGTATCGGCCTCTGTGCAAAATTCTTAATTATTTTGTGCACGTTCGTAAGATCGAGATGAAACTTGCACCAACAGGACCATATCATTTTTCTGGTCCTGTATGCCAAGTTTGGTCCGATTCTGAGACAGTTGATCGGATCATCATTTTTTGGGTCCTACGATCCGACTCAACGGGCGATTTCGTGCATGGCCCACCGGAATCCAAAATTGGATATACGGTTGGGTTCGTATCATCAAACCGAATCCGTAGACATTTAGTTTGACGAGTTTAGAGACCATTGACTCTGGCACACTTTTCGGTGCAAAGCGGGTCCAACTGCGGACACCGTTTTGACCCAAAATTATTATTTTGCTCCTGTGTCCAGAATTGGACTTAAGGACAGGCAATTCTAGCTAATTTGACTATTCTAAAAATGTTGGTAATATCTATTTCAGCATCCGGAGACTTTTTGCATGTGTTGACTTTAGTGACTCATCTTAGTGGTTGTACTATCGGTTTCACCAGCTAAGGACCTCAGGCAAGTGCACTTTCTGATTGCTCTCGATTCATAGTAGTCTTTCTATTTCATGTTTATGCATATGTTAGCTTGCTTGTTGACACACTATTTTACGAATTTAGTGTCATGGATCTATACATACATTATTTCTTGATTGTCGTATTTTCGTGTTTCGTGACTTGTTCGAGTCCATGAGCACTAGTCGGGAGGAGAAATATCTTAGTAGACATATAGACTATCCAGAACTATCTCCCATATCTTTCGTGGAGATAGCTGTTGCACACGACACGTGCAGTGTGCCGGATTTATCCCTAGCCGTTCACATGTCGAAACTGGTATTTTAAAACACATAGATAGTTGTATTTTATTTGTTTTCTTGTTTTCTTCACCACTTGCCATGACATCAGTTACTTTCTAGTTTTTATCTCACATATGATATTTTCATGTCTTGTGAATTCTATTATGTTTTCTCATTGTCGTCGGTTTGTGTGCTTGTCCCATTCCTGACTGGAAACCAACATTTTTCAGGTTAGCTGTGGCTTCACTTAGCATTGGGAGATACGGATGTACTTGCAGACCAAAACCTAGAAATAAGGTAGAAGTGATATCATTTTCATTGCTTGTAAGAACTTTGTACTTTCCATCAAATGTAAATCTTGTAACAATTTGTAGATTTGATTTAATAATGTCAATGAGCAATAAATGTTATATTTTGTGATTTTGAGCATCTTGGCCGTGACAGCGTTCTACCGCCGACTCTGCGGCGTAGGCTGGCTTGGACACGTCTCGTATCCGAAATGCGGGTACGGGTCGTGACAAATTTTTGTGGTGGCCCATGCAGGTCCGTTTTCGTAAAATATGCGAACTCGTAATAGTACTTAAGTTAGTCGTACTTTTTCGAGCCTGCGACTAGGAAATGTTCATTCACAATTACGATTGAGATGATTTAGGAGGATAACTAGGATAAGAGTCCCTTATTAATTTGACTAATTGGGTAGTTAAGGTTGTCAGATAGGCCATGCAATCTAGATAAGGAATATTAAATTTAGATAGCTTGTCAGATCTCTATAGATACACTATTACTTTTGATATGACGATATGATCCAATATGGATATACTATTCACTTGGTAAGTTAGGCTTTCCTAGAATTAAGGCTCTAATCTTGATAAAATGTTCAATTTTCTTTTGCACTATTAGATATAAATCTTGTATCATAAGTTAGAATTGCCTATTTAAAATCCTATTTTGTCGTAAGGAATTAGTTTATAATTTCTGATTCGATTATTCGTATACGTATCTCGAGGTAGATTGATTCAGGGTTTTCCCTCAACCATTTGAAATACATATGAAATAAAGATTAGGATGTTCTTATTTCCCTTGTCTTCAGTTATTTTCCTCCCCTCCCGATCAATCTTTTATTTTAAGGATTGTGACTTATAGATAGATGTTTACGCTTTCTATTATAGTCAATTAGTTTGAATCTCTAGCAGCTCCTTGAAGTTCTTAGGAATATAGTTGGAGTAATTTTAACGACTGCGATGGCTAGACAGCAGTGCACTGGTGAGGCACGACCCATAGATTTGAAATAATTTCAAAGAATCGTAGTTTATGGAATATTGCTAAAACTATATCTTTGTTGACCTCTTAGATCTCAGATACCCTTGTGTCAACGTAAGGTAGAGTATCTGATAGCATATTATAAAAGCATGGAAAATAATTAAGAAAGATCCATGCGGCCAGGAAACCCCATGCGGCTCAGAGATTCATGCGGCACAAGGGACTATACGGCTCTATGATCTCCATACGGCTCAAAGAGAAGTGCCACGTAGCATACAAACAACTTTTCCCTTACTGCATTAATTGCCTTGACGGCTGACAGCTCTGACAAGACGACAGCCCTGACACAAAGATATAATTATGACTCTGTCATAATGACAGATTCCTAGGGAAACGAAGGAGATGTCTGACACAATCCCCCGAGATCCAGAAAATGCCATGCAGCCTAGATGCGTGGACAGTCATATACGGCTCGAGCGGAGACTCCCCATGCGGCTCAGGCCGAAGTTGCCCTATGCGGCCCAGATCGAAACAGCCCTATGCAGCTCAAGCGGAGGCTCCCCCTATGCGGCTCAAGAAGACGCTCCCCCATGCGGCTCACGAGGACCATCTCCATGCGGCTCACGAAGGAGTTACCCGTTATGCGGCCACCTACGTCCATGCGGTCCAGATTATCATGTGATTCTAAGGTTCGGGGGCCACTCCCCAACAGCCTTTACACATGGTCGGGCTTATGCGGCTCAATCCTCATGCGGCTCAGATCCCCTCAGTGGCTCCCAGGACACGTGTCATAAAGCCAATCAATTTTCGAGATTTACTGTAATCAAAGATTGGGTCAAAACCTAATAATCTGGGACACGTGGCAGGAGAATGAATTAAACTTATTCATTCAGATTCGCAGACATCAGCAGATCATCATAAGGAAGATTTATTCCAATCAGCATTAATTACTGAGAGAATTTGGCACAATCTACATTAATGGCCCCGATTCATCACACCCAAGATTAATGGCCCAGATTGATCAATCAACAGGCCGCCGCCACTTCAAGGGATAATCATTGCAAACCCTACTGATTGTATTCCCTTCTTATAAATAGCAAGGTGCCATTCCCTTGCAGGAGAGGACCCTTTTTTCGAGATCAGAGAGGACCAGAATACTTGGAAAGAAAGAGCCAAGAGAGAGCAAAGAGAGCATTTCTTCAACGCCAAGTAATCTTTTGGAGCCAAGGCTGCATACCGATCGTCCAATGAGTAAGGCAGAGCTGTCGTCGCTTTCCCGAGCCTCTATCGTCATCCCCCAAAATCTAAAATAAATAAATGTACTTAGATTGCTGTACCTAGGTTTTCGTCCCTAGGCTTTCTTTGTACAAGCGAGTTTGTAACGTGAAGAAAAAGTCCAGTCCTCCGATAATTATTCTGTCCTTTTATATTTCATGGCAAACACGTTGGCGACTCTACTAGGGACAAACTTCTCCACGGCAGAGGAGTTGGTGACGCAATCGGATGCAGCCAAACTTGGCTCCACGCAACAGAAGATGGTCGTCCGCTTCGACCAACAGGCGTTTGAAGAAATACTCTCTGAAGGAAGTGCTGGCCCGGTCCAGAAGCGAACCCGCACAAAGAAAGCTCGCTGCGAGTGGAGGCCAAAATCATTTGCTCCTCCACAAGCTCTGGATGGGGTACTCTCGGCTACCCAAGACTGCGAAGACGACTCTCATACGGCTCTACTTCGAGCTGTAGAGAACTCTGCTGTCCCCAAGTCCGACAGAGGAAAGTACTACGATGCTGGACTTGCAGGGACAAAGAGTGATTCTACGTGCCCCAAGAAGAAGCCGAACGCTCATGCGGCCAAGTCTGCCAACAGCATGCAGGATACTCATGCGGTTGAGTCTGCCAACCGCATGAAGAAGGTCTATCGGCCAGATCATCCTGCCGCATGAAGAAAACTCATGCGACCGAAGCTCCCAGCCGTATGAAGAAAACCTATACGGCTACGCCTGCCAGCCGCATGAAGGTTATTGATGACAGCCGCGTGACACCTACTCCACATGACTCTGTCTTCGACCGTCTCTCCTATGGTCCTGATCTCTTGTGCTCCCAAGAAGATATGTCTGACTCTCTCCAGCATCACCTAGACTCTTCCTACAATGTACCCTTACGCACTAGAGCGAAGAAGTCTAGAGCAGCGCAAGCTTGGCAAGCTCGGTCCGCTGATCCGATCTCTGACCATCCGAGCGTACCGCATACTGTTGTGCGGGCCTCAGATGGGAAGTTATACAGAACCACTCGAGTCCAGCCCCCGGCGGCACACGGACAGAGAGGTTCGCAAAAGTCTCCCGAAATCCAGGGAGCGAATATGGTCGATCCAGACCCATCTGACTTGCATGAGGCTATCCTCCACAAACGTAAGGAAAGAGAAGATGTACCGGGGTGCAAAGAGTCCTCCCACGGACGTCACTGCACCCAAGTCATCGTCAACTGCTGTTGCAACAACGCGACGATACGAAAAGACTGGCAGTCCGTCTTTCAAAGACTGCAACAGCCGTCTTCAAAAGACGAGGCACTTTCCGTCGTCTCCTGCAACTCTGCTTAGGAAGTCCCCGCCGATGGGAGAGGAAAGAAGACAAATGTTCCCAGCCCGAAGATTTCAACCACTTTGACCAAAAGACTGTCGTCTAAGCGGGTGCCCACTACCGGAGTTTTCTAAGGCACCCGTTCTAAGACAAAATCTGCTACAGTGGGAGATTTGTCACGACCCACACCCATTTTTTTTTAAATGGATACAAGACGTGTCCAAGCCAGCCTACCCCGCAGTGTCGGCGGTAGAACGCTGTCACGGCCATGAAGATCAAAATCACAAATAATGCTCATTCACAAACTAATTTAATTTACAATATTTACAAGATTCACATTTGCAGAAAAATATAAACTTGTACAATGACTAAAACTCATCTATCTAACTAGTCTCTAGGCTTTTCGACTGCAAGTACCCCCGTATCTCCCATGCTAAGTGAGTCCACGGCTAACCTGAAAAATATGGTTTCTAGTCAGGAATGGAACGAGCATAATTCACTGAATGTAATTTCAAATAAAGAAGATGACTATAAAACAAAGGTTAGACATCAATTATGAGTTTTGAAAATAAACAGGAAATACAGAAAACTAATAGTAAATAAATAGACACAACAGACTTTCCCCAACTGCTAGAAGTACCTTTGATATGTGATCGGTCTCGGGACAATTATGCGACACTGTCTACACTGTCTAAAGTTACACTGTCTACACTGTCTAAGTTATACTGTCTACACTGTCTAAGTTACACTGTCTACATTGTATAAAGCTACACTGTCTACAGAAAATATTGCAATAAAGAAATACTGTCTACAAAATAATAATCACGATCTACACAATTTAAATGCAGTAATAATCATGGTCTACACTGTCTACTTTGTAATAAATAAATCACTGTCTACACTGTCTACAAGAAATAAATAAATCACTGTCTATACTGTCTACCAGAAATAATGAATCACTGTCTACACTGTCTAAGGTCAGATCACACATCGTTGGTACTTCTCATTTCCGACTCAACAATTTTAATAGAAAATAATCACATAACCAATGGCCAATCAATAAAATATAGTGAAAATCAATATCAAAATGCAGACAATAAACTGTACTAGCCTGTGGTCCTCTGCTGGTGAAACCGACAGTCTGAACTACTCAATTGCCACAATAGTCAAAACCCATACAACAGTCCCCGGAAGCTGAAATAAACGTTACCAATGTTCTCAGAATAGTCAAATTAGCTAGGATTGCCTGTCCTTAAGTCCAATTCTGGACACAGGGGCAAAACGGTAATTTGGGGCAAAAACGATGTCCGCCGTTGGACCCGCTTTACACCGAAAAGTGTGCCAGAGTCAACGGTCTCTAAAGTCATCAAACTACATGTCTACGGATCCAGTTTTCCGATACGAATCCAACCGTATGTCCAGAGTTGGATTCCGGCGGACCGTGCACAAAATCGCCCGTTAAGTGGAACCGCGGGGCCCGCAAAACGGTAATTTTATCGACAGTCTCAGAATCGGACCAAACTTGGCATGCAGGACCAGAAAAATGATACGGTCCTGTTGGCACAAGTTTCGTCTCGATCTGACGAATGTGCACAAAGTAATTGAGAAATTTACAACGTGCACGATACGGCGAATTTCGACGGATACGCATCAAATTCGTCGCGCACACGCGACCAATTTGAATTCCGCCAAAGCCCACACGACCACAAAGTTGTTACACAGCTTTCGATGCTTTCGGTGCATGACCACGTCGCCCGGTTTGGTGGGACGCACGTCGTGTGGATGGTTTTCTATGTTTTCAAAAACAGGTTTTTCCGAGTTTTCAAGAATGGTTTAAACTGTACATGGTTTATGAAACTCAGAACTATGAAATGTTTTCCGATCTCCTATATGTTGTCTAAAAATGTGTTCAACTAGAATTTCTGTTATGACCCTAGATCGATCGAAAACGACCTCTAAACATAGACAAAAGGATTGCAAACGTTCTGTTTTCCAAACTGGTTTTTGTCGAACTTCGAGTCGAATTCTCCTAGGCCTTTATTACGATCTACTCTAATCTAATTAGTGGGATGTAGAGTCGGTTATGTTGGCTTTCCAAAGCAACTTACGGGTCGTTAAATAATGTAGTATTGAGTGAATGGTCATACCGCGAAGTCGAGATCGATCCCAGGCTGTTGCTGTTGATCTCCGTGCTGGTGCGCGCACGTGGAGATCTCCGGCGACTCGGTCGCCGGTCGACGGCCGACACGGCGGTGGCGCTAGCGGCGGGTGACCGCCCAGAGTCAGGGGTGCGCGCGACGTGGAGTTCGTTTAGGGTTTGGAGTGGTTTCGATAGGTTCTTTCTCGATTACTCTCTGTTAAATATATAACCGTATATATAAAAATCCTCTCTGTTGGGCTCGGGTTAAGGGGGGGTCAGCCTCCTCTGTTGCTGGCTTTGGCTTGGTTTGTATTACTCTTTCTTTCTTTCTTTTTCTATTTCTTTTTCTTTTTCTTTTTCTATTTCTTTTACTATATATATATATATATATATATATATATATATATATATATATATATATATATATATATATATATTCATATAAATATATACCAATACCTATATATAATTATATTCATAAGCAATAACCAATTAATATCTCTATATACACTTATATATCTATATTCACACATTTTATATTATCAATTTATATATTTACGTACACGTATTTATATATATATACACATATAGGTACACTTGGTGATATATATATATATATATATATATATATATATATATATATATTTATATATATATATATATATATATATATATATATATATATATATATATATATATATATACATGCACACATATTATATCCTAAATTTATATACATACACCTTAACACGTATATAGTATATATATATATCTACAGAAAATATATATGTATCCCTTTATATTTTCCTATATATTTTTTTTATATTTTCCTATATATATTTATCAATATATATATATATATATATAATAACATTTTTGACGAAGATAATATAACCATTAATAAAAATCATATTATATAATAGTAACCACAATAACATTGAAAATAATAATAATAATGATAAAATTACCATTCCAATAAAATAAATAACAATAAAATATTTCAAAATTTCGGGAAGGGGAGCTACAAATCTACCCACCTTAAAAATAATTTCGTCCTCAAAAATTCTATCTCATAACTATTCCTAAAATTCAAAAGAAAAGTATACCTTAACCTTAATCTCCTTAAATTTAATTTCTCGAAAATAATTGTATCATCTTCCTAGCCATTTTGTAACTATGTACTCCAAGGTCTTCTACCCACCTTAGGTCATATTACTCCCTTGAAACATGGGTCACTAAAACCTTATAATCTTTTAACTAGTGCTAACAATCCTACCAACCGGTATCTACAACATGAGGCATCTATAAGTCTTTCTTATCTATCAAGTAATCCAAGATTTAACAGGCAACAGATTTAAGCAAGTAGCTAAGAAATATTGATAAATTCTAATAAGTCTGACCATTCATCGCTCTGTACGAGGAAGGGCAGGATGATAAGAAGAATAATCGGGGCAATATGAAGTTTCAAGAACGGTTGAGAGTTTTCGACGGTACAGCTAAAAAGGTGTTTACGAACTACTGACTTGTTTGCTAGGTTGGGCTACTCTAGTCCAGTCACTTGCTAAACCGAAGAACCATTCATTTCTTAGAGGGGTTTCCAATTTGTGCAATATAGAAATTCCGTTCTCGAAATTCTATCTGAACAAGATTTTTCTGATAGAACAGAATTTGAGAAATCAAGATTGTGATCTTTCCGTGGTTATTTAAACACACGAGCAAGGGTATAAATGTAAAACAAGATCGCATCTCGAATTCCAAGTAGATGGAGTAAAGGTTACGAACGACTTCTCATTCTAAGAGGTGGAGACTACGTAGCAGGTATAGGCGCCTATTTCAAACAGTTCGATTTTATAGTCCAAAAATACGGTGGTATGTATGGATGGGTTCTACTGGGTCTTAATGGGCTTCATGCTTGGACATCCCTCGTTGGTTGGATGAACCTTGGATTTCAATCTACATTGGCTGGACGAGATTCCAATGATAAAACTATTCCTACTAGATTAGGGTAACCTAGAATAGAGTTCCTTCCAAGTGGTTGAGCTAGTTGCTAGTCGGGTTGGTTAGCTAGGTCCCTAAAGTCCAAAATGCGTCTTCAGTGACTTTTGTGTTTAAGTAGCACTTGGGGCCTCGGTTGGGTGGCACACTAGTGGCATGTGCGTAGTGGGCTTCGGGTAGACCACAACCATATATTGGGTCGCAGGAATTGAGGTCGTGGTTAAGGCTTTAATGGTAGTTGGAAAGGATACCGGTACTATGGTAAAGGTTACAGTTAGGCCTTTTATCCTGAAAGTCGTACCATAAAAATAGAGTACAAGGGGACGTGTTTGAGTGGGACATGATATACCTAGATAAAGGTGGACTCGTCTAGATCTTACATGTGAAATTTGTTGGAAGATAACAGCTGGTCTCGTGTTCCGAATATTAATGACACGGCCGGGGCACAAAATAATCTAAATGGAAAGTGGGAGTCCAAGGGCACTAATCATCATCCTAAAGGAAGTTATTCTAATCACTCGGTAATCCTGGTATATCCTAAAAATTTTAGAGGGCTTACAGTCTACCCACCTTAAAAATAGGACATGGTCTTAGGAATATTGAGGTTAGAGGGTTCCTAAAGTCCGGATACTGTACCTCGACCCTTTGTTAATAGGGAATAAGGCACGGCGCATCGAAATACGGTAGATATTAGTCAAGTCAAGGATCGTTCCTCAATAAATGGAGAACGAGTGTGTACAATGACACATGGTCGACAAAGTAGGATAATCTACTCGTCTATAGTATACTAGAGTTATCGACGGGGTAACCAACTCTAAGGCACAAGATTTCTAACAACTGAGTCGTGAATTTCTATTTGCGTCAACCTGTCAGACTATCGTCACAAGAGTCTAGGGGTATGGGCTTAAGGGTTGCTAGTTACAGCAAGCTCAAAGCAAATAATTAGAGACTCATGCCATTTGGTTCCTTGAGGATAGATAGTGTCCTAGGTTGGCATTACGACTAAGGGTAAAACCCTAATCATTCTCAAATTCAGATGGTTAGAGGGTCTCAATAGTAGTTTGAGGGTCGATAGGAGAACGAGTAACTCAATCACATGACTGATCGATGGTAGCTACACTTGTGCCTACCATTATCATAGCCATGGGAATACTCTGTATCTCTCTACCATCACGAGCTTTTGTCTTTCCAAATCGGTGAAAGACAAAAACAATAAGGAATTCAAGGGAGATGTTACTGAATACAATTTTGTGATTCAAAGGCGAACATATAATTCAAGAGGAATTGTCAAAGCAGTCGTGGATGAGATCCTAGATACCTATGTATCTCCATCCACGTAGTGTAATTAAACGAAGAGCGAACCAAATGCATCATGGTTGATCAGACCATAATACACTGATTCTGATTAGACAATAAGTTAGTAGGCGTCCCCACTAAACATATGCCTTAAATCAAGCTCGAGAACATAGTGAGCTTGCAAAACTAAGCTGTGACAGCAGCGTTGGTCAAAATAGTCAAATTACAAGTACGCGAGAATTTGAAAGGAGTTACAAGTAGTTTGAGTTTTGTGAGAATCAAACCTTACCCGGTATTCTTGCTTACACGATTATCCTACTATCTTCTTATCCATAATGTCTTGGCGACTGATGGGTTATGGGCTTCTGAATTCTATATTCCAAGTAAACCTATTAGTGTCAGTCGATTACCTCGTCGATAGATCACAATGACCACATCATGCGAGGTAGGAAGACGTGCTACAGAACTTCTACTAGTATTGGCTCTGGATCTTTGAGGGCATACATTGTATTGTCCTATCCTCTATAGTATCCTAAACTTATAATCACGTCTGAAGTCATTTCACTGAGGGTTATGCCTTGCCCGTATACTCGGGTTGTTATAATCCCTTGGTTTCGTAACTCAAATATGATACAAAGTCAAATGCTTCTTAACTTTATCCAATATTGATTCAAGGGTAACTACGATCAAAGAGGTCTACTAGCCATAGTTTTAGGAATATTCTATAACCTATAATTTCCTTAAAAATTTCAACTCTAGGGTCGTATCTCGCCAGTGCGCTGCTGGCTGCAGTGAGTCAATAGTCTCCATAATTCAAATAAATGGCGACAGTGCGCTGCTGTCCTGCCATTATAAGTTAACTACATCCCTTTTACTAAAGTATGTAAAAAAAAATTCCTGGGCTTCTAGGGATTCAAAACAAGTTGACTATGTAATAAGGCGTAAATATTTGTCCTATCAGTCGCAATCTGTAACTAAAAGATTTAATCATGGAGGAAAGAACTGGAGACAAAAGGATTTCAAACATTCTAGTATCTATTCTATGTGTATTCAAACCTTTGAGGAAAATTTTGAATCAAAACTAACTTGAGGTTCATCTATGGATAACATAAAATAATAACTCTTAGGGCAAAAATAGGAACTGAATAGGCAATTTGACTAAGATGTGAGGATGATATCTAAGAGGCAAGGAGAAGGAATTAATCAATTTATCAGGGTTAGATCATTAATACTAGGAAGCCATGTCTCACCAAGTGAATAATCTGTCCACATTGGATCTTATCATCATATCAAGAGGTAATAGTGTACCTATAAGGATCTGACACTCTATCAAAATTAATAACTCCTTATCTACATTGCATGGCCTAGACTACCCATTGGTAAATTTGTATAAGGGACTCCTAGTCCTAGTCATTCTCGTAAATTAAATTAATTTCTAATTCGTGAATGAGCATTTCTAGTCGCAGGCTCGCAATAGTACGACTAACTTAAGTACTATCACGAGTTCGTATTATTTGCAAAGACTTGCCTGCATTGCCACCACAAAAACTTGTCACGACCCGTACCTGTTTTTTTTAAACGGATACAAGACGTATCCAAGCCAGCCTACGCCGCAGTGTCGGCGGTAGAACGCTGTCACGGCCATGAAGATCAAAATCACAAATAATGCTCATTCACAAACTAATTTAATTTACAATATTCACAAGATTCACATTTACAGAAAAATATAAACTTGTACAATGACTACAACTCATCTATCTAACTAGTCTCTAGGCTTTTCGACTGCAAGTACCCCCGTATCTCCCATGCTGAGTGAGTCTACGGCTAACCTGAAAAATATGGTTTCCAGTGAGGAATGGAACGAGCACAATTCACTGAATGCAATTTCAAATAAAGAAGATGACTATAAAACAAAGGTTAGACATCAATTATGAGTTTTAAAAATAAACAGGGAATACAGAAAACTAATAGTAAATAAATAGACACAACAAACTTTCCCCAACTGCTAGAAGTACCTTTGATATATGATCGGTCTCGGAACAATTATGCGACACTGTCTATACTGTCTAAAGTTACACTGTCTACACTTTCTAAGTTATACTGTCTACACTGTCTAAGTTACACTGTCTACATTATATAAAGCTACACTGTCTACAGAAAATATTACAATAAAGAAACACTGTCTACAAAATAATAATCACGATCTACACAATTTAATTACAGTAATAATCATGGTCTACACTGTCTACTTTGCAATAAATAAATCACTGTCTACACTGTCTACAAGAAATAAATAAATCACTATCTACACTGTCTACCAGAAATAATGAATCACTGTCTACACTGTCTACACTGTCTAAGGTCAGATCACACATCGTTGGTACTTCTCATTCCCGACTCAATAATTTTAATAGAAAATAATCACATAACCAATGGCCAATCAATAAAATATAGTGAAAATCAATATTGAAATGCAGATAATAAACTGTACTCGCCTGTGGTCCTCTGCTGGTGAAACCGACAGTCTGTACTACTCAATGTGCCACAATAGTCAAAACCCGTACAACAGTCCCCGGAAGCTGAAATAAATATTACCAATGTTCTCAGAATAGTCAAATTAGCTAGGATTGCCTGTCCTTAAGTCCAATTCTGGACACAGGGGCAAAACGGTAATTTTAGGCAAAAACGATGTCTGCAGTTGGACCCGCTTTGTACCGAAAAGCGTGCCAGAGTCAATGGTCTCTAAAGTCGTCAAACTACATGTCTACGGATCCAGTTTTCCGATACGAATCCAACCGTATGTCCAGAGTTGGATTCCGGCGGACCGTGCACAAAATCGCCCGTTGAGTGGAACCGCGGGCGATCAAAACGGTGATTTTATCGACAGTCTCAGAATCAGACCAAACTTGGCATGCAGGACCAAAAAACGATACGGTCCTGTTGGCGTAAGTTTCGTCTCGATCTGACGAACGTGCACAAAGTAATTGAGAAATTTACAACGTGCATGATACGGTGAATTTCGACGGATACGTATCAAATTCGTCGCGCACACGCGACCAATTTGAATTCCGCCAAAGCCCACACGACCACGAAGCTGTTATGCAGCTTTCGATGCTTTCGGTGCACGACCATGTCGCCCGGTTTGGCGGGACGCACGTCGTGTGGATGGTTTTCTATGTTTCCAAAAACAGGTTTTTCCGAGTTTTCAAGAATGGTTTAAACTGTACATGGTTTATGAAACTCAGAACTACGAAATGTTTTCCGATCTCCTATATGTTGTCTAAAAACGTGTTCAACTAGAATTTTTGTTCTTATCCTAGATCGATCGGAAACGACCTCTAAACATAGACAAAAGGACTGCAAACGTTCTGTTTTCCAAACTGGTTTTTGTCGAACTTTGAGTCGAATTCTCCTAGGCCTTTATTACGATCTACTCTAATCTAATTAGTGGGATGTACAGTCGGTTATGTTGACTTTCCAAAGCAACTTACGGGTCGTTAAATAATGTAGTATTGAGTGAATGGTCATACCGCGAAGTCGAGGTCGATCCCAGGCTGTTGTTGTTGATCTCCGCGCTGGTGCGCGCGCGTGGAGATCTCCGGCGACTCAGTCGCCGGCCGACGACCGACACGGCGGTGTCGCCAGCGGCGGGTGACCGCCCAGAGTCAGGGGTGCGCACGGCGTGGAGTTCTTTTAGGGTTTGGAGTGGTTTCAATAGGTTCTTTCTCGATTACTCTCTGTTAAATATATAACCGTATATATAAAAATCCTCTCTGTTGGGCTCGGGTTAAGGGGGGGTCGGCCTCCTCTGTTGCTGGCTTTGGCTTGGTTTGTATTACTCTTTCTTTCTTTCTTTTTCTATTTCTTTTTCTTTTTCTTTTTCTATTTCTTTTACTATATATATATATATATTATATATATATATATATATATATTCATATAAATATATACCAATACCTATATATAATTATATTCATATGCAATAACCAATTAATATCTCTATATACACTTATATATCTATATTCACACATTTTATATTATCAATTTATATATTTACGTACACGTATTTATATATATATATATATATATATATATATATATATATGCACACATATTATATCCTATATTTATATACATACACCTTAACACGTATATAGTATATATATATCTACACAAAATATATATATATTCCTTTATATTTTCCTATATATATTGATCAATATATATATATATATATATAATAATATTTTTGACGAAGATAATATAACCATTAATAAAAATCATATTATATAATAGTAACCACAATAACATTGAAAATAATAATAATAATGATAAAATTACCATTCCAATAAAATAAATAACAATAAAATATTTCAAAATTTTGGGAAGGAGAGCTACAAGATTTGTCGTCCACAACACTGGAGGTTGCTGGAACTGGGGGTAGCACTCCTCCGAACCTCCACGATAATCCGATGTTCCAAGAAGACAAGCCGGGGGAAACAACTCTCCCATCAGATGCAACAAACCCTGACGTCCCCGACGACATCCACAACGCCCAAGACGAGGCAAACTCGGAGATTGGGGGTACTGTTCCTTCCGAGTCCGAACCAGAGGAGAACATTCCCACATATCCCGATGACTTCTCACTACAGGGGTATGATTCGGAGGGCGCTTCCTCCACCGCTCCGTCCATCTCTCCTCACGTAAGGACGGTATTCATGACGGACAGTAACCAAGGTGGTTCCAGTGATCGCCAACGCATCGACACTCTGGAGGCCATACTGCTTACCTTGGTCAAGTCTGTAGACGAGATCAAAGCGGCTCTTCCAACTCTGCAGGGAGGAACGCCTGGCCAAACAAGCGTGGGTCCCGCAGTCAATGCGGACTCGAATTCAGCGACACCGAACCCGGACAACAATCCTCTTGAAGGAACTGCCCCCACCACCGTGGATGAAGCCCGCGAAGCGAGAAGAGAGGTCCAGGAGCTCCGAGCCATGTTTCACGCTCGCAAAAATTCTCAAGACCTCAGAATACAGCAACCTTACCCTGCTGCCTGGAGGGATGTTCCATTCCCACCAAGATATAAGCCGTTCAATATCAATTCTTATAATGGCAAGACCTCAACAAGTCGGTACATCACTTACTTCGAGGTCACCACCGACCATCTGCCCCATGACGATGCCATTCTCACACGATTATTCATCGGGGCATTGGAAGGGGTCGCCTTCGACTGGTATCGTAACTTGCCAGACAACTGCATCCACTCCTTCGACGGCTTCAAACGCATGTTCTTGGAGAGATTCTATGAAGTAGGGCAGGACATCACAATGTCCACCCTCATGGACGTCGTCCAAGGGGAGAAAGAGCTGACAAGGAATTACATTGAGCGGTTTCGCCAAACCGCGATGAAGTTGCCGTCTGGAAATCCGAATTCCTCCCTAATTGAAATTTGCCAAAAGAGATTGCTTCCAACAATCAGTCTCTGGATGGGCGAAAGTCAATTCAAGGACTGGAAGACGTTTATCATCAGTGCCACTAGCGCCGAAGAACGGTTGAAGAAGGCTCGCCAACTGGGATTGCACATCTCGAACGGAGAGAACAAGGGCAAGCGTCCCAACACCAACAACGACAATAGGGGTAGCCCCTCCAACAATCGGGACAGCAGGGGTAAGCAGGCTATGGTGGCCGATACAGCACAGAAACCTGAGCCAAAGCCGACAGACAAACAATGGCCGTAAATCACTTACTCCTTCGAAGACGGTCACGTCAAGCCCATCTTGGACATGCTCATATAAGGAGACAGAATTCAGCTTCCTCCACCAAGACGGGAACCTCGGCCGGCAGACATGGAGAATCTAAAGTACTGCCATTACCACCGCCACGTCCATCATGCCACACACGACTGCTACCAACTAAAATGGTACATCCAAAATCTCATCGATTCGAACGCTCTGGCCATCGACTTCGAAGAGGTAACTGTGGCAGCCAATATGGTGTCAGTACAATTTGGCAGCTTTCCTCCAACCGAGGCTCAAGACGATGTGGTACCCATCCCTCTGGCGACAATGGAGATTGCTAACCTTCCACCTCCCCGAGATCAGGCTGCTGGGCTAGTACCCCTCACCACATCACGAGGGGAGGTCATGTGGGTCCATCCAGACTTGGTATCAGAAGTGACTCAGCCCACACCATCTTCCATTCGCAAGAAGAAGAGTGGAAAAGTCAGGTCCTGCCGCACAATCTCAGCAGATATCGAAGAAGCTAAAGCCGTCGTCACTCGGTCTGGGGCACAATCCCAACCTGTGGCTGATAACTTGGCTGAAGATCATCAGCCCGCTACAATTGACGCTCCGGGACCGGCTCAGCCTCCGACGACCGACAAGCCTAGGCTGAAGGAGACTCGCTTTGACAAATCCCTCCGAAAAGAGGCACCTCAGGGGCTGGAGAGGCCCTACAACTTCGACATCTTGGCGCAATTGGCCAACACACCGGCGAAGTTGTCATTATACGAGCTTCTGAGACTCTCAAAAGATGTTCGCACGGCTTTGAGCGATGCACTCCAAAATGCCGACGCGTACCTGGCTCAGATCAACCTCACAGGAGAAAACCTGCCTGCAGATCTCCAAGACAGTGCTTGCACGGGAGCGATGCCCAATATTGTCTTCACTCCGCAAGACATGCTCATCAAAACCAACCTGCACGATCGTCCGTTATACTACACTGGATACATCGGCGACGTAAAGGTGGATCGGATGCACATTAATCCTGGGTCTTCCATAAGCATCATTTCGAAGGGTCTGCTACATCATCTCCGTATCCCAATGTATCGCCTGACGCCTACAAGCACCGCCATCAGCTGTTTTAATTCGGGTAGGAGCTACCCAATTGGGAAGATTCGTCTGATGTGTCAGATTGGCATTCTCCAATCAGAAGTCACCTGCTACGTTATAGATGCAGATAGTTCTTACAACATCCTCTTGGGGCGCCCTTGGATACACGATTATATGAGCATGCCTTCCACGCTGCACCAGTGCTTCAAATATATCGACAAACACGGCTTCATGAGGACAAAATTTGCTGATATCGATCCCTTCAAAGGGGTCGAATCCTACTACTCAGACTCCTGCCTGTAGAAAAAGTCGAAGAAACACCTCGGTGAAGGAGATGTGCAAGCTCATACCGAGATAGCCACAGGATCAGAAGAACCTCTGACGATCCACCTCCAAGCTCGCAAACCTGGCAAGTCCGCACCCCTTACAGCCACTCTGCGTAAGGACGCAATCAGCCTCTCGGTGCAAGAAGAGCAGATGATAATTCGGCTGCCAAGGTCTAGCCAGGTGCCAAGACCCACAACGGAGCTACTACCAATCAGGCTGCCGAGAGTCGGCCAGCCGCAAACGGAGAAGCTCAATCCCTCCGATAAGCCGATGACGATACATCTTCCCAAGAAGAGTCGTTATCCCGATGCAGGGTTTGGTACTTCTAGCGAACCAACCACTCCTCGCCCAGCATCAAGTACCAAGCTGGGGGTCGCTAGCCTGCCAACAACTCCATGCTCTGCTCCACCAGCTGAACCTCTGACGATCAAACTGCCCAGTTCATCCTCTCAGTCTTCGTTTATATAGGGGGTAGCCGAAGAGGAACCGGAGCTAGCCAAGTATGTGGCTGCCCACACTAATGTTCCCTCTGCAGATGATGTAATCCCCCTGGAAAAGAAACCTTACTTCATCAATAAAGGGCTATCTTTGAACTACCTCGAGCTCAATAAGCTATATACAATGTATGCTATGGAACATGGTATAGGCACTCACCTACACACACAGGTGACAAGTGTGCACACCGCAATCCAGCTTATTCCAGTAGAAGACGCTTACCGTATAATCGAGGGAGGGGATCATCCAATCATCTTCGGTCGGAAGGACGATCCGCATCCCTTCACCATAGAAGAAGTCGACCTTGGATCAGACGCCGGGAGACTGCCTCTGTATCTTTATAGCTCCCAATCCAAATATCTCATATAAAAATAAGGGTACGATCTGGAGACTACGCCAGGCTTGAACTACGGTACCGAGTGACGTTTACCTTTGAAGCCACCGGTCCCGGCTGGCAAACCACGGGACTACTATAGCAAAACTCGATGTGGATTAGGGTATGTAACACCCACGACGACCCCTGAGAGTTCAGATGAAGAATGTGACTGGCAGTCACATTCAACCGGATCACCAACTTCTGACTCGGATACCAGCATCAGAGACATATTCAGACAAGTCCTGTCAGTCAACATGGCATTCGCCGACGCCTATGAGGAAGATGAAGACATTTCTGAAATCCTCGAGCTAGAGCCGTGGGCCCAACAGTTGGATGCACAATAGGAAAAGCGGTTTGAACTGAGAGAACCCCCTACTGAAGATGAGGTTATACAGGTGGATCTCGGTAGAGAATCTTCTCTAAAACCAATCTTCGTCAGTAAAAGCCTAACAGACGAAGAGCGAGAATTGCTGCTGGAACTTGTCAAAGAATATATTGATGTGTTCGCATGGAGCTATGAAGACATGACGGGATTAGATCCCGATATTGCCCTCCACAAACTCAACATTCGGCCAGATGCAAAGCCGGTCAAGCAACAACAGCGATGCTTTCGCCCAGGCATCATGGATGCGATCGAAGCCGAAGTCAACAAACTAATTAATAGCCAGCGGCTTCATTTATGAGGAGCAACATCCTGACTGGGTCGCCAACATAGTTTCGGTCCTCAAGAAGAACGGGAAGATCCGAATCTGTATCGACTTTTGCAATCTGAATGAGGCATGTCCAAAAGATGAATTCCCCCTCCCTATCACAGACATCATGATCGACAACACATGCAGCTTCGAACGTATGTCATTCATGGATGGCTTCTCGGGGTACAACCAAATCAAGATGTCTCCTGACGACGAAAAGCATACATCATTTTGAACACCGATTGGCACATACCGTTACACAGTCATACCTTTCGGTTTAAAGAATGCCGTTACCACATATCAAAGATCTATGAGTACTATCTTCAGAGACCACTTGCGCAAGACTGTGGAGTGTTATGTTGATGATATTGCCGTCAAGAGTCGCTGTAAGGGAGACCATCTGCAGGATCTGAAGACGTTATTCAATCTGATACGAGCGCACAATTTGAAAATAAACCCTACGAAGTCCTTCTTGGGCGTATCCAGGGGGAAGTTCTTGGGTTTTATCATCACGGCCCAGGGTATCCATGTAGACCGTGAGAAGACAAAGGCAATTATGGAGATGGGTCCCCCGAGAAATCTTTGCGAACTCAGAGGCCTCCAAGGGAGGCTAGCTTACAAAGGAGGTTTATTTCTAACCTCTTCGGGCGATGTCGACCATTCACCCATCTCATGAAGAAAGGCATCTCATTCGTATGGGACGAAGAATGCCAACGTGCCTTCGACAGCCTCAAAGAATATTTGTCGAACCCTCCAGTCCTGGTGGCTCCGGTTGCTCAAAAACTATTCCTGCTCTACGTACGAGCAATGGAACATTCCTTCGGGGCTCTGCTGGCACAAAACAACGATGCAGGCCATGAACAAGCCATATATTACCTCAGTCGAATGATGATTGGGCCAGAGCACCGATACACCGCTGTGGAGAAGGAATGCCTCGCCCTAGTGTTCGCCATTCAGAAGACGCGGTACTATATCACAGGACAAACCATACATGTGATCTCACGAGTCAATCCTCTCAGGGTCCTCATGACGAAACCAGGGGTACTCAGCTTCCGCCTCGCTACATGGGCAATATTGCTGTCTCCCTATCATATGATCTTCGTCCCGAAAAGGCTGTTAATGGTCAAGCTCTGGCAGACTTTTTAGCAGCCCACCCAGGCTCGGAGTCATCCAGAATATATGAAGAGATCCCAGATGAGGTCGCCGACTCGCATACAACCTTTCACGATGATATATGGCGAATGTTCTTCGACGGTGCTTCGAAAATTGGACCTAAGGGCAACATCGTCGTCGGAGTCGGGGTGGTGCTGGTTTCTCCTTCCGGATTAGTAATCAATCGCGCTTACTCTCTCACAGAACCCTGCTTTAACAATATGGCCAAGTACAACGCTTTGGTCATTGGCCACCAACTTGCAAGAGAGCTCGGGGTAGAATACCTTGAAGCATACGGCGATTCTCAGTTAATCGTCAATCAGATCCGGGGCTCATACGAGGTTCGCCACGAAGACATGATCCCCTATCACCAAATAGCGATCAATATTATCTCATCGTTCGAGGGGTTCTTTATCGAACATGTTCCTAGACTCCAAAATATCGAAGCCGATGCCCTAGCTGGCCTTGCCGCTTCCTTAGCGGTTCTAAACTATGCTCATCAATCGGTGGATGTGATAGGCCACGAACTGGTCTGTCCCAAGAACAACGTTCAGTTTGTGGCGAGTTATTCCGCTCAGACGGTCGACGAAGCGTCGGACTGTAGACAACCATTCATAGACTTCGCAGTCTACGATATCCTGCCCGAGAACCCAAAGGAAGCCACTTCCATCAGAAGGCATTCTCTCAGATTCTTCTACCATACAGAGACGAAAATGCTGTATCGTCGATCTTATGATGGATTATTACTTCGGTGTCTGTCAAACGCAGAAGCCAAAGAAGCCATACGCGAAGCTCATGACGGTGTCTACGGGGCCCATCAGCCTGGCCCTAAATTGCAAGACCGTCTTCGCCGAATGGGCTACTACTGGCCCACAATGGTAGCAGATGCGATAGATTATGCAAAGAAGTACAAGGCTTGCCAAGTCCATACGGACTTCATCCACCAGCCATCCGAATTTCTACATCCGGCAGTAGCATCCTGGCCGTTCGAAGCATGGGGGATGGATATCATTGGTCCAATCACTCCACCTTCCTCCTGAGGACATCGCTTCATACTTGCAATCACAGATTACTTCTCGAAATGGGCGGAAGCTGTTCCACTTGCAGAAGTCAAAACTTCGAACGTGATCAGCTTTCTCAAGCATCATGTCATCTATCGCTTTGGTCTGCCTCGAAGGATCATCCACGATAATGGTCCGCAGTTTGCAAGCCACGCCTTCTATAGGTTCTGCGACAAGCACCGCATCCAGAATATTGCTTCGATACCATACAATCCAGCAGCGAATGGGTTGGCAGAAGCATTCAACAAAACCATCATCAAGTTACTCAAGAAGTTCGTATCGTCTAACAAACACGACTGGAACGAGAAGCTCGGTGAATGCTTGTAGGCGTACCGTACCACGGTCCGAACAGCCACAGGGAATACACCATTCTCTCTGGTGTACGGGAGTGAGGCAGTTCTCCTATTGGAGACTCAAATACCCTCACTCCGCGTCGCCCTCACTTATCAATTGACGACGGATGATAACTACCGTCACCGGCTACAAGAGTTAGAGGCCTTAGATGAAAAGTACCTCCTGGCTCAGGAAAGGATCGAGCTATACCAAGCACGCATCTCTGGAGCCTTCAACAAGAAGGTCAAAATCAGAACATTCCAAGTGGGCGATCTCGTTCTGGCAGTCCGGAGGCCGATGGTCATGACTCACAAGACCGCCGGCAAATTCCAACCAAAATAGGAAGGTCCATTTATCGTCGAGGCTGTATTCTCCAACGGTGCTTACCGCCTCGCAAAACAAAATAGAGACTTGCTCATGTTGCCGTCAACGGCAAGTTCCTGAAGAAATATTATGTCTGAACGACATTCCAGGTCATCGAGTCATGTACCCACTGGTGCCGCTGAACTTGCATCTTCAACACATTCCAGATTATCGAGTCATGTACCCGCTGGTACTGCTGAACTCACATCCACAAATATTTTCTAAATTATCGAGTCATGTACCCGCTGGTGCCGCTGAACTCACATCCACAAACATTTTCCAGATCATCAAGTCATGTACCCGCTGGTGTCGCTGAACTCACACTTTTACAATATTCCAAATTATCGAGTCATGTACCCGCTGGTGCCGCTGAACTTACACTTTCACAATATTCTAAATTATCGAGTCATGTACCCGCTGGTGCCTCTGAACTCACATCCTGGTCACTCTTTCAGATAGTAAGTCATGTATGATCATACCTCTGAACTTTCTTCCTGGAAGAGATCCTCCCTCATGATCCACTACCCGTACTCCCAGTGCACAAAAAGGGTAACAGATCCACAAATTTCCAAAACGGCCATGTCCTTATTACCTCTGAGTCGTTCCACTTCTGCCAAAAATAAATCACCCCCTACATAGAACTTCCATGTCCTTGTTACCTCTGAGTCATTCTATGTACCCTCCTTCATTGAGCCCACCCCTGCTATGTCTTCATTACCTCTGAGTGGGAAGGCTCCGTCGAAGAAACCTTTATGCTTGCCATGTCCTCATTACCTCTGAGTAAGTTTGAAGATTCCCTTTTGACTTATTATCTGTACCCACAACCGGAGTACGCCAAGGATAATAGGTCCATAAATATTCTCCACTGAGTCCATACCTGCCATGTCCTTATTACCTCTGAGTAGGAAGACTCTACGGTAAAACCTCCGTACTTACCATGTCCTCATTACCTCTGAGTAAGTGTGTCGATCCTCAATTATCTTATTATCTGTACCCTGAACCAGGGTATGCCAAGGGTAATAGGCCCACAAATGTCCTCTGTTGACCACAAATATCGTCCGTTGAGTCCACTCCTGCCATGTCCTCATTACCTCTGAGTAGGAAGACTCCACGGTAAAACCCTCATACTTGCCATGTCCTCATTACCTCTGAGTAAGTATGTTGGTTCTCCTTTCATCCTATTATCCGTATCCTAAACCAGGGTACGCCAAGGATAATAGGCCCACAAATATCCTTTGCTAAATCTCTTAGTACAGGCCCACTATTCCTTATCATGCCCCGGGAGCCCAGCTGCTCCATGGCATTCTATTCTCCGATACCCCAAACACCCATGACCACCTTGTCGTGGAACTGCTCTAAGTATCCCCAATCAAACTTGTTATCCGTACCTAAAACTAAGGTATGCCAGGGGTAACAGGTCCATAAAAAAGTCCCCCATGTAGGGCAAACAACACCATAATATCACAGGCACAACAAGCAATACAAATGAAGGGTAGAATCGAAAGTACTCTTTATTTGAAGGAAGGAAAAAGCGCTACATGTGTTGGGACCACATCCCTATCATAAAAGAAAAGAAAAAAGAAACAGAAACAAAAGAAGAAAAGGCCGACTATAGTTCGGCGTTACTCAACTCCAAGAGGCGGTTTTTCACCAAGGCAATCCCCCGCTCAAGCCTCTGTTTAGCTCGGTGCTCGGCCTCTTGGGATAACTGCTCTGCGTCATTCAAATGCATATACGCCTGCCAGTCGTTCTTCATCTTCTTCAGGGCAAGTTCTAGATTGGCAGAAGCCCTACTAAACTTGTCAGCCTCCTGAATGGCAATCCCTTTCTCAGTACAAGCAGCCTCGAGCTCGGACTCCAGGAAGGCCAGCTTTCTCTGGAGCTCGAGGATCTGCTCCCGGGTGTCGGTTACCCCGCGGGAGGCAGCCGCTTCCCGAGCCGCGCAATCTTCAGTTCGACGGCTCCATTGATCGTACAACCGAGTTAAATCCCGGCGGTCTTTCAATATAGCCGGCTTAAGCGATTCCCGGGCAACCATCACCTTATCGACCGCGGTAACGAGGAAATTGCGCTCTTGCTTTATTGTCGCGGGTAAATCAGCTTGTTGCAACATGTGAAACTGGGCCACAAGACGATCAGCCTCTAACAGCTTAGGCTCCAGAAGCGCAGCCAGCGCCCCCCCTACCGTGGAGTGTTCTAAGGATATTGATCTGGCCATCGGCGCATTGATGAGCCAGAGTAAAGGGAGTCCCCCTTTCCACAGCTGCCTCGATCCCCCTCTTCAGGTGGCGGTGGAAACTGTCAACCACATCCTGGGACACTTCATCCAGAACCTCTGTAGAGGACGGTGTCAAAGGGAGTGTGGCAGGCAGTACCGAAGGAGTAGCCTCAGAAATTGCCGTCCTTGCCACCAAGGAAACAAATTCTGTGCGAAAAAATGCATGAATGGAAGCTAGCTCCTCTTCCGCTACCCGAAGAGCCTGGATGCTGGGCAAGGCGGAAAGGTTAACCCCCGAAACTATATTCGCAGAGGAGGGTGCAGGAGGCATCGTCCCTTGCCCTAGCTGTATTGCCACTTGGGCTTCCGAACTCGACCCGGCTGGAGGCCCCTCAATATCGGTTGGAAAAGAGGGAGGCACATGTGCTTCCGTCAGAGCCCCCCTGGTGGAGTCCGCCCCGGCGATGACCGTCACCGGCAATAAAGGGGTGGGATCTGTACGTCCAAAGCAACCATTAATCGACGTAACCCGAAGGATAGGATGATGGAGTTAATAGGCTTCCTCATAAGTTAAGGTTTGACTTATCTTACCAGAGGAAGAGCATGGAGGCTGCGACTCGTTCGCAGCTGGTGTAGTTTCTCCACCCGCAGCTTCCGAGCCGAATTCAACTGGTTTTTCTGTCGCAGCCATCCCTGAAAGGGAGCCAGCCAGGACAGTGTCATCCTGTTGAAGTTCAGATGTCCAAGGGACGGGCGCAGCAAAGCCTCCATCCCCATGGGTTGAGGTCCCAGCAAGGTAAGACTCCTCGACCGCCTCCGGAAGAACCCCAGCAGAAATGATAGCAGTGCACACATCACTGACCAAATAGGACAAGAACGGATCAACCTCGGCAATTGGGTCCTGAGAAGCAAACTCATCTGACGCCTATAAAGAGCAAAAGGAAAAATGATTAGGCCATAACATAGAAGAAGGAAGAAGGAGGTAGTTGAAATTCAAATTACCTCAGAAACAACGTCAATATCATCAATAAACAGTCTGCGACGTCTTACCGCAGCGTGCTTTGTAGAGTAGGTTCGGCCATCAGCGGTAACCACGCGCCTGCTTCGCTCACGCGAAGGACCAGGCACAGTAGGTGGTTGATCCTCCACCACCTCGTCAGGACCAGTAGGCGACTGACTCGCCACCCTTTCATCCGGCATAATAGGGGGTTGATTCCCAACTTCCTCGTCTGAAGAATGCGATGAGTCATCGATATCTTGCTCATCATCCTCTTCGTCCGCCGCAGTGGACTCCGAGTCTGGCACGGGAACCCTATTCGCTCCTCTTTTTCTCTTTCTGGAACCCTCGGGCTTTTCTGCCAAGCCGGTCCCGACAATGAAGCTGGTGTTCATGTCAAAATTTACGGGAGATTTGCTCGCCGCAACGTGATGAAGAGCCGCTATGTACAGAATATCCCCTTGCATTTTAGCGTCAGGGACTGAGAAGCTAGCCCGGTATGAACAGCATTGTAATAATGTCACGCCCGGATACCGTCAAAGACACTGCCCTCGAAGCCCAGGCAAGCACTGGGGCAGTCAAGAACAGTTGGCTATACCCGAATTGACAAGAAAAACTGCTAGGCAAATAAGGCTCCAAGTATACGTTATTTCGGTAACGATATACTAGGTGCGCGGGGCGAATGTTGCGCAGCCATAGAAGCATCTTCTCAGATAAGTGCTGGGGAGGTTCAATGCCATCAACGTGTACCCCCCTCACTTCTCTAGGGGTAAACTGAGAAAGAGACACAAAGAAGTCGGACCCGTCAACTCTAGCCAATGCCCTCCGACAAGCCGGTATGGTGTCATACTCCCAAGATTGATGGCGGTATCGAAAAAGGAAGGCATCATCAGCGGTGACATCATCCTCTGGCCCGGGCCTCATCAATGACCGATAATGCATCAATAACCACCCCATGAGATAGTGGTATGGTAGCTCTATCCGTTCAAAGTCCATCGTCGTCTCGCGAGCAATGACTTTAGACGAAAAGGCTCGGAGGCCGTGGTGTATGCTACACACCATGGCCGGAAGAAGGGCCAGTCTTACCTTGAAGACCAACTTCACAGCCGGGAGAATGAAGTGGCGACTGATCCTTTCAGTAGAACCTGTCCCTCCCAAGACTACACAATTTCGTAGCCATACCATCAAGAACCCGGCCAAGATTGCTTTTTCAGACATCTCCCGGGTACCGTAGTGGAAATAACTGAAGGAGTCAGTACGACTCCCAAATCTATCGCGGGTGGACCTCGACCTTTTTGTATTCAACTTCAGGTCCTTTACCTCCGCCTAGATTTGAGGACTCCGAGAAGAAACCCGGCCGGAAGGACATAATTTGAAAAGATACGCAACCCAAGCGTGGTATGAGGGGCGTTCCCCTCTGAACTATTATTCTTCTTGATAGCAGTCTGGTGACAGATGCTATGGTGGCACAGCAGTTCCTGGTACACAGCAACGAAACTCGGGAATCGTCGATCCAGATCGTCGAATTCCTCGTTCGTCGGAGTGTATACTTCAAAAGCCTCGCCTCCCCACGGCAGCTTAGAAACAGCGTGTATTTCATGGAGAGCAAGTCCCAACTCACCTCCGGGCTCGAAGAAAGTACCCGTACGCCGGTTATACATCTCTAAAAGGGCCATGAACAAAGGCTTGTTAATGGGCAACCCGTAGCAGGTGTCCCGAATGGCGTAGTAGAGATCAATCTCCTGAAGGGACTCCCTGTAGTTCCTCAGGATCCAGGAGGTAAGATTGGTCCATGTAGGAATGGGGTTTATCCAATTCAGCAGCGACAACCTGTCCTAAGACCCCTTGCGAGCGAGTTGATTCAGAAAGGTATCAGCTCGAGCAAAAGTGAAGTTGGGACCAGCCACGTTTATAAAAGTACCAGGAAGCAGCCCCATCACACTCCGACTGACTGATTCCTTGCCCGCATATGGTGACCCCATACGCTTATTATAGTAGATGTTTCCCACGAACATCCCCGATTGGGTGGGAGTCAGGGAGCCCGCCATCGTCCTACTCGATGGTACCATGTTAAACCACGAGAGGGGAAAATGCCGCTCTATCTCGGGAATGTGGATCTCCACCCCGTCCACAGTAAAGTTCCAGTTCTCAGAAACGTCCAGCAATCGGGAGTTCTTTATAGAAAAGGCATCTCCAAAAAGAAAAGCCGGTTTCAGATATTCTCCGTCCAGTTTCCCCGAATTCATCATAGTACAAAGGAAGTGGAAAGGCTGGTTGTTGATGTCAGCCACCCTCTCCCTAGGCTCATTAGCAGGAAGCTGATCTGTTATATGTCGAATTAAGCCATCGAGCCACACGCCCACGGCAAATTGAGCTGAACCCACAAGAAGTTCTCCTGCTGGGTTAGTTGGAAGGTTCACTGGAAAAGAACAAAAAGAAACAGGATTAAAAGATGGTTAAAGCGAAATTACTGAACAAATCTCAAAAAGAGGTCCCTACGAGCCTATGCGGCTCGGATAAACGAAGCCTTATGCGGCTCACTTTTCAACTGGGCTTCAGGTGGCACGGCTTTAAGGGAGCCAATGCGGTTCGGGTCAACACAGCCTCATGCAGCCCAAATCAGACGGGAGTTCCATGTGACACTGGTTCGATAGCTTATGCGGATCAGTTGAACATATGCGGTTCTAGCAGAAGAGCTTATACGGCGCAAAATGCTACGCGGTTCAGTCTGTCAGAAATATATGCAGCTCCGTTCAAGGGATACTTCATGCGGTTCATATCCAGAGACTCAAATCCTTCTCATGCGGCTCAAACATAGGGCATCTCCTATGCGGCTTAGATATGAGAGGGTCATGCAGCCCATACAGCATATGCGGCTCCATCATGGTCGAACTTGGGTGGTTCAGACGAAGGATGAAGGCTTGTGCATAAATATACAATAGAGCCATAGGTTCTTAGGATTCAAAGTATTCAAATGCAACCCTTACCATTGAGAGCAGGGCAGACATCAGGGTGCACTTCGGGCACGATGGCTGACGAGGAAGCCGTCTTCTTGTCCTTCGCAGCAGCATAGGCAACCTTGGAAGATTTGGGGGCCATGTCCGACGATCGGAGCAAGAAAATGAGGAAAGAAAGACGAGACAGGAATAGTTGGAATGAAGAAGAAAGTAAAGGAATCCCTCAGACCAAACTCATCCATATTTATAAATGAAAGTGAGGCATTTTGATTCCCATGCATACACGAAGACCGACTCTTCGGTTATCGAGGTGAGCCGCCTAAAATGAAGGCCAAACTCCTGGAATCCTGTGCCGAAAAGTGGCCTTTAAAACTGACAGCAAATCAACAGCATTTAATGCAAAAGATTGTTATACGTGGCAACGATGACGTGGCAGAAAGCCCATGCGGCTAAGCCATCCATGCAGTTGAAACATCCATGCGGTCAGGATATCCATGCGGCCAGGACCTCTTATGTGGCTAGAAGAGCTTGCACACAGCCATGCTTCTTATTCAAAGTATTTCAATTTTGCAAATTGAAAACTTTGAAGGGGGTCTTATAGAAGCATGGAAAATAATAAAGAAAGATCCATACGGCCAGGAAACCCCATGCGGCTCAGAAAGCCCATGCGGCTCAGAGATTCATGCGGCACAAGGGACTATGCGGCTCTATGATCTCCATGAGGCTCAAAGAGAAGTGCCACGTAGCATACAAACAACTTTTCCTTTACTGCATTAATTGTCTTGACGGCTGACAGCTCTGACAAGACGACAGCCCTGACACAAAGATGTAATTATGACTCTGTCATAATGACAGACTCCTAGGGAAACGAAGGAGATCTCTGACACAATCTCCCGAGATCCAAAAAAAGCCATGCAGTCTAGACGCGTGGACAGTCATATGCGGCTCGAGCGGAGACTCCCCATGCGGCTCAGGCCGAAGTTGCCCTATACGGCCGAGATCGAAACAGCCCTATGCGGCTCAAGCGGAGGCTCCCCCTATGCGGTTCAAGAAGATGCTCCCCCATGCGGCTCACGAGGACCATCTCCATGCGGCTCACGAAGGAGTTACCCGTTATGCGGCCACCTACGTCCATGCGGTCTAGATTATCATGTGATTCGAAGGTTCGGGGGCCACTCCCCAACAGCCTTTACACGTGGCCGGGCTTATGCGGCTCAATCCTCATGCGGCTCAGATCCCCTCAGTGGCTCCCAGGACACGTGTCATAAAGCCAATCAATTTCCCAGATTTACTGCAATCAAAGATTGGGTCAAATCCTAATAATCTGGGACACGTGGCAGGAGAATGAATTAAACTTATTTATTCAGATTCACAGACATCAGCAGATCATCATAAGGGTAATTTATTCCAATCAGCATTATTTACTGAGAGGATTTGGCACAATCTACATTAATGGCCATGATTCATCACACCCAAGATTAATGGCCCAGATTGATCAATCAACAGGCCGCCGCCACTTCAAGGGATAATCTTTGCAAACCCTAATGATTGCATTCACTTCTTATAATTAGCAAGGTACCATTCCCTTGCAGGAGAGGACCCTTTTTTCGAGATCATAGAGCACCAGAATACTTGGAGAGAAAGAGCCGAGAGAGAGCAAAGAGAGCATTTCTTCAACGCCAAGCAATCTTTTGGAGTCAAGGCTGCATACCGATCGTCCAAGGAGTAAGGCAGAGCTGCCGTCGCTTTCCCGAGCCTCTATCATCACCCTCCAGAATCTAAAATAAACAATTGTACTTACATTGTTGTACCTAGGTTTTCGTCCCTAGGCTTTCTTTGTATAAGCGAGTTTGTAACGTGAAGTAAAAGTACAGTCCTCCGATAATTGTTCTATCCTTTTATATTTCATGGCAAACACATATCACATTTGAATCACGGAACCAAGGGTTTATCACAGCCAGAGTATACGGGCAAAGCATAATTCTCGGTAAAATGACTTCAGACGTGATTACAAGTTTAGGATACTATAGAGGATAGGAAAATGCCCTGTATGTCCCATAAGATCCAAATCCAATACTAGTGAAAGTTCTGTATGTTGGGTAGCATGTCTCCCAACCTAGCATTTCGTGGTCCTTATGATCTATTAATGAGGTAATTGACAGACACTAATAGGTTTACCTAGAATATAGGATTTAGAGGTCCATAACCCATTAGTCAACTAAGGCCTTATGGATAATAAGATAGTAGGACGACTGTATAAGCAATAACACTAGGTAAGGTTTTGATTCTCACAAAACTCGAACTACTTGTGCCTCCTTTGAAAAATCTTGCATACTTTTTGACTATTTTGACCAATGCTGCTATTACAGCCTAGTTTTGCAAGCTTACTCTTTTATCGAGCTTGATTCGAGACATATGTTTATTGGGGACGCCTACTAATATATTGTCTAATCAGAATCGATGTATTACGGTCTGATCAACCTTAGTGCACCCGGTTCGCTCTCCCTCTGATCAACCTACATGGATTGAGATGTAGATGTCTCTAGGATCTCATCCGCGACTGCATTGACAATTTCTTTTGAATTATAAATTCGCCTTTGAATCACGTAATTGTTTTCAGTGACATCTTTTTTGAAATCATTATTATTTTTGTCTTTCACTAATTTAGAAAGACGAAAGCTCGTAATTGGTAGATAGATACAGAGTATCCCCCATGGCTACGATCGTTGCATACACAAGTGTAGCCACCATCGGCCAGCCATGTGACTGGAACCTTGTCTTGAGTTACTCGTTCTCCTCTCGACCCTCAAACTACTATTGTGACCTTCTAGCCATCTGAATTTGAGAATAATTAAGGTTTTACCCTTAGTCAAAATGCCAACCTAGGAGACTATCTGTTCTCAAGAAACCAAATGTGGTGAGTCTCTAATTATTTGCTTGAAGCTTGCTTTAACTAGCAACCCTTAATCCTTAACCCAACCTTTCCTCGACCAAAGCCCACAGTTTAGACATGAGATGAATAGACAAAGGTAAGAACAATCATTTAACATGACTGTGGTAGACACCCATCCCGAGATTTGTTTCCAACAAATATTACCCTAGTTATGTAAATTTTATTATTAAGACCTAACTAGTATTGGAACACCATAGACACTAGCTTAGCTAATACCATAGCTCAAATACCCTGTTATATTATGATCTATAAGTTATCAAACAGCAATACATGATCTCTATAGCCCATACCACTAGAACCCTTGTGACAATAGTCTGGCAGGCTTGACACAAGTAGAAATTTACGACTCAGTTGTTAGAAATCTCTTCATATTATGTGCCTTAGAGTTGGTTACCCCGTCGATAACTCTTGTATACTATGGACGAGTAGATCACTCTATTTTATCGACCATGTGTCATTGTACACACTCGTTTTCCATTTATTGAGGAAAGATCTTTGGCTTGACTTATATCTACCGTATCCTGTTATGCCGTGCCTTATTCTTTATTAACAAGAGTCGAGGTACAATATTCGGACTTTGGAATTCTTCAAACCTTATTATTCCTAAAACAACGTCCTAGCTTCTAAGGTGAGTAGACCGTAAGCCTTCTAAAATTTTAGGATAAATAAGGATTATCGATTGATTAGAATAATTTCTGTTAGGATGATAATTAGTGCCCCATGGACTCCCACTTTCCATTTAGATTATTTTGTGTCCCCGGCCGTGTCATTAATATTCGGAGCACGAGATTAGTTGTTACCTTCCAATAAATTTCATATACAAGACATAGACGACTCCACCTTTATGTAGACATATCATGTTCCACTCAAACACATCTTCTTGTACTCTATTTTAGGATATGACCTTCAGGTCAAAAAGGACTAGCTATAAACCTTACCATAATACCGATATACTTCCCGATTACAATTAGAGACTCAACCTCGACCCACACATTCTGACCCAATATATGGTCGCGATCTACACGAAGCCCACAATGCACATGCCACTAGTATGCCACTCAATGGAGTCCACGTGTGCTACTTAAACACAAAAGTCAAAAAAGACACATTTTGGGTTTAAGAAACTCACTTAACCCATCCGACTGATAAATAGCACAACCACTTGAGAGGAATCGTATTCTAGGTTACCCTAACCTAGTAGAAATATGTTATCTTGGGATTTTGTCCAGTCAATATATATTAAAATCCAAGGTTCATCCAAACAACGAGTGGTGTCCAAACAGGGAACCCATTATGACCCATTAAGATCCATTAAGGCCCATTAAAACCCATCCATACATACCACCATATTTGGACTATAAAACCGAATTAATTGAAATAGGTCCCTATAGCTATTATGTAGTCTCCATTTCTTAGAATGTGAAGTCATTCGTAATCCTTATTCCATCTAACTGGAAGTCGCGATACGATCTTGTATTGCATTTATATCCCTTGCTCGTGTGTTTAGATAACCACGAAAAAGATCACAATCTTGATTTCTCAAATTTTGTTCTATTATGGAACCTTCTTTAGATTAATTTTGAGAACGGAACTTCTGTATTGCACAGATTGCAAGCCCCTCTAAGAAACGAAGGGTTCTTCAATTTAGCAAGTGACTGGACTATAGTTGCCCAATATAGCAAATAAATCAATGGTTCATAAACTTTTTTCTATCTGCATCATTGGATACCGCTCTTAAAACTTCATATTTGCTGTCGATTATTCTTCCTTATCTTCATGTCCTTCCTATTTTAGAGCGACGAATGGTCATGCTTATTAGAATTTATCAATATTTCTTAGCTACTTGTGTAAATTTGTTGCTTATTAAATTTTGGGTTGCTTGATAGATAGGAGAGGATTATAGATGCCATATGCATTAGATATCTGTTGGTAGTATTGTTAGCAACTAGTTAGAAGATTATAAGATTTTAGCTTTGAGGAGTAGTGTGACCAAAGGTGGGTAGAAGTCCTAGAGGTTATACAGTTACAAAATGGCTAGGAGGACGATATAAATTATTTTGAAATTAAAATTTAAGGAGATTAGGTTAAGGTAGACTTTCAAGTTGAACTTTAAGGAAAGTAATGAATTAGAATTTCGAGGACTAAATTATTTTTAAGGTGGATAGATTTGTAGCTCCCCTTCCCAAAAATTTTGAAATATTTTTATTATTATTTATTTTATTTGAATGGTGATTTTTAGATTTTTATAAATAATTAATTAGTTAATTATTACGGTAGATGGCCTTAGTCATAGTTGAGATTTGGAGTAAAAGGTGATTAAAAATCATGGCACGGATAGTGCATTTGTGTGCTTTGGCTAGTGTATTAGCTATGCTAGGGAAGACCGAGCCATAGGTTTGTTCTAACTAGGAAAACCAGGCCAAGTTGTGACTTAACCCCTATAGATGGTTTAATTATTTATTAATCTATTTTATTGACTTGTAGAAGACCCGGTTGTACCAAGTTGGTCCGAACTGGACCCGATCCAAATCCAGGCCCTTGTAGTCATGTAGTGTGTTTAAAAGGTACAGCTAGATATGCATTATATCCACATATATTTTGTACAGAATTTTTCAAGGGATTAACAATATTTGTTATACATATAATATTATTCTATCGATGTTTATGTGGCATTTTTGTAATAATTGCAAGATTTCTCGTAGACCAATTTATGTGAGGATATGATGTGTTTACCCTAATGTATACCATTTGTTAGTTATGTTAGTTGGTATTTATAATTAATATTACTATTATTATTTTTTTAAAATAAATAACGATTGTTATTTGTTAAATCCTTGTCAAATATTATATAAATACATGTATATATAAATAGATATTAATAAGATATTATTTGGTTGCTAGAAATTTAGTATTTTAGAGATATGTATATATAGAATGCACACAGGTATTTTTTTATATATATATATATCATATATATATATATATATATATTTTATATATATATATACATATATATATATATATATATATAAATAAATAAATATATATATATATATATATATATATATATATATATAAAATATATATATATATATATATAATGTGTTATATACATATAATAAATAAAAAGAAAAACAAAACAAATTAAACCACACATGAGCCCCAACCCGAGCAGAAGGGAATCCCAGCCCAACAAGGCCCGAGCCCCAACTTTCCACAGAGTAGGCGGTTGTGCGGATATCGCATATATATGCGAGGGAGGAGGGGATGTATCGAACTAAACCTAATCAAACCTCGACCCCAAATCTCGGCACGCCGACCGACGACAGAAGACTGCACGCGTGCAGGCCACGCGGACATAGCCTCTACGTAGGCAGCAGCAGTAGTGCACCGGAGTGCCATGTTTTTAGGTATAATACTCCCTCGTTTCATTATCAATTTTCGAACGAATTGGTTCATTAGAAAGACAACTTATACGAGTCTAAGTCCCTACAAATAGTTTTTATAGCAACATCCTAGATTGTCCGATAAATTGATGCCAATGTTAGCGGAAAACTGTTCCGGAGCAAACAGAGTTTAGACTCCTCAAACTTGTTTTGGAAGGCCAAAACTGGTCGATCCAGTTAGGATATCCGTAATCTTGTTGAACGATCATGAGACAACATATAGGGGTTCAGAACCTATTTTGTATTCTCGAAATTCATTAATTCTGTACACAGAAATCAGACTCTAAAAATCGAGAAAAACTCATTTTCAAAATAATAAATTTTAATAAAAACCTTCGATATGACGTGCGTCCCGCCAATCCGGGCGACATGGTTGCGAACCGAAAGCATTGAAAGGTGCGTATCGATTTTGTGGACGTGTGGGCTTTGATGAAATTCAAATGGTTGCGTGTGCGCGACGAATTTGATGCGTATCCGTCGAAATTCACCGTAAATTTTCTAATTACTTTGTGCACGTTCGTCAGATCGAGACGAAACTTACGCCAACAGGACCGTATCATTTTTCTAGTCTTGTATGCCAAGTTTGGGCTAATTTTGAGACACTTGATCGGATCGCCGTTTTGCGGGCCCTACGATCTGACTCAACGGGCAATTTCGTGTACGGTCTACCGGAATCCAAAATTGGACCTACGGTTGGGTTCGTATCATCAAAACGAATCCGTAGACATGTAGTTTGGCAACTTTAGAGACCATTGACTCTGGCACGCTTTTCGGTACAAAGTGGGTCCAACAGCGAAAACCGTTTTGACCCAAAATTACCGTTTTGCCCATGTGTCCAGAATTGACTTAAGGAGAGGCAATCCTAGCTAATTTGACTTTTCTGAAAATATTGGTAATGTATATTTCAACATCCGGAGATTTTTGCATGTGTTGACTTTAGCGACTCATTTGAGTGGTTGTACTATAGGTTTCACCAGCTAAGGACCTCAAGCAAGTGCACATTCTGATTGCTTTCGATTCATAGTAGTCTTTCTATTTCATGTTTATGCATATGTTAGATTGCTTGTTGATATATTGTTACACGGATTTAGTGTCATAGATCTCTACATACATTATTTCTAGATTGTCGTATTTTCGTGTTTCTTGACTTATTCGAGTCCATGAGTACTAGTCGGGAGAGAAAATATCTTAGTAGACATATGGACTACCCAGAACTATCCTCCGTGTCTTTCATAGAGAATATCAGCTGCATATGACATGTGTAGGTTGTCGAATTTATCCCTAGCTGTTCATATATCGAAACTGGTATTTCAAAACACATAGATAGTTGTCTTTTATTTGTTTCCTTGTTTTCTTCACCACTTGCCATGACATCAGTTACTTTCTAGTTTTCATCTCACATATGATATTTTCATGTCTTGTGAATTCTATTGTGTTTCGCATTGCCGTCGGTTTGTGTGCTTGTTCCATTCCTGACAGAAAACTAATATTTTTCAGGTTAGTTGTGGCTTCACTTAGCATTGGGAGATACGGATGTACTTGCAGACCAAAACCAAGAAATTAGATAAAAGTGATATCATTTTCATTGCTTGTAAGAATATTGTACTTTCTATTAAATGTAAATCTTGTAACAATTTGTAGATTTGATTTAATAATGTAAATGAGCAATAAATGTTATATTTTATAATTTTGAGCATCTTGGCCGTGACAGCGTTCTACCGTCGACTCTACGGCGTAGGCTGGCTTGGACACGTCTCGTATCCGAAATGCGGGTGCGGGTAGTGACATCATTGCACCCAGGTCATCATCAACTGCTGTTGCGACAAGTCGACAGCACCTAAAGATCGGTTGTCCATTTTCAAACGACTGCACCAGCCAGCACCTGTCCGACAACCACTTGAGAAACAGGTGCAAATTCTGGAAGACGAGGAATTTCCTTTTGCCTCCTGTAATTCAACTCGGAAGGTTCTTTCCAGCAAGGAAGGAATGAAGACAGGCTCTTCCAGCTCGGCAATCTCAGCCAGTACTGTAAGAAAACTCTCGCCTGGAGGATTGTCGCCAATAGGCACAGGGGGTGTCTACCTAGGCACTAGATCCAGAAAGAAGCTTCCAACACTCGGAGGTGCACCCTCGACCTCCCTGGGGGTAGATGAAGCTGGGGGTAGCAGTCTCCTCAATGTATGTGACAACCCGGTGTTAGAAGAGCATACACAGGGGATAGCAATCCACTGGAATTATGCAATGGACTTGGACGTCCCTGAGGATGACCGCCTTCGCCAAGATGATGCAACTTCCTGCGCAGGCGGTGACACCTCTTCTGAATCCGATGAGGAGGACATTCCGACATTCTCCGACAATTTTTCGGTACGAAGGTACGACACGGAGGGCACCTCTTCTACGGTTCCTTCCGCGTCCACCCACGTACGGATAGTCTTTATGGCCGACGATGATCATGAAGGGCGTACTGATCGACAACGTCTAGAAGTACTTGAAGCCATGCTCATGTACCTGGCCAAGTTAGTAGATGAAATCAAATCTGCCTTGCCGACTCAACCGGCAAGGACGCCTGGACAAACAAGCTTGGGACCCGCAGTTAAAGCAGAATCCAATACGACCGCTCCTTCTTTGGGTGATAATCCTTTTAGGAGCATCCATTCCTTCAGCTGCAGACGAAGCCAGGGACGCAAGGAGGGAAGTCCAGGAGCTACGAGAAATGTTCAATGCCCGAGGCTCCTTCCGGGACCTCAGAATACGGCGACCGTATCCCGTTGCGTGGAGAGATGTTCCATTTTTGCCATGGTACAAACTGTTTCATATTGATTTCTATAACGGGAAGACATCTGTTAGTCGGTACATAACTTATTTTGAGGTCACAACCGACCACTTGCCGCATAGCGACGCCATCCTCATACGATTATTCATTGGAGCATTGGAGGGGATCGCGTTCGATTGGTACTGCAACCTTCCACACAACTGTATCTATTCTTTTGACGGCTTCAAGCACATATTTCTAGATAGATTCTACGAAGTGGGACATGATGTGACAATGTCGCCTCTCATGGATGTCGCTCAGGGAGAGAGGGAGCTAACAAGGAGCTATATCGAGCGGTTCTGCCAAACCGCAATAAGATTGCCCCAAGAAAATCTTGAAAGCTCCTTGATTGAAATCTGTCAGAAGTAGTTGCTCCCCACAATCAGCCTCTGGATGGACGATGATCAGTTTAGTTTAGGGATTGGACGACCTTCATCATAAGCACCACCAATGCGAAGGCAAAGTTAAAGGAGGCTCGCCAGCTGGGATTACACATCCCGGATGGAGAAGACAATGGCAAACGTCCTGGTACCACCCCCAATAACAACAACAGTGGCGACACCTCCAATAATCGGGACAATAAAGGCAAACAGGCCATGGTCGCCGGTACGACCAAGAAGCCTGAACAGAAGCATGCAGAAGCTTAATGGCCCAAGGTGAATTACTCATTCGAAGATAGTCATGTCAAGCCTATCTTCGACATGCTCTTGCAAGGGGATAGGATCCAAATCCCTCCACCAAGGCGTGAGCCTCGAGCGGTGGAGATGGAGGACCCAAAATATTGCCACTTCCATCGCTATGTTCATCATTCCACTCATGATTGCTTTCAATTAAAGTGGTACATCCAGAGTCTTATCGACTCCAATACTCCGTCGTTAGATTTTAAAGAGGTTACCGTGGCGGCAAACGTGGTAGCAATTCAGTTCGGTGACTTCCCCCAATAACTACTCAAGACGGGGTAATACCTATCCCCCGGGCAACGATGGAAGTTACTAATCTTTCCTCCGTCCGGGACCAGACGACTGGCTTGGTACCTCTCACCACGTCACGAGGAGAGGTAATATGGGTGCACCCAGACTTAGTGCCCGAAGTTACCCAGGCGGTGTCATCTCCAACCAACAAGAAGAAGGACAGGAAGTCCAGATCCTGCCATACAATTTCAGCTGAAGCTGAGGAAGTGACGGCCATTGTTACCCGGTCTGGGGCACAAGTCCAGCCCACTCTGGGTAGTTCAGTCGAAGAACCTCAGCCGGTAACGCTGCCTGCCACTGATGTTCCGGGGCCATCTCAGCCTCCGTCGACGGACAGGTCCAAGCCGAACGAAACCCGCTTCGACAGGCCGCTCCGTAAGGATGCACCTCAGGGACTGAAGAGACCTTACAACTTTGACATATTAGCACAATTGGCTAATATGTCGACAAAGTTGTTGTTATAAGGGCTCTTAAGGCTCTCCAAGGATCTTCGTGTCACATTGAGCGAAGCACTCTAAAATACCGACGCCTACTTAGCCCAGGTCAAACCTACAGAGGAAGACTCGTCAGCAGATCTCCAGGGAAGCAATTGTGCAGACGTAATGCCTAACATCGTATTCACCCTACATGACATGTTAATCAAGACCAACTTGCATGATCGCCCTTGTACTATACTGGATACATAGGTGATATCAAGGTGGATCATATGCACATCGATTATGGATCGTCGATCAGCATCATCCCGAAAAGCTTACTTCAAGTCCTCGACATCCCTATGCATCGGCTAGCTGCGACCAACACTGCCATTAGCGGTTTCAACTCGGAAAGGAGCTATCCCTTAGGAATAATCCGATTGAAACGTCAGATCGGCGACCTGAGGACGATAGTTACCTGCTACGTCATAGACGCAGATACATCCTACAATATCCTCTTGGAGCGACCGTAGATACATGACTATATGATCGTGCCATCTACACTCCACCAGCGCTTTAAGTATGTCAGTAAGCACGGCTTCGTGAAGACGGAATTCGTCGATGTCGATCCCTTCAAAGGGGTCGAGTCTTATTACTCTTCGGAGGCTTGTCTATATGAAGAATCCAAGAAGCACATAACTGACGAACTGGAGGCTATAATAGGGTCAAAAGAACCTTTGAGAATTTATCTCCAGGCCCGTAAACCGGGCAAATTTGTACCCCTTGTCGCAACTTTGCATAAAGAGGTGCCCAGTTCTCCCGCTCCAGCCATGTAGTTGGAACCGATGGTCGTCCGGCTCCCGAGATCCAACAAGGAGCCAAAACCCATCGTAGAGCCGATGGTGATCCAATTGCCGAAATCCAATCAAAGGTGAGCGGAAGATGGGAGGCCCTCTATGGCACCGATGGTGATCCGAATGCCAAAATCCAGTCAAAGGCAATCGAAAAATACGAAGTCCTTCGTCGAGCCGATAGTTTTCTGTCTTCGCAAAATGAGCCGGCAACCAAGTGTTGATTCGAGGCCCTCAGGCAAGCCAATTCCACAAGCAGAACTTTTGGTGGTCAAGTTGTCCAAGACAGCATCCCAACCTCCGGTCACGCAGGGGGGTAGCTGAAGAGGAGGCAGAACTCACGAAGTATCTTGTTACGAAGGTGGATAGTCCCTCTCCTGATGATGTGGACAAAATTCCTTATTTCATAAATAAGAAGCTGTCGTTGAACTATCCTGAGTGTAATAAGCTTAATCTGATGTTTGTTGTGGAGCACGGTCTGGACATTAACCTACACACACAGGTGACAATCGTCCATACCAAAAACTGACTTACTCCTATTAGAGGTGCCTACTTCCTAGTCCCAGACAGAAGAGAAGGGGATCACACGATCATCATCGGCCGAAAAGAAGGTCCTCAACCTTTCATACCACAAGAGTTTGATCTCGAACCCAATGCTGGAAGATTGTCGCTCTACCTGTATAGTCCTCAAGCCAAGTACTTTATGAAAAAGTAGGGGTATGATATGGAGGCTACCCCACGTCTGAATTACGATAACGGTCGGTGATCGCCTCTATAGCTGTCAACCCTGGCTGGGAAACCTCAGGATTACTACGGCAAGTCCAAATACGGCCTCGGTTATGCTACACCTGCAAAAATGCCTGAGAACTCCGAAGAGGAATGTGAGTGGCATTCTCACTCATCCGAATCACCTACATATGATTCCAATAACAGCATTAGGGATATATTCAGACAGACATTATCTGTCAACATGGCATTCACTGATATTGAAGAGAAAGACGAAGGTCTACTCGGACCTCTCGAATTGGAGTCATGGGTCCAACAACTTGATGCACAATATGAGAAGCGCTTTGAACTACGAGACCCTCCCACTGAAGATAAGGTCATGAAAGTTGACCTCGGTGGTGAATCCTCTCCAAAGCCAATCTTCGTCAGTAAAAGCCTGACGGACGGCGAGCGGGGGTCATTGTTGCAACTCGTCAGAGAGTATATCGACGTTTTCGCTAGGAGCAATAAAGACATGCCAGGGCTAAACCCCGATATCGTACTTCATAAGCTCAACATTCATCCGAACGCAAAACTAGTCAAATAACAGCAACGGCGATTCTGTCCAGACATCATGAACTCCATCGAAGCAGAAGTAAACAAGCTTATAGCTAGCGGTTTCATCCGCGAGGAGCAGCACCCAGAATGGATAACTAATATAGTACCAGTCGTCAAGAAGAACGAAAAGATCTGAATCTGCATCGACTTCCGTAATCTGAATACGGCATGTCCTAAAGATGAATTCCCTCTTTCTATTACCGACATAATGATCGATAATACGTGTGGCTTCGAACGCATGTCCTTTATGGATGTCTTTTCAGGATACAATCAAATCAAAATGTCTCCTCATGATCAGAAGCGTACGTCATTCTGAACACCGATCGGCGTATATTGTTACACAGTCATGCCCATCGGCCTGAAGAACGCCGGTACTACATATTAATGAGCTATGAGTGCCATCTTCAGAGATCACTTACGCAAGACGGTGGAGTGTTACGTTGACGACATCGTAGTCAAAAGCCGCTCCAAGGATGATCACTTAAATGATTTGAGGATAGTGTTCGACCTTATGCGAGGGCACAATCTGAAGATGAATCTCACCAAGTCCTTTCTGGGCGTGTCCAACAGAAAGTTCTTGGGCTTTATCACCACTTACCAGGGTATTCACATAGACCCCGATAAGACAAAAGCAATCATAGAGAAGAGTACACTGATGAATGTCCGTGAACTCCGCGGCCTCCAGGGAAGACTAGCCTACATCAGGAGGTTCATATCTAACCTCTTAGGACGATGTCAACCCTTCACACAACTCATGAAGAAAGGCGTCTCTTTCGTATGGAATAGAGAATGTCAACGCGCCTTTGATGACATTAAGGAATACCTGTCGAATCTGCCGGTTATGGCAGCCCCGGTCGCCGGAAAGCCCTTTCTGCTCTATGTACGGGCGATAGAACACTACCTCGGTACCTTGCTAGCACAAAACAATGATGCGGGACACGAACAAGCCATTTATTATCTCAGCCGAATAATGGTCGAACCAGAACATAGGTACACAGCCGTGGAGAATGAGTGCTTTGCCCTGGTGTTCGCCATTCAGAAAACACGACACTATGTGTCAGGGTAGACCATCCACGTTGTCTCGCGAGTTAATCCCCTCAGGGTTCTCATGACCAAGCCAGGCGTACTCAGTTCTCGCCTAGCCACATGGGCGATACTGTTATCCCCCTACAACATGGTTTTCGTTCTGTAGAAGGCTGTCAAAGGTCAAGCCTTTGCCGACTTCTTAGTAGCCCATCCAGGCTCAGAAACAACCAGAATCTATGAAGAAATCCCTAACGAAGTCGTCAACTCAAACATGACTTCACATGATACCATTTGGTAAATGTTCTTTGACGGTGCTTCGAGAACGGGGCCACAAGGTGATATCGTCGCTGGAGTCGGGGTAGTATTAATTTCTTCTTCTAAGTTGGTAGTCAATCGGGCATATTCCTATACAGAACCCTTTTCAAACAATGTAGCCAAATTTAATGCTCTGGTCATCGGACACCGACTCGCAAAAGTGGTAGGGGTCAAATACCTAAAAGCGTATGGCGACTCACAGCTGATTGTTAATCAGATCCGAGGCTTATACGAGGTTCGTAACAAGGACCTGATTCCTTACCATCAGACAGCAATTGCCATCATTGCGGCCTTGGAGGGGTTCTTTATAGAGCATGTTCCTAGGCTCCATAATATTGAATCTGATGCCCTAGCAGGCCTTACCGCTTCTTTGGTGGTTCCAAATTATGCTCATCATCTAGTCGACGTGATAGGCCATGAGTTGGTCTGTCCCAAAAACAATATTCAACTAGATACGAGTTACTCCGCCCAGATAACCAATGACGTGCAAGACTGGAGACTCCCTTTCATCAACTTTGTAGTCTACGGAATCCTGCCTAAGAATGTAAAAGAAGCAACTACAATCAGAAGGCGTTCTCTCAGATTCTTTTATGACACAGAAACATAAATATCGATGATCTTACGATGGGTACTGTTAAGATGTCTCTCAAATTCAGAAGCCAAAAAAGCCTTACGTGAGGCCCACGATGGCATTTGCGGGGCTCACCAACCTGGCCCGAAGTTTCAGGACTGTCTTCGTCGAATATGCTATTACTGGACTACGATGGTAGCAGACGCAGTCGATTACGCAAAGAAGTGTAAGGCTTATTAGATCTACGCAGAATTCATACATCTGCCATCCGAATTCTTACACCCAACAGTGGCCTCTTGGCCATTTAAAACATGGAGAATGGACATCGTTGGCCCAATCACCCCGCCATCGTCTAGGGGACAATGGTTTATACTTGCAATCACAGACTACTTCTCTAAGTGGGCGAAAGCTATTCCGCTGGCAGAGGTAAAGACATCAAACATGATCAGTTTCATAAAACATCACGTCATTTACCATTTTGGACTGCCACGGAGGATCATTCATGACAATGGTCCGCAGTTCGCAAACCATGCTTTCTATCAATTTTGTGACAAGAATCTGACTCAGAACGTAGCTTCAAGGGCATACAACCCATCATTTAATGATCTGGCCAAAGCCTTTAAGAAGACCATAATCAAGCTTCTCAAGAAGTTCGTGTCTTCAAACAAGCATGACTAGAATAAAAAGTTGGGCGGATGCTTATGGGCGTACCGTACTAGGAGTCGGACGGCTACAAGAAATACACAGTTCTCTCTGGTGTACGGGAGCGAGGCAGTTCTCCCATTGGAGACCCAGATCCCCTCACTTCGTGTGGCCCTTACTTACCGGTTGACGTCGGACGATAACTACCGCCGACGGCTACATGAATTGGAAGCTTTAGACGAGAAGTATTCGCAAGCCCAACAAAGCATCGAGCTCTATCAAGCACACATCTCTCGGGCATTCAATAAGAATGTCAAGCAGAGGACATTCCAAATAGGCGATCTCGTCTTGGCCCTTCGCAGACCGATGGTCGTGACTCACAAAACCGCCAGCAAATTCCAGCCCAAGTGGGAGGGTCCATACATCATCGAGACTATATTCTCCAACGGCATATACTGACTCGTAAAGTAGAATGGAGACTTGCTCATGATGCCCATAAATGGCAAATTCTTGAAGAAATACTATGTCTAAGGACATGCTGGTACTTCTTCAAACCTCCAAATCTTCTAGACTATCGAGTTATGTCCACCAAGTACCTCTGAACTCATACTTTGTTTGCTCCGAGTGGAGTCACATCGTATCTTCCTGAGTGGCGAGTCATGTATGTTGATACCTCTGAACTTCCACTCTAATGCTTTATCACACAAGAGTTTGCCAAGCTTATCGCCATCTCTGAGCAAACTTCTTAGTCCTAATTATCGTGTGTTACGTCCATCTTACCTTTGATACCGATAGTCTCTCGACTTAACCCCTGTACCTAACCCTGGATAAAAGGCATAGTATTAAGACCACAAAACCCATCACGTCCATATTACCTTTGTTGGGTTTTGTCTCAAAATCTATTACTCACACCACCAGTGCGCAAAAGAGTAATAAGTCCACCAAATATTATTCCAGATTATCGTGTATCACGTCCATATTACCTCTGATACCGATAGTCTCTTGACTTAACACTTGTACCCAACCTGAGATAAAAGACATGGTGTTAAGACCATAAAACCTATCACGTCCATATTACCTCAGTTGGGTTTTATCTCAAAATCAATTACTCGCACCACCAGTACGCAGAGTAATTGGTCCACCAAAGATTATTTCTGATTATCATGTATCACGTCCATATTACCTCTGATACCGATGGTCTCTTGACTTAACATATGTACCCAACCCGGGATAAAAGACATGGTGTTAAGACCACAAAACCTCTTACGTCCATATTACCTCTGTTAGGTTTCATTTTAAATCTATTACCCGCACCACCAGTGCACAAAAGGGTAATAGGTCCACAGAAGTGATCCTAATCTACTACTCGCACCATCGGTGCACAACAAGAGTAATAGGTCCACAAAATATCATTCAAATCTATTGCTCGCATCTCAAGATGCACAAAAGGGCAATAGGTCCACAAAAAGCCCCCCAGTGGGATGTCCTTTATCAATCACAAATGTTGTATTAGGCCCTCTAGTACAAGCACCACAGATACCACAAACAAAGAATAGAGTGAATGTATTCTGTTTATTCAAAATCAGTTGCATTCATAGGATTACATCTCAAAAAAATCAGAAACTCGTCACAAGAATGAGCAAACCAAAAAAAAGTTCTTTATTTCTTCATCTAGACAGGAAGTAAAGGATTACAGTGATGTCCAAAAGAAACAAAACTTAAACTACATCTAAAGACAGACAGAAACACCAAGACAAAATACGGATATTTATTTTTTATATTCTTGGAGAGGGCAATTACATGGCTACCCACAGATCCTTACAGTCAAGGTTCATAGTTGTGTTGAGGCATATATCATTCTCTCAGCCATTTTACATACGAAGAATCTATTTGATGAAGGTCCTCGACGGGGGTAGGAGGTTCAGAACTCCCAGTGCTACTATCCTCGGACTTGGGCTCCTCCTTTACAACAATTTCAATCTTGGGAGTAATTCCCTCTCCGATGGATGCTAGCTCTTCTTTTATCCCAACTTTTGGTATCACCTCCTCCTTAACAAGCGGTGACTCTTGTTTGACGAGAGGAGGCAACATCTCCTCCTTCACTGTGGTCTCAGCCTTCGGCATGGATGCTGTAAAAATCAAAGAAAGAAGATAGTCGTATGAAAACAAAGTGAAAGGGCTCTTTTTCAACTCTACGGCCTAGCCGAACAGAACCTACACGGCCCAGTTATGAGGGATGCACATGCGGCTTAAGAACATGAGATGCATGCGGCTCAGTCATACAATACTGTTATGCAGTACTCATACGGCTCAATCATGAGGCACTTATACAGTTCAGTTATGCAGTACTCATACGGCTCGATCAAGGAATCAGTTATGTGGTTCAGTTATGAAATACTTATGCGGCTTGGTCAGGGTCAATTATGTAACGCTTATGCGGCTCAGCCCATGCGACCCCATTATATAGAACACATGCGGTCCAATAAGATAGGGCATTTATCGATCATGCCTAAGCACAGAGGCGATACATGACAGGTATGCACATAAAATATGTGATATGGCCATTCTAAATTAAGTCATCATTTTTCTACCATCTATACCCTTGATAGGGGGTTACACGTCGGGATGAATGGAAGGAGAGTCTGCAGCTCTCGATGGAGAGGCGAGCCCCTTCCCTTTGGCCGTAGCACCAGTCGACTTGGAAGATTTTCGATCCATGGCTAACTGGGACAGAAAGGATGACAAAAATGATAAAGACGAAGGAGAAAAAGGTGAAAGAGAAAAATCTCTCTCCGAATGACCTATATTTATAAGGTTTTTGAAAGAGCGTTGTTTCGATTCTCGAGCCCATTAAAGATAATGATAATGTTTGAAAATTTTATCCTTAGTAACCGTCAGCTTTATCTAAAAAAAGAGAACCCAAATCCAAAACTAAATCAAGACATTAAATACAGCAGTGACAGCTAGCAGTCTAGATGGGATCTCCCTGTGGCTCAAGATTTCCCTGCGGCTTAAAAATTTCTTGTGGCTCAAGGTCTCTCCTGACTCAAATACTCCCTGCGGCTTGACATATCTCCATGCTTCTTATTCAAAGTATTCCAAATTTGTAATTTGAAAACTTTGAAGGGGGTCTTGTAGAAGCATAAAAAATATAGGGTTCATATGGATCACAACTGACCGCATGAGTACTTTGGGCCAAATTGGTCTGTATAAAGAAGAGCCGCATAACAGACTCAGCATGCCCCATGTGGCCCATCTTCACTATCTTGTATTATATATTAAAAGCAACCAGACTAATTTGAGCCGCAGAAGAAAGAGTTACTTATGCAGCCAAGCTGATCAGCCCTTCTGATAAAGCTAAAAAACTCTGTCAAAAGTGACAAAACTGATAGCTCTGACACTCTGACAAAAATAAGATAAGATGTCCACGTGCTTGGACATAGTCATGTGGCCAGAAGGACTTCGACCCGGGCCGCATGAACCTTATGTGGCTCAATCTATGCACTTCATGCGGCCAAGGGTGACTACAACCTGAGTCGCATGAGCTTTATTCGGCCCAGAATATAGAATCTATGTGGCTCAAAAGTCCCCAAGCTACATGCAAACTAAGGGAGACTGCGACCTAAGCCGCATGAGTCTTAGGCGGTCTAGCTTGGCCGAATATTAAAAGACCTATGCGGCTCAAAATTACTTAAGCAGATTAATCCTATCCTATGATAGGACACGTGGCAGGCAGACTAAGTCTCAATCATCCAGATTTGTTGCAAAAAAATCTTAACAAGTCACCAGCTGGCGGTCAAAAAGCGGGTCTTTGTGTACTGTTGTAGCCACGTAGTCACGTGGCCGTCTATGCGGCTCAAGATATCTATCACAATAAATAGCAGGGTACTACACCCATGCAAAAGACGAAGGAAAATTTTTTTAAGAGCAAGGACCGTGTCAGATAGTCCAAGGAGTAAGACAGAGTTGCTATACTTTCCTGAGCCTCTATCGTCATCCCCCAGAATAAAAAACTAAACAATTATACTTAGATTGTTTTCTAGGGTTTCTTTATAGGCTTTCTTTTGTATAAGTGAGTTTGCAATCAAGTTTAATTCATCTGTATTTTTTATTCTTGATATTTAATGGCAAACAATGGTGTAGGCTGGACGTACCCACTTCTCGTGTCCCTACACTGGTATGGGTCATGACATTTATAGCTTGGTTTAGACGGCAAATCATCCAGCCGGGGTGGCGAGCCCCCTAGAAGTTCCTGAATTACCAGAGCGTGTCTTGCTCAGTTATCCAACATTTTCCTAGGATCGAATCTATCCCGTAGCCCCGGGTTACCGTTCGAGGAACCCTCTTCCGTGCACAAGTTATCCAATAACCATACAATAGTGTCTACTTAACTGACCGTACATCTCAAACATGTATTCCTCCAGACTTTCTATTATGCGACTCCCTTCACCAGGGATCGCCTCAGTGACCTATAATCCTGAGCCTTTTCCATGTTACCATATCATCTGACTCAACTCAGGAACGACTATTTGATAATCCTCATGCCTAACTTGAAGCAGTCGTGTTTCGGGTAGTACCATCAACCAAGTCATAATCTATATGAAAGTATATAAAAAGCCTTTGAAACCGTGAGATCGTGTCGGCTAAGATTGGCATTGAGATCGTGGGAACGTACTTGCTACGATTAGCATTGAGACCGTAGGACCGTGCCTTGGGAACCTGTAGACTATGACAGCAAGTCGATAGTCTATTTGCCAACATAAAACTTCTTACTTGTGCAAACCGTGGGATCGAAAGATCGAGTGCCAATTTTAAAATTCAGTGAAGTGCAATCTAGGCATCGAGTTGAATACTTTCATGTTCTACAAAATTTGACTTAGAGCGAGACTTCCTTGTAACTATGTGGGTTTATCTCTTTTATTAGAAAATCTACTCAGAGCAATTGAAAACATCTAATTATTAAGTGTGAAGGCAAAACTAAGGAAAGTTCATCGAAGCCACCTACCTTTAATGAGGAGTCGCCTCGACCGAGCAGGACTTTGAGCAAGTCATTGTGTTGCCAAGTTCAAACTCCATTATGTTCATATTCATCATGTTGAAATAAGGGGCTGTTTGGTATCATAAAAGTGGGCTGAAAGTGGGGTGATTTGTGGTAACTCACGTGATTTGGACCGACTTCCTCTGTTTGGTTGGTTTGCTTTAAAACTTGAAACTGGAGTGATGGGACGGCTCCCCAGTTTCTGTCTCCAACCGAAAAGCTTTATTTGAGATCTGGACATTTTTTGTGTTGAAGTCCAGTGAAAGTGGAGGAGACTGAGAAACTCTAGAGAAGGAAGTGCTCTCCGAAAATAGGGTCCGACTATCGCTCTTTCGCTATTCTTCTGCAGTGGAAGAACCTCTATTTTAACCCTTTTTCTGTTTGTGTACAAATTTTGACATATTTTTTTATAATTTGGTGATGGATGGAGTGATTTTTCTCCGGATCTACTAAGAATAATAGTAGATCTGTGATTTCTTCTTATTTTTGCTTATTTTTGACAAATTTGCTTTCCAAAAATAAGGTCTGACCACCGCTCTTCCACTATTCTTATGCAGTGTAAAAACCTCTATTTTAACCCTTTTTTGTTATTTGTGTACAAATTTTGACACATTTCTTTTGTAATTTGTTGATAGATGGAGTGATTTTTCTCCGAATCTACTAAGAACAATAGTAGATCTGTGATTTCTTCTTATTTTTGCTTATTTTCGACAAATTTTCCTATAGATCTGCCAATCTTTAGATTTGTGATTTTTTTTTCCTGCAAATCGTGATCATTTTTCGTTCCTGCCAATGTTTAGATTTGCTTATTTTCGACAAATTTTCTTATAGATCTGCCAATTTGTTTACTTTTCTTTCTTGCAAATCGTGATCATTTTTTTTGTCATACTTTTCTTTAGATCTGTGATATGTAGATCTGTCATGTTTATATTTATAGATCTGTCATGTAGATCTGTCATGTTTATATCTATATTTTTTGTTTATATTTATGGATTGTGATATGTATCTAACTTGTCTTTTTCTGTTTATATCTATATTTTTTATAGATTTATGATATGTAGATCGGTCATGTTTATATTTATATTATAAACATTTAGATGTAGAAATAATAATTCATATATGCTGATCTGTCTATTATATATATATGTAATGGATTGTTTGTTTAATAACATGATATAAGATTACAATGTGGTTTTCATATAGATGGATTTGTCGAATCCCAATGATCCATTACTAAATGCCGCAGTCGCTAGTATACTTACTGTTGTAACTATAATTATGAATTTAATGGAAAATAAGGGCAATGACCGACAAGGCATTGCAAGGGAACCCTCCCTAATTAGAGAACAGTGGAGGTAAGCAGACATGTATCGAATTTTGAAGGCAGGACCAAATAATTGTGTACATTATCAAAGGATGAGTAGTGCAGCTTTCTACAGTCTCGCAAATATTTTCTGTTCCAATAGGTCGCTCCATGATACGCGATCTATTTGTTTGGAAGAACAACTAGCCATATTCCTTTACATATTGGGACATAAGGCAAAAAATAAAGTATGCGACATTGAATTCATTCGATCCGGAGAGACAGTTTCCATGTATTTTAATAAAGTCTTAGGTGCAATATGTTCTATTCAAGAACGATTTGTGAAGCAAGCAGGGTCTAACACTCCGACGGAGATACTAAATTCAGCAGAATTGTATCCATATTTTGAGGTAAAATTATTTTTTCTATAAATTCATATTGTATTATATAACCTAATAGTATTATACATTAAATATGTATTTCACTGAACTGTAGGATTATATAGGGATGATAGACGGCACCCACATCCAAGCCACCCTCCCAGCCGCTACAGTAGCGAGGTTTAGGGGTAGAAAACAAGTAACACAAAATATGTTAGCGGCTTGTACTCCCGACAAGAAATTTATGTATATCCTGGCAGGGTGGGAAGGTTGTGCTAATGACATGACAAAGGATGCCTTTTCTAGGCCATCTCCACATGGCCTAAAGGTCATAACAGGTATATAATCTAAATTTTATGCATGTAGCTTGTAACGATTAACAAAAAATTAATCTTACAATTGCTTGCATGTCACTTCTTTACGTATAGGAAAGTATTACTTGGCTGATGCTGGCTACACCATAATACCGGGGTTTATTGTCCCTTATCGTTGAGTTAGGTACTACTTCAATCCTAAGAAGGATCATCACCCTACCAATGCGAAGGAACTCTTCAACCATAGGCATTCTAAGTTGCGTAGCAAAATTGAATGTGCATTTGCCACCCTGAAGAACAGGTTTTGCATCCTAGGGAGAAGAAGTTCCATGACTTTGATACACAAGTTGATATTGTACTTGCTTGTTGTGTGCTGCACAACTACATACTTGGAGTTGACCCTGAAGACGAGTTAGTTGTTGATGAACCGTGTTTAGGTGAGGTAGAATTTGTGGAAGACAATTTGTTCGAGTATGAAAAATTCTTCCAAAATAGTACGCAAGTCCAATGGAATATGAAGAAGGCGTGGGAGGACATGCGTGATCAGATTGCACAACACATGTGGCATGACTACTGTACTGGACATGGTAGGGTATAATATGTGTGGCATAGGTTGTAGCAGTTTTTTGTTAGTTTTAATTGATATTAGTAGCAGTTTTTTGATATTTTTGGCATATCTTGTATGATATTTTTGGAATATGCCCGATCAGATTGTAATGTGTTATTTTACTAAAAGAAATATATATTATGTACGCTTCTGCAACAAATTTTATTCTAAATGTCAACAGGTGAGATGGGAGACAACTTTCCTAACTACCGACACTTCCAATCCCATGCAGGCATCCCTTTTGTACCTCCTTAATCAAAGAGGAGGTCGTTGGGTACTAGTACAGGAAGTGAAGGGCACGAAGCTGGAGGGGTACAAGAAAGGGTGACACAACCAAGTCTCATTCATCCACTTGTAACCTCAAGGGTGACACAATCATTGCCCAACATAAATTGGAGTGGCAATATTGATCCTTTTATGGATTCATATCCCTTTGTGGTTATTCAAGCATCTATTCCACAAGGACTTAATGTGGACTAAGCTGAATCTCCTCAAAAGAACAAGCCCAAGAAGCCATCGAATAGTTCGTGTAAGAATGTTCAAAAGAAAGGGAGAGGAACGCCCAATAAGCGTTGGGAGGATGAACATACTGATGAGCTTCTAAAGATTCTTGCTAGGGAGGCCAAAGAGGGAAAAAATGTGACAAAGCTTTCAAAAATAGTTCCTACATACTCTCAGCCAATATGGTAAATGCAAAGTTTGGTACTTCCTATAGTGTTAGCAATATTACTAATCATTTGTGCGGTTGGAAGTCCAAGTGGCTAGATATCATAAAGGCAAAAGATTTTTCGGGGGCCGGATGGGATGAAGATCAAAGGATGGTGACTATGGACGAGGATACACATGATGACCTTAAGAAGGTAAATGTTAGCAATCTGATTTTGACTTTAGATCTGAATATATCTGGAAATTTATTATTTTCAGATCTGAATATAACTGAATATTTATTATTATTTGCGTAGGCAAAATCTAAAATAGCCCAATGGGTGAACGTCCCTATTAGGAACTTTGATTTGTTACAAATTGTATGTAGAGATGACCATGTAAGAGGGGACCGTATGAAGGATGACAATGTGAAATAGGCACCAGGAGAATACGTCGAAGTAGATATTCCTCCTACGAGTGGCTCACACCACAATATTGGGACTTCCAAATCTACGAAATCTGCAGGAGGAAAACGTCGTAGAGAGGCTAACATGGGAAATGAGGGAATGACTCAATTGGTGGGGAGTGTTACTTCCATGGCCGAGGCACTTCGTACCGGATTCAAGAGCCCAATTGAGAAAATGGGTAGTAAATTATTTGCCTTAGAAGGATATGAGTCAAACGTACTAATGAATGCATACAACTTTCTTTGCACTGACAAATCTGAGGCCAACAAGTTTATAGGGTTGCCCGAGACTTTCCAACGGGCATGGCTAGATAATTTCATGCAAGACAACTAGTCTTGTAGCAATCGACTGTATTTTGTATCATTTTGTATCTGGATGGCATTCCAACTTTGCATCTCTACTACTGTTTTTGGAACATTTTGTAGTTTGGCCTGTAATATTTTGTACTCCGGAACAGCATATGCTGTTGTTTCCACATGACCTTCTATCCATAGGGTCCCTACTGCAGTAGGAATAATTACAAATATTTCTGTGCTATTTTTATTACCTACTGCTGTTACTTTCAATGTTTCATTATTTTCATTCCATGTTTCATCTTTCCTTTTGATATCTTTGTAGCATGTCTTACTACATTGTTTTGAAATGAAGAAAGCCAGGAGTGTACATAACCTGGACTGAATGTCACATGCAAGTGAATGGGTTTAAAGGCGCTTGTTATTTCAAGTGCCAAGATTATGAGGAGGCAATGGGTTACTTCCACTCAAATTACAGGGATGAACGATATGGAATTAAGGGAGAAGATGTGCTTAATGGCCACCCAACGGCCATTATTGTTACTTTGGGTTTTCTAACATTACTTGTATCGATTTTAGTCTGCATCTATATTATGTAGTACCAATTCTATTCTGTAGACCCAAGTCCTTTTTGTCTGCACTTATAAATGTAATGACAATGTAATGACAAGGCGTATGTAATGTTTCGATGCAGGGGTTGTCTTTGAATAAGCTATGAAGGTGCAACCTAATTACAAGCTAAAGTTGGTGGCCACCCTACCATTGTGGTGATGGATGGAGGTAGCCAACTTGTAGCCAAGTTTTAGACAATGATGAGGAAGGTGCAACCTTTAAGTCTAAAATGATATTTCTGTCCCGACAACAAAAATGAGAAAGGTGCCCCACGATGAGAACCAAAACTTGATGGCCTCCCCCCCCCCCCAATTTGGTGATGGATGGAGTAGCCAAGTTTTTAAATTGGCGATGATGAGTGGAATGGTGAATCCTTTGAGCCAATTACTTTTTTTGAATACTTGTGCTTAAGTTTTTTTCATTTTCATACTTGCGTTTCAGTTTTTTGTTACTTCCCATATTTGGTTACTGCCAATTTTTCTCTTTTCCCATTTTGTGTTTCAGTTTTTGGTTACTGCAAAGAAGCATTTTTTAATTATAGCTTTTGGAATACTGATGAGTTTCAGTTTTTTGTATCTCCTACTGGCCTACTGCAGCATAATTTTCTCTTCTTTTCTTACATAGGCTATGATGAGAATACATTATGGGCTATGATGACTTGTGTTTTATTATGAAACAAATAATGATATTTCTTTCACTTTTGAGTATTAGTTCGAGTATCACTTCAATTCTCACTGTTACATGTGTCAATTTTTGTGCATGTATGGGTTGGCCAGTAGGAGATATCTGCACATTACATGTTCCCAGCAAATATGATATATGTGTCAATTTCTGCACATGACAACGAAGCAAACAGGCTCTATCTGCACATGAAAGGTTGCCAAATTCTATTTTTTATGTTGTCTATTTTATGTATGTTTTTTAACTATATTTTGAAGAAGTTTTGGCTAAATTCTGAGCACATAATATCATTGAACAAATTTGAATGCCATCAATTTTCATATATGGGTTGGCCAGAAGTTTTCATATGCAGTAATTTTTGAGTACTCAGGAATTTCCATTTTGGTTATGTTCTTCATATGATGATATTATTTGAAGACGATTTTGCTTAATTCTGAGCCCATAATGTCCTTATTGAACAAGTTTGAATGCCATCAATTTTCATACTCTGAGCCTTTCATGTGTCCCTACATGAACTATGAGTCAGAAAAGATATGAGGTTGTATCATATTGCTGGGAACATGTCATATTGCTGGGAACATGTCATCTTGTTGGGAACATATCATATTTGCTGGGAACATGCGTCATATTTGATGGGAACATGTATCATATTTGTTGAAAACATGTAATCTTGCAAAATTATATATCAGTTTGCTGGGAACATGTATCATATTTGCTGGAAACATGTAATCTTGCAAAATTATATATCAGTTTGCTGGTAACATGTCATCTTGCTAGGAAAATGTATCATATTTGCTGGGAACATGTATCATATTTGCTGGGAACATGTAATCTTGCAAAATTATATATCAGTTTACTGGGAACATGTCATCTTTCTGGGAACATGTATCATATTTGCTGGGAACATGTATCATATTTGCTGGGAACATATAATCTTGCAAAATTATATATCAGTTTGCTGGGAACATGTCATCTTGCTAGGAACATGTTCATATTATTTTTCGGTTATCAAACCCTTCTCTGTTGCCAAATTCAGTTTTCAGTTGTGGAAATATTTATGTTTTGGTAACCATACCATTCTTCATTAGGGTGATTATATCACTTGCAATGTCCTAACAAAACACAGCAAGTCCATGTCCAAGTTTACAAAGCCACTTTCAAGTGGTCATCCAAACAAACTACATTGTAAGTCCCAACTTGCAGGGGGACAAAAACCTTTATATCCAAACACTTTTTGGAAAGTGGAATGTATTGTAAGTGGAATTAGTTACACCTTCATGAAAGTGCCACTTTCACACTTCCATGCACCTACATCGAACCAAACAGGCCCTAAGTGAGATGGGGCATTACATAATACATCACTCAAAATAAGTTTCACCCTCCAAACTTACTGAGTACACACTCCTCAACTTATCACTCGCAGTCAAATTGAACTCACCTGGCATACTTTAAATCTCTCAAACACACTTCATATATGTTTCATCCATCAGATTCGCACTCCATGCCTTAGTCAATTTTACTAAACAACTAAGTCATTCTAGAAAATCAAACTATTCTGCAACATAAATCATCAAGTCTCTTCTTTATCCGTAATGCTCTTTGCACTATTATCTCGAAACATGGGGTAACTTACGACTCGTCGCATGCATGGACAACTTAGTTCTATGCCAAACCCACACGAATGTTGTTCCTTATTCATTTCGAATTCAAATATAACCAATCGATCATTCGCTTTCTCCTAGTTGAAATCCAATGTCACCCCTTAACCAAATCTAACGAACGAAACATTTATAGTCCTCAACTCAATTTCCCTAACAGATTTTTCAAACCCGTTTGCATCAATGCCTTAAGCACAATCATACATATTGATACTAAATCCTCGCTAATAGATTTTACTATCTCCAACGTTATCGTTTGCATCGTCTACGTAATATCGTCCAAAATTTTCCAATCCTTCGAAACAATCATTCGACATATGAATCTTTCACTATGCATATCTCGACTACACTCATCCAATTACGATATCAAATTGATACTATCATTCGAATCCGTCCAAGTAAACCTGCTTACAATCAATCCTTGAAACACATTTGATTTCATCGACACATAAAATAACGATCACCAACTTTCTTCTATACTCAAAAATCCAATCCAACAAATTTGATTTGTTCAATCAACATATGATAGCTCATCCGATCCATCTGTCATAACCCTTACCCACTTTTTCGGGATACGAGTACTAGCCAAGTCCATCCCATGCCGTAGCATCGGTGTTAGTACGTTGTCTAGGTCTCAATGTCAATATTAAATACAACAAAATTATATCTAATTGCTCATTCACATTAGTTATTCAAACTATAAATCCAATAGTACATAAAAATGATATTCGAGAATAAATCAGCTAAATTTTAAATAAAATAACTATCTAATCTATCTAGAATCTAAGGTCGGCCTCCGAGATAGAGATCTCCCTTGTGTTGTCCATATCACAAAAGTAGGAAGCATGTCAAGTCACCTGTAATAATCTAGTCAGAAAAGGAGCAAACTACAACCCTATTGTAATAATGTAACTTAATACAAAATAAGCTAGACAAGTAGAGATGCAGTAGAGACTGCTTGACTTAGATGGGTGAATTGTGATTTTGGTGATTTTCTGTATTTATTTTATATTATTTAGATGCGTGAATTGTGATTTTGGTTGTTGCAAGTTTAACCCTAGAGACTGCTTGACTTAGAGACTAACTATGACCAAGGAGACTCGACCATGTGACTAGATTGGCTAATTACCTATTTTTATGCTAAGGGTATTTTAGTCATTGTGTATTACTTTGAATTTTATTAATTTATTAATTAAATTGCTTGTTGTGCGGTTTGATTGGTAGCTGAATTGGTGTTTTGGTAGTATAAGTGGTTTGACCTTAGTCAACTATGACTAGAAACCTAATGCCATAGTTAGACTTAAATTTTTATTATTTAGATTTAATTTAGAATTTATTAGTTATTTTTAGAATGATTTAAATGAATTATTTTCTAGTTAGCCTTTTTAAAGCCTTTTTGACTTAGGATTTATTAGCACCTTAGGGAGCCTAGGCCCATGTGCAAACCCTAACCCTAACACCCCTCCCCTGGCCGGCCATAGCAGCCCCTTCCTCATTGTGTAGAGAAACACATTAGCCTCCAAGAGAAACCTTAGCCTCTACTCTCAAAAAATCCTAACTTTTTCATCCAGAGTCTGTTTCTCTCCAAATAAATTCCATTGTGCTCGTAGGAAGGAGAGGATCTTGTTGGAGTACTGCTAGCAAGGAGGAGGAGGCATTTGCTTGGGAGAAATCGGCCGATAAGGCGCTCGGGGAATTCCTTTTATTGAGATTCCAACTCTCAATAGGTAAATCCCGATCTACCTTTGTTTCTCCTGAATTTTCTTTATTATTGCATCCATATAGGTACCCTTGATCTGTGTATGAGTTTTCG
>JANAVB010033017.1:11150334-11262834 GCA_029216955.1 Iris pallida
TTAGATATGTGTCTTGTGTCCTACTTGATAGAACCCAAATTAGGACACCCCATGTATATGTATGTATGATAATAGTTTAAATAGATATTTAAATTCAGTTTTAGAATGGTTAAAGAGTGGATTAATCTTAGTTAGGTTGGTTAGAATGAGTTTCATTTGGATACCTATGTTTGTATCCAAGTATCTTGGCCTATATGTGTTCTTTTGTCCAAAACAACTCAAATTCGTCATAATATTCATCCACATTTTTATTAACCAAAGTAACTTAGAAATGTCATAACTTTAGCTTAGAACTCCGATTTATCTCCAGTTTTTTTTAAAAGAACTGTATCGAAGTTAGCTTTCCAAATATATATTTTAATAAGACAAATTCTTTTTGTATCTTTCTGTAGAATTATTTGAGTGTCAGCTGTACGAAAGACGAACGTGTTTCAGTATTTTTGCGATTTCGGAAGCTTCCGGACACGAAAATGTGATCCGTTTGAAGTTTCAGAAATCTAACACGAAGGGCTACAACATACTTTAATCCTAGAATTTAGTAGAGGCCCAATTGGTACAGTATTGGTTTTAAGTAGAAGAGTGACTATACGATATATAGATTTTGTGTAACCTATGAGCCTATGTAGTATGGATATTAAATGAATATAGAGTATGTAATACATGATATGTTAGATGAATAAAATAATATATATATGATATATATACTATTTACATTAATGTATATATATGGTTGAATGCAAGCATGTAGGAATGCAATTAATATAATGTATGTAAGCAATGCATGAATGAAAGAATGATATACAATGTATGTATAAAAGTATATAATGAATGCTAGATATGAATGCAAGGTATACATATAATAATAGATATGGATTTATAATATATAAATAATATAATGTAATATATAATGATAGCACGTATGGTAATTTAGAATATATGATGCAAGCATGTATATGTCCACTGTTTTCCTTTTTTCTTACATTTTCCTTCCCTTCCCTTTCCATTTCAGTTTCCCCCCTTTTTTTCTCTTCTATTTTTTCATGTTGTATACAATGTATATAATGTATAGATGCATGTAAGTATGTAATATGCATGAATGAATGTCATATATGAATGAATCAATCAATCAAAGGTATAAGTAAAATATAATGCATTGTAACGAATGTTAACATATATAATGTATAAAAGTATGTATGTAAATGTACATGAATGTATATATCTATGTAACTATGTAAATATGCATGATGTAACATATGCCTATATATATAAATATGTATGTAATGTGGATGTGCATGTATGTATTTATATATATTATCTATTTTATATTATACATTGTTGTGGTTCACATTGTCTTGTGATTGTGCGAGTGCTAGCCTAGGCTTGGTTAGGCCTAGTGAGACTTGTTAGACTTGTTTGGGCTAGGACTTGACCTAGTTGACCTTATTTGACTAGTGTGGTTGACTAGAGTTGACCAAGTCTTAACTTTAGTCTAGTTTGACCTAGAAAGCATGCAGATGCATTGTACATTTCATTTATCATCTCTCGTATACATCTTGACCTGTGTTGCTCTAAATAGGACTCTGTGGCTTTAGTTTGGACCTCTATACCTATCAGCTGTTCAGGTTATCAGGCGAGTACATTCTCTGATCATTTCATATCTTGTTTAGGACTATATTGTTGGCACATTTTATTTTGATATATTAACAGCATCTTCGTAGTTTAGTTTTCTATATCTTCAGATTCATATCTTCTCAGAAGCTCTACTACTTAAAGTCTTTTCGTTCAAGTGCTACCATCCTTTGCATTGAAGTCTGAAGCAGATAGCGGCGCTCCTTGCAGAGACGGCTTCCTACCTGCTTATAGTCTTCGAGTCTGTACAAGGTCTAGGTATATCTGTAAATACTTAAGGACGGATGACAAGTAAAAGCACAAGTCAAAAATCAATTACTTACAGAGCGGCATACCGGCGGCATGCTCCGGCATACCGGTGGTATACCGTTTTTATCATCCACAAAGTTGCTGTGATAAATAGTCGGCATACCGACGGTATGCTCCGGCATACCGGCGGTATACCGTTTTTATCACCCATAAACTTGCTGTAAAAAATTGTCGGCATACCGACGGTATGCTCCGGCATACCGACGGTATACCGTTTTGTGGACCACAAAATGTTCTGTGATAAAACGTCGGCATACCGACGGTATGCTCCGGCATACCGGCGGTATACCGTTTTGTTTGCATAAAACGTTCTGTGACAAAACGTCGGTATACCGACGGTACGCCGCGGCATACCGACGGTATACCGGGTTTCATAAATTTAATTTTTGAATTGCTCTGACTAGCATTAATGGCTGCATTTAATGCTCTCAAACGGTCATTAATATGACCGTTACTATTTGACCGATATACCGATGGTATGCCGCTGCATACCGACGGCATGTCGGTCTGCCTGTATCCAGAGCATTAAATGCCACCCACTCTTAGTTTCTCTATAAAAGAAAGCTCTCTCTCTTATGAGGCTTTCACCAACTCTTGTCATAAATTTTCCAAACGACCAAGAGCTCCACCATTAATACTCTACCAAGCTTTTAATTGTCATCCTCTCCTAAAGTGCTAGAGTATTTAAGAGTTATATTTTTTGATCTTCACGTGTTAGAAGATCAACAAGTTCTCTTCTCATTTGTTTGAAGTTGGCGAGCCTTCATAAGAAAACTCGTGTATTAAAGTTGGCGAGTCTTCGGATCCAAACTCGTGTTGAAGTTGGCGAGTTCTTCGGATCCAAACTCGTGTGTACTATTTGATTAAATAGTGGATTTAAGCCGGAGAGAGTTCCGGAACTGGATTGCCTCAAGCGAGGATACCAGGATACATCTTATGTTTGATCTTCCTACTCTTTACTTTTATTTGTCATATATTGCTTCTTGTTCTCTAGTTATTTTTTATTTCCCTATTCACCCTCCTCTAGGGTTCTACATATATTTCTTGCTTTAGATTATTCTACTTGATGCTGACATGTTGGTAACACGGATTAGTACTATATGGATCCCTTCATGAGATGTTATCCCTCTTGGGAGCATCAGATACTCGTCTCGTGTGTTTTACTTACATCATGTATCTCTTGCTTCTATTATCATAAATCTTCGGGAATCAGCTAGTGACTCATGTACTCTCATGATCACCGAGCCTTCATGAATCAATTCATGAATCACCTTATACGGGTCAAGTAGTTTAGTCATGAATCTTAACGTAACTTGACTGGATCCTTGTGTATTGATTGGGGTACGGGGGGAGTATGAATGGTCATGTAAATAATATCCAAAGTAGTATAGTCATGTATCACTCTTAGTGTAGTCATGAATCAGTCCTAAGCCATTCACATGTTCATCTTGTACTCTGAATCACTAATACTATCTCTCTTTTATATATCATTGATATTTACTTACAGTCTCTCTTTTACCTTATGCTATTCTTCAGTTCCTGTATTTTATTCTCTAGCATGATTATATTTTCTTTCCTTCTATGACTTGTTGAGATGTATTGTGCTCGTTCCCGCCCTGACTGGACCTGTTGATAAATTTTACAGATAACTTGGAGGTTACTTGCTAGCCTAGAGGAGACACAGTAGAGGTTGGAGTAGCTAGCTAGAGTTTTCTTATTTATTTTCAGTTGTCTCGAGTTGTATTTACTTTGTGGATTACTGTATTTGAGATTTGGGACATTAAATGGATTTGTGATATCTTAGACACTTAGACTTCTATCTACTTGTATCTCTTTGTTGATTTCAGTTTTATCTATCTATCTTTTTATCGTATTCCATCTTAGATGTGATTGAAACTGTATTCTGCTATGTCACCTCCATTTGGAGTGTATATACTGTACAGGTACCTTATATTGTTAGATGATTGACCTAGGACAGCGTTCTATCGTCGACACTGCGGCGTAGGCTGGACGTACCCACTTCTCGTGCCCTTATTCTAGGGTGCGGGTCATGACACATTTTTAGTGGTGGCCCATGCAGGTCAAATTTATGTAGTGGTATTCGAACTAGAGTATCACTACAGTCTGCAGTAGGATTAGGATATATTTTTGAAGGTACTCAATCACAGTTAGGCCTCCTTGAGAGATTCCTGGGACGACCCTTGAGAATCTTATTTTAATTTCGATTTGAAATCTATTTTTCCCCTGATTTGATTTACCTTTACTTCCTGTTATTGAACTTGATTTTGATGGATTATTGTTGAATTTTGAATCTTGATGTTAGTGGTTGAATTTGAGTCTATAATTATATGATTTTTGATGGATTATTGTTGAATTTTGAATCTTGATGTTAGTGGTTGAATTTGAGTCTGTATTTATATGATTTTTGATGGATTATTGTTGAATTTTAAATCTTGATGTTAGTTGTTGAATTTGAGTTTGTATTTATATGTATATATATAATTTTTTTTTTGAATTAAGGTATAATCTGATAACATACTTGATAAGGACAGTGAGAAAGGTAAAAATCTACTTTATTATGGAATTTAGAATTTATTGCAGTTATATTTGCTAGCATGATGAGGACGTAGAGCCTGATATAGCTATACTTATCTTAGTTATGAAATCTTGATTTTCTTGCATCAATACCGAGTGGCGTGGTAAGAATTCTAGATAACATGATTATAGGGTGTATGTCTTATTATGGACTATATCGTTTATTGTAGCTATGCTTATTAGCGTGGCAGAATTCTGACAACATAATTTCAGGAAGACGCATATGATTATCAGATTATATCTCTAAAGCTTTTTTAAAAAAAAATAATCATCTCTACATTGTATTTCAGCCTTAAAAAAATTGTTTCTTCATCACTTAACTTAGGAGTAAAAAAAATAGTTTTAATTGTTGATATAATCCCTTGTATAACTTTATTGGATATAATTCCTTCCTAATGTAATGAATTGACGAATTGTCTTAGGCCATATCTTAGACTTGTTTGTATAGCTCTGATCTCAAATGGTCCCCTTTTTTTAACAGATTGAGCAAGAAAGGATTTTATCATTATTTTCTTCTTGCCATTATTACTTGTATTAGTTTAAAAAAATTGTTGTTTGTTTGTTTTGCTTCTCATTATTTAACTTAGGAGTAGGAGTAGCTTTAGCTATTATTATAAACCTTTATGTAACTTCTTGCTATGAATTTCTTCATAATACAATAAATTGATGATTTTGCTAGACCTTATCTGGATTTGATATTATAGCTCTGGTTTCAGAATGGTTCCTTCTTTTAAACAGATGAGCAGAACAGATTTTATCATTATTTCCTTCTTGCCATCATTCTTGTATCACCTTTTAATATATATATATATATATATATATATATATATATATATATATATATATATAATATATATATATATATATATATGTATGTATGTATATACTGGACACAGACACCTTGCCTGACACGTATACATGCTACACTTTGATTACCAACCTATCTAAATGCACATTAATATGTTTTTGATGTTAAATTCTCAAAATCCCAATATCTCTTACACAATACAGTATCAGAGACTAGTTCTCTATTTTTTTTAGTTTAAATTCATAATTTAAATATAAATTTCATATTATTAGTTGTTGTTTACATCACTGCACATGTATGTTATATACAGGGTTTCAATTCTTAAAGAAATTGGTTAAATTTCGTGTTTGAATTTGTCAAATCTGAGCATGTGTGCATGTTAACCCTTTAACACTGGATTCTAAGTGATTAGTTCAATTTGCAGTTTTTAAATGTAATGTTTTGAGCCACATACATTGTTGTATGTAGGGATATAATGTTAGGTTTCATACTCTTACATGTTAGGTTGTGGTTGTGGTGAACATTGGGTTGGTTTTGATGTTCGAATTTCCCCAAAATCCTGAAACTGAATACATGTTAACATTTTTCACATTGATTTTAAATGTTTAGTTCAATTTCAGATTTAATATGTAATGTTAAACTGAACTGAATGATTGAACCCTTCATTTTAAGTTATAACCCCTGTACTCTTGACACTCTACACTAATGTACACTAATGTTCACAACTGCCATGTAAACCTAACCCTTCATCTCTATGTTATGTTCATATATCTAAATAGGTATATATATATAGTTTATGCATACTGTTATAATTTATATAGATACATAACTAAATCTCTACCTCTCTATACATATAGATATATGTATATATATGGTTAGCCATGCATGTTATGAGTAAATAGGTTGTGCATTGTAGATTGTTTAACCAATATGCCATGAGTAGTGTAACTTGATAGCTATTGTTTTGAAATCCAAATCCTCCTATACACTTTCATGTATATTTCACACACACACACACACACACATGTCTACTATCTAACCCTATGAACATGTCCACATACACCTATACACACACTAACCACATAACCTTTACATAATGCTAGCTTTTTTCCTTCTAACACTCTCTCTATATATATATATTGTGATTGGATTTTAATGCTCGACATTTGTGCTTTAAATTTTGATTTTGATTATGCCTTAAAGCCTTGATGATTTGTTATTTCTGTATCTTTTCCAGCTTAACACCCCTGATTGCTTGTAAGTTTTGATACCCTATGATTGTTTTGGTCTAGTGTAACTAGTATACCTGATGAGACTTACACTACCACCGTATGCCATGACCATGTATGCCATTCTTTTAAATTGTATGATTTAGGTAAGTTCTGAGACTTTGATTGTTGGGGACGAGACTCTAGAAGAAGTACAACCATCTTAATTTCGAGGACGAAATTTTCTAAGGAGGGTAGACTTGTAACACCCACTTTTCTAAAATGAGGGTAATTTTGAACTATTGTAAAAGTTTATTATTTAATAATAGAATTTATGATTTATGAATTTTTTTAATTAATTTAATACTATTTAAAATTGATGAATTATAATTTTGATGTGTTAGCTAGTGAACTCTAGAACTGTTGAGCCTAAAGACTAACCATGACCATGGGGACCTAACCATGTGATTAGAATGACTATTTACAACTTTTTTTAGGCTAAGGGTATTTTGGTCATTTTATGACTTTTGAATTATTTAGGATTTTGATTAATTGGTGAATTTTAGATTATTTTAATAATACTTAAATTGATGTATTACGATTTTGGTTATTTTTCATATTTTAATATTTTGGGAAAATTTTATATTTTTAATATTGTTTTTATTGGATTTGTTTAGTCGGGTTTGAGTTTCGTCTCATTCCGACTTGTATTGTGACCCGAGTAGCTTCAACTCTAGATGGGATCCAATATTAAGTTAAGCATGGCCCACAAAACCCAACATTTAAGTTAGTTAATTAAACTAATTTTTATCATGTTAGAATGGTTAAGTTAGAGACTCAAAACTAGATCATTTTGACCCCAAACTTGAACCTAATATAGACTTAACCATATGAGACTAGAGAGGGGCAATTAGGACATTTTCCATTAGCCCTAATAGACTCTTTATGGCAGCCACCTTTAGGGGAGAATGATTTCATTTCATTCATTACAATCTTGCCTCTTTTATTTTCCTTTTGTTCTTCCCTAATTTTAGAGAGCCTTCATATTGATTTGATCTCCAAATCAAATCATTCCTTCACCAAACCTTCCTTCAATCATTCCCATTCTCCAAGGGAAGGGTGCTACCAAGGATTGGAAGAGGAGTGCAAGGAGGAGTGTCCACTTTGAGGGATCTTCGTATCGGAGCCGTGTCCTAAAGGATCATTGGGATTCTACTCCCAATAGGTAAAATCCATCATCTAAATCGATTTCCTTTGCATATAACTTAGTTTTGAATCCGTAGGATCCATCCTCATGCATGTGTCCCATTTAGATTCAAATTTGAGGCCATTTGGAGCTCTCTTGAGGATTTTAGATATGTGTCTTGTGTCCTACTTGATAGATCCCAAATTAGGACACCTCATCTGTATGTATGTATGATAATAGTTTAAATAGATATTTAAATTCAGTTTTAGAATGGTTAGAGAGTGGTTTAATCTTAGTTAGGATGGTTAGAATGAGTTTCATTTGGATACCTATGTTTGTATCCAAGTATCTTGGCCTATATGTGTTCTTTTGTCCAAAACAACTCAAATTCGTCATAATATTCATCCACGTTTTTACTAACCAAAGCAACTTAGAAATGTCATAACTTTTAGCTTAGAACTCCGATTGATCTTTCGTTTTTTTTTAAAAGAACCATATCGAAGTTAGCTTTCCAAATATATATTTTAATAAGCCAAATTCTTTTTGTAACTTTCTGTAGAATTATTTGAGTGTCAGCTGTACGAAAGACGAACATGTTTCGGTATTTTTGCGATTTCGGGAGATTCCGGACACGAAAATGTGATCCGTTTGAAGTTTCAAAAAGCTAATACGAAGGGCTACAACATACTTTAATCCTAGAATTTAGTAGAGGCCCAATTGGTACAGTATTGGTTTTAAGTAGAAGAGTGACTATAGGATATATGCATTTTGTGTAACCTATAAGCCTATGTAGTATAGATATTAAATGAATATAGAGTATGTAATACATGATATGTTAGATGAATAAAATGATATATATGATATATATACTCTTTACATTAATGTATATATATCGTTGAATGCAAGCATGTAGGAATGCAATTAATATAATGTATGTAAGCAATGCATGAATGAAAGAATGATATACAATGTATGCATGAAAGTATATAACGAATGCTAGATATGAATGCAAGGTATACATGTAATGATAGATATGGATGCATAATATATAAATAATATAATGTAATATATAATGATAGCACGTATAGTAATGTAGAATATATGATGTAAGCATGTATATGTCCACTGTTTTCCCTTTTCCTTACATTTTTCGTCCCTTCCCTTTCCATTTCAGTTTTTCCCCCCTTTTTCTCTCTTCTATTTTTACATGTTGTATACAATGTATATAATGTATAGAAGCATGTAAGTATGTAATATGCATGAATGAATGTCATATATGAATGAATCAATCAATCAAAGGTATAAGTAAAATATAATGTATTGTAATGAATATTAACATATGTAATGTATAAAAGTATGTATGTAAATGTGCATGAAGGTATATATCTATGTAACTATGTAAATATGCATGATGTAACATATGCCTATATATATAAATATGTATGTAATGTGGATATGCATGTATGTATTTATATATATTATCTATTTTATATTATACATTGTTGTGGTTCACATTATCTTGCGTTTGTGTGAGTGCTAGCCTAGGCTTGATTAGGCCTAGTGAGACTTGCTAGACTTGTTTGGGCTAGGACTTGACCTAGTTGACCTAATTTGACTAGTATGTTTGACTAGAGTTGACCAAGTGTTGACTTTAGTCTAGTTTGACCTAGACAGCATGCAGATGCATTGTACATTTCATTTATCATCTCTCGTATACATCTTGACCTGTGTTGCTCTAAATAGGACTCTGTGGCTTCAGTTTGGACCTCTATACCTATCAGCTGTTCAGGTTATCAGGCGAGTACATTCTCTGATCATTTCATATCTTGTTTAGGACTATATTTCATGCTTTAGATTATTCTACTTCATGCTGACACGTTGGTAACACGGATTAGTACTATATGGATCCCTTCATGAGATGTTAACCCTCTCGGAAACATCAGATACTCTTGTCTCGTGTGTTTTACTTACATCATGTATCTCTTGCTTCTATTATCATGAATCTTTGGGAATCAGCTAGTGACTCATGTACTCTCATGATCATCGAGCCTTCACGAATCAATTCATTAATCACCCTATATGGGTCAAGTAGTTTAGTCATGAATTTTAACGTAACTTGACTGGATCCTTGTGTATTTATTGGGGTACGGGGGGAGTATGAATGTTCATGTGAATAATATCCAAAGTAGTATAGTCATGAATCACTCTTAGTGTAGTCATGAATCAGTCCTAAGCCATTCACATGTTCATCTTGTACTCTGAATCACTAGCACTGTCTCTCTTTTATATATCGTAGATATTTACTTACAGTCTCTCTTTTACGTTATGCTATTCTTCAGTTCCTGTGTTTTATTCTCTAGCATGATTATATTTTCTTTTCTGCTATGACTTGTTGAGATGTATTGTGCTCGCTCCCGTCCTGACTGGACCTGTTGATAAATTTTACAGATAGCTTGGAGGTTACTTGCTAGCCTAGAGGAGACACAATAGAGGTTGGAGTAGTTAGCTAGAGTTTTCTTATTTATTTTAGTTGTCTCGAGTTGTATTTACTTTATGGATTACTGTATTTGAGATTTGGGACATTAAATGGATTTGTGATATCGTAGACACTTAGACTTCTATCTACTTGTATCTCTTTGTTGATTTCAGTTTTATCTATCTATCTTTTTATCGTATTCCATCTTAGATGTGATTGAAACTGTATTCTGCTATGTCACCTCCATTCGGAGTGTATATATTGTACAGGTACCTATATTGTTAGATGATTGACCTAGGATAGCGTTCTACCGTCGACACTGCGGCGTAGGCTGGACGTACCCACTTTTCGTGCCCTTACTCTAGGGTACGGGTCGTGACATTAGGAATTGAGCCTATGATGATCAGGACAAGGTCCAATCTTCATAACAAAAGGGTATAAATTCTTGGTGGTAGTCATATAAAGGTTGATTTTCATATTTGGACTTATGAGATAAAGATATGATTGACAAATGATGATTAGATAAGCTTGAGGGTATCAGAAAGAGATGATTAACTTGACTTCCCTATGAAACCTTGTCTTTTGTTTTCCCTTATCAAAAGAAGAAAATTGACTCATTCCATATCTTTGAATTATCCTCAAGGAAATAATTCCCACAGAGGCTCATTCTAGACTTTATCCAACGATCGACTAAGATCGATCTATCAACATCACGGTCAATCCCAATCCGACATATGATTATCATCATTCTAATAATCCATCAAGTAAATTCCCAATGATTCAATTTCTATTTCAAATCCTTTTGTACTCATACGAACCGATAAGCCAAGGCTAACTATTCAAGGGTCATTGATTCCTGATAGTCATAACATAACTATGGAATCAAACTATTCGGTCTGAATGACAAAGTCACATCTCTAAGTCATAAGCCAGCAAACTATATCCCAATCCAACAGTCATATATACCAACTTTATCCAACACATTTGCAATTTCTAATTCTCATTCGTTTCATCAATCATCAAACTATCTTACGGGCATTCTTAAATCTCGTTCTTTACCCAGCCGTCAAAATCTCGTATGGACATTCTTAAAATTTCCTACCTCAAGGGTCGAGTAGTTCATTCCATTCAATCCGACAATTCATGTATCAATTAACCATCCTCTAGGCAACACAAATAGTCAAGGTGGCTACTTGTTACTTGTCTAATCCATTTAAATTCCTCAGCATACATGCACCTAGGCAATGACTATCCTTTGGTGATCAAGATAGATTAACATCTATTACACCTTAGGGTCACAACACAGATCTCTAATATTCCTTTGGTTCACCGATAATATTTTCAAAACTTTCAGCTACGCAACCAACTTTGTATTAGCCACATTTGATTTGCATCCAACCAATCGAAGTCAACATTCAGATGTTCTAAGCCACAATATTCTCTAGCCAAATCCATTCATCCATAGCATACTAACGGTCTTACTAGTCTGAGTCATCACTCGACTAAACAATTTCTAACCAAGCCAGCAGTTATAATTTCCGAAAATCTCGCTACCCAATATATCATCTCCGTCAAGGGACACTCGAGTCATCTAGCAACAATTCATAACTCCCAGCTAAGTCTCTGTACTACCCAGTACTCGCAGATAGTCTCATTGCTATCCTATGGAAAGGGTCAACATACATCTCGTTCTGAGGTGGTAGAGGCAATATACCACTCAGAAACGAAGCCATCCTTAAACAATACCAACCCAATTCTATTCCGGACATTCATGATCTGCAATGATCACAACACTTAGCCAACATCTCAGGGTCTTAATATCATAAGCCAACATTTTTAAGGTCTCAAAAGTACTAGTCATCACCCCTGAGTCGACTCACCAGTTATGTCGAACTCATCCATCAATTATTTCATTCCCAAATCCTTCTCAACATCACATGCAATTCCCAACTTGTTACAGCATACATAGCCACTTTCTTCTATTCCCACAATTCCAACCAGCATTCATACTATAGCATACTATGGCATCGAGTCATTGTTGGGTTATTTGTGTCCAAACCAACAACAATCATTCATTCAGGGGCATCATAATGTATATAGACTTATTGTATGGATCATCCAGTGAGCAGCCAAGAGGGTCAAAGAACTTTCAAACACGAACCACGTAAGGATGATTACAGAATAACAACAGCATAATCGCGGAAGCAATCTCTGATTTAATCACGGAAGCAACATTGAGTGATCGCGGAAGCAACTTAGTCAATCATCGATGCAACTTTGATTTGAAATGAATCAAAGAAGAGACCAAGGACGTAAAGCCGTGCTCTGATACCAATTTGTCACACCCCGATTCGTAGAGTCATTTCTTCACATATTTTATCTCTTGGAATCGATCGTCCTCGCTTGGGCGTGATGCCGTACAAGTCTGGTATTGCACTTGTACAAGGCAAAGATGGTACATAATCGATTATTCTTCAAATAGGAACACATCGCAGCGGCAGAAGCAGATAAATTGAATTTAATGAGGACAATCTTTCTTATTGAATAGAAGTACATCACTTCTTTATAGCAGCGGAGAAAAAGAGTAACTTGAAGCCATACTGAGATATATAGAACTTTGTTCTCTTTATTGATAATTGAAGAAGAGTACAAGACTTGTATTGAAGTACAATGATTACAGTACATCTCTCTTTACATTGGAAACCAACTGAACAATACTATACAGCTTACATTTGATATTTGGATACAATGGATTACAACTCGATATACCGACTTGGCTTACAATCTCACTGGTACAACTGATTACAATGTTCCATACATTATGTCCTTTATAAACCGAAGACATCATCTTGTACAAGGAGAGCTTCTGTATGCCCAACAAATCTTCGATGCCGCGGGACCAATCAAACCAATCTCCGTGTGTAGAACATTCCAAGCACGAGCACCTGCCCACAAAACGTGGGTCAGCACATCATCTATGTACTGGCGAGCAGAATCCAACCCACTCACATAAACCAACATTAAAGTGATCATTTAAGCAAGCATTTATGAGAATGATCTTTCTACTTGGGCCTAGCATCAGTTTACAATTCATGGGCAGTAATCAGAGTGAAGCATGTAAACATATTCTTAGTGGCATTCATGTGGACATATCATTTAGCATTCTTGGTATTATCATGCAAAGGCATCATTGAGGCATCGTTAACATTAACATCTTTAACATGTTATAACAGTTCTCACTTCAAGCATCACTTAGCATGTATGTTATGGTTGAGCAATGTTCGTAGCAAGGCATCTTTCTAGCATACTGAAGTTAACATGTTAAGCAAGTTCTCATTTAAAGGCAACATCATATCATTAACTTGTTTAGCATATGATTAAGCAGACCATTCAACCAACATATACTGCATGTATCATATTTAAGTGATTTCTTACCGATAGCCAATTCCCTCATACCTGCATACAATACAGGATAATATGATATACTTACTCTGTCTGCATAAAACATTCGTTAGCATGCATCCTGACCACATGACCACTGGTGGTTGTGCACCATATCGACGTGCCATATAGGACTTCGTAAGGTATGGGATGTGCCCTTCACCAGGTTGCGAGCCCGAATGAGGAACCCAATACCGTGCTACCAAAGCACCAATTCCTCCTAGGCCGACTCGATCCCACCGCCGCGGGTACCGTTCGAGGAAATCCTTGTATACAAGTACGTCTATGGTCATGCGAATGCGTGTCCGACTCGATCGTGTTCGAAGTCGCATGATACAATAATAAGATATGTAAAGGCAACAGTTCATCATCTCATCTTTCCAATATTTCCACCTGTTCACTTGGTGATCTCAATGATCCCAAGCCTCATCATTTCTCATTGTATCAATCATTGCAATATTTCTCATATCATTCCTTTCTAAGAGGAACAAATAATATTTCATTCATCTCGATAGGACCTGCAGCATTTCATTCATTTCATAGGGACAATATTCTTTCTTTCATTGTTTATAAGGAATAGGCAACAGCAGCAGTTATACAGAATGTACATGAATCAGTATTTCATTCAATTCTTTGTGTTAATAATATAGCCAGTTCGTTACTCATGTATCATTCACGCAGCATCTCATTACTCAAGTGATTCATTCATTTCATCAAGATTAAGCATAAGGGACATTATCGATTCATTCTCAGGCATCAAGTTACATTAGTAGTTCAAGTGTGATTCAAACAACAGTTCACTATTCATGTCTTATTCATTTCAATAACTCATAATATAGGCATCTCTATTATTCAGCAACCAAAACAAGGGACATTTAGGGACATATTCAAAGCATCACATTATTCCATTCCATTTATTAAGCATGCAGGATTAAGAAGGAAGGAGGACAGTTCCACTTGCCTATAATTCCACTAAGCGTAGCTCCACCAGCGAGCCACATTCCAATACCCATTCCGTCTAGCCAGCTAAGTGAGACTACATCAGTCTCAATTCTCCTGATTCCCACTTAAGTCACGGTCCAACATCTTGATAGCATCCAATAAGCCAACCAAATGCCTCGTGCGGAGCGGGGCATTACATAATATACCACTCAGAAAAAGTTTCGTCCTCGAAACTTAAAGAAACATCTCATCCACTAGATTCACTTAATCACCATGAGTTACTCATTCAGCTTCAATTCAATATTCATTTCAGCACACTCCGTCATTTCAAAATAGCTATCCAACTGTATCATTCTAATCCATCGACGATTTCAATCCATCTTTTTCTTTTCTAAATATTTGTAACTTCTCATTGATTCACCAACATTTTCCTTCCATTGTATCTTGGTCGCAACACATCACTTTGTTTGGATCCATACACATATTTCAAGCGTCCCCAAAATATATGCATTTCAGCCAAAGTCCGTGCTAGTGCAATAAATTCTTCCCATAATGTTATCTCTGTCGCAACCAATCACTTCAGCTGGATCCATACACATATTTTAGGCGTCCCCAAAACATATGTACTTCAGCCAACTTCCATGTTAGTGCGATTCGATCAGCCACAATATAATTCTCTTTTCTAAATCCGACTTAGCATCCTTTCAATTGACTTATTTCTTTATTCACTTGCCACCATCAGTATCTTCCAGCCACAATACTCAATATCAGGGATAACTTGGTTAGGCTCTCTATCCAAGCACAATATTTCTAACATTCGATCAAGGGTCTAACTTAGAGCCATTCATATCAATAGTTCACAACATGCAATCATATTCCTTTCCGAATCCAACAGTATTTCTCACCGAGGCAGTTCATCTTTTCCAAAAGATACAATCCGACATCAACCAGCTATCGATTACCCAAGCCAAGGGTACAATTCTATGCAATAGTCAAGGTTAACCCAGCTACCCGACTGTAGATACCTATCCAACATTCCCGTCGTGAGCCGTCAATTCCATCTCATATAACAATTCACTACTCGATAAATACTACTGAAGTCTCATCCCACAACTCTAGTTTCCGCTATAGGCCGACACATAATCCTCAAAGGTCAAACAGCTCTAAGGTACAAGTTGGGAGTATACACATACAACATATCATTCTTAGGTCGTACTCATCACCATCTCTCATTCAATGCCACAAGGTTATCCTACGGTAGCCAACGGTCATCCTATTATACAGTCCAGTCTCAATGGTTAGCTATACCGACAGCTATAACTAATCATTCAGGTGACTTCCCTAGAGTGGGCGGCTACTAGGGATCATGCTAGTTTCTTATTCTTAGGGCCAACAAGCAACTAACAGTTCTAAAGAACTCTACCCAAACCTATGGGTTTCAACTCAGTCTGAATTCGAATCTCCATTGTCGGCTGTGCCAACAATTGGTAAGTCATCAACTGGTCGCTAGGGTCAAGTCTATCTATCCAGGGTCTTCCTCAAGGAAATAATTCCCACAGAGGCTCATTCTAGACTTTATCCAACGATCGACTAAGATCGATCTATCAACATCACGGTCAATCCCAATCCGACATATGATTATCATCATTCTAATAATCCATCAAGTAAATTCCCAATGATTCAATTTCTATTTCAAATCCTTTTGTACTCATACGAACCGATAAGCCAAGGCTAACTATTCAAGGGTCATTGATTCCTGATAGTCATAACATAACTATGGAATCAAACTATTCGGTCTGAATGACAAAGTCACATCTCTAAGTCATAAGCCAGCAAACTATATCCCAATCCAACAGTCATATATACCAACTTTATCCAACACATTTGCAATTTCTAATTCTCATTCGTTTCATCAATCATCAAACTATCTTACGGGCATTCTTAAATCTCGTTCTTTACCCAGCCGTCAAAATCTCGTATGGACATTCTTAAAATTTCCTACCTCAAGGGTCGAGTAGTTCATTCCATTCAATCCGACAATTCATGTATCAATTAACCATCCTCTAGGCAACACAAATAGTCAAGGTGGCTACTTGTTACTTGTCTAATCCATTTAAATTCCTCAGCATACATGCACCTAGGCAATGACTATCCTTTGGTGATCAAGATAGATTAACATCTATTACACCTTAGGGTCACAACACAGATCTCTAATATTCCTTTGGTTCACCGATAATATTTTCAAAACTTTCAGCTACGCAACCAACTTTGTATTAGCCACATTTGATTTGCATCCAACCAATCGAAGTCAACATTCAGATGTTCTAAGCCACAATATTCTCTAGCCAAATCCATTCATCCATAGCATACTAACGGTCTTACTAGTCTGAGTCATCACTCGACTAAACAATTTCTAACCAAGCCAGCAGTTATAATTTCCGAAAATCTCGCTACCCAATATATCATCTCCGTCAAGGGACACTCGAGTCATCTAGCAACAATTCATAACTCCCAGCTAAGTCTCGGTACTACCCAGTACTCGCAGATAGTCTCATTGCTATCCTATGGAAAGGGTCAACATACATCTCGTTCTGAGGTGGTAGAGGCAATATACCACTCAGAAACGAAGCCATCCTTAAACAATACCAACCCAATTCTATTCCGGACATTCATGATCTGCAATGATCACAACACTTAGCCAACATCTCAGGGTCTTAATATCATAAGCCAACATTTTTAAGGTCTCAAAAGTACTAGTCATCACCCCTGAGTCGACTCACCAGTTATGTCGAACTCATCCATCAATTATTTCATTCCCAAATCCTTCTCAACATCACATGCAATTCCCAACTTGTTACAGCATACATAGCCACTTTCTTCTATTCCCACAATTCCAACCAGCATTCATACTATAGCATACTATGGCATCGAGTCATTGTTGGGTTATTTGTGTCCAAACCAACAACAATCATTCATTCAGGGGCATCATAATGTATATAGACTTATTGTATGGATCATCCAGTGAGCAGCCAAGAGGGTCAAAGAACTTTCAAACACGAACCACGTAAGGATGATTACAGAATAACAACAGCATAATCGCGGAAGCAATCTCTGATTTAATCACGGAAGCAACGTTGAGTGATCGCGGAAGCAACTTAGTCAATCATCGATGCAACTTTGATTTGAAATGAATCAAAGAAGAGACCAAGGACGTAAAGCCGTGCTCTGATACCAATTTGTCACGCCCCGATTCGTAGAGTCATTTCTTCACATATTTTATCTCTTGGAATCGATCGTCCTCGCTTGGGCGTGATGCCGTACAAGTCTGGTATTGCACTTGTACAAGGCAAAGATGGTACATAATCGATTATTCTTCAAATAGGAACACATCGCAGCGGCAGAAGCAGATAAATTGAATTTAATGAGGACAATCTTTCTTATTGAATAGAAGTACATCACTTCTTTATAGCAGCGGAGAAAAAGAGTAACTTGAAGCCATACTGAGATATATAGAACTTTGTTCTCTTTATTGATAATTGAAGAAGAGTACAAGACTTGTATTGAAGTACAATGATTACAGTACATCTCTCTTTACATTGGAAACCAACTGAACAATACTATACAGCTTACATTTGATATTTGGATACAATGGATTACAACTCGATATACCGACTTGGCTTACAATCTCACTGGTACAACTGATTACAATGTTCCATACATTATGTCCTTTATAAACCGAAGACATCATCTTGTACAAGGAGAGCTTCTGTATGCCCAACAAATCTTCGATGCCGCGGGACCAATCAAACCAATCTCCGTGTGTAGAACATTCCAAGCACGAGCACCTGCCCACAAAACGTGGGTCAGCACATCATCTATGTACTAGCGAGCAGAATCCAACCCACTCACATAAACCAACATTAAAGTGATCATTTAAGCAAGCATTTATGAGAATGATCTTTCTACTTGGGCCTAGCATCAGTTTACAATTCATGGGCAGTAATCAGAGTGAAGCATGTAAACATATTCTTAGTGGCATTCATGTGGACATATCATTTAGCATTCTTGGTATTATCATGCAAAGGCATCATTGAGGCATCGTTAACATTAACATCTTTAACATGTTATAACAGTTCTCACTTCAAGCATCACTTAGCATGTATGTTATGGTTGAGCAATGTTCATAGCAAGGCATCTTTCTAGCATACTGAAGTTAACATGTTAAGCAAGTTCTCATTTAAAGGCAACATCATATCATTAACTTGTTTAGCATATGATTAAGCAGACCATTCAACCAACATATACTGCATGTATCATATTTAAGTGATTTCTTACCGATAGCCAATTCCCTCATACCTGCATACAATACAGGATAATATGATATACTTACTCTGTCTGCATAAAACATTCGTTAGCATGCATCCTGACCACATGACCACTGGTGGTTGTGCACCATATCGACGTGCCATATAGGACTTCGTAAGGTATGGGATGTGCCCTTCACCAGGTTGCGAGCCCGAATGAGGATCCCAATACCGTGCTACCAAAGCACCAATTCCTCCTAGGCCGACTCGATCCCACCGCCGCGGGTACCGTTCGAGGAAATCCTTGTATACAAGTACGTCTATGGTCATGCGAATGCGTGTCCGACTCGATCGTGTTCGAAGTCGCATGATACAATAATAAGATATGTAAAGGCAACAGTTCATCATCTCATCTTTCCAATATTTCCACCTGTTCACTTGGTGATCTCAATGATCCCAAGCCTCATCATTTCTCATTGTATCAATCATTGCAATATTTCTCATATCATTCCTTTCTAAGAGGAACAAATAATATTTCATTCATCTCGATAGGACCTGCAGCATTTCATTCATTTCATAGGGACAATATTCTTTCTTTCATTGTTTATAAGGAATAGGCAACAGCAGCAGTTATACAGAATGTACATGAATCAGTATTTCATTCAATTCTTTGTGTTAATAATATAGCCAGTTCGTTACTCATGTATCATTCACGCAGCATCTCATTACTCAAGTGATTCATTCATTTCATCAAGATTAAGCATAAGGGACATTATCGATTCATTCTCAGGCATCAAGTTACATTAGTAGTTCAAGTGTGATTCAAACAACAGTTCACTATTCATGTCTTATTCATTTCAATAACTCATAATATAGGCATCTCTATTATTCAGCAACCAAAACAAGGGACATTTAGGGACATATTCAAAGCATCACATTATTCCATTCCATTTATTAAGCATGCAGGATTAAGAAGGAAGGAGGACAGTTCCACTTGCCTATAATTCCACTAAGCGTAGCTCCACCAGCGAGCCACATTCCAATACCCATTCCGTCTAGCCAGCTAAGTGAGACTACATCAGTCTCAATTCTCCTGATTCCCACTTAAGTCACGGTCCAACATCTTGATAGCATCCAATAAGCCAACCAAATGCCTCGTGCGGAGCGGGGCATTACATGGTACCCCATGCCATTCCTGATGGGGCTCATATTTACAGACTTCTTCACTACAAAAAAACCCTCATTTTCGAAGGCAAGTCTTTCTTGGAAAAAGCCATTGGCTGTCGGGAATAGTCTTTTCCGAGGGTAAATGGCCGTCGTACGCCCTCGGAAATGCTAGCGTCGGAAAAAATATTTTTCCGACCAACTGTCGGAAATGTAAGTATTTACGATAGGAGATGACCCTCGTATTTATTTTTCTATTGTCGTAAACAAGATTTATGAATATAAGAAGAATGATATTTGCGATGATAGCACGCCTTCGCAAATAATGAATTGGTCATGACAAACAATTTCTTTTTCGACGATGTGTTTTCGACAATATTTGTTTCTCGAAAATACTATACGATACAAGATTTATTTGCGACCACGCAAAAAAAGAATTTTTCTTCTCGAAAAAAGATTGCAAGATTATTTCCGATAAAAGGAGATGCTCGAAAAAGTTTATAAGATTATTTTCGATGAAAGGACATCATCGAAAAAGTTTTTTTGCGATTGCTGAAGTAGTCGAAAATTAAAATTTGTTAGTCGAAATTATGTTTTTTCGATCACAATAGCAATTGAAAAAATAAAAAATGGACATAAAAAATGGTTATTTGTCATGATAATTACTAATTTCAATAGAATTAATTATCGTAAAATAGAATCACTTTTCTCATAAGGTGTTAAATGGTAAAAAATGAATACATTAACAACTTAAATAAAAGATAATGTTATAATCATTGATTGATATTGAAAAAAACATGACAAAAAGAAACCAATGTATATTAAGTACAATAAACTTGTATTGTCAAATCTAAAGAAATTTTCAAGCCTAAATATAACAAAGTCAATAATATTATGAAACTGGAGCTTCTTGAATTATTCTTCAAAGTCATTGCAAAGATTAGCATCCGAACCACTACTTCCAACATTATCCTGTTACAAGAAAAAAAACATTCCAATAAGAACTCATGTAATTTAAATGGAATTAAGATTTAAACTCAACTCATAATTTATAAAATTGTAAAGAAATGTACATACCAAATTTGGTGATTGCCTCGCACTATGTTCACAATTTTGGATGGTGTTTAACAACATTTGAAATTGTTCTTGCAGAATGCTTAATTGACCTTTCATATCTTTCATCTCATCTTTTAATTGTTGATGATTTTCTTCAAGTTCAACACATCTATGCTTCTTGCAATTTTGGCTAGATGAATACAAATCTTTACCTTTCAAACCACCCCCTAATCCAAGTACACGACCATGACTAGGTACAATCACCTCTCTATATATGTCCCAATCATTCACATTCAGATTTTCCTCTTCAGCAGTACTTTTTTTGTTTTCCATCATTTCCTACAACACAATAAAACGTACTATAATCTTATATAACATATTGATCGAATATCACAATCATACACAAAATCAACAGAGTATGGTATTCATTTAAAGAACACAATGAAGAGTAAAAAGAAAGCTAATGTACATATATTTCTTTTGCCTTCTCACTTTTCCAGCTTTCTCCTTCTCCATCCTTTTCCTTACTTACATGAAACTTCTTGAAACAATCAATTGGACTGGGTTCAATTCCAGTTCGATTCAAGCTGTTAAGAGAAAAAAAATTATTATTTTCTTATTATATTAAGCTGCCATAAATATCTTGCTTCTCACATACATAAGCAACTAAAAACATGTAAAACTCTTTATATACAAGAAAATATACAATATACAAAATAAATTTGGGAGCATTATGCTTTTATACCTCAACTTTTTTACATTTGGCAAAGGAAACTGAACCAGTAGTGTGCACAATTGTTGATTTTTCTCTGTTAGTTTTGTTTGAATTGCTTTGATCCTGCAAAATAAAATAATCTCCTTTGGAATAATCTACCATTCAATAAAATAATTCATAATAAGCCCAGAAAAAACTACTAGTCATGTTATGGAAACAATTCATGTGAATGATTAATATATCATTCAAGATAAAAACTCTGCATCTAATATGTGAAAGTCCATGTCATGCTATAAGAAATGAATTAAATTGATATGTGAAAGTTCAAGTTCATTTACCTGCCATTGGGAATTTAACCATTCATCAACCATTGCATTCCATACTGCAGGATCAGGTACATTTTCTGGACGATTAGCATATCTCTCTCTGGTGCTTTTATACTATTCAAATATTGATTTTCTCAAATTCCACATCCAGTCAGCATAATTTTTTTTAATATGGTCAGTGAATGCAGCCTTCAATTCTTCATTTGAGCATGTGTAAGTATAGCCAGATTCCTTAAACCTATCAAACAACACATCCAATTCCTCCTTTGGGTATTTAGAAAAGTATACCCATGGCCCTTTAATCTCTTGCTTGAACAATACACCAATATTCCTCACAGCTTCAGTTGTAATAATCCTAGGTATTAAAATCACATAAGCATGTTATAAATTGAACAAAATAACTAGTTGTAGAAATTTGACGAGCAGGGTTAAGAATGCAACAAGCATTAGGCTACATATGAAATAACTAAGATCAATGAACAAGTAGCCAACTGAATCCTGCAATCCCAATGGCCATATAGAAGCCCAACTAGTTTAGTCTATGATATACAAGCTTTGCAGGTTAGTTTTTTCCCAACCACGGGTGTTTCTTTTGTTTCTTTGTAACTTTTTGGAATATTTCTCTATATCTCTATCATGCACACAACCACACACGCATATGTATTGTAATTTCTTAACATTTTAAGACATCTATTTCTGGGAATTCATCATGTTATAATTTGTATATATCACATTGATGAAGGTAAGAGGAGTTCCGTAGTTTAATTGAAAATTATGGCCTGGTTAGGTATTTTTTAATATTAATTTTAGTAGACGGCTCCCACGGGTTATTACCCTTGGCCTGGACTCGTCCATTAATTGAACTGGTTAAATTGGCCCGCCCGTCCGTTTATATCCAAACCTATTTAGGCCTGACACGAACCCGTATAAGAGGTTTGGTGGGTCAAACCCAAATTTCCACCCTTAACAACACAGACCGTGACATGGAAATCTGACAAAACAGCTGAAAGTCACTCCTTCACGACAGACACAACAACCCAAAAGGGAAAAAGTATGGGTTTAATCATTCATATCTGAAATCAGAAGGGTTAACCAAGTCATGCTTGGCCAAATCTGGTCCATTAAGTAAATGGGCAAATAGGCTGAGTCTGGTTGACCGGATATTTAGTGGGTCAGGTAATGAGTGAACTCTAAGTGAACTCTAAGTGGATTGAGACAAAGGGGCATATTCTCCTGTAGGTAATGAGTGAACTCTAAGTGGACTGAGATATTAGGTAATGAGTGAACTCTAAGTGTAATACGGACTGATGCTCAAATATGGGACTAAATATGCTAAACAAGGACTGAATATTATATAGCATGGACTGAAATGAATGTGAGTGTGGACTAAAATAAGGTAGGGCACTGTACAGTGTGAATGGCTAAGCATGTAGATACAATGTGGACTGTTCAAAATGAAGCAATATCTGAACTATCAAATGAAGGGATTGAACAATAGGTTTGAGTAATGGGGACTAATACTCTTTAGTATCAGTGGGCTGCACTCAAGGTAAAGACTGGACAATTGCCAAACTCAGGTGGACTGACATTTAAAGTATAGATGATGGATAAAACATATCATAAAAATGGTTGATACATATAAAGGGAAAAGACTGATACCACAGTCATTATGGAACTAAACATTAAAAGGTAAGGGAAAATTGAATACTATGGTGGACTGAAACAAGTATAATAATGATTGAAGCAAAGAAATTCCTCCACATCAGTCAGTCACTGACTGAACCTACAGATAGGAATATTTGGACTGAATTAAATTAAAGTTCACAAACATATAATGAATGAGGATTGATACAATTGATATCTTGGACTGAAACAATATTGTCCTTAAGGTAGGGTACTGTATAGTGTGAATGGCTAAGCATGTAGATACAATGTGGACTGTTCAAAATAAAGCAATATCTGAACTATCAAATGAAGGGATTGAACAATAGGTTTGAGTAATGGGGACTAATACTCTTTAGTATCAGTGGGCTGCACTCAAGGTAAGGACTGGACAATTGCCAAACTCAGGTGGACTGACATTTAGAGTATAGATGATGGATAAAACATATCATAAAAATGGTTTATACATATAAAAAAAAAGGCTGATACCACAAGGAACGACAGGTACTGTCACGTATGTTCAAGGAACGGCAGGTACGGAAGGGATTTGGGGAATTCAAATTTATCAGGCCACTTAGTACCTGAACTTGGAAAGCTTGAACACTTACAGTATCTGTAAGTATATGTTCCTATAACAATAGATTGTTTTACTTTTAACACATGCTACCCTCTTTAAGAATGCTTGCTTTGTTTAGTACGTTGCAGTATAATACAAGTATGAGGCACTTGTTTATTGTTATGCTCTGCTGCACTAATAACAGATTTAGTGATTTTTGGCACAATGTATAAAAACCTATAATTGATTTATTCATGGTTAAGCTATTTCAACAATTCAAGGCTCCTCTAATAGTCGTACATATTTCAGCAAAGATATACGCAACTGCACTTATGTTTTCTATATAGAGGCTAGCTTGGATATCCAACCTTCAACCATCTTCCTCTATGATGTAAGTGTCAGGCCCTACCATTGTGCCAAAGACCTTGAGCAACGCATCCTAACAATCTTTAGATTGAAGGCACGTATATCTTCCAGCCCCTAGTTTAACATATGGGCCTGAGCCTTTTTACGATTTCTTGCAATTCCAAGCGTGCAAGGATGCACGAGACATGATTAAAGCAATGTACTTGTCTGGTTTAATCCCTAGTCCAAATTTGCATTTCATACCCTGGTGGCAACACTTGATGCCAGAGTATCCACCTCACCATACCGTCACTTTCTTTTGACTAATTTTTAGAAGGATGCATGATATTTTCTAAATTATGAAAATGAAAGATTTTATACTTCGTGAATAGCATTGTAAAAACATTGAAACCATTTGTACAAAATAATACTTTTTAGTCTCATCGCGTTCCAGTGTATGAAACCTAAAACCACTCATATTGTAACTAGGGTAATAAGTTGCTCGCCTCTCAGGACCACGAGCCAAAACGAGCATTTCCCAACTAGCTTTTCCATCCTTGTGCAGTTGTTCAACCTATAAGACGATTTTAAAAAATGACCATTTTATCACAACTCAGTAAAATAGATAAATTGACATATTTTATACTCTTGTTTTAAACTATTTGGCAAAATGAAGTCTATGTGACCCCTCTACGTCCTGATCACCCAATTCAAGTAGAATTTTCTTATGCTCTCTGAAACATGATTTAAATAAATTAATACAAGATATAGTTATGTATAATATGAAATTTAAAATGATAAATAATATTCTTACTGAACAAAAGGCTCCAGGTCATCACTATTCGTTAAGACATAAAATATGGCAGCCCTGTGTTCTTCAATACTCATCTATCTTGTTTTGCCTTTTCCAAAAACTTTACCAGTAGGTATAAATATGGATAGGCCTTGTGAAGTAGACATAGTTGGTTGCCCTCCGTCATCATTTCTATCTGTGCATTAAATCTAGTTTCAACTAAATTTAAATATCAAGAGCAAAATGTTGTGCATTCATCTGCTAAGCACCCTTCTGCCATAGATCCTTCTGGATGAGCCCTATTACGAACATATCGCTTTAACTTGTGTAAATATCTACAAATGTATTGTCAAATTATATTTGGTTAGATGAAAAACAAGAATCAAATAAATAAAAATAAATTTATAAGGTACATAAGACTGGACTACCTCTCGACTGGATACATCCACCTAAACTGTACTGGGCCAGCGACTTTTGCTTCCCATGCTAGGTGATAGGATAGGTGAGCCATTACATCAAAAAAACGAAAGAGGAAATATTTTCTCCAATTTACAAAGAGTTAGGACAATCTGAGTCTCCAAAATTTCCAAATCCTCTATTTTTAATACTTTAGCACATAATCCCTTAAAGTAGTAGTTAAGCTCTATCAAAGCTTCACATACATCTTTAGGCAATAATTCTCGCGCCACAAGTGGAAGTAACATCTCAAAAAATACATGACAATCATGAGTTTTCATGCCTGAAATACTACATTCTCCCACATTGATGCACCTAGCTAAATTAGCAGAATATCCATCCGGAACATTCTGGTCCAACATCCATAGAAACACAATTTTTTTATCTTCATTTGTTAATTCATAATCTGCTTTTTCCCAAATAGTCTTTTCGTCGTCTTCTCTAGGATGAAGTGTCGGCCTTATACCCATTTTTTGGAGATCCCTACGAGCATTTAATGTGACTTTTGTCCTACCATCGATGTTCATCATTGTGCCAAACACATTATCAAATATATTCTTCTCAATGCGCATAACATCTAAATTATGGCCAACAAAAGTGTTTTCCAATAAGGCAATTTGAAAAAATTACTATGTTTTTTCCAATTATGGTTTACACCAAACCCAAGTATTTTTTGCTTAGGTCCATACCATGAGTAATTTCTATGAGCTCGCTAAGCTCATTTACAATATCAATACCTGATGGGCGAGTGGGGGCCACCCTCCTCTCCTTCGTATTATCAAATAGTCTCTTTTGCATACGCCATAGGTGATCTAACGGTAAAAACCGTCGATGACCCATATAACATCGCTTTTTCCCAGCTCTTAAACTACGCCATACAGTATCTTTGGCATAACAAAGGCAAGCCAATTTTCCTTGTGTACTCCAACCTGACATATATGCATATGCAGGATAGTCATTTATAGTCCACATTATTGAAGCTCTCATCTGAAAATTCTGCTTTGTAGATATTTCGTATGTATCAACCCCAACTTCCCACAACATAAGCAATTCATTAATCAACGGCCTCATGTATACATCAATATCATGACCAGGTCCCTTTCGTCCTGGTATCAGTAATGTCAAGAAAATGTAAGGCTCTTTTATTAACAACCATGGAGGAAGGTTGTATGGAAATAAAATAATCGGCCATGTGCTATAACTCAAACTCATATTGCCAAAAGGGTTGAATCCATCGTAGCCAAGACAAGTCTGACATTTCGTGCTTCATTACTGAAAGACTCGTGTCTTCTATCAAAGTCCCTCCAAGCTTCCGAATCTGCTGGATGCTTAAGGACCCCATCTTTCAGTCGGTGCTCATGATGCCATCGTATATCTTCGACTGTCTTAGAAGGCATATTTAATCTTTGAAGTCTTTGAGTGATTGGAAAATACCGTAAAACCTTCCACGAAACTTTCTTGCCTTTCTTTTTACCAATTGTACCTTGTGACTTCCATCTAGACAGATTACATGTCGGACATTGCGAAGCATTGGCCAACTCTTTATAATAAATTACACAGTCATTCTTGCATGCATCAATCTTCTCATAATGAAGACTGAGATCTTTAACGATCTTCTTAGCACCGTAATTGGATGTAGGCAACTTCTCACAAAAAGGGAATGCTTTTTTAAGTACTTCTAGCAACATATCGAAAGATTTATTGCTCCATAAATTGATGCATTTGATGTGCATCAAGGTGACAATAAAAGATAGGTTGGAAAAAGTCTCGCAGCCTTGGTATAATGGTTCTTTTGCTTCTTCCAACAAATTGTAAAACTTTTCTGCTTCTCCATTTGGGTCTTGTTGCATAACCTCTTCTATTAAGCCTTGTATGTCATCAATTGGCTCTAGAGTATCAACCTCATCACCGACATTATGGCTACTATCAGTTTCATGACTGTCATCACTACTAGAATCATCGTCCTCCCCATGTAAATACCATTTTGTATAATTAGACTTTATTCCATTATAAAGAAGATGTTGGTGAACTTCATTCCGAATTAGTCTAACCCTATTGCTACATTTATTGCAAGGGCAATAAATTTTCACGTCATCGTACTTCAATTGATTATAAGCATAATAGATAAAATATGCAACTCCATCAAAATACTTTGGTGTTGACCTCCCTGATTGCATCCAAGTTTTATCTACTGGCATATTTCTACAAATTAAGATAAAAGAAAACATAAATGCAAATAGAACTAACTCTAAAATATTTTAAAGAACAAACACAAGTTCTGACATATTATCATTCATAAACCATAAAAGTTAGTAGAATTATCACAACCATAAGTATCCCTGTATATGATACATCCATACCTCACTTGAAACTTGATTACCTACTTGGTATGATTTTGGACATTGTGTCGTTTATCAAAATATATTACTTTAGATTCAAGTCTTTATTAAATTTGATCGAAGCATACCGATCTTTTACTTATTTCTCACTCGGAATCAAATCTATCTGCACTACAAAGATTGTCGGAGTGTAATTTTTTACTTTGTGTCCCATCTCGATGTGAAAACCTTGGCTGATAATGATGCCCAAGTGGATTGATGCATGTCCTAACTGTTACCAACTTCACTAATCTTCCATGAATTTTTGTTTATCTTCTAAATTAATAATTCTTATAGAAAATATTGGTTGCAATTAAGTTCCTTTCTACTATAATCATTTGATGTTTCACATTTATAATTTGCAGTCATATTCAGCAGGTATGGCTGCACAAACTAATATCTGATCAGTCAAGTAATCGTTGTCTCTATCATGAAGAGTTGAAATGTTCTCTCTTGGTACATGTCAATGCTTGTGGAGTATGGTTTTTTAACTTTTTGCAAAGTAGTTTAAGCTTGTTACCGCTAACTATATAAAGGTGTGAATTTGATCAGACTTTAGATTTGATACCCAACAATATTTATATGGGCCTCATTTTGTCTACATGTTAACACTTTTACTAGTTTGCTTGCGGTACCTTTATTTTTGTTGTACTTTTTCCTGCTTATGGTTAAAAACTTTTCTCGAAACTCATTAGTATATGACCTTGCTATCACATATGAATCACTAATTATCGATTATCATTTTGAATAATATATGTTACCCCATCTTGGACATTGGAATTTTGGTGGATAAAAGTTTTAGTGAAAATCCTTGGTCTAGACCCATTGTGTATTTAAGGAACTGACCTGGCTGTACGTCTTTGTTGATTTCAATGCAATATTGATCTTCCATTTTTCCTTTTAATGCCACCTTGTTTTTATTATATGCTCTCTCTAAACTATGGCTTTAAATTCTCGATGAAACCAACTTATTAACATTTGTTTTCGATTTTAGTAGGCTGATTTAATATTTGGCAAAACTCTCAGTTTCTTCTACTATCCTTAAGCAAGAAATTAATCGTTAAAAGCCATAATTCTGTTAATGTCAACTCATAACATAAATTTATAGTTTTTTTCTGATTTTTGTGAGGCTTAACATGATACATAAATAGATGCAGAGCTTTGAGATATTTTTTCAAACATGTTATGTGCCCCTTAAAACAAAGTATAAATTGTAGAACTTTTGCAACATATATACAACTTTAACATCATTAATGCTATGCCTATAAACACAGTACTAGTTCCAACCTAAAGTTCACAACAGAAATAAAAATAATTGGCTACAATTATAAATGGCAACTTATTTATAAGAAAAAAAAAGCATAAACTTGGTCATCATATATAGAACAACTGATCGGGTGATCGACCCGATCGTAGTGCATGTAATAACTTTGCTATTTTTTTCAATCAGAAGAATAAAGAAAAAGGGAAACCTAACAAAAAAGCAAAATATAGATTTGATCTATTATAGAATATAAAAAACAAACAGCAACAACATAAAAGTGAGAATAATACCTGTGTTTCTTCCTGCAGTAGGAATGGATGGACGTGCGCAGAGGCAGCGGATGGAGGCTGCGGATGGACGCGCGCAGAGGCAACGGATGGAGGCTGCGGATGGACGCACGCAGAGGCAGCGGATGGAGGCTGTGGATGGAGGCGGAGGCAGAGCTATGGCTTTTTGGAGGAGAGCAGTTTTAATTAGGAGGAGGCAGAGCTATGATTCCGGTTGGAGTAGATTTTACTAAGAAGAAAATTACCTAATATGGGGGAGAAATATGGGGGAGGACGGGATTCAGCCGAAAAAGTTTGGGGGAAAGGCGGGATTTAAAACCGAAAGTTTTAGTCCTTCAAATCTATTGAAATCTTATTAAGAAAGGTTTATATTTAACCGAATTTATCTTTCCATAAATTTGGAGAAAAAAAGTTTAATGATAATTTGTTTATATAGATTCATTATAAATTATTTTATTATTTGGAGAAATATTTTAAATTATTTTATTGTTTAGAGAAATCATTTTAATTTATTTGGTCCATTATTTGATTATTTAGATAAATCTTTTTAATTAATTTTGTGTATTAGTTGATTATTTGGAGATTTGTTTTTAAATTATTTGGAAAAATTATTTTAACTATTTGATTATTCTTCCTTTTTAACCATGACTATTTCCTTCTTTTAATTCATGACTTTTAAATAATTATTTTTACTATTTGATTATTAATTTTGACACAGTCTAATTGGCATCGAAAATAGGATACTACTTTCGATGACATATCAAAACGCTCAAAAAAATCTATATTGTTTCCGACAATATCTATGTTTCCTCGTAAATACAAGTTTATTTTCGACAACATCAATTTTTTCATAAATAAAGCATTATTTATGATTAGTTGCAATTGCCCTCGCAATAACGCACCTATTTGCGAAGGGTCCAATTTGCCCTCATAAAAAATAATACCCTTTTTCGAAAAACAATAATTCGGTCGAAAATAGTGTTGGCGCCAACAACTCCCGCAAATTATTGAGTAATTACGACAAAAAATAAGTCCTTTTACGAGCGCGATTTATGCGTCGGAATTAATATGGACTTCCATAAGATACTTCCGACGGAACGATTATTTTTGTCGCAAAAAGTACTTTTTTCGAGCACCGTCGTAAATGTTTGTCGCAAATAAGGGTTTTTTTTTGTAGTGCTTCAGGATGTGCGGGAGGTACAGAGACTTCAGGCTGAGCTTATGAGAGAGCAGAGTCTCAGTATCCAACTGTTGTGGGATTATATGCATTCGAGGGGAGAGCCTAGTCCCAAGAGGACGAGGAGCAGTATACACCCAGAGCCTCAGGAGTACCCCGGCTTCCAGCCTAGACCAGCATATCCAGTTCAAATACGAGAAGCATGGGCACGTATGGAAGGACTGTAGGAAGAGACTAGGATTGTGCCTATTTTGTGGGTCAGCTGCACACAAGATACGAGACTATCCTACTACACCTGCCCCCAGTCGAGGCCTACCTCCAGGAGAGAGTTCCAGCTACCAGACCTAGTAGAGGTGAGTTCTTGACCTATACCTTATCCTGTCTTGATGATTACTGTACTCTACGATATTGTTTGTATGTTTTGATACCTTATAACTACTTTTGATCTAGTATGACTAATGGCTAGATGATGAGATCCCAGACAGATATTACCTGCCATAATCCTGTAGGATATCTTTCTAACTGCATGATTTAGATAAGTTTTCTTAAGACCACAATTGTCGGGGATTTGACCTAAAAGAAGTAGGATCGTCTTAATTTTTAGGACGGAATTATTTTAAGGAGGGTAGACTTATAACCACCACTTTTCTGAAAAGAGGGTAATTTTAAACTTTTGTAATTTTTATCATTTAATAATAATATTTAAATTATATTATAATTTTTGGTGATTTTCTTTATTTATTTTATATTATTTAGATGTGTGAATTGTGATTTTGGTTATTGCTAGTTTAACCCTAGAGACTGCTTGACTTAGAGACTAACCATGACCAAGGAGACTCGACCATGTGACTAGATTGTCTAATTACCTATTTATAGGCTAAGGGTATTTTAGTCATTGTGCATTACTTTGAATTTTATTAATTTATTAATTAAATTGCTTGTTGTGCGGTTTGATTGGTAGCTGAATTGGTGTTTTGGTAGTATAAGTGGTTTGACTTTAGTCAACTATGACTAGAAACCTAATGCCATAGTTAGACTTAAATTTTCATCATTTAGATTTAATTTAGAATTTATTAGTTATTTTTAGAATAATTTAAATGAATTTTAAGTCATTTTCTAGTTAGCCTTTTTAAAGCCTTTTTGACTTGGGCCTTTTTAGCAACTTAGGGAGCCTAGGCCCATGTGAAAACCATAACCCTAACACCCCTACCCCTGGCCGGCCATAGCAGCCCCTTCCTCATTGTGTAGAGAAACACATTAGCCTCCAAGAGAAACCCTAGCCTCCACTATCCAAAAATCCCAACTTTTTCATCCGGAGTCCATTTCTCTCCAAACGAATTCCGTTGCGCTCGTACGAAGGAGAGGATATTGCTAGAGTACTGCTAGCAAGGAAGAGGAGGCATTTGTTCGGGAGAAATCGGCCGACAAGGCGCTCGAGAAATTCCTTTTATTGAGATTCCGACTCTCAATAGGTAAATCCTGATCTACCTTTGTTTCTCCTGAATTTTCTTTATTATTGCATCTATATAGGCACCCTTGATCTGTGTATGAAGTTTCGTAGGATTTTGGTTTCGTTTGATAGCGGTATCGGACACGTATCGGTCTCACGTTGCACGTGCTCGGCAAAATGCCACTTCGAATTAAAAAGTGTTATTTTTTTATTCTGTTTTCACGAAATCCTTCCTTATATGATTTGCAACAACTTTTGTGAAGACGGATCGAAAATCGATACGATTTTGGCATCCGAACTGACACGGACACGCGTGTACGAGATCCCGTGCACGGTCCCATGCACGCCCTGCTGTCTGTGCGTCATAACTCGACGCACAGAGCTCCGTCTCATATGAAATTTTGCGACCACGTAGGGGAAACCTCTACCCATATGCCCATAAAATTTCACCTCGTTTCGTGAAGCGAGAGCGAAGAAATCTCGCGTGCACTGGTCGGCTGAACTATGCATCCAGGCTGAAATTTGCCGTTGATACGGCCTTCATACGCGAAAACGGCACGTCGAGGACCCGTACCAGGACTTGGAACACATAACCCTATACCTAGACAACTCAGGGACTCGATCCTGAGTCGTGGCATGGCCCAACGAGCGAGCCACGAGCGGCGACCCGCATGCACGAGCACACACGCACGCGCACGCGCGCAGGCCGCGTGCTATTGCGCGAGCCGCTGTGTCATGTCGCTGCAACTTCGTGTCATGTCAACGTATCCTAGTCCTACCTCGTGACCCTATCTAGCCGTGTGCACGAGTACGAGGCTTCTCGTTGCGCGTGTGATGCGCAATCGAGCGAGAACACCCTCTTCGACACGTGAAATCGGTTTTCCGATACGCATTCTCTGGACACGACACGAACACGGTTTCGACCACAGGAGTACCAGAGCACGTCCCATATGTCGAGACCAACGTTTTTGCCAAGTTTCGTGAGTTGGTTTGGAGTATTTTGCGTTTTGGGTCGATTTGTGAAAATTGGGTTTTTCGGGTTCAATATTTTGAATAGAAATGTGATATTTTGATTCTTCGACCTTTAATCGATATTTTCTGACTTGTTAACTTATATATGATATTTTAGACTTGCGGGAAGTAATCCGCGGAATTATTACCTATTTGTTTTCCTTTTTCAAGTATAATTGGGTTTTCTTTCAATATAAATTTGAATAGTTCTATAATATTTTGAATTTCTGAATTTTATGTATTAAATTCTGAGTTTGTGATTCATATATGACATTCTAAGTTTGTGGGAATTTATCCTAGGTTTTATATCCTATGTAATTATCATTTACATTTACAAATTAGATTTTCCTTTATGAATATATATGTATATGTGAGTATATGTATATATTTATATATATAAATGACTTGTATATATGTAATTATGTTGGAAAGAGAGTTTAAGGTTCGGAATTCCAGGTTTGAGTCCATTTCTCGGATTCGAGTAATCTATCCTCTTTACCTATATGAGTATATATATATATGTATATTATGCATTAAATTCTGAGTTTGTGATTCATATACGACATTCTGAGTTTGTGGGAATTTATCCTAGGTTTTATATCCTATGTAATTATCATTTACATTTACAAATTAGATTTTCCTTTATGAATATATATGTATATGTGATATATAAATGACTTGTATATATGTAAATATGTTGGAAAGAGAGTTTAAGGTTCGGAATTCCAGGTTTGAGTCCATTTCTCAGATTCGAGTAATCTATCCTCTTTACCTATATGAGTATATATATATATATATGTATATTATGCATATATATATATATATATATATATATATATATATATATATATATATATATATATATATAGTTTCCCTTTAAATTGATATATGTGTATATGTATTTATATATGTGATGTATCCATCCCATAGTTAAGAACTTGATTTTAATCTCAGATTTGAGTCTTTGCACAGCAGTCCTTTATCACATTTTCCTTTAGTCTCATATCATATAATTATATGTGTATATATATATATATATATATATTTTTTTTATGTGTATATATATATATATATATATATATATATATATATATATATATATATATATATATATATATATATATATCCTCCATCCCCATTTACATTCTCGCGGTGTGCTCGCCCCCCACCAAAGTGCTCCATTCTATTGAAGCCATCCTCGCTAATTTCTTTTGGGGTCACCTTGAGGGTAAGAACAAGTATCACTGGGCCAGTTGGGCTACCATGGCCACAACAACTGAAGAGGGGGGCCTGGGTTTCTCCAGGCTCGCTCACATGGTCGACGCACTATCGGCAAAATTGTGGTAGAAAATTCGCTCTGATAGTTCGATATGGACCAGGTTCATGAGAGCGAGATACTCCAGATTCTGCCACTTAACTGAGGCGTCTGCTAATAACAGATCCTCCGCGTCGTGGCGGCGCATCCTCCGAGGTCGTATCCTTGCGGAACCTCATGTCCACCTGACCTTGGGCATCGGTCAGTCCCTGGCCTGCAAGGAACGCTGGCTGGGGGACGATCTCCTCAGGCCCAACACGGTTACTCCTCCGCTGTGTGAGATCCGTGATTTTTGCGATGATGATGCTGCTGGGTGGAATTGGGGTAGGGTTCGAGACTGGCTGGGTCCGGCAGCCTCGGCGAGCTTGGGGGCTTCTCATCTGTCTATCAATGGCGCTCTGGACATGCTCAGATGGTCACCCAACCTGGGAGGCGTCTTCACCCTAGCTTCGGCCAGGGTCGTCATCAGGGACATTATACCCACGACAGCCCCATCCGCCAAGTTTTGGCACACGTGTATTCCGGAAAAATGGTCCATTCTTCTCTGGCGTGCCGTGCGTCGGAAACTACCCACGGATGATGCCGTTAAATCCTTCGGCTATAGTTTGGCGTCCAGATGCCACTGCTGCGTGAATCATCATCCAGAATTCGTCGATCATGTTCTGCTTTCCGGGGAGTCTGCCTCTCACATTTGGACTCTCCTCCACTGCAAGTTCAAAATGGCCCCCACAAACGGGGGCATCAACGATCTGCTGGCCAGATGGAACACGTCGCACGGCCATCAGATCGTCGTTGCCGCCGCTTTTTGGGTATTATGGAAAAAAGAAACAAATATAGATACGAGGGACGGCAGTTCCCGCCTCCGAAATTGTACAGAGAAGTTGTTCGACAAATCTTCAAAAGATAGAGGGGCAGCTCTCACACCTCGAACAAGTTTTGGACCGCCCTGGGCTGCTGACTGTTGGAGGGACGCCGGTCCCTCGGGATATCGCTTTCACCTCCTAACCTTCTGATGCTCGGTCATATCACCGTTTTGTGGGCAACTCCTCGTATTTCTCTTGGTTGTCTTTTATTTCTCTTTGTCTTGGGTCGGTCTTCGCGCGTGGCGCGCTTACTTGTATAGGCTTCGGCATTTTGCGCCTATCATTCAATAAAGGTTTTGAAATATATATATATATATATATATATATATATATATATATATATATATATATATATATATATATATATATATATATTTTATATATATATATATATATATATATATATATATATAATATATATATATATATATATATATATATATATATATATATATATATATATATATATATATTTTATATATATATATATATATATATATATATATATATATATATATATATATATATATATATATATATATATATATATATATATTGCCTTAATAAATGTGAATATATCTATATGTATGTGGATTGATTATGAATGTAACCATAGGGTATTTGGACAGATTAGGATCAACCCAATGAGCTTAGTTTAGTCGAGTTGACCGACAAGTTGACCAAGTTGACAAAAGTCAACTTTGGGTCAAACTTGATCCAAATCGACTCAAACGAGCTCCGAATGACTTGAAAATTTGTGTGCGACCTAAAAATTAGTAAACGGACTAGTTGACCTTCAGTTGACCAGAGTTGAACATGTTTGACCAGAGTTGACCAAGGGTTGACTTTGACCTCGAAGGACTTAGAAGCATGTAGAATTGCATTGTAGCCCTTTCTTATGATATGTTAGACCATGTTGTGACTTGTGGTTACTTTAAATAGGTTTACATCACTCCAGTTCAGTTACACATCCTTATCAGCAGCTCGGATTGTCAGGCGAGTACATTCTCTGACCGTTTCATTCTTGCTTGAACGTATTTACTTGTTATAGACTAGTTTACTTGTTGCAGACACAATATATCACGGATTAGTACTATATGGATCTCTTCATGCGATGTTATCCCCTCGGATACATCGGGTATATTATGCTCATGTACTTTATCATGTGCATTGTCTACTCATTGTAGTCGTATTAATTCATGTATACTCATGTGACATTCATGTACACTCATGATCATGTGAGCCTTCATGTATAACCCAGTGTGCATGTTGACTAGTTATCCATGTGACACACTACTTTCATGTGCAATAACATAACCTGGACAGATCCTTGTGTACTGATTGGGGCAGGGGGAGTATTTATTTGGTTATGTTGTCTACACTATTTCATGTATAACTCCAAACTAGATTTAAGTCATGTATAACCTAAGTCTGTTTACATAACCAAACATGTGATCTGAATCACGTAGTTAGCTCAGTTTTCTTATCTATATCATGTATATCTATTTCCACTATATCATGTTCTTCTTTTTACAGTCTCTCTACTATTTCTTTATCAGCAGTTCATGTATATTATTCTAGCTTGTTTCATATTTCCTTTTATGTTATGAACTGTGTGAGAGATATGTATTCGTTCATATCCTAACTGGACCCATTAAAAATACTACAGATGATGAGGATTACTGCGACACTTACTATGGAGCAGGCCTAGTTGATACAGGTGACCTGGACCCTCAGCAGGATCCAGAAGTCGCTGAGGACTTGCTATGAGTTAGATTAGACTGTTATTATTATCTAGTTATGAGACTTTGTGATTGTATTAAGATTTATTATGGTGTGGTTTACACCAGAATTATTTTTCATATTGTGACCCTCTGTTGAGATTATCTTTCTTCTATTCCATCTTAGTTATTGTGATTGAGTTGTACCATATATTTATCATTCTCCAATTGGAGCATATTCTAGATTGTGTTAATTGTTGGACCTAGGAAAGCGTTCTACCGCCGATACTGCGGTGTAGGCTGGATGTACCCACGTCTTGTGCCTGTAGAAGCATGAAAAAGAATAGTAATTCATATGCGGCCCAGATTCAGCATGCGGCTCAAAAGCTTGAAGAATTTTATGCGGCTCGAAAAATCCCAAAGAGCCGCATACGGCTCAAGAATTTTTATGCGGCTCAGGAAGAGCCACGTGGCTTCATGCGGCTCAAAACAGGCCGATCATAGCTGGCCATAATCACTCTCTGCAACAGACCATTAAAAGCTCTGACACACAAAGTAACAGTTCTGACGGATCTGACAGAATGAAGAGACGTGTTGTCCTCATCAAAAGACGAGAAAATCTCTGAGATAGCCGGCACAGTTCGCAAACTCCAAAGAAGTTCTCTAGCGGACCGACTATGTGATCCTCCTGTGGCTCGGTTGTGAGGCCATCCTCATGCGGCTCGGTTGTGGGGGCCATCCTTATGCGGCTCGGCTGTGGGGGCCACCCTTATGTGGTTCAGTTGGGAGGGGCCACCCTTATGCGGCTCAGTTGTGAGGCCATTCTCATGCGGCTCAGCTGTGGTGGCCACCCTTATGCGGTTCAATTGGGGGTCCACCCTTATGCGGCTCAGTTGTGAGGCCACCCTCATGCGGCTCGGCTGTGGGGGCCACCCTTATGCGGTTCAGTTGGGGGGCCACCCTTATGCGGCTCGGTTGTGGGGGCCACCCTTATACGGTTTAGTTGGGGGGCCACCCTCATGCGGCTCGGTTGTGAGGCCACCCTCATGCGGCTCGGTTGTGAGGACACCCTTATGCGGCTCAGTTGTGAGGCCACACTCATGCGGCTCTCTCAGGACGCCCCGTTCATGCGGCTCGCAGCATAATGGCAGTTGAGACACGTGGCGAAGGATTGACTAAGACTTATCCATACAGATTTATTGTAACCAACAAATCATAACAATGCAAATTTATTGCAACCAACACAACGGCCCAGATTGATTTTCAACAAACAGATGAAGGTTAACCTTAACCAATCCCCAACCGTCCACTTTTCAAGGCGCAGTTACAAGGATGTAGCCACACCCCACTCAGCACAAATTCTTATAAATAGCATGGGATTATTTCTTTGCATACACAGAGCAGGAGATATACACAGAGAGCATCCCACAGAGCAATACGCAGAGAGAGAGAGACAGAGCACTTCTTCGTCGGACCCAAGGCCGCGTTCGATTGTCCAAGGAGTAAGGTAGAGTTGATATCACTTTTTCAAGCCTCTACCTTCACCTCTCAGAATCAAAAACTAAAAAATTGTACTTAGATTGCTTTTCCTAGGTTTTGTTCCTAGGCTCTCTTTGTACGAGCGAGTTTATACTATGAATTAAAGTTCAGTCCTCCCATAAAATTGTTCTGTTCTTTGATAATCAATAGCAAACACGATGGCGAATCTGCTGGGGACTAACTTTACCCCTGCTGAGAAGTTGGTGACGCAATCGAATGCAGCCAAGCTTGGCTCCATGTAACAGATGCTGGTTGTTCGCTTCGACCAGCAAGCGTTTGAAGAGATGCTCTCCGACGGGAGCGCTAGCCCGGTCCAGAAGCGAGCCCGCACGAAGAAGGCCCGTAGGGAGTGGAGGCCCAAATTATTTTCTCCTCCCCAAGCTCTGGAAGAAGTGGTCTCTGCTGCCCAAGATGGCGGAGAAGACTCACATGCGGCCCAACTTCAGACCGTAGAGGACTCTGCTGTCCCCAAGTCCGGCAGAGGAAAACACTATAATACTGGACTTGCAGGGGCAAAGAGGGACTCTATGCGGTCCATGAAGAAGCCGTATAAGGGCGTCAGCCGCATGAAGACTCATGCGACCAAAAAAGCCAGCCGCATGCAGAAGGCTCATGCGGCCAAAACTTCTTGCCGCATAGAGGAGGCTCATGCGGCCAAGACTTCCAGCCGTATACAGAAGGTTCATGCGGCCACATCATCCAGCCGCATGCAAACTGCTCAAGCGGCCACAAATGCCAGTCGCATGCAGAGCCTATGCGGCCACCAATCCCAGCCGTAGACCATCTATTCCATGCGGCTCATGTTCAGTCTTCGACCGTCTCTCATGCCGTCTTGACCTCAGATTCTCCTATATGGATGTGCTAGACTCTGTGCGGCACAATTTGGACTCTTCCTACTATGCGCCCTTGGGTATTAGAGTGAAAAAGTCTTAGAAAGCACGGGCTCATCGAGCTCAGTCAGCTGTCCCAACCTCTGACCATCAGAGAGCTCCACTTACTGTTATGCGGGCCTCTGATGGAAAGTTGTACAGAACCGACCATGTCCAGCCCCCGACGGCAAACGAAAAGAGTGGTTCGCAAGAGTCTCCTAATCAGGGAGCAAACATGATACCAACACACTCGTGTGCTCAGGATTCTCGGGCTCTCAAAACGAGTGTAAAGGTTGCTCGAGATGCACTTGACTTGCATGATGTGATCCTTCACAAGCACAAGAAAAGAGAAGAAAAATTGGTGTGCAAAGAGTCCTTCCATGGACATCAATGCACTCAAGTCAGTGTCAACTGCTGCTGCAACAAAACAGCAGTCCAAGTAGACCGGCAGTCCGTCTTCCAACGACTGCAACAACCAGAATCAGTCCTGCAACAAAGCTCGGAAGACGAGGCGCTTCTTATCGTCTCCTGCAATTCTGCTCGGAAGATCCCTGCCGGCAAGAAGAAAATAAATGTCTCCAGTTCGACGATCTCAGTCGGCACGGCCAGGAAACTGGCATCCAGGCGGTTGTCCATAACCACCACAAGAAGAGTTTATCAGGGCACCCCCTCTAAGACGAAATTTTTAACACTTGGAGATTCGTCATTTACATCTCTGGGGGTAGCCGAAGCTGGAGGTAGCACTCCCCAGAACATCCACGACAATTCGGTGTTCCAAGATGATCAACCAGGGGAGAGTTCCCCCTACAGATGCAACAGAACCAGATGTCCCTAGAAACGTCCATGGGTCCCAAGATGAAGCAACCTTCGATACAGGGGGTAGCACTTCCTTCGAGTCCGAACCGGAGGAGAACATTCCTACATATCCCGACGACTTCTCCGTTCAGGGGTATGATTCGGAGAGCACATCCTCCACAGTTCCGTCCACTGTTCCCCGTGTGAGAACAGTATTTATGACTGGGAATGACCAGGACGGTCCCGGCGACCGACAGCGCCTCGACACTCTTGAGGCCATACTTTATACCTTGGTCAAGTCATTAGACAAGATTAAGGCAGCCTTGCCGACTCTCTATGGAAGGACGCTTGGCCAAACAAGTTTGGGTCCCACCGTCAATGCGGACTCAAACACAACTGCACCAACCCCGGGTGACAATTTACCCGGGATGTCGGCTCCCACCGCTGGAGACGAGGCTAGGGAGGCAAAAAGAGAGGTCCAGGAGCTTCGGGCAATGTTTGACGCCCGAGAAGACTTTCAAGACCTCAGGATACGACAGCCATATACCGCGGCATAGAGAGATGTCCCCTTCCCTCCACGGTACAAGCCATTCAACATTAATCCATATGATGGCAAGACCTCTGCTTGCCGATACATGACCTACTTTGAGGTCAAAACAGATTAACTGCCGCATGACGATGCTAACCTTACGCGGTTATTCATTGGGGCACTAGAAGGGGTCGTATTCGACTAGTACCGCAACTTGCCAGACAACTGTATCCATTCCTTCGCCGGCTTCAAACATATGTTTTTGGAGAGGTTCTATGAGGTGGGACAAGTTGTCACAATGTCAACCCTCATGGACGTTGTTCAATGCGAGAAAGAGCTGACAAGGAACTACATTTAGCGGTTTCGCCAAACCGTGATGAAGCTGCCCACCGGTAACCCGGACTCCTCCTTAATTAAAATTTGCCAAAAGAGGTTGCTCCCTACAATCAGCCTCTGGATGGGAAAAAGTCAATTCAAGGACTGGAAGACTTTTATCATCAGCGCCACTAGCGCAGAAGACAAGTTGAAGAAAGCTCGCCAACTGGGACTACACATCTCGGAGGGAGACGACAAGGGCAAACACCCTAATGCCAACAACAACAACGACGGTAACTCTTCCAACAACCGAGACAACAAGGGCAAACAGGCTATGGTGGCCGACACAGCCCCAAAGCCTGGACCAAAATAGGCAGAAAAGCAATGGCCGCAGATGACTTACTCCTTCGAGGATAGTCATGTTAAGCCAATCTTTGACATGTTCTTACAAGGAGATAGAATTCAGCTCCCTCCGCCAAGCCGTGAACCTCGACCTGCAGAGATGGAGAGCCCCTAGTACTGCCACTACCACCGCTACGTCCACCATGCCACGCAAGACTTCTTCTATTTGAAGCGGTACATCCAGAACCTTATCGACTCGAAGGCCTTGGCCATTGATTTCGATGAGGTGACGGTCGCTTCCAACATGGTGTCGGTCCAATTCGGCAGCTTCTCACCGACGAGGACCCAAGACGGTGTAGTGCCCATCCCTCGAGCAAAAATGGAGGTCGCTAATCTTTTATCTCCCCGAGACTAGGCTGCTGGTCTAGTGCCCCTCACCACATCACGAGAGGAGGTCATGTGGGTCCATCCGGACCTGGTACCTGAAGTGACTCAGTCCGTACCACCCTCCATCGGCAAGAAGAAGGACAGAAAAGTCAAGGCCTGCCATACAATCTCGACCGACGTCGAAGAAGCGACAGCTGTCGCTACCCGGTCTGGTGTGCAAACTCAACCCACACCGGGTAACTCGGCTGAAGAACGTCAGCCTACCACCGCTGATGTCCCAGGACCTTCTCAGCCCCCGCCGGCCGATAAGCCCAAGCCAAAGGAGACCCGCTTTGACAAGCCGTTCCGGAAAGACACTCCCCATGGGCTGGAGAAGCCCTACAATTTTGACATTTTGGAACAACTGGCCAACACACTGGCCAAATTGTCATTATACGAGCTCCTGAGACTCTCCAAAGATGTTCGTGTCGTACTGAGCGAAGCATACCAGAATGTCGACGCATATCTGGCTCAGGTTAATCTCACTGGGGGGAGCTCACCTACGGATCTCCAAGACAGCACTTGCACGGGAGCCATGCCCAACATTGTGTTCACTCCGTAGGACATGCTTATCAAAACCAACCTGCACGATCGCCCTCTGTATTATATTGGATATGTCGGCGACGTCAAGGTCGATCGGATGCACATTGATCCCGGTTCTTCGATAAGCATTATTCCGAAGAGCTTACTTCACCATCTACGTATCCCTATGCATCGGCTAACTCCTACCAGCAACGCCATCAGTGGTTTCAATTCCGAGGATACATGATTACATGATCGTGCCCTCCACATTGCACCAGTGCTTCAAGTATGTCGACAAGCACGGCTTCATGAGGACGGAATTTGCCAACATTGATCCCTTTAAAGGGGTCGAATCCTATTATTCGGATTCTTGCTTGTACAAGAAATCCAAGAGGCACCTGATCAACGAAGATGTTTAAGAGCAGACAGAGGCCATTGTGGAGCCGGAGGTGAAAACACAAGTGTAGGCAACTCTAGAGGAGGGTGAATAGAGTTTGTGTCGATAATCACCAAATAAAAAATTAACTCTATATCACCTCCACAAAATAACTATCAAGATAGTAAATAAATCAGAGAGAAATACGGAAGTAAATAAAGATCAGAAGAGCATACGCAAACACAGCAGTTTTAACCTGGTTTCCTTCGTGGAGGACTAGTCCAGGCCTGAGAACTCTAGCTCAGGATTCAAATCCACTATTTGTGAAATAGTAGTTTACAACCCGTGCCTTTTCTTCAGAAGAGCACGTCAACTTCTTACAGAGGATCGCAGTGGCGATTTGCTTAGAATTTTCCAAGCGACTTGGAATTGTCCAAGTGACTTTTCTTTTCAACTCTTGCACAAAAACTTCTAGCTGAATCGCACTTGAGTACCTTGGGGCTTAGGAAGTTTTGTGGCTAGTAGATTGGAAGAGTAAGGCTCTTGACTATATAGGCTATGTAAGAGAAGAAGAATAGAAGAGTGGATGGTTTCAAAAGAGAGAAACCAAGGCCTATTTATAGGGTTCGGGACAGGCAGAATTCGGCCAGAATTCTGTCCTCAAGATTCAAAAATATGGCCGTTGGACAGCTAGCAGCAAGCAGGCCCTAAAAATCAGCTCCTGAAAATCAGGGGACAGAGTTCGGCCCGAACTCTGTGTGGAGGCAGAGTTCGGCCCGAACTCTGTCTCCAGCAGACAGAATTGGTCCATTGGGCTTTTGGGCTTTGTGGAGCTTGGGCTTGGTTCAGGAATTGCTCTGTTGTATGGTAGAGCTTTGGAGAGATATGCTAGGGGTTGAGATGACTCAGTGCGACTCAATGTACACATTCTCCTAGACTCAATAAATTGAAGATTACAGACTTAGAACAATTAGGAAAACCAAGAGCCCTGAGATGATGCCTTTCTTCTGATATTTGAGCAGCCCTGAAGACGTCTTTTTCCTTGACAGCAGTCGTCCGAAGATAAACAGATCTGAAAATCTGAATACCTTTCGGGGGCTTCGCCCCCGAACCCCCGACGGGGGGCGCTGCCCCCTCGACCCCTGTCCGCTGACCGGGCAGCGGAACCCCCGATGCGAGGCCCCGGATAGGTCGCTAGGCGGTTCGGAGAAATCTCTTTGTATGACGCCGTCTTTGCTCCATCATTAATTCTTCATTGCCTATGTCCTGTTTGATCATGTTTGATCATGCTTACTGCATGTCTACAAATACATGTTAGGCCAGCAGAATATGTTGCAGTATGATACAAGCATAGCAATATAATATGGGACAATTAGGACATTGCTAAGTATAAGTAACAACATGATATCATGTTAGGCCAACAGAATATATTGCAGTACGATACAAGCATAGCAATATAATATAGGACAATTAGGACAAAGCTAAGTTTAAGTAGCAACATGATAGTGAGTATATGAATATTAGTGACATCATTATGTTAAATTTAACTGATTAGCCATATTCAAAAACACAATGTAATCATTGGGCCAACAGGAGGAACCTTTGAGGATCCATCTCCATTACCGTAAACCATGAAGGACTGCACCTCTGACAGCCACTCTGCGTAGAGAAGCAACTGGTCTCCCGGTGCTCACTGCACAAAAGGAGCAAATGACAATCCGACTGCCAAGGTCTGGCCAAGGGCCGAGACCCACTACGGAGCCGCTGAGAATCCGGCTGCCTAGAGCCGGTCAACAACAAACAGAAGAGTCGAATCCTTCTGTGAAGCCTATGACGATTCGTCTTCCCAGAATGAGTCGGCAACCGAGCGCTAAACCGGGGACTGCTAGCGAGCCAACAACTCCCCGCCCAGCATCGAACACCAAACTGGGGGTGGCTAGTGCGCCAACGACTCCACGTTCAGCACCACCAGTGGAGCCCCTGATGATTAAGCTGCCCAAGTCGTCCTCCCACTCTTCATTAACACTGGGGTGGCCGAAAAATATTTAGAGCTGGCCAAGTATGTGGCTGCTCACACTGATGTTCCATCCGCAGATGATGTAATTGTACCGAAAAAGATATCTTACTTCATCAATAAAGGGCTATCTTTGAACTACCTCGAGCTTAATAAGCTTTGTACAATGTATGCTATGGAACACGGTATAGGCACCCACCTACACACACAGGTAACAAATGTCTACACCGCAAACCAACTTACTCCCATGGAAGACGCTTGCTTCATAGTCGAGGGAGAGGATCATCCAATCATCTTCGGTCAGAAGAATGATCCACAGCCCTTCAGGATAGAAGAAGTTGATCTCGAACCCGACACCGGGAGACTGTCCCTCTATCTGTATAGCTCCCGATCCAAGTACCTCATGCAAAACTAGGGGTATGATTAGGAGACTACACCTGGCTTGAATTACGGCACTGATCGGCGGCTGCCTTTGCAGTTGCCAGTCCCGACTGGGAAACCACGAGATTATTATAACAAGACCAGATGTGGGCTAGGTTATGTTACACCTGCAACGACCCCTGAAAGCTCAGATGAGGAATATGACTGACATTCACACTCAACCTGATCACCAACTTCTGATTCAGATGTCAGCATCAAGGACGTATTCAGGCAAGCTTTGTCTATCAATATGGCGTTTGCTGATGCCTACGAAGAAGATGAAGATGTTCCCAAACTTCTTGAGTTAGAACCTTGGGTCCAGTAACTAGATACATAGAGGGAGAAATGCTTCGAACTCCGTGAACCTCCCACTGAAGATGAGGTTATGCAAGTTGACCTCGGCGATGAGTCCTCTCTAAAGCCAATCTTTGTCAGCAAAAGCCTGATAGACGAAGAGCGGAAGGCACTTTTGCAACTCGTCAGAGAGTACATTGACGTATTTGCCTGGAGCTATGAAGACATGCCAGGGCTAAACCCTGAGGTTATACTTCATAAGCTCAACATTCATCCGGATGCAAAGCCGGTCAAGCAACAGCAAAGGCGTTTCCGCCCGGACATCATAAATTCTATCAAAGCTGAGGTCAACAAATTGATAGCCAGCGGCTTCATCAGGGAGAAGCAACATCCAGACTGGGTTGCCAATATAGTACCAGTGCTCTAGAAGAATAGAAGATTTGAATTTGTATCGACTTCCAAAATCTAAACGAAGCATATTCTAAAGATGAGTTCCCTCTTCCCATCACGGACATCATGATCGACAACACATGTGGCTTTGAGCGTATGTCATTCATGGATGGCTTCTCAGGATACAACCAAATCAAGATATTTTCTGACGACGAAAAGCATACATCATTTCGAACACCGACTGGCGTGTACTGTTACACAGTCATGCCCTTCGGTTTAAAGAATACCGGCACCACATATCAAAGAGCCATGATTGTCATCTTTAGAGATCACCTGCATAAAACTGTGGAGTGTTATGTTGATGACATCGCTGTCAAAAGCCGCTCTAAGGAAGACCATCTGCAGGAGCTGAGGACGGTATTCGACCTGATGCGAGCGCACAACTTGAAGATGAATACCACCAAATCCTTCTTGGGCGTATCTAGCAGGAAATTCTTGGGTTTTATCATTACGGCCCAGGGAATCCATATAGACCTTGAGAAGACGAAGGCAATCATGGAGATGGATCCTTCGAAAAATCTCTGAGAACTCAGAGGCCTTCAAGGGAGGCTAGCTTACATCAGGAGGTTCATCTCTAACCTCTCCGGGCGATGTCAACCATTCACCCACCTCATGAAGAAGGGCGTCTCATTCGTATGGGATGAAGAGTGCCAATGCACGTTCGACAACATCAAAAAATATCTGTCAAATCCTCTAGTTCTGGTAGCCCCAGTTGCTGGCAAGCCGTTCATGCTTTATGTACGAGCGATAGAACATTCCCTCGGTGCTCTACTAACACAAAACAATGACGCGGGGCATAAACAAGCTATCTATTACCTCTGTCGAATGATGATTGGGCCTGAGCATAGATACACCGCCGTGGAGAAGGAATATCTTGCCCTGGTGTTCGCTATCCAGAAGATGCGACACTATGTTACATGACAAACCATCCATGTCATATCAAGAGTTAACCCCCTCAGGGTCCTCATAACCAAGCCGGGTGCGCTCAGCTCTCGCCTCGCTACCTGGGTGAAATTATTGTCTCCCTACGACATGATCTTCGTTCCGCAAAAGGTTGTTAAAGTCAAGCTCTGGCAGACTTTTTAGCAACCCATCCAGGATCAGAGTCAACTAGAATATATGAAGAGATTCCAGACGATGTCCCCAATTCAAGCATGGCTTTCCATAATTTCGTCTGGAGAATGTTCTTCGACGGTGCTTCAAGAACTGGGCCCAAGGGCAACATTATCGTTGGGGTCGGAGTGGTACTGATTTCTTCCTCTGGCTTGGTGATCAACCGGGCATATTCTCTTACAGAACCCTGCTCGAACAACGTGGCCGAGTACAATGCCTTGGTTATCGGCCTCCGACTTGCAAAAGAATTGGGGGTAGAGTACCTAGAGGCATACGGCAATTCACAGTTAATCGTCAATCAGATCGGAGGTTCATATGAAGTTCATCATGAAGACATGATCCCCTATCATCAGGTAGCGATCGCCATCATTACGTCTCTGAAAGGGTTCTTCATAGAACATGTTCCGAGACTCCGGAATATTAAAGCCGATGCCTTAGCAGTACTGGCCGCTTCCCTGGCAGTCCCAAGATATACTCATCATCTGGTGGACATAATAGGCCGTGAGTTGGTCTGTCCCAAGAAAAAAGAGCTATTCTACCCTGCCGGTCGACGAAACACAGGATTGGAGGCTCCTATTTATCGACTTTGTAGTTTATGGCATCTTGCCGGAGAATCCGAAAGAAGCCACCTCTATTAGAAGGCGTTCTCTCTGATTCTTCTATGATACAGAAACAAAGATGTTGTATCGGTAGTCATACGATGGATTACTGCTGCAGTGTCTGTCTAATACAGAAGCCAAAGAAGCTGTACATGAAGCACATGATGGCGTCTGTGGGGCCCATTAGCTTGGCCCAAAATTACAAGATCGCCTTTACCTGATGGGCTACTACTGGCCTACGATGGTGGCAGATGTAATAGACTATGCATGAAAGTGTAAAGCTTGTCAAGTCCACGCAGATTTCATACACCAACTATCTGAATTTCTACACCCAACGATAGCATCCTAGCCATTTAAGGCATGGGGAATGTATATCATTGGTCCTATCAGCCCACCTTCATCCAGAGGGCACCGTTTCATACTAGCAATTACAGATTACTTTTCCAAATGGGCGGAATTTGTCCTGCTTGTAGAGGTGAAGACATCAAGTGTGATCAGCTTCCTCAAGCATCACGTCATATATCACTTCGAACTGCTTCAATGGATCATCCACGACAATGGTCCACAGTTCGCAAGCCACGCCTTCTATAGGTTTTGCGATAAACACCGAATCCAGAATGTTGCTTCAACATCGTGCAATCCGGCGGCGAATGGGTTGGCAGAAGCATTCAACAAAACTATAATCAAGCTGTTTAAGAAGTTCGTGTCTTCCAACAAACGCGATTGGAATAAAAAGCTTGGCGAATGCTTATGGGCGTACCGTACTACAGTTCGGACGGCCACCGAGAATACACCATTCTCTCTAGTGTATGGAAGTGAGGCAGTTCTCCCACTGGAGACTCAAATTCCCTCGCTCCGCGTCGCCCTCACCTATCGATTGACGACGGATGATAATTACCGTCGCCGGCTACAAGAGTTGGAGGCCTTAGATGAGAAGCGCCTATTAGCTCAACAACGAATCGAGCTGTATCAAGCATGCATCTCAGAATCTTTCAACAAGAAGGTTAAACTCAGGATATTTCAAGTGGGCGATCTTGTTTTGGCAGTTCGGAGGCCGATGGTTATGACTCACAAAACTGCCAGCAAATTCCAGCCAAAGTGGGAAGGCCCATTCATCATTGAGGCTGTATTCTCCAATGGTGCTTACGGCCTCACAAAACAAAACGGAGACTTGCTCATGATGTCCATCAACGGCAAGTTTCTGAAGAAATCCTATGTCTAAATGACATCCGCCGAATCAACCAGATTGTCGAGTTATGTACCCTTAGGTACCGCTGAACTTACACTCTGGTCACTCCAAATGAATCTATATCGCATCTTCTGGGTAGTAAGTCATGTATGATCATACCTCTGAACTTCTTTCCTAAAAGAGCATCTTCCTTATGATCTATTACTCGTACTTTCAGTTCATAAAAAGGGTAACAGATCCACAAATTTTCCGAAACAACCACGTCGGTGTCACCTCCATCAAAAACAAACCACCCCTTACGTAGAACTTCCACGTCTATATTACCTCTGAGTTGTTCTATGTACCCTTCATGGTGTCCACTCCTGCCACGTCCTCATTACCTCTGAGTAGGAAGACTCCATTGAAGAAACCTTCATATTTACCACGTCCTCATTACCTCTGAGTAAATATGTTGGTTCTCTCTCAACTTATTATCCGTATCCAAAACTAGGGTACACCAAGGATAATAGGCCCACAAATGTCCACGGTTGACCACAAATGTCTACAGTTGACCACAAATATTCGCAGTTGACCACAAATGCATGACTAGGTCCCCTAGTACATGCGCGTCTTTTTTCATTATCACATGCCTTTGGAGCCCAGCTGTTCCATGGCTTTCTTTCGCCCAATACCAAGAACTTCTATGTCTCACCACGGAATCGTTCTAGGTATCTCTATCAAACTTATTATCCATACCTAAAACTAAGGTATACCAAGGATAATAGGTCCACAAAAAGTTCTCCAGTAGGGCAAACATCATAATACCAAAAATACGGTACAAGCACAATAGATGATGAATGATGTAAACATAGTCATTTATTGAAAAAAACAAAATTACTACATGTTCGGGGACCGTGTCCCTATCAAAATAAAGAAAAATAACAAAGAAAGAAAGGAAAAAAGGCCGACTATGGTTCGGTGACACATAATTCTCTAAGACGTTCCTTCAGCAGGGCCGTCGACCGTTCAAACTGTCGCTTGGCCCGGCGCTCGGCCTCCTCGATCAACCACTCCGCATCCACCTGTAATGCCTGTGGTTCGTATCACGTATTCTTGGAATACGTGTATGTATTTTATTGCATGATTTCCTGGTTGGCATTTCCTTCTTGGCTTGGTCTATTCCTGGTTCGGGTTGGTTGGTTCGGCCTGGCTTGGTTTTGCTTGGGTTCATGATGAACCCTTGGATGAACCCCCTACCTACCACCACCATTTGTATTTATTAGCCCATTCTTTTCTCTCTCTTCATTAATCTCATCTTCTTCTTCCTCATTACTTCCTTACCTACCAGAGAGAGAAGAGAGAGGTCTAGGCAAGTGCAACTTGCTTCATGGAGGAACTCTGATTTTATTGCTCCATTCTCTTCTTTACTATATTATAAAACACTTTAGTACTCGGCTTTTCTAATTTCCATGGCTAGATTCTTGTAGATCTAAGTTTGCATTATTTTTGGATTTCTTGGGTTTTGATCTACTAAATCTTGTTATTTTCGAGTTTTGATGGTTCCATGTTGTAGAGAATTTCGTTCTACCCCATTTTGACCTATGGAAGTTCGGATTTAGGCTCCAGATGATGGAGTTATGGAGCTTGAGGACTTGGCTCTCATGGTGTTCTTCTTCTCTGAAATTTTGGAGAAGATGAACAGTGCTTGACTTGACCGCATGAATATTCACGCGACAAGTGTTCTATCCAGCCGCATGACTGGAAGTTCTTGAGCCGCATGAGAGTTGGACTCACTTAGCCGCATAACTCGCTCAATTCCCAGGCGCATAAGTTCTGAACTCTGCAGTCGCATGTGCCATTCCCGCTAGCCACATGAGGACTTTAACCTGAGCCGCATGAACTCAACACTCGCGAGCCGCATACGTACACTTGCTCCCAGCCGCATAGGCATTGCTTCCCGCAGCCGCATGAGTACTCTTTCCTTCTGAGCCGCATATGGTTTCCCTCTCCCGCAACCGTATGGGTTACTTCTTCTCGAGCCGCATGGAACCACACTTCCTCCCCCCCGGCCGTATGTACCTGATTGGCCAGCTAGCCGCATGAGATCCATTCCCCCAGCCGCATGAGTTTTCTATCTTTCTGACCGCATGCGCCCCCTTGTCTTAGCCGCATGGGATCCAGTGACCCTGGCTGCATGCGCTCTTCTAATTAGGCCGCATGAGTCTACACTTTCTTGGCCGCATATGCCTTAGCCGCATGGCTCTTCTATAGCCCTGAATATTGATATTTTATTAGATATTTTACGTCCATTTTATATCCTTATGCCTTTTGTCATGAACTTGATAATCATGGATTTGTTTAATATGTTTGGAAATGATACCTGACATGACCTGATAGTGACCCGTAGTGGTGCACTCTTGACAAGAAAACCTGACATGACATGATAGTGGCCCGCCGTAGCGTACTCCTGACAAGTACACTTGACATGATAACCTGATATGATATATCTTGAGAAGCTGTTACGACGGCTACCTGACATGACATGACCTGTATAAATTACATGGACACCGTGGGCGATTGTGCTTGTATAAATAAACCAGTCCTGTCTTGCATCATGTCTAGGGAGGGACTCCTGAGTACCACGGTCAGGAGTACCTATTGAAATGAACTAAGGACTAATAACTAGATTAATACATTAGTCATGAAGAGATTTCTCCATCTACAGACAATCCCGTTACCTAGGCGCGCCTGGGATCTGTAGCCTGCCGTCGAGTAGGGCACATTTCCAGCACACTGTTATGTGTTGCACCCTTCAAGCTACCTAAGGGTACATGCGTTTCCTGGACGGTGTACCCACCCGAATTCAACCCCTAATTTCGACCTGGGTAACCTGGATGGTCTGCAGGGCTTGTGGCTGTGGAATAATCTCACTGCATTTTGCTAGTAATTAGGTCTGTGATAATCCTAGTTAGTTAAAGTATCAAGCCGTAATTCTTGCTTGGCCGTGAATGATTGGATGGAGTTTAACCAGTCTAGTCTTGTCCTGATCCTGCTCCAGATTGCTATATGACCTGAATGCCTATATTTATTTTACCAATAAATGGTGAGAATTCCAAGTTCTGTTTAGACGAAGGGTTACAACTCCGGTCCTTATTTTGTTTACGGGTTGTAACCTGGTAATCTGAATAGTTCCATGGTTATCTCGTCGTATATTATCCTGATGTGTTTTCTTTATTTCCAGTTCTTACTTTTATTTATACTCTTGTGCTGATTGCTGGTTTTAGTCCCTAAGTGAAGCTTCCTTTGTGGCACTTGCTCTTTCTGGGATCTGACCCAGCTGGTTTTGTATGGCCAGATTTCGGAGCAGCTTCCGAGGATCCACCGCTTTTTCAGCCCGATGGTGAACACCAGACGTAACCCGGACAACGAGTGGGTTTATTTTGCTCTCCCACTTTATTGTAAAAATATTCTTTTGAGGCGTTTAGCCGACGAGCACCTGTTTAGCTCGATTGCACTTTATTTACTGTCTGCCTACGGGCTGTAACATGATTGACAGATCCTAGGGTTGATCATGTATGACTAAACTCTTGCTAGTCCTCACATTTTGTAACGACTAGCTTCATGATCAGCTGAATATGTAATATTTGGAACGCCTTATTATTGTATATTTAATGATCATACATCTTGTAACATTTACTTACTTACTTGTGATTGAGACACTAGGCTTGTTCATGACCATAGGAGACTGTTGGCTTGTAGTAAACCCTCATGTATCTAGACAGCCGTGACCGTATAGCGAGATGGAATCCATTTCAATATACGTAGCTGGCTATGTCTGCCCCCGCTCTCCAGTATTCTGGTTCTGGGGCGTGACATGGTTTAAGTGGTGGCCCATGCAGGTCTTGTAAATCAAGATATGTGAGGGTTTACCGAATAGATGTCTCAATCAGTATTCGTCCTTGATCTCTCCTCGTATCTTCTGAATCCCTGGATTCTTATCCTGACCATGTGCTTGTATCGTTGATCTGTCCTGGTCCTTCCTTATTTGTTTCCTATGTCGTCTTCTTCAGCGGCATTGTTCGTGGTCCTACCGACCAGCAAGGCAGAGCACCTCCCGCGGACCAGCAACAACCCGGAGATCAAGTCCAGCACTCCGAAGTAGCCTCCAGAGTCGAGCCTATTGGAGAAGAGCCCCCAGTTCAGCCAGTTCAGCCTGCCGAACCTGATGATGGCACATTAGTAGGACTCGTCAGGACCTTGATAGCTTCTCAAGATCGTCGTGGAGATGCCTTACAACAAGCAGTGGCGGATGCTTTGACCAGAGGCGGTCATCCAGGGAACAGCGCGGCCAACAGCTTCAAGCGCTTGAACCCTCCCTTCTTTGTTGGTAGCGAAGATGCTATCGCAGCAGATGCTTGGCTTCAGGATACAGAAGTGATTCTCGAGGCAGCCAGGACTCCAGAGAATGAGAAGGTGGCAGTTGTGCGCCTGCAGTTGTTAGATCTTGCCCGCAGCTGGTGGGCAGCTCAGGCCGTTGGATTAGCAGCACCTATTGCTTGGGCGGTGTTCAGAGAGAGATTCCAGACCAAGTATTTCGATGCCGTGGCTCGGTATGATCTGTAGACCAGGTTCACCAATCTGAAGCAAGGAGGTAGGACGGTCGACGGATATACGGCCGAGTTTTCCAGACTCAGTCGGTTTGCTCCCACCTTGGTGGCAACCGAGTATGATAGAGCCCAGCGATTCCAGCAGGGACTTCACCTAGAGATCTTGTTGGCAGTTGAGCAGTTTGAGCATCAGACTTTTGATGCAGTCTTGAGAGCAGCCCGGAGGCATGAGTATACCTCCTAGAAGATTGTGGATAGGACCGGAGGTCGAAAGAGATCTCACGGCCAGATGAATCAGTCTTCAGCACCAGCCCCGGCATCCAGGGCTTTGACTATTGGAGCTCCGAGGCGAGCGGCCTCAGTAACGTCGGTTCAGCATTCAACTCTGACGTACCCTCAGCAGCAGCAGAAGCAGAAGCAGTCTTCCGCAGTGGGATGTTCTCATTGTGGGAAGCAAGGCCATGTAGTGGCAGAGTGTCGCAGGGCACAGGGATTGTGTCTGGCTTGTGGAGCACCAGACCATAGGGTTGGATCCTGCCCGAACAGGGGTGATTCATCCTCGTCCAACCTTTCTAGTTCTTCGGTGAGAGGACCAGCACCGGTCCAGCAGTAGCAGTACCCATTACCGAGGCCCTTGTCGCCTCAGTCCCAGATGTTCCAGCAGCAGAACCCCCAGCAGCATGCACAAGCCCAAGCCTTGAGTCAGAGCAGGCAGCGAGGATTCCAGCAGAGGGGACCAGCACCCCGAGGGCACGTTCAGGCTATGGTGATGACCGCAGAGGAAAGATTGGCACCAGGAGAGGTAGTGGCAGGTACTATTCTCGTCAACTCATTTCCAGCTTCAGCTTTATTTGATTCTGGTGCATTGCATTCTTTTATGTCTGCACGATTCACGACACGGGTAGGATTGGAGCCCGAGTCATTATCAGTAAGGCTCAATATACTTACTGGTAACGGACTTGTGGGAGTAGATAGAGTGTTTTCCTCGTGTCGGATCGTAGTTAGCGGTAGAGAGTTTCCCGCTAGATTGATAGAGTTTCCGATGGCCGATTATGATGTGGTCCTAGGGATGGATTGGTTGAGGAACCAGTATGCTAGGATAGACTGCCATATTGGCAGGGTTGTTTTTAGCATTCCAGGCGAGCCAGAGTTTTCCTTTTCCCGAGGCACAGTTGAGCCTTCTCCTCCAGTATTGCGGATGGCAGTAGCAGCAGTGCAGTTGCCCAGAATAGTGGATGAGTTCCCAGATGTTTTCCCAGAAGAGCTTCCAGGTATGCCTCCGGAGCGGGAGATCGAGTTCACCATAGACTTGATTCCCGGGACAGCCACAGTGTTAGAGAGAGTCTACAGGATGGCGCCTTCAGAATTGGAAATCTTGTACAAGATGATTGAAGAACTTCGAGCCAAGGGATTCATTCGTGCTAGTGGATCGCCTTGGGGAGCCCCGAAGCTTCTTGTGAAAAAGAAGGATGGTACGTCCAGGTTATGTGTTGATTATCGTACCTTGAACTCAGTAACAATCAAGAACAGGTATCCTCTTTCGAGGATAGATGACTTGTTTGATCAACTCAAAGGAGCATCAGTATTTTCGAAGATCGACTTGCACTCAGGATATCATCAGATCAGAGTCAGAGAGCAGGACATCCCGAAGACAGCTTTTAGATCGAGGTATGGGCATTGGGAGTTCCTTGTTATGCCTTTTGGAGCAACCAATGCACCGGCAGTATTCATGGACCTCATGAATCGCATCTTCATGCCTTATTTGGATCAGTTCGTGATTGTATTCCTAGACGACATCCTGGTCTACAGCAAGAGTGAGGCGGAGCATGAGCAGCATCTCCGTATGGTTCTTCAGATTCTCAGGGAGCAACAGTTATATGCCAAGTTCAGTAAATACGAGTTCTGGCTCGATCGCATTTCGTACTTGGGTCATATCATCACCAGAGGAGGAGTAGAAGTGGATCTCCAGAAGATTGTGGCTATTGAGTCGTGGCCGGTGCCCAGCACAGTTGCAGAAGTTCGCAGTTTCTTTGGATTGGCTGGCTATTACCGGCGGTTTATATCAGATTTTGCTCGAATTTCAGCGCCATTGACCCAATTGACCCGCAAGGATGCACAGTTTGCTTGGACAGCAGAGTGCCAGAGTTCTTTTGAGCAGTTGAAGCGAGGATTGATAATAGCTCCTATTCTCACGCTTTCAGATAGAACCGGAGGATTCTCAGTGTATTGTGATGCTTCAAGCAGAGGCTTAGGATGTGTTCTGATGTAGCATGGAAAGGTAATAGCTTATGCGTCACGACAACTTCGTGATCATGTGAGGAATTACCCAACCCATGACTTAGAGCTGGCAGCAGTAGTGTTTGCACTTAAGTTGTAGAGGCACTACTTGTACGGAGATAGGGTGGAGATTTTTACCGACCACAAGAGCCTGAAGTATGTTTTCACCCAGAAGGATCTTAACATGCGTCAGAGAAGGTGGCTGGAGATTCTTGTGGATTATGATGTCAACCTGCAGTATCATCCTGGGAAGGCCAACGTTGTTGCAGATGCTTTGAGCAGGAGAGCCGGAGTTTATTTCCTAACAGCGCAGCCAGAGCTGTTAGCAGATCTTCAGAAGATGGGTATAGAAGTTGTTCTCCCTTCCAGTGTGGCATTGATGGCCAGTATGCAAGTTCAGTCCACTATAGTCGAGAGGATTCGAATGGCGCAGTCAGCAGATTCCAAGCTTCAGCGACTCAGAGCAGAGTGTGAGGCAGGACGAAGACCAGAGTTGTGCATTCATGAGGATGGTATACTTCGACATGGGAAGCGTCTTTGTGTGCCCAGTGGAGAAATCAGACAGGAGATCATGGCGGAGGCGCACAGTTCTCAGTATTCCATCCATCCTGGCAGTACGAAGATGTACCGAGATATCCGTCAGCACTTTTGGTGGAATGGCATGAAGCGGGAGATAGCTCGGTTTGTCTCTCGGTGTTTGGTTTGCCAACAAGTTAAGGCCGAACATCAGAGACCGGCTGGACTTCTTCAGCCCTTACCGATTCCAGAATGGAAGTGGGAGCATGTGACCATGGATTTCGTGACCGGATTACCTAGATCCCCAGCTGGTAGAGATGCTATCTGGGTTATAGTTGATCGGCTCACGAAGGTAGCTCACTTTCTTCCGTTCAGAGTTGGTCAGTCGACGGCTCAGTTAGCAGAGATATACCTCAGGCAGATTGTCAGGTTGCACGGTGTGCCAGTCAGTATCACCTCAGACCGAGATTCAAGATTTACGTCGTACTTTTGGCGTAGCCTGCAAGAGAGTTTGGGAACTCGTCTCCAGTTCAGTTCAGCGTATCATCCTCAAACAGATCGTCAGACGGAGCGTACGATCCAGACTCTTGAAGACATGTTGAGATCATACACACTTGACTTTGGTGGTTCATGGGAAGATCACTTGCACCTGGTGGAATTCTCGTACAACAACAGTTTCCAGGCCAGTATCAAGATGGCACCGTTCAAGGCACTTTATGGCAGGAAGTGCAGATCCCCGCTAGCTTGGGATGATGTTGGAGAGAGACAAATGCTTGGTCTAGAAATGATCGCTCAGACAGTTGAGGTGGTCAGGAGAGTCCGAGATCATCTTAGAGTTGCCCAAGATCGCCAGCGTCATTGGGCCGATTCTCATCGGCGCCCTCTCGAGTTTTCGGTCGGCGATGATGTATTCCTGAGGATTTCGTCTAACCGTGGCGTCATTCGTTTCGGCATACAGGGCAAGCTTAGTCCTAGGTATATAGGACCGTTTGACATTCTGGAGCGAGTAGAAGATGAATCCTATCGTCTCGCTCTTCTGCCGTCGCTAAGCGAGGTGCGTGACGTGTTCCATGTATCCCAATTATGATGGTATATCCCGGACCCGAGCTACATCCTGGATCATTCGGAATTGGTTGTTGGTACCAACCTTTCGTATGAGGAGAGGCCCGTGTCTATATTGGACCGGAGAGAGAAGATACTCAAGAATAAGACTATCAAGTTAGTCCGAGTTGCTTAGGGTCATCACTCTTTGGGGGAGTCAACGTGGGAGCGTGAGGATGATATCCGATCGCGATATCCCGACTTGTTTGACTCGTGAGGTATAATATCTTTCTTATGCCTCATGCCTTCGATTCCTTGCTTGAATGAGTGATTGTCTGCCTAGTTATAGCTTGCATGTGATTAATGTAGCTGGTCATTGCTCCTCTAGCCTCTTGATTAAATTCCGAGGACGGAATTCTTTTAAGGTGGATAGAGTTGTAATGCATGTGGTTCGTATCACGTATTCTTGGAATACGTGTACGTATTTTATTGTATGATTTCCTGGCTTGGCATTTCCTTCTTGGCTTGGTCTATTCCTGGTTCGGGTTGGTTGGTTCGGCCTGGCTTGGTTTTGCTTGGGTTTATGATGAACCCTTGGATGAACCCCCTACCTACCACCACCATTTGTATTTATTAGCCCATTCTTTTCTCTCTCTTCATTAATCTCATCTTCTTCTTCCTCATTACTTCCTTACCTACCAGAGAGAGAAGAGAGAGGTCTAGGCAAGTGCAACTTGCTTCATTGAGGAACTCTGATTTTATTGCTCCATTCTCTTCTTTACTACATTATAAAACACTTTAGTACTCGGCTTTTCTAATTTCCATGGCTAGATTCTTGTAGATCTAAGTTTGCATTATTTTTGGATTTCTTGGGTTTTGATCTACTAAATCTTGTTATTTTCGAGTTTTGATGGTTCCATGTTGTAGAGAATTTTGTTCTACCCCATTTTGACCTATGGAAGTTCGGATTTAGGCTCCGGATGATAGAGTTATGGAGCTTGAGGACTTGGCTCTCATGGTGTTCTTCTTCTCTGAAATTTTAGAGAAGATGAACAGTGCTTGACTTGACCGCATGAATATTCACGCGGCAAGTGTTCTATCCAGCCGCATGACTGGAAGTTCTTGAGCCGCATGAGAGTTGGACGCACTTAGCCGCATAACTCGCTCAATTCTCAGCCGCATAAGTTCTGAACTCTGCAGCCGCATGTGCCATTCCCGTTAGCTGCATGAGGACTTCACCCTGAGCCGCATGAACTCAACACTCGCGAGCCGCATACGTACACTTGCTCCCAGCCGCATAGGCATTGCTCCCCGCAGCCGCATCAGTACTCTTCCCTTCTGAGCCGCATATGGTTTCCCTCCCCCGCAGCCGCATGGGTTGCTTGTTCTCGAGCCGCATGGAACCACACTTCCCCCCCCGGCCGCATGTACCTGATTGGCCAGCTAGCCGCATGAGACCTATTCCCCCAGCCGCATGAGTTTCCTATCTTCCTGACCGTATGCGCCCCCTTGTCTTAGCCGCATGGGATCTAGTGACCCTGGCCGCATCCGCTCTTCTAATTGGGCCGCATGAGTCTACCCTTTCTTGGCCGCATATGCCTTAGCCGCATGGCTCTTCTATAGCCCTGAATATTGATATTTTATTAGATATTTTACGTCCATTTTATATCCTTATGCCTTTTGTCATGAACTTGATAATCATGGATTTGTTTAATATGTTTAGAAATGATACCTGACATGACCTGATAGTGACCCGTAGTGGTACACTCTTGACAAGAAAACCTGACATGACATGATAGTGGCCCGCCGTGGCGTACTCCTGACAAGTACACTTGACATGATAACCTGACATGATATATCTTGAGAAGCTGTTGTGACGGCTACCTGACATGACATGACCTGTATAAATTACATGGACACCGTGGGTGATTGTGCTTGTACAAATAAACCAGTCCTGTCTTGCATCATGTCTAGGGAGGGACTCCTGAGTACCACGGTCAGGAGTACATATTGAAATGAACTAAGGACTAATAACTAGATTAATACATTAGTCATGAAGAGATTTCCCCAGCTACAGGCAATCCCGTTACCTGGACGCGCCTGGGGTCTGTAGACTGCCGTCGAGTATGGCACATTTCCAGCACACTGTCATGTGTTGCACCCTTCAAGCTACCTAAGGGTACATGCGTTTCCTGGACGGTGTACCCACCCGAATTTAACCCCTAATTTCGACCTGGGTAACCTGGATGGTCTGCAGGGCTTGTGGCTGTGGAATAATCTCACTGCATTTTGGTAGTAATTAGGTCTGTGATAACCCTAGTTAGTTAAAGTATCAAGTCGTAATTCTTGCTTGGCCGTGAATGATTGGATGGAGTTTAACCAGTCTAGTCTTGTCCTGATCCTGCTCCAGATTGCTATATGACCTGAATGCCTGTATTTATTTTACCAATAAATGGTGAGAATTCCAAGTTCTGTTCAGACGAAGGGTTACAACCCCGGTCCTTGTTTGGTTTACGGGTTGTAACCTGGTAATCTGAATAGTTCCATGGTTATCTCGTCGTATATCATCCTGATGTGTTTTCTTTATTTCCAGTTCTTACTTTTATTTATACTCTTGTGCTGATTGCTGGTTTTAGTCCCTAAGTGAAGCTTCCTTTGTGGCACTTGCTCTTTCTGGGATCTGACCCAGCTGGTTTTGTATGGCCAGATTTCGGAGCAGCTCCCGAGGATCCACCGCTTTTCCAGCCCGATGGTGAACACCAGACGTAACCCGGGCAACGAGTGGATTTATTTTGCTCTCCTACTTTATTGTAAAAATATTCTTTTGAGGCGTTTAGCCGACGAGCACCTGTTTAGCTCGATTGTACTTTACTTACTGTCTGCCTACGGGCTGTAACATGATTGACAGATCCTAGGGTTGATCATGTATGACTAAACTCTTGCTAGTCCTCACATTTTGTAGCGACTAGCTTCATGATCAGCTGAATATGTAATATTTGGGATGCCTTATTATTGTATATTTAATAATCATACATCTTGTAACATTTACTTACTTGCTTGTGATTGAGACACTAGGCTTGTTCATGACCGTAGGAGACTGTTGGCTTGTAGTAAACCCTCATGTATCTAGACAGCCGTGACCGTATAGCGAGATGGAATCCATTTCAATATACGTAGCTGGCTATGTCTGCCCCCGCTCTCCAGTATTCTGGTTCAGGGGCGTGACATCCACCAGATGTACGTGTGCCTGCCAGCCGTCTTCAAGCCTCTTCAGAGCACGCTCCAAGCCAGTAGAAGTACGGGTGACATTGTCGGCATCCCGAACAATTAGCTCCTTCTCCGTCCGGGCGACCTCGAGCTCAGATTCCAAGAAAGTCAATTTTTGTTGAAGGTCGAAGATCTGCTCTCTTGTATCAATTATCCCATGGGAGGCGGCCACTTCCCGAGCAATGCAATCCTCTTCCCTGCGGCTCAACTGATCATACAGTAGGGACAGATTGTGGAGGTCCTTCATTATAATCGGCTTGGACGTCTCCCGAGTAACCCTTACCTTCTCCATGGTAGTTATGAGGAAGGCACGCTCCTGATCAACTGCTGAAGAAAGATCAACTTGCCGCAGTACTTGAAACTGGGCCACAAGCTGATCAGCCTCTAACAATTTGGACTCCAGAAGCTCAACTATCCCTACCCCACCGGGGAGGGTTCTAAGGAGTTCAATTTGGCCACGGGCGCATTGACGGGCCAAGGCAAAAGAGGTCCCCCTCTCCACGGCAGCCTCAACCCCTCACTTCAGGTAGCGGTAGAAACTGTCAACCACATCCTTTGATGATTCATCCAGGACTTCTGAAGAAGGTGGCGTCAAAGGAAGAGTAGCTGGCAGTGTCGAAGAAGATGCACCAAAACTTGATGCCCCTGCCACAAGGGAAACAAGTTTGAGAGAAAAGATGTTTGAATAGCGGCCATTCTTCCTCCGCAGCCCGAAGGATCTGGAGACTCGGCAGGGCGGAAAGGTCGACCTCCGGAGCCACATGAACAGAGGAGGGTGCTGGGACCATTTATCTCCACCTCGGCCGTTCTGCCGTCTGCTCTCTCGAACTCGATTTAGCGGGAGGTCCCTCAATGTAAGTTGGAAGGGGAGGAGGCACACCCTCTTCCACCAGATCCTTTCTAGTGAACTCCCCCTGATAATGTCCGTTGTTGGCAGTGAAGGAGCAGGACCTGCATGTCCGGAGCAACCATCGATCGACTTAACCCGAAGGATGTGATGATAGAGCAAATAAATCTTCTCACTAGTCAAGACTTGACTTATCTTACCAGAGGAGAGTTGCTGAGGCTGATGTTCGCTCACAGCCGCCATTGCCTCTTCACTAGCAACATCCGAGCCGAATTCAGCTGGCTCCTCTGCCCGAGCGGCCCCGGAAGGAGATACAACTGGATCAGCATCACCCGACTGAAATTCAGCAGTCTCGGGGATGGGTTCAGCAGAGCCCACGTCACTCTGGGCTGGGACATCAACAACGGAAGGAACCTCAGCCGTTGTTGGGAGAATCCCGGCGGCAAGAATCTCGGCACTCATATCTCTAATTAGAGTAGTTAGAGCCGGGTCGACCGCAGAGACAGCAGCCGGCTCTGGAGAGTCCCCTTCTCTTGACGCCTACAAGAGAAAGGGAAAATGATTAGATCACAGTTCAGGAAAAAAAGAACTAAAGAAGAAGATGGTTGCAATTCGATTCACCTCCGAAATGGCGTCAACATTATCGCGTCTCTCCCTTATGAGCAGCCCGCGGGGCTTAACCGTAACCCGTTTCTGGGAGTAAGTTCTGCCATCAGCGGACTCACGCCTACTTCGCTTGTGTGAAGGACCAGCCACGACAGGCGGCTGATCCGCCACCACATCTTCTGCGAAAGAAAGAGAGTTATCGGGGTCATGCTCGTCATCCTCTTCGCCTGCGATGGTAGACTCTGAGTCCGACACAGCAACCGTATTCTCCCTCTTCTTCCTCGTCTTGCACCCCTTGGGCTTCTCCTCCAAGCCAGTACCAACAATGAAGCTGGTACTCGGGTCAAAATCAACAGGAGGCTTATTCGCCATGACATGGTATAGAGCCGCCAAATACAAGATCTCCCCTGACTCCCAGCATCAGGAACGGAGAAGCTGGTACGGGTGTGAACCATGTTATAATAGTGCTAGGCCCTGATGCCGTCAAGGACGCTACCTTCAAAACCCAGGCAAGAGCTGGGACTGTCCAAGAATAGCTGACTATACCCAAACTGTCGGGAGAACCTACTAGGCAATTAAGGCTCCAAGTAGAGAGTGTTGCGGTTGCGGTATACCAGGTGGGCAGGACGAATGTTGTACAACCAAAGGAGCATCTTGTCGGATAAGAAGTAGGGAGGCCCAATACCATCGAGATGTACGGCTCTCACTTCCTCAGCAGTAAATTGAGGAACAGACACGAAAAAGGTGTATCTGTCCACTCTTGCCAGCGCCATCTGACAGGCGTGCATGGTCTGGCAATCCCAGGACATGCGGCGATACTAGAAGATGAAGGCGTTGTCAGCAGTTATGCCATCTTCGGGGCAAGGCCTCATCAAAGACCGGCAATACATCAACAGCCACCCCATCAGATAATGATAGGGCAGCTCAATGCATTCAAAGTCCTTCGTCGTGTCACGGACGATGACCTTGGACGAAAAAATGCAAAGGCCATGATGTATGCTGCACACCATGGCCGGGAGAAGAGCTAGTCTGGCCCCAAAGACCAGCTTCACAGTAGGGAAGATAAAGTTACGGCTGATCCTCTCAATAGAACTAGCCCCTCCTAAGACCACACAGTTCCGCAGCCATACCATTAAGAATCCTGCCAGGAGTGCCTTCTCAGACAGCTGCTGAGTATCCTGATAAAAATAATTAAGGGAGTCAGTTTGACTCCTAAATCTGTCGCTGATGGTCTTCACCCTCTTGGCGGTCGACACCTGGACCTGTACTGCCTCCCGGGTTTGAGGACTTCGGGGAGAAACCCGGCCTGCAGCACTTAGCGTAAAGTGATAACTTAGCCAAGCCTTAGTGTGAGGAAGGTTCCCTTCCGAGCTATTGTCCTTCTTCTTGGACATCTGCTGACACGTACTATGGTGATATAGTAGTTTCCGATAGACATCTACAAAGCCCGGGTACCGTTGCTCCAAATCCTCGAACTCTTCGTTCGTCGGGGTATACACTTCAAAGACTTCATTTCCCCAAGGCATCTTGGAGACTTCATGCATCTCGTGCAGAGCAAGCCCCATCTCCCCTATGGGTGTAAAGAAGGTCCCGTACGGCGGTTGTACATCTCCAGCAGAGCCATAAACAATTTCTTGTTTATGGGCAAGCCGTAACAGGTGCCCCGAATAGCATGGTAGAGTCCAATCTCACGCAGGAGAGTCTCGTATTCTCGCACGATCTACGTAGACAGGTTGGTCCATAAAGGGATGGGATTTACCCAATTCGGCAGCGACAACCGGCCAACGGGATAGGACCCCTTCCGAGCAAGCTGGTTCAGAAAAGTGTCAGCTTGAGAGAACTTGAAATTGGGACCCTGCACATTCAAGAAATTGTCCGGGGCCAACCCCATCACGTAGCGGCTGACCGGTACCTTGCCCCCATACACTGAACCAAAGTTGTTGTTATAGTGAATGTTGTCCACAAACATTCCAGATCGGCTTGGAGTCAAGGAATCGTCCATCTTTCTGTCCATCGGCAGCATGTTGAACCATGACAGTGGAAAGTGACGCTCCATCTGGGAAATATGTATCGACATCCCGTTGGAAGTAAAACTCCAACTCTCAGATATATCCAGAACTTGGGAGTTCTTTACAGTTAAGGCATCCCCGAAGAGGAACGCGGGTTTCAGGTGTCCTCCTTCCAGCAGCCCTGAGTTCATCATTCCCGAGAGGAAGTAGAAGGACTGGTTTTTAATGTCCCTCGTCCTCTCCACAGGTTCATCTTTGGGAAGCTGATTCACCACATACTCGACTGGTCGAACCTAACGCCCACAGCAGATTGGGCACGACCTAACAAGGGCTCTCCCGCAGGATTGACTGGCAAATTCACTGAAAAAGGACAAAAGAAACAAGTTAGAAGATGGCCAGGAAAAACTGCTTAGTGTTTTCGAGCTTATGCGGCTCTGATTAGGCGGGTCCTTATGCGGCACAATTTAAAGGAGCTTATGCGGCTCTATTTGGGTGGGGCCTCATGCGGCCCAGTTCAAATGAGCTTATGCGCCTCTGTTTAGCGGGGTCTCATGCGGCCCAGTTCAAGTAAGCTTATGCGTCTCTGTTTAGCAGGTGCTCATGCGGCCCAGTTTAAAAGAGCTTATGCGGCTCTAATTTGATAGGGTCTCATGCAGCCCAGTTCGAGTAAGCTTATGCGACTCTGTTTAGCGGGTGCTCATGCGGACCAGTTTAAAAGAGCTTATGTGGCTCTTCTTTAATGGGGTCTCATGCGGCACAGTTCGAAGGAGGATATGCGGTCCTGTTTTTTGGAACTTCGTGCGCCACAGTTCAAAGGAAGCTTATGCGGCACGGTTCGATGGGTCTTCATGCGGCCCAGTTTACAAAGTGCTTATGCGGCCACAAGACGACTCCCACGCGGCTCGGATATGAGGTATACCCCCATGCGGCTCGGACATGAGATGTACATGCGGCACATGCAGTACAGTACGCGGATTCATCACAATGAACTTGAACAGTTCAATAACGACGAAGATGGCCCACGCATAAAACATGCGGCGTAGCCATTATGGTTAGGGTTTTGAGTCCATACAGTTTCTTCCAATATCCTTACCATCAATGGAGGGGTAAACGTCGGGATAAACTATAGGTGCCGCAGTCGACGAGGAAGCCACTCCTTTACCCTTCGTCGCAGCGCTAGAGGAAGTCTTGGGAGCCATGAAAGATCGAAGGAGAAGAAGAGATGGCAACTAAGACGAGAAGGCTTGAACAAGAGAAGAGATTAAAGAGCCTCTCTCCAAAAATTACTCGTATTTATAGGCGGACAGGGGGCGCGTGGATCGATAGGCACTTCGGATTATGTGTTGCCTAGAAGATAAAATCGACTCTTGGGATTTCATCCCCTTCCATGCAAAAAAGAATGCTCAGAATCATCAAGGCAAATCCAAATATTTAATGCCAACTCTTGGGATCGTACCCAAAAGACGGCTTTAAATCAAAATGAATCAAGAGCAATTAATGAGACGCCTATGTGGCATGAAGGACAGCATGCTAGCAGAGAAGTCTATGCGGCTAGAGTAGTCCATGCGGCCAGAGCAGTCCATGCGGTCAGAGCAGTCTATGCGGCTAGGAAGTGTATACGGCCACAGTAGTCCATGCGGCTAGAGCAGTCCATACGGCCAGAGTAGTCCATGCAGCCAGAGCAGTCCATGCGGCCAGAGCAGCCTATGCGGCTAGAAAGTCCTATACGGCCAAAGAAGTCTATGCGACACGAAGAGATTACGTGGACATGCTTCTTATTCAAAGTATTTCAATTTTTACAAATTGAAAACTTTGAAGGGGTCTTGTAGAAGCATGAAAAAGAATATTAATTCATATGCGGCCCAGATTCAGCATGTGGCTCAAAAGCTTGAAGAGTTTTATGCGGCTCGAAAAATCCCAGAGAGCCGCATACGGCTCAGGAATTTTTATGCGGCTCAGGAAGAGCCACGTGGCTTCATGTAGCTCAAAATAGGCCGATCACAGCTGGCCATAATCACTCTCTGCAGCAGGCTATTAAAAGCTCTGACACAAAGTGATAGTTCTGACGGCTCTGACATAATGAAGAGACACGTCGTCCTCATCAAAAGACGAAAAAATCTCTTTGATAGCCGGCACAGTTCACAGACTCCAAAGAAGTTCTCTATGCAGACCGCCTATGTGATCCTCATGCGGCTCGGTTGTGAGGCCATCCTCATGCGGCTCTGTTGTGGGGGCCATCCTTATAAGGCTCGGCTGTGGGGGGCACCCTTATGCGGTTCAGTTGGGGGGGCCATCCTTATACTGCTCAGTTGTGAGGCCATCCTCATGCGACTCGGCTGTGGGGGCCACCCTTATGTGGCTCGGCTGTGGGGGCCACCCTTATGCGTCTCAGTTGTGAGGCCACCCTCATGCGGATCGGTTATGGGGGCCACCCTTATGCGGTTCAGTTGGGGGGGCCACCCTCATGTGGATCAGTTGTGAGGACACCCTCATGCGGGTCGGTTGTGAGGACACCCTTATGCGGCTCGGTTGTGAGGCGACACTCATGCGGCTCTGTCAGGATGCCCCGTTCATACAGCTCGCAGCATAATGGCAGTTGGGACACGTGGCGGAGGATTGACTAAGACTTATCCACGCAGATTTATTGCAACCAACAAATCATAACAATACAGATTTATTGCAACCAACACAACGGCCCAGATTGATTTCCAACAAACAGATCAATGTTAACCTTAACCAATCCCCAACCGCCCACTTTTCAAGGCACGGTTACAAAGATGTGGCCACACCCCACTCAGCACAAATTCCTATAAATAGCATAGGATTATTTTTTTGCATACACAGAGCAGGAGATATACACAGAGACCATCCCACAAAGCAATACGCAGAGAGAGAGAGCACTTCTTCGCCGGAGCCAAGGCCGCGTTCATCATCCAAGGAGTAAGGCATAGTTGATATCACTTTCCCGAGCCTCTACCGTCACCCCCCTGAATCAAAAACTAAACAATTATACTTAGATTATTTTTTCTAGGTTTTGTTCCTAGGCTCTCTTTGTACGAGCTAGTTTGTACTATGAATTAAAGTTCAGTCCTCTCATAAAATTGTTCTGTTCTTTAATAATCAATGGCAAACAGTGCCCTTAAACCGGGTGCGGGTCGTGACAATGTACAAGAACTACTGGCAAGAACATTTATGAATAAGACAACTAGTAATGAACATGTACAAATAAAACAAACAGTATGTTTGAAAAACCTTTCGATATTTGAACGACTAGGCTAATACGGCACATCATAGATGGCTATCCACATTATTATGATATGGCTAACCCATACTTGAGGTGTATGACATAGCTATCCACATTAATATTCATTGGAGTTTGTTCACATACCTATTGGGCATTTTTCCTCCCGACTTACTAAATAATCAATTAAACAAGCACTGATGCAACAAGCCTATCGTGTCACAATCGTGTCTCAACTAGATACTCAATGAAACACATTAAAGATTAGCATTATAATGTAATAAGAACAGAAAGAAATAGTGTACTTGCCTGAATTCCTGAACGAACTGGTTTCATAAGTTGATGGTAAGATGAACTCTAGCCTAGAAGCTATCAAACCATACCATATTATCGTACCACGAACCGTGTACGAATGCCCACAAGTTAGATCTAAAATCCCATTCTAAAAGTCATAGAAAGTGGCTAATGGGTTAACCTAACTAGTTCTATTTAATTCTAGAATAAATCATCTAAAATCCTAATTTAGTCTAATTATATTCTGAAATAAAATTTAGACACTAATTTTGCTATTAGAAAGTCACGGTTTCCAATTCAGGACTCGTGGCACGCAAATCAAGGCATACCATTGACAAACTAGTCAAACGTTATGAACTCGACGATTTGAGGGCGCATCTTAGTCGATTTCAGTGCCACAATTTGGTCAAAAGTTATTGCCGTTATGGCTAACCGTGACCAAATCGGTGAATTACCGATCAAATCTGAGTTCAAAGAAATAAATAAAATACTAAATGAATTTCCTAATTTCTGGAAAAATTAGATATTATACATCTATGTGTCAGCTTTCTAAAAATTCAAATGGATCACAAATCGGAGCTTGGGATCTTCCAAAATCTCGAAAATCGTGCAACGTTACGAGTTTTGGACAATCGACACTCAAATAAATCACCAAAAATTCACAAATAAAATATCAAAAAATAAATTATATATTCTGATGACCTTGAGACGATTCCAGTGAAAAAAGGCACACGAAAAGGACGTTGGAGTTGATCGCAATCGCTCCACGAAGTTGAAGAATCTCTAAAATCAAACCACACACGAGGCTGGAATTAAATTATAGGGTTTCTAAATATACATGTATATATATAGAAAGACAGAGGCGGTTCAGTTTGGACGTCGACAGGTGGGCCCGCCCGGGTGGGTGACTGGGTAATTAATTACAAAAAATTATTTAAAAATTATTTTAATTCCAAATAAATTCAAATAAATCCCCAAACAATCCAGAAAATCCCATAAAATTGTAGAAAATATTTCTATGTTTTTAGAAACTAAATAAAAAGTTTTGTCTCAAAATATTATCGTGTGACCCACAGTAAATCCCAAAAGTCTATAGAAAAAAAATTCTATAGGTTTTAATTATCTAAAAATCCTCAAAAATTTCAAAAAAAATCCTAGAATATTCTAGAAAATATTTCTAGTCATCTAGAGCCCAAATAAAAATATTTGGTCTCAAAATAACCCTGATGACTTTATAGTAAATCCAGAAAGTACTTAAAAATAATAAACCCTTAAATATTAAATACCTAAAAAATCTAAAAATTCTAGAAAAATATGATATAGATAAATAATATATCTAGGGCTACCTGGAGACCAAAGTGACCAAATGTTACCTAATTTTACCATACTTCACCTATTGGCCTAGGTACAACCTCCTCGTGATCCTAAAATCAAATTCTTAGTTAAATTTTCTAACATAAATATTTAAAATAAACAAAAATTTAAAAATTTGGGAACATGAATTACAAATCTATCCACCTTAAAACAAATTCACCCTCGAAATTTCAAATGATGTGAATAGGCATGATTAAAAATATAATTAAGAAAATTATACGATTAATGATCAAATTTAAATAAGCATAATCATAGATAGAATTGAACCTAAGATAAGATGTGATTGGCACGATCAATTATTTAGGCACGATCATAGAATCAGAATCTAGGTACGATTATGAATCCAGTAGAATAGAATCAAAATAGGTTTACATGCTTTCTAGAAAACCTAATAATGATAAAAAAAATAAAAATAAGAAAGAAAGGTTCAAGAAATAAAAGGATAAGAATTAAATCAATTTTTTAAGTGAGAGTGCATGAAATTATGAACCATGAAATCAATAGTCATATGCCAAAAAGGATGTAGTCACTATAATATTCGAAAACCATATGTATATATGAAGTTATTTTATCGAGAATTTATGCCTCGCCAGTGTACATCTGGCTACAGTAAACCCTTGGTTTCATGACTCAAAATGATATGGTATCGAATATTCAATTAACTATATCCAATATTGACATAATAACTCCAAGATCAAATAGGGCAACTAGGGCATAGTTTTAATAATATTCGACAACCTACGCTTATCTGAAATTACTTTAACTTAGGGGTCATGCCTTGCCAGTGCACTACTGGCGACAGTGAACCTGCAGTTTAGATAATTCAGATAAATGGCGACAGTGGCATCTGCATTGTTATTATAAGTTTACCGAATATTCTTCAAACTTTGTCCATAAAATTTTTTTTAAAGGAGCTTCTAGAAATTCAAGTTCCAAGATAATTATGATAGGATAAGTGTAAGTATCTGTCTTTGAAGTAAAAGTATCAATTTTTGAAAGTCATACGATTGATTAGGAAGAAAATAATCGAAGACAAGAGAAATATTATCATATATATCTTGAATTTCAGCAAAACGACTCAAAATTAATATATGGATAATTGAATCAGGTTAGGCTCAAACAAATTGATGGAACTAAAATATTGACTCTTAGAAAAATAATTACTTATGGCCAATGGAAAATAAATAAGTAATATGGTGATATGATGATGATATTTAGACAGGACAGAAAGTAAAATTGTACAAATGATCAAGATTAGGAATTGAATCCTAGAAAGTCCATATTTACCAGGTGAATAGTCTACCCGCCTTTGATCTACCATCGTATCAAATTGCAATAGTATATCCTTCTATAGAAATTTCTCAAATATCTAATAGGGTTTGGAATTCAATAAATCCCTACCTAAATCACATGACCGATGTAGCAAACTTAACTACCCAATAGTCAAATTGAATAAGAGCTTTCCTATGGTATACCTAGTACTAGCCATTCTCCTAGAATCAAATCTATCTTATTTGTGAATTAGTACTTCCTAGTCGCAGGCTCACAATTGTATGACTAATATAGGTACTAATGCGAGTTTGTATAATTTTACAAAAATAGACCTGCTTGGACCACCCAAAAAAACTTGTCATGATCCGTACCCGCTTTTTAGGATATGAGTACGTAGCAAAGTCCAACCTACGCCACAGCATCGGCAGTAGTACGCTGTCTAGGTCTCAATGTCAATATTAAATACAAGAAAATTATATCTAATTGCTCATTCACATTAGTTATTCAAACTACAAATCCAATAGTACATCAAAAATGATATTTGGGAACAAACCCGTAAAAAAAGAACTATCTAATATATCTAGAATCTAAGGTTGGCCTTCGAGATCTCTATCTCCCTCATATAGTCCATAGCACAAAAGTAGGAAGCATGTCAAGTCACCTACAATAATCCAGTCAGAAAAGGAGCAAAGTACAACTCTATTTTAATAATATAACTTAATACAAAATAAGCTAGACAGGTAGAGATGTAGTAGAGAATAAAAAAAATATGTATATGAACTGGAAACAATAAAAATGTATAAGAACTACTGGCAAGAAAATGTATGAACAAGACAACTAGCAATGAACATGTACAAATAAAATAGATAGTACATTTGAAACACCTTTCGACATATGAACGGTTGGGCTAATACGGCACATCATAGATGGCTATCCACATTTTTAAGATACGGCTAACCCATACGTGAGGTGTACGACTTAGCTATCCACATTAACATTCATTAGGATTTGTTCACATACCTACTGGGCATTTTCCCTTACGACTCACTAAACAATCAATTAAACGAGTACTGATACAACAAGCCTATCATGTCACAATCGTGTCTCAAGTGGATACTCAATAAAATACAATAAAGATTAGCATTATAATATAATAAGAACATAGAGAAATAGTGTGCTTGCCTGAATTCCTGAATGAACTGGTTTAACAAGTTGATGACAAGATAAACTCTGGCCTAGAATCTATCAGACCATACCATCGTACCATGAACCTTGCACGAATAACCATAAGTTAGATCTAAAATCACATTCTAAAAGTCATATAAAGTGGTTAATGGGCTAACCTAATTAGTTCTATTTAATTCTAGAATAAATTATCTAAAATCCTAATTTAATCTAATTATATTCTAAAATAAAATTTAAATACTAATTTTGGCTTTAGAAAGTCACGATTCCTAATTCAGGACCTGTGAGACGCAAATCAAGGCATACCATTGACTAACTAGTAAAACGTTTTAAAAAATGATGATTTGAGGGCGCATCTTAGTAGACTTTAGTGCTACGAGTGCACTGGAATTGACTGCCGCAAAATTACGATTTGGTCAAGTTATCGTCGTTATGGCTAACCGTGACCAAATCGGTGAATTACCAGTCAAATTTGAGTTCACCAAAATAAATAAAATATTAAACAAATTTTTGAATTTCTGGTAAAATTATATGTTATAGAGCTTCGTGTCAATTTTCCAAAACTTCAAACGGATCACAAATCGGAGTCTAGGGTCTCCCGAAATCTCGAAAATCGTATGATCTGTCGAGTTTTGGACAACCGACACTCAAATAAATCTCCAAAAATTCACAAAAAAAAATCAAAAAATAAATTAAATATTTAGAAAGCTAACCTCGAGATTTTTCTAACAAAAGAAATGATGCACAAAAAGTACGTCGGAGTTTATCGCAATCGCTCCGCGAAGTTGAAGGATCTCTAAGATCAAACCACAAAGAAGGCTGGAATTAAATAATAGGATTTCTGAATATACACGCTTATATATAGGGGGGGAGAGGCGGTTCATCTTGGGTGCCAATAGGTGGGCCTGCCCAGGTGGGTGACTGGGTAATTATTTATTTAATTACAAAAAATTATTTTAACTCCAAATAAATTCAAATAAATCCAAAAAAATCTCATAAAATTGTAGAAAATATTTCTAGGTGTCTAGAGACTAAAGAAAAGTTTTTTCTCAAAATATTATCGTGTGACCCCACCGATAATCCCAAAAGTCTATGGAAAAATAATTTCTATGGGTTTTAATTATCTAAAAATCCTCAAAAATTCTAGAAAAATTTAAGCAAATCCTAGAATATTTTAGAAAATATTTCTAGTCATCTAGAGCCCAAATAAAAATATCTTGTCTTAAAATAACCCTGAATGACTTTACAGTAAATCAAGAAAGTCCTTAAAAATGATAAACCCTTAAATATTAAACACCTAAAAAATCCAAACATTCTAGAAAAATATAAAATAGATAAATAATATATCTAGGGCTACCTGGAGACCATAGTAACCATAAGTTACCTAATTTTACTATACTTTATCTATTGGTTTAGGTACGACCTCCTTGTGATCCCAAAATTAAATCCTTAGTTAAAATTTTCTAACATAAATATTTAAAATAAACAAAAATTTAAAATTTTAGGAACGTGGATTACACCATCCTTCCTCAATATTTTTCCCTAGCATACAATTTCACAAAAAAATTTATCACATCCCGATCCTTCCTCCTGTCTTACTTGAATTCAGCATATCACTTGAGTTGGATCGTGCACATACTTAAGGCGTCTCCAAAACATATGCATTTCAGTCAAGCCTCGTGATAAAGAATTCGAACGAAACTGACAGGTGCAATTTCCATCATCAAGATCTAACCTGACTTCTTCGAAACATAAGTTCATCGTTAAGCATCAACTTTCTTCCATATTAGATAATCTGATTTCCACATAATTGAATCATACTATCAACCAAACACCAATATCTAATTTCATCATTCAATCCAATCCTATCGATATTTCAAAACATCCTAAGATCATCTATCCAACTTTCAAGTCTCATTTCTATTGCTAGCTACCCCCAGCTCTATAATCTACCTAGACAACTCTCACTAGGGTTGATCGCACAATTCTATCTCTCCGTACAGGGTCGTCTGCCTAACCGCTAGTCTAACTCATAAGGCTAAAGTCAAAGTCATAAGGCTAAAGTCAAAGTCATATTTTTGTGTAACCAATATCACAACACTCACCCCCAAATCCTAAGGTCAAACCATAGTCGATAGTACAGGGTGTTCTACCCAAAGCTAACCTCACTTTGATTTCTAAACTCTCCTATTCGCATTTGTAGCGTTTGGTTCAAGTGGTCCGAGTCATTCAGCAAGGCCATCCTAGGAAAATTCTAAATACGATCATCCTGAATTATACTATGATTCAATGACAGAAACTCACAACTGTCAAACTCGTAATCCTCAATTTGTTCAATAGACCTATCAATCCAAATTTATATACCTCGATTACAAAATCATAGTCATAATCTACCGATCACAAATTGTAATATATATTCCAATCTCAAATCGTAACAACCCAATCAAAATTTCGTCTACAATAACTTTCTTAAATTCTAATCCTACTAGTCCTTAATCTTATGTATCTTTTTTGTTGTAAAATCACAAGATCGTCTATCAAATTTTTTTGAGTCTTAGCAATCCTCATATCTATGATCATCAAATCCTTTAGTAGTTTCGTTTTGTATAGACCAAATAGTATCCATTCATGCAAACTTCAAGTTCATTTTATCAAGTCATCCAAACGTTCATTACTATCAAAATCCTAAGTATAGAATCCACTCAAACAACAATATTTGACACGATCATCATTCCTCGAATCAGGGTACCCCCCGAGTTATCGTATATCGATTTTTGATATGCCTCAATACCATCAATGATATACATAACCTGACGATCTTCCTTTGTAACGAACTCTGAGTCGTATAATTAATGCTATCATCTGAATATTATCATCACCAATAGCTATTCATCGAACAAGTTATATGATCAATTCGTTCAACTCAAAATCATATGTCTATCTTAAGTTATCGAGCAACATATTCCTTCAATCTCAGTCGTATCGTTTTATACAAACTCAAGTCATCGAGCAATTTCATCTTAATCCTTAGAGTCATTCTTGTATCTTAAAATTAATATTTTCATGCATGTTATCTTCCAATCCGGCTATCTTTCCTTAGTCAAATTCAAACTTAATTTTGTTCAGTTCTGTACTAACATTTTTGTACATGATTCATATTGATTCCCTCGAATGAGTCATCTATTTTGTTACGTCTTATCTTTTCTATGATTCAATCTATCTACTTTATCGTTTGTATTTCGTAATCAATGCAATCGTAATTATATGCACGTCATTTTTAGTTCCACGGGATCAATCTCGCACAAGACATCAAGATCACTACTAATTCTACAAAACTTATTAAAAAGCTTTGCACTACCATAACACTTGTTAAGACTCATTGGTACCGCGATCCTCAATATATCAACATCCCAAGGTTATCCCATACACCACTCAGGGATGAAGTTACTCGATAAATCTTCGAAACTATTTTTCGAATCACAACTGATCACTTTGAATCTCCGTTCGAACCATTCCTCAAAATTCAAGCACGTTCTATCTATATCGTATTGACAATATCAATTTCAATAGCACATTTATCATTATCTACTCAACATCACATTAATCGAGTCCGACTTATTCCCAACCGAAAATATTTTGATCCCTCACACAATTCCTAATATCGACACAAGTTTGGGTGTATATTGCCCAACTCAACTCAGTCAACCATGCCTTACGTGAAATCATCTTTGTTTAACCAAATTATTGCATGAGATTTTACAAAATATATGGACTTATTATATGGAAAATCCTACGGATCATTGAGAGAGAGCGCACCAACAACATCGATTGCGGCAACAATATTTAGTACAAAGATATCTGTCATGGCCCGTACCCGATTTTTTGGATACGAGACGTGTCCAAGTGTCACGACCCGTACCCTACAGTAAGGGCACGAGAAGTGGGTACGTCCAGCCTACGCCACAGTATCGACGGTAGAACGCTGTCCTAGGTCAATCATCTAACAATATAAGGTACATGTACAATATATACACTCCGAATGGAGGTGACATAGCAGAATACAGTCTCAATCACATCTAAGGCAGAAAACGATAAGATAGATAGATATGAAAAGAAATGAATCCACAAAGATACAACCAGATCGACGTCTAAGTGTCTAAGATATCACAAATCCAGATAACATCTTAAATCTCAATATACAGTAATCCATAGAGTAAATATAATGAAAGACATCCTAGACTAAAGGTGTGTCATCTGCTGCTAAGGGGTCCTGCTGCTGGTCCAAGTCACAGCAGTCCTCTAGGGTAGTCCCATAATAGGTAGTACAGAGCGCCTCGTCCTCATCCTCTGTAATATTTTCAACAGGTCCAGCCAGGACAGGAGAGAGTACAATACATCTCAACAAATCATAACAGGTTAGAAAATATAAACATGCTAGAGAGTAAGATACATAAAACTGAAGAATAACATAATATAAAAGAGAGACTATAAGTAAATAGCTACAATATATATAGAGAACTAATCAGTACTAGTGATTCAGAGTACAAGATGAACATGTAAACAGTTGGAGGGTGATTCATGACTATATTAAGGAGGTGATTCATGACTATACTACTTTGGAATTATTCACATGTTCAGTTTCTACTCCCCCATCCCCAATCAATACACAAGGATCCAGTCAAGTTACGTTAAGATTCATGACTATACTACTGGCCCATAAAGGGTGATTCAAGAGTGATTCATGAATAGATTCGTGAAGGCTCTGTGATTCATGAAAGTACAGGAATCACAAGCTAATACATGAAGATTCATGATAGTAGAAGCATGAGATACATGATGTAAGTGAAACATACGAGACAGGAGTATATGATACTCCCGAGGGGGATAACATCTCATAAAGGGATCCATATAGTACTAATCTGTGATACCAACGTGTCAGCATCATGTAAAGTAATCTAAAGCATAAAATATAATCCTAAACAAGATATGAAATGATCAGAGAATGTATTCGTCTGGTATCCTGAATATCTAAAAAGAATATATTGTCCGAGGAGTGGTGTCTAGCTCCTATAGAACAGTACAAGTCACTGCATGTCCAAAATAGTAGAATAGACTGCTACAATACATCTACATGCTGTCTAGGTCAAACTAGACTAAAGTCAACACTTGGTCAACTCTAGTCAACCACACGAGTCAAACTAGGACAACTAGGTCAAGTCCTAGCCCAAACAAGTCTAACAAGTCTCACTAGGCCTAACCAAGCCTAGGCTAGCACTCACACAATCACAAGGCAATGTGAACCACAACAATGCATAATATAAAATAGATACTACATATAAATACATACCTTCATACAAACATGCATATCCACATTACATACATATTTATATATAGGCATATGTTACATCATGCATATTTACATAGTTACATAGATATATATATATTCATGTACATTTACATACATACTTTTATACATTATATATGTTAACATTCATTACAATGCATTATATTTTACTTATACATTTGATTCATTCATTCATATATGACATTCATTCATGCATTTATACATTCATTCATTCATGTTATCACTATACATACTTGATTCATGTATCCACACATACATACATGGATACACAACATACATGTATACATTCATACATGCTTATATTGCATACATGCATACATACATATCATGTATACATACATATATTGCATATATGCCTATATACATATCATATATGCATATTTGCATTCATTCATGCACCTATACATACATACATAGATGCATACATACATATTTGAATACATTATATACTTGCATACATTATATTCATATATGCATACTCTACATTATATTACATTCATTCCTGCATACATGCATACATATAATATATGCATACAAACTCATATATTTAACTCAAAATATATGTGAATATATACAATGCATTACCTTAACACCTATATATATATTATTCATTCATATCCCATATGCATGTATACTTCAGTTCAGGCATTATATCCATTCACATATCATTAAGTTGCATACATATACTTATTTTATTACATATATGTCATTCATGTATATTACATACTTACATGCATATATACATTATATACATTCTATATAACATATAAAAATAGAAGAGGAAAAAAGGGGAAAAAACTGAAATGGAAAGGGAAGAGAAGGAAAAATGTGAAAAAAAGAAAAAACAGTGGACATATACATGCTTGCATCATATATTCTACATTACCATACAAGCTATCATTTTATATTGCATTCCATTATGTATACATTATGCATTCATATCCATTATTACATGTATACCTTGCATTCATATCTAGCATTCATTATATACTTTCATGCATACATTGTATATCATTCTTTCATTCATGCATTTATGTATTGCTTACATACATTACATTGATTGCATTCCTACATTCTTGCATTCAACCATATATATACATTAATGTAAAAAGGATACATATCATATATATCATTTCATTCATCTATCATGTCATGCATTACATACTCTACATTCATTCAATATCCATACTTCATAGGCTCATAGGTTACACAAAATGTCTATGTCGTATAGTCACTCTTCTACTTAAAACTAATAATGTACCAATTGGGTCTTTAATAATTTTAGGATTAAAGTATGTCATAGCCCTTCGTGTTAGCTTTCCGAAACTTCAAACGGATCGCATTTTTGTGTCCAGAAGCTCCCGGAATCGCGAAAACACCGAAACGCGTTTGTCTTTCGGACATCTGACACTCAAATAGTTTTACAAAAAGTTCCAGAATGATTTTGGCTTATTAAAATATATATTTGGAAAGCTAACTTCGATACGGTTCTTTTAAAAAAATGAAAGATTAAACGGAGTTCTAAGCTAAAAGTTATGACATTTCTAAGTTGCTTTGATTAATAAAAATGTGGATGAATATTATAATAAATTTGAGTTGTTTTGGACAAAAGAAATACATGTAGGCCAAGATACTGGGATACCAACATAGGTATCCAAATAAAACTTATTCTAACCATCCTAACTAAGATTAATCCACTCTCTAACCATTCTAAAACTGAATTTAAATATCTATTTAAACTATTATCATACATATATACACATGGGGTATCCTAATTTGGGATCTATCAAGTAGGACACAAGACACATATCTAAAATCCTCAAGAGAGCTCCAAATGGCCTCAAATTTGAATCTAAAGGGGACACACGCATGAGGATGGATCCTACGGATTCAAAACTAATTTATATGCAAAGGAAATCGATTTAAAGGATGGGTTTACCTATTGGGAGTGGAATCCCAATAAAATCCTTTAGGACACGGCTCCGACACAAAGATCCCTCAAAGGGGACACTCCTCCTTGAACTTCTCTTCCAATCCTTGGTAGCACCCTTCCCTTGGAGAATGGGAATGATTGAGGGAAGATTTGGTGAAGGAATGATTTGATTTGGAGATCAAATCAAAGGAAAGGCTCTCTAAAATTAGGGAAGAACAAAAGGAAAATAAAAGAGGCAAGATTGTAATGAATGAAATGAATCATTCTCCCCTAAAGGTGGCTGCCATAAAGTGTCCATTAGGGCTAATGGAAAATATCCTAATTGCCCCTTACTAGTCTCATATGGTTAAGTCTAGACTAGGTTCAAGTTTGGGGTCAAAGGATCTAGTTTTGAGTCTCTAACTTAACCATTCTAACATGATAAAAATTAGTCTAACTAACTAACTTAAATGTTGGGTTTTGTGGGCCATACTTAACTTAATATTGGGTCCCATCTAGAGTTTAAGCTACCCGGGTCACAATACAAGTCGGAACAAGACGAAACTCAAACCCGACTAAACAAATCCAATAAAAACAATATTAAAAATATAAAAAATTTCCAAAATATTAAAATATAAAAAATGACCAAAATCATAATATATCAATTTAAATATTATTAAAATAGTCTAAAATTCACCAATTAATCAAAATCCTAAATAATTCAAAAGTCACAAAATGACCAAAATACCCTCAAGCTAAAATATGGTAGTGACAAATCTATCCACCTTAAAATAATTTCGTCCTCGAAATTAAAAGACGAAACTAAACTGATGAGAAGGATAGACAATCATACCTCAAGGTCCAAAAAGATATGGGTATCACTCGCGCATCTCATCCTCCCGCTCCAAGGTAGACCCTCCTGGAGAATGATGCCTCCATGCAACACGAACCAAGGGTATCACCTGGTTTTTCAGTACCTTCTCTCGACGATCCAGAATCTCTACTGGCTGCTCTGGATAACTGAGAGTAGGTCCCACCTCAATCTCCGAATGGTCAAATACATGGCTAGGGTCGGCCACGTACCGTCTCAACTGTGATATACGGAATACGTTGTGGACACCCACTAGTACAGGTGGCAAGTCTAGCATGTATGCTACGTCACCGACTCTCCCGCTGATCACAAAAGGTCCGATAAAGTACGGGCTAAGCTTCCTACTTCTACCAAAACGTATGGTACCACGAGTCGGAGATATCCTCAGAAAAACCATGTCTCCAACCTAATCACAAACAAGGTCTCAAGTTACTAAATAATCAAACATGATCAAACAAAACATAAAAAACAAAACAACCTACTTCTAATCCTATCTCCAGTCAAACTAAGTCAAACATAGTCAATTGTCAACAACTAGTCAATTTTTTAGGATTTCACCTATGCTAGCTATCTAGGTGTTGGCAACTAGAATTTAACAAAAAGAAAAACTCTATAATAGACTAACTCTTAACTTCCCAAATCCCATCAAGTCACTCATAACTAATTACCTATAATCTAAGTACACAAATCCTAAGTACCATATATACATAAGCTCAAGAACAACAATCCATCATATATATCCTAAGTATATCATCTATATATACATATATATATATATATATATATATATATATATATATATATAACTGATCATCAAGGGTTAAAGTAGACTAAACTCATAAGGAACTGAACAAATGCTTAGAAGTTAGGCTAAGGATGACTGGTCTGAAACATCAAGGTAGGCAAAAGAAAATGATGCTAAAGAGACTGAATTTATAAGCAAAAGGACAGGATATTAGGGTTTACTTGTAAAGTTAAAGTGAAAGAAAACCTACATGGTGACTGAAAAATGCCTTTAGATCAACTTGGCCTCTCCTCTCTATCTGGACTGAACTAGCTACATACAGCACAGTGGTCTGCAAGAAGTGAACCAAACTGGTGTACAGGAAATACAATAGACAGTATACTGCAAATGAGTGCAGGCTACATACCAAATCAGAATATATTACATATATACAAGATATATATATATGCTTTACCCTCATCACCTCAACTCTACTCAAAGTCTAATAACACCAACTCCCTACCACATGCCTATCACTCCAAAGAAGGGGTCAGATACTGTAGGGTGTGTTGGGATAGAACAGTGGTGTAGCATGGCTGCACATGAAGATGCAGAACAATCACATGTAGGACAATGACATGTAGGACACCTACATATGGAAAATTGAACCAATGCCCAGGTAGAGGCTTTTGGAAGACTGAACCATCACTGAAAGGGAAAGGTTTGGACATAAATATGGACATATAGGCTAAGCAGGTATCATCTGTATCTAATACAATGAAAGAGGGACAGAACAAATGATCAAGAAAGAACTCTTATTAACAACCCATATTATATCCCCAATGTATTCAACTGTCTCAAGTGGACTGAACAACCATGCCCAAGAAAAGTTTAAACTCCACTGTAGGGCAGGTACTGCAGGTTATAATAAAGGATATTACAAGGCTATCAAGTAAGGTAAAATGCTAAGAGATGCAGTAGGTCACCATGTACAGAAGTAAGAATGAGTACAGACCTCTAATATGCATGATACTAACTCTCCAGATATGCAGAATATGATAAGGGGTTGATGGTTATATTGGTGAGTCAATAATTGGGGTTTGAATAATGGTCCAGTGAAATCTATGATGCAACATGGTAGGTAATAAAATATTGAGTACAGTGAACAACTTGTACAAGTCTGAACCAAGGGGACAGGGTATCTAATGAAGGGTCTGCACACTGCCTATAACGGTTGATCAACCATGACTGAACTCAACACAAAGAGAACTCAACTAAAATAGAAAACTGGACCAAATATAGGCTAAACAACATGTCAATACCCTATACAACAATGACCTATAGATACCAAACAAACCCATATCCCATATGCCAATATCATTTGTAACCTTTCTATATATATAGACCTCTCAATCTTAGGTGAAACTACAACTACACTTAAAGACGGGCTCTGGTCATGGGTGCCCTACTGGAAAGGATAAGAGAAAAATAATAATAAGTCATCAAGGCTGTAAGGCATACTAACATCCTATATGAAAACTGGTAGGTATTATAAATAACAGGAGAATCATCTACAATGGGTTATTATTCTAATACCAATGCTAACTATCATCTCTAGGGTACAGACACTCTACAAGTCATCATATCATCACACTATGAAAGAACTACATATGAATAAGCTCTACAAAATTAAAATATCCCTACTCCTAAGTTATTTGATGATGGAATACAATTTTATAATAACAGAAGGGTATGATAGAGATGATATGTTTAAAAATCTTCTCAAGATACAATCTGATAATCATATGCGTCTGTCCAAAATTATGTTACTCAGAGTCCTCGCCATGCCAGTAAGCAAGACTACGATAAACGATAGATTCCATAACTGGGGTATGTACCTCTACAATCATGTCGTCTAGAAATCTCGCTATGCCGACTAGTATAGCTGCGAGAAATTCCAAATCTCATAACCAAGATACGTACATCCGAAGTCAGGTCTCTACGTTTCCGCCACGCCAGCTAATATGGCTGCGATAAACTACAGGTTCCATAATCAAGTAGTCGTTTTACCATCCCTGTTATTCCCGTCAATATATGTTATTAAAAAATAACGTAACTCAGGCCATAAAATTCATCTCGATAGGAAAATTAAAATCAACAACGATCCATCAAAATCAAATTCAATAATCAAGGAGTAAGAGCGAACAAACAAGGGAAAGGATTTCAAATTGAAGTTTAAATAAGATTCTCAAGGGTCTTCCCAGGAATCTCTCAAGGAATCCTAACTGTGATTGAGTACCTTCAAAAATATATCATAATCCTACTGCAGGTTGTAGTGATGCTCTAGTTCGAATACCACTACATAATTTTGACCCGTATGGGTCACCACTAAAAATGTGTCACGACACGCACCCTAGAGTAAGGGCACAAGAAGTGGGTACGTCCAGCCTATGTCGTAGTGTCGACGGTAGAACGCTGTCCTAGGTCAAGCATCTAACAATATAAGGTACCTATACAGTATATACACTCTGAATGGAGGTGACAGAGCAGAATAGAGTCTCAATCACATCTAAGGCAGAAAACGATAAGATATATAGATATAAAAAGAAATGAATCCACAGAGATACAACCAGATAGATGTCTAAGTGTCTAAGATATCACAAATCTAGATAACATTTAGAGTAAATATAATGAAAGACATCCTAGACTAAGGGTGTGTCACCTGCTGCTAAGGGGTCCTGCTGCTGGTCCAAGTCACAGTAGTCCTCTAGGGTAGTCCCATAATAGGTAGTACAGAGCGCCTCGTCCTCATCCTATATAATATTTTCAACAGGTCCAGTCAGGACAGGAGCGAGCACAATACATCTCAACAAATCATAACAGGTTAGAAAATATAAACATGCTAGAGAGTAAGATACATGAAACTGAAGAACAATATAATATAAAAGAGAGACTGTAAGTAAATATCTACAATATATATAGAGAACTAATCTATGCTAGTGATTCAAAGTACAAGATGAACATGTAAAAAGCTGGAGGGTGATTCATGACTATACTAAAGAGGTGATTCATGACTATACTACTTTAGAATTATTCATATGTTCAGTTTCTACTCCCCCATCCCCAATCAATACACAAGGATCCAGTCAAGTTATGTTAAGATTCGTGACTATACTACTGGCCCATAAAGGGTGATTCAAGAGTGATTCTTGAATAGATTCGTGAAGGCTCTGTGATTCATGAAAGTACAGGAATCACAAGCTAATACATGAAGATTCATGATAATAGAAGCATGAGATACATGATGTAAGTGAAACATACGAGACAGGAGTATATGATACTCCCGAGGGAGATAACATCTCATGAAGGGATCCATATAGTACTAATCCGTGATACCAACGTGTCAGCATCAAGTAAAGTAATCTAAAGCATAAAATATAATCCTAAACAAGATATAAAATGATCAGAGAATGTATTCGTCTGGTATCCTGAATATCTAAAGAGAATATACTGTCCGAGGAGTGGTGTCTGGCTCCTATAGAACAGTACAAGTCACTACATGTCCAAAATAGTAGAATAGACTGCTACAATACATCTACATGCTGTCTAGGTCAAACAAAACTAAAGTCAATACTTGGTCAACTCTAGTCAACCATACTAGTCAAACTAGGACAACTAGGTCAAGTCCTAGCCCAAACAAGTCTAATAAGTCTCACTAGGCCTAACCAAGTCTAGGCTAGCACTCACACAATCACAAGGCAATGTGAACCATAACAATGCATAATATAAAATAGATACTACATATAAATACATACCTTCATACATACATGCATATCCACATTACATACATATTTTTATATATAGGCATATGTTACATCATGCATAGTTACATAGATATATACATTCATGCATATTTACATACATACTTTTATACATTATATATGTTAACATTCATTACAATGCATTATATTTTACTTATACATTTGATTCATTTATTCATTCATATATGACATTCATTCATGCATTTATACATTCATTCATTCATGTTATCACTATACATACTTGATTCATGTATCCACACATACATACATGGATACACAACATACATGTATACATTCATACATGCTTATATTGCATACATGCATACATATATATCATGTATACATACATATATTGCATACATGCCTACATACATATCATATATGCATACTTGTATTCATTCATGCACCTATACATACATACATAGATGCATACATACATATTTGAATACATTATATACTTGCATACATTATATTCATATATGCATACTCTACATTATATTACATTTATTCCTGTATACATGCATACATATAATATATGCATACAAACTCATATATTTAACTCAAAATATATGTGAATATATACAATACATTACCTTAACACCTATATATATATTATTCATTCATATCCCATATGCATGCATACTTCAGTTCAGGCATTATATCCATTCACATATCATTAAGTTGCATACATATACTTATTTTTATTACATACATGTCATTCATGTATATTACATACTTACATGCATCTATACATTATATACATTATATACAACATGTAAAAATAGAAGAGAAAAAAAAGGGGAAAAAACTGAAATAGAAAGGGAAGAGAAGGAAAAATGTGAAGAAAAGGAAAAACAGTAGACATATACATACTTGTATCATATATTCTACATTACCATACATGCTATCATTTTATATTGCATTACATTATGTATACATTATGCATTCATATCCATCATTATATGTATACCTTGCATTCATATCTAGCATTCATTATATACTTTCATGCATACATTGTATATCATTCTTTCATTCATGCATTTATGTATTACTTACATACATTACATTGATTGCATTCCTACATTCTTGCATTCAGCCATATATATACATTAATGTAAAAAGGATAAATATCATATATATTATTTCATTCATCTAACATATCATGCATTACATACTCTACATTCATTTAATGTCCATACTTCATAGGCTCATAGGTTACACAAAATGTCTATGTCGTATAGTCACTCCTCTACCTAAAACTAATACTGTACCAATTGATCCTTCACTAAATTCTAGGATTAAAGTATATCGTAGCCCTTCGTGTTAGCTTTTTGAAACTTCAAACGGATCGTATTTTCGTTTCCGGAAGCTCCCGAAATTGCAAAAAGACCGAAACACGTTTGTCTTTCGGACATCTGACACTCAAATAATTTTACAAAAGTTCCAAAATGATTTTAGCTTATTAAAATATATATCTGGAAAGCTATCTTCGACTCGATTCTTTTAAAAAAATGGGAGATTAAACGAAATTCTAAGCTAAAAGTTATGACATTTCTAAGTTGCTTTAGTTAATAAAAACGTGGATGAATATTATGACGAATTTGAGTTGTTTTGGACAAAAGAAACACATGTAGGCCAAGATACTTGGATACCAACATAGGTATCCAAATGAAACTCATTCTAACCATCCTAACTAAGATCAATCTACTCTCTAACCATTCAAAAACTGAATTTAAATATCTATTTAAACTATTATCATACATACATACACATGGGGTGTCCTAATTTGGGATCTATCAAGTAGGACACAAAACACATATCTAAAATCCTCATGAGAGCTCCAAATGGCCTCAAATTTGAATCTAAAGGGGACATATGCATGAGGATGGATCCTACGGATTCAAAACTAATTTATAAGCAAAGGAAATTGATTTAGATTATGGGTTTTACCTATTGGGAGTGGAATCCCAATAAAATCCTTTAGGACACGGCTCCGATACAAAGATCCCTCAAAGTGGACACTCCTCCTTGCACTTCTTTTCCAATCCTTGGTAGCACCCTACCCTTGGAGAATGGAAATGATTGAGGGAAGATTTGGTGAAGGAATGATTTGATTTGGAGATCAAATCAAAGGGAAGGCTCTCTAAAATTAGGGAAGAACAAAAAGAAAATAAAAAAGACAAGATTGTAATGAATGAAATGAATCATTCTCCCCTAAAGGTGGCTACCATAAAGTGTCCATTAGGGCAAATGGGAAATGTCCTAATTGTCCCTCTCTAGTCTCATATGGTTAAGTCTAGACTATGTTCAAGTTTGGGGTCAAAGGATCTATTTTTGAGTCTCTAACTTAACCATTCTAACATGATAAAAATTAGTCTAACTAACTAACTTAAATGTTGGGTTTTGTGGGCCATGCTTAACTTAATATTGGGTCCAATCTAGAGTTTAAGCCACTCGGGTCACAATACAAGTCGGAACGAGACAAAACTCAAACCCGACTAAACAAATCCAATAAAAACAATATTAAAAATATAAAATTTTCCTAAAATATTAAAATATGAAAAATGACCCAAATTATAATACATCAATTTAAATATTATTAAAATAATATAAAATTTACCAATTAATTAAAATCTTAAATAATTCAAAAGTCATAAAATAACCAAAATACCCTCAAGCTAAAATGTAGTAGTGACAACAAGCCAGCCTACGCCGCAGAGTCGGCGGTAGAACGCTGTCACGGCCAAGATTCTCAAAATCACAAAATAACAATTTTATTGTTCATTCACATTTCTAAATTTATTACAACAGTTACAACATTTATATTTAAAGAAATACAAAGTTCTCACAATTATTGAAAATGATACAACTGCTATCTATTTCTAGGTTTATGTCTGCAAGTACACCCGTATCTCCCAATTTTAAGAGAAGCCACCGCTAATCTAAAAAATGTTGGTTTCCAGTCAGGAATGGAACGAGTACAATCTCACTACAGAATCAATAAATGACAAAATCTATAAATCTGTAATAATACTGAGACACATGATAAGGGATAACAGGAATCATGGTAGGAATCATGCGAGTAAAAGCAGGAAGATATGTTACACAAGACAAGCAATGACAAGAAATTGTAATGCAACAAGACTATATCTAACAAGTGATTTGAAATACACTTTCGATATGTAAACGGCTAGGGGTAAATCCGGCACCCCGTACGTGAATTGCGCGACTGCTATCAGGCAAGAATATACATTTTAGGGATATTTTTGGGTATGTTTACATGTCTACTAATGTACTTTCCAGCCCGACTAGTACCCATGGCTTCAAACAGGTCACGAACACGAAAATATATTGGTCACGAACAACATGCAAGAATCCATAACTACTATCTCGTGTGACAAGCGTGTCAAAATTTGACATAATATCAATGTAAAATGATATTAAATACAAGAAGTATAGAGATAATTAAATACAAAAACTATCAGAGATGTACTCGCCTGAGGTCCTATACTGGTGAAATTGATAATACTATACCACTCAAAGAGCCACAATCAGTCAACACATGCAGAAGTCTCCGTATGCTGAAATAAATATTACCAAAAAATTTAGAATAGTCAAATTAGCTATAACTGCCTGTCCTTAAGTCCAATTCTAGACACAAGGGCAAAACGGTAATTTTGGGTCAAAACGGTGTCCGCCGTTGGACCCTCTTTGAACCGAAAAGCGTGCCAGAGTCAATGGTCTCTAAAGTCATCATACTATATGTCTACAGGTCCGATTTTCCGATACGAATCCAACTATATGTCCAAAGTTGGATTCCGGTGGGCCGTGCACAAAATTGCCCATTGAGTCGGACCGTGGAGCCCACAAAACGGCGATCCGATCAACTGTCTCAGAATCGGACCAAACTTGGCATACAGGACCAAAAAATGATACGTTCATGTTGGCGTAAGTTTTGTCTAGATCTGACGAACGTGCACAAAGTAATTAGAAAATTTGCACAGAAGCCGATACGGTGAATTTTGACGGATACGCATCAAATTCGTCGCGCACACGCGACCAATTTGAATTTCGTCAAAGCCCACACATCCATGAAGCCAATACGCACCTTTTGATACTTTCGGTTCATGACCACATCTTTCGGATTGGCGGGACGCACGTCGTATGGAGGGTTTTTCTAGTTTTTACAACAGGTTTTTGGTAAATTTTAGGATCCGATTTCTCGGCGCTTAGTCAATGAAATCGACTTCTGTGAATTGAGTTGTGGATCCCTACATGTTGTCTATAACTGTATTCAAGAAGTATTTTCTAATCTGGTGCTGGATCGATGGAAATCGATCCTCAAACGTGGATATCGGGACTGTTTTTGCTCTGTTTTCGAATAGATTTTTGGTCAACTATGCATTGGTTTTCCGAGCAATCTAGAGCATACCAGTATGAACTAAATGAAGGGGTTGATGGACGTATGGTTTGTGGTCATACCTGAAAAAGCAAAATACAAAACGGTGGGGCGACGAGGGAGATATGACGTCGCGAAATCGAGTGATTCCCTGCAATTACTGATGTTGCAGTCCCGAGCGGCTTGCGCGTGCACACACTCCAGCGCGGCCGTGGCGGCCTAGCCGGCCGCCAGCGATGCCCAGGCGCACGTAATGTCGGTGTCGGGTCGCCTATGGTGGCGCGGGGTTACGGCGTTAGGGTTCGCGAATTTTCGTTCTTCTCTTTCCCGACTATACATATATATATATAAGCCCTGTTTCCAAACAGAGCCGAGGGGGTTTTTTCGGATTGGGGTGGGCCTCTGGGCGTGTTGGCTTAGCTGGGTTCGTGTTCAGGGGATTGTTAGGCCGGCCAGCTGCTAGTTCTTTTCTTATTTTTATTAGTTATATCAATATATGTATATACATACACACCCCTTATATATTTATATATATACATGCACATATACACCTTTATATATATATATATATATATATATATATATATATATATATATATATATATATATATATATATATATATATATATATATATATATATATATATATATATATATATATATATATTTTTACACCTTTATATATATATAATATATATATATATAAAATATATATATATATATATATATATATATATATATATATATATATATATATATATATATATATATATATATATATATTCACATATACACCTACATGTATACATTTATATATACATTCACACGTACATATTATATATATATATATATATATATATAGATATATATATATATATATATAGATATATAATATATATATATATATACATTCACATACACACGTACATATATATATATATATATATATATATATATATATATATATATATATATATATATATAAAAAAAAAATATATATATATATATATATATATATATATATATATATATATATATATATATATATATATATATATATATATATATATAGATATTTTTTATTTATATATATATATATATATTTATATATATATATATATATATATATATATATATATATATATAAATAAATAAAAGAAAGAAAAGAATATATATATATATTATATATATATATATATATATATATATATATATATATATATATATATAGATATATATTATAAAAAAAATATATATATATATATATATATATATATATATATATATATATATAGATATATATATTATAACCTTTATTTGACAAAAATAACATAGCGAATAATATTATATAATAAGCATCTCAATAATATTGATAGTAAAATAATAATATTAATAATAATAATAATAACAAAATTTAATAAACCAACAATGGTTTTTATACCATTATATGCAGTCTAATAATCCCAAATTATACAATGACCTTTTTTATACAAATGTCATTGAATATCAAATAATGATATTTATAATATTTAATTAAAGAATACTTAGAAAATATTCATTAGATCATTAAAGCGAAATACAACACCATCCTACCAAAATATATCAACATGAATGTCATTGGACGTCCCGCATGACTACGTAGGCTTGGTTCGGGTCCAATCTGGACTGGTTTGGTACAACCGGGTTCCCTAAAATTCAATAATATAATTAATTAATAAATCTTCGGTAAGGGTTAAGTCGTAAGTTGGCCTGGTTTTTCTAGTTAGAACATCACTATGGCTCGGCCTTTCCTACCAGGGCTAATACACTAGTCAAAGCACGCCATTGTACTATCCGTGCCATGATTTCTAGTCACCTTTTACTCCAATCTCAACTATGACTAAGACCAACTATCGTAGTAATTAACTAAATAATTATTTATAAAATTCTAAAAATTACCATTTAAATCAAATAAACAATAATAAAAATATTTCAAAAATTTTCGGGAATGGGAGCTACAAATCTACCCACCTTAAAAATAATTTCGTCCTCAAAATTCTAATTCATAACTATTCTTAAAATTTAAAAAGAAAGTCTACCTTAACCTTAATCTCCTTATATTTAAATTCCTCAAAATAGTTTATATCCTTCTATAGCCGTTTTATCACTCCGAATACTTGAGGACTTCTACCCACCTTTGGTCACACTACTCCATCAAATCTTATGTCGCTAAAACTTTATAATCATCCAACTAATCGCTAAAATTGCTACCAATAGATATCTTCTGCTTATGGCATCTATAGTCCTCTCCTATCTATCAAGCAACCCAAAATTTAACAAACAACAAATTTACACAAGTAGCTAAGAAACATTGATAAGTTCTAGTATGCATGACCATTCGTCGCTCTAAAATAGGAAGGACAGGAAGATAATTGAAAGAAAATATGAAGTTTCAGAGCGATAGAGAGTTTCCAATGATGCAGATAGAAAGAAAGTTTATGAATCATTAACTTATTTGCTAGATTGGGCTACTCTAGTCCAATCACTTGCTAAATCGAAAAACCCTTCGTTTCTTAGAGGGGCTTGCAATCCATGCAATACAGGAGTTCTGTTCTCAAAATTCTAAACAAGGTTCCATAATAAAACAGAATTTAAGAAGTTAAGATTGTGATCTTTTTCCGTGGTTATTTAATACACACGAGTAAGGAATAAAATACAATACAAGATCGTATCGCGACTTCCGGGTAGATGGAATAAGGGTTACGAATGACCTCACATTCTAAGAGATGGAGACTACATAATAGGTATAGGGACCTATTTTAAATAGTTTGGTTTTATAGTCCAAATATGGTGGTATGGATGGATGGGTTTTACTGGGTCTTAATGGGTTCCCTATCTGGACATCACTCGTTGGTTGGATGAACCTTGGATTTTAATCTATATTGACTGAACAAGATTCCAAGATAAAACTATTTCTACTAGGTTAGGGTAATCTAAAATAGGTTTCCACCCAAGTGGTTGTGCTAGTTGCCAGACAAGTTGGTTAGCTAGGTCCCTCAAGCCCAAAATGTGCCTTCAGTGACTTTTGTGTTTAAGTAGCACATGAGACCTCAATTGGGTGGTACACTAGTGGCATGTGCATAGTTGGCTTCAAGTAGATCGCAACCATATCTTGGGTTGAATGACTTGAGTCATGGCTGAGGCTCTAATAGAAGTCGAAAAGTATACCAGTATTATGGTAAGGGTTATAGCGAGTCCTTTTGTCCTGAAAGTCGTACCACAAAAATAGAGTACAAGGGGACGTGTTTGAATGCGACATGGTATACCTAGAAGAAGGTGGACTCGTCTAGATCTTGTATATAAAATTTGTTGGGAGGTAACTGCTGGTCTCGTACTCCGAATATTAATGACACGATTGGGGACACAAAATAATCTAAATGGAAAGTGGGAGTTGTCACTATCACATTTTAGCTTGAGGGTATTTTGGTCATTTGGTAAAATTTTGAATTTTTAATTAATTTATTGAATTAGAGATTTCTATCTTTGACTTGACTTATTGAGACTTGTAGACTATCCTAGAAGCTAACTCTAGCTATGGTGACCCTAGTCAAACTTAAGTTAACCTATTTTAGTCATTAGAAACTAGTTTTAAATAGGAGGATTAAGATTAAGTGAAATGGGTTCATGACTTATGACTTAACTCAATGACTTATGATTTTTCATTTAATGACTGATGTAATTAAGCCATAGGCCCATGACTTAAGCCTAAACCACAACCAACCAACCCATGGCAGGCCACCTAGGGTTTTCCACCTATTTAATGCCTCCTCCACTTGTTCTTGCCTCTTTTGTGCTTGACCTAGTTTTTAGATGGAAAGGTAAATCTCCACTTTTCTAAAATCCTAATAAATTCATTTCAAATCATTTTTGACTCTAGTCTTTTGCATTAGGATCTAATTACTGTTTATTTACTGTTTATGGAGACTTATCTCAGTTTTTATACAATTTGGAGCTTGGGAGTTGCTATTTGGATTCCTTCCATTTGGGGCTTTTTTGAGTTTGACACTCAATAGGTAAACCACTCAAACCCATTCTTTTTCCTGATTTCTTTGTATTTAGGGCTAAATCTAGGAGTTCCCTAGTTGTCCCTAAAACTTGGGTTAATTTCGTGTTCATTTGGTGTCCGTATCGGACACGTATCATAGTGTATAAATAGGTGTTTGTTAAAATGCCTCTTAGGAATTTGTTTTCGTGTTTTAAAAAACTAATTACATGGATCCCTAGATCTATATGTGTATGTTAATATTTGTGAAGATTGAAATTAATTTCGTATCATTTTGTGTCAAATTTTTGGTGTTGGACACGCTGCACGAGACTCGGTTCAGTGTCCTGCCTATCAGGCCCTATAACTCACTATATAGGACACATAAGGACACAAAAATTGGTGGGGAGGAGGGGGCACTGTCTGTCGTCATGCTTCCAAAATTTGGGAGTAAATGATGCACGACACGCGGTGCAATCCCGCCTGCACTGGACATGCACGGTCGTGTACTGTCAGCAAACACGCAAAGACACGCGCTCGTGTCCGCTGTAGACACAACGTAGACACCCCATAGGGTGTCAGATATGTAGCCTGACACGTAGGATACACGTGGACATGACCACGTGGCCATACGTGTCGTGTGTCGTGTCCACGACCTCAGTGAACCTGTACACGATGCTGCAGTGCACTGCTTTCAGTCTGTGTGTCGTGTAGTGGTTTGGACACGATTCGTGTCCAGTTCTTGGACACGAAGATACTTCCTAAAACTCTCTCACATGTGTTAATGTTTACCAACCATTTATTTGCTATTTTACTATGTTTTTCCAACTCAAAATGGGAATCCTTTATGTCCTAAAACTTTGAACTGTCAGTTTAGGTTCTAAAACCTTAATGTGTGATTAACCTGTTTTATGTGTTTGAATCATTGTTTGTACACTTAATTACAACCTGGGAATTAACCTACATGCTAGGGGTTGTGATTAGCATGGGATTTCGGTTTTAGATTTGCATTGGACTTGAATAGAACTGTCAACTGATACCTTGTGATATATGCACTGTTTCCTGGAACTGAACTATGGTATTTTCCTAATTTGTTGGTTCAATTTACCATGTGACCTTCCTATCTTTTGCTGAAGTTAAAGTTCAATAGGATTTATGATTTGGGGTAGTGATTGGTTTTGAATTTTCATTGGTTGGAATTGAACTGTTGAATCACATGTTACACACACTTAATAACTGAGACACCCTTCCCATTTTCCTCTGAACACTGTCATTGCACACTGGTTTCCTGAACCTAAGACACTCTACACTGTCACACTGATTTTCTCTATACACACACATATACATTATATCTTTCATTCTATGATCCCCTCTATATATATATGTGTGTAATATATATATTCTTCATGTATGTTAGTTTTATTTTGAGTTGAGAATAGAGCTTGTGTTTATATTAGAGTTGATTGCTTGCAATGTATAATGTTATATATATATCACATCACCCCTCTATGACACTGAAACACACATACAGGTCTCCTATCTAAACACACACATCACCCTATCTAAATTCCTGCCACACTACATTCCTACACACTCACTCACCTATGTACACACATTACACAACACTCTATTGTTTTCCTGTCACATATACACACACAGACATGTCTATCTCTATATGTATTTATGAATATGTAATCTAGTACCTATATAGCTTTCCTATATGTATATTTATATATATATATATATATATATAAATGTGAATGTGATATATGTAATGTAATATAAATATTGCATTTGCCTATATAAATAACGTGTATATAGATATATGGTAGAAATGGGTGTATTGCCTAATATGTGATTTGGCTCATGGCCTAGGTAGAATAGCCTATGGTATATGAAATATGCACATGAGTTGGGTTATGTAAACTTGTGTGACTTGAATGGTGTATGCTTGCCAGGATAGTTTTGGTTAGTGACCTAGAGGGACTTGTTAAGCCTAGGTTAGACCAACCTAGACTAGTTAACCTTGTTTGACCCTGTTTGACCTAACTAGACTAGAGTTGACCTAGTTTGACTATTAGAGTTGACTAAAGTTGACCAAGGGTTGACTTTAGCCTAGACTGACCCTAAACATCATGTAGATGTATTGTAGAAGTCTATTTTATTATTTAGACATGTAGTGACTTGTACTGTTCTAAAGGAGACAGACACCACTCCTCAAACAGTATATTCTCTTCAGATATTCAGGATACCAGTCGAGTACATTCTCTGATCATTTCATATCTTATCTTGGATTATATTTTCTGCTTTAGATTACTTTACTTGATGCTGACACGTTGGTAACACGAATTAGTACTATATGGAAATGAGATGTTATCCCCCTCGGGAGCATCAGATACTCTTGTCTCATGTGTTTCACTTACGTCATGTATCTCATGCTTCTATTATCATAAATCTTCATGTATCAGCTTGTGATTCCTGTACTCTCATGAATCACAGAGCCTTTACGAATCTATTCATGAATCACTCTTGAATCACCCTTTATGCGCAAAGTAGTATAGTCATAAATCTTAACGTAACTTGACTGGCTCCTTGTGTATTGATCGGGGATGGGGGAGTAGAAACTGAGCATGTGAATAATTCCAAAGTAGAATAGTCATGAATCACCTCTTTAGTATAGTCATAAATCACCTTCCAGTTGTTCACATGTTCATCTTGTACTCTGAATCACTAGCACTGTTTAGCTCTCTTATATATTGTAGATATTTACTTACAGTCTCTCTTTTACATTTTGCTATTCTTCAGTTTCATGTATCTTAATCTCTAGTATGATTATATTTCCTATCCTGTTATGATTTGTTGAGATGTATTGTGCTCGTTCCTGTCCTGACTGGACTTGTTGAAAATATTACAGATGATAAGGACGAGGCGTGCTGTCCCACCTATTATAGGACTACCCTAGAGGGCTGTTGTGACCTGGACCAGCAGCAGGACCCCTTAGCAGTGGACGACACTCCCTTAGACTAGGATGTCTTTTCTTTATGTTACATTCAGGATTACTGTATTTGATATTTAGGATATTCTGGATTTGTGATATCATAGACACTTAGACTTCTATCTGGTTGTATCTTTGTGGATTTTATTTCAGTTCATATCTATCTATCTATCTATCTTATCATTCTGCCTTAGATGTGATTGAAACTGTATTCTGCTTTGTCACCTCCATTCGAAGTTTACATACTGTACAGGTACCTTATATATTTGTTAGATGATTGACCTAGGATAGCGTTCTACCGCCGACACTGCGGCGTAGGCTGGACGTAACCACTTCTTATGCCCTTACTCTAGGGTGCGGGTCGTGACACGTTTTTAGTGGTAGTCCATGCAGGTCTAGTTTAGAAATGCAATAGTATTCGAACTAGAGTATCACTGCACCCTGCAGTAGGATTAGTATATTTTTGAAGGTGCTCCATTACACTAGGAAAAACTCTATCAGATTCGGTATATCTAGATTTTGCTGCTATTTGTCTTCCTTTGAATATAAATTGTCCTTCTTTGTTATTTTTGACTCATTCTCAGTAATTGTTCTTGTTTGATATGTGTCTCCAGGATGGTTGAGACGAGATTGCATCGCCCCAGACCGGGGGACGCTGCAGATGGGTCTGCCACCTCTCGTCCTCAGCAGCAGCAGCAGCAGCAGCAGCCAGCCCCCGGTACCGCAGTCCCAGTCATGCCAGCTGGGGTGGGCGTTTCAGCTGCGTTTGGAGGAGCCCCTCCACCAGCAGTGCACAGGTCGAGCCCGGTGGTTCCAGAGGTGCTCCAGCAGCAGCAGCCACCTTCGGAGACAGTTGACGCAGTTCAGCTGTTCGTATTCTTTCAGCAGTTCATGGAGGCCCAGCAGGCCCAGCAGCAGAGGCAGACTGTGGAGTTTAGACGGGGCATTAATCTAGCCTTGACTACAGTTGAGAGGGCAGCAGCAGCTCAGCCCGCGGTAGTTCAGCAGCCGTCGAGGGAGAAGGGCATCCAAGACTTCCAGAAGATGCACCCGAAGGATTTTCGGGGTACAGAGGGCATTCTGTACGCCGATGAGTGGATAGAGCATATGGAGGAGATATTCAGACTGGCTAAGATTTCGGCGAGGCTCCAGATCGAGGCGGCAGCCAGCATGATGCAGGATTTGGCCCGCACTTGGTACCAGACCGACCCGAGGGTTGGTACCCCTGGGCAAACTTGGGCAGCATTCAAGAAGCTGTTCAAGGAGAAGTTCTTCCCAGATGCAGCGCTAGGGAAACTCGAGACTCAGTTCGAGGCATTAGTCTAGGGCAGCCAGTCCGTAGAGGAGTTTGTAGGAGAGTTCTGCCGTTTGGGCAGATTTGTCGAAGGGTTGTCCGAGGCGACGACGGCTCGGAGGTTTAGAAAGGGATTGGTAAAGGAGGTTAAGTCCTACACCAAGAGTGCCCGCAGCGCTACTTTCAAGGAGATCTTGGTGGATGCTTTAGCCGCAGAGGATGATCTTGAGCTGAGGCTCAAGAGGGGGCGAGACTTCCAGGGAGCTAGCAGCAGCGGGGGCCAGGCCAAGAGGCCTTATTTTTAGCACCAGCAGCCGCAAAGGCCAGTACATCAGCAGTTGTTTCAGCAGCAGGGCCGGGCGCCTTTCCAGTAGGTACAACATCAGCAGCCGATGGTATAGCAGCAGGCACCGAGACAGCAGACCACCAGCTGTGCTTATTGTAAGAAGCCAGGGCACGGGTGGAATGAGTGCAGGAAGAGGTTGGGCAGTTTTCTTCTTTGTGGAGCAGCTGATCACCAGCTGAAGGAGTACGCTCAGTTCATAGGCAGAGTAGCACAGGGAGCGGGAGCCAAGGCTCTGGCAGGTCAGCAGCAGAGGGGACCACAGTAGACTCAGCAGCAGAGGTTCGTCTAGCACCACCAGCAGACTCGGGAAGGTCAACATGGATGAGCTTTCGCCATTGCGGCCGAGGATGCAGAGGCCATTGGAGAGTTGATTGCAGGTTCGGTTCTTCTCGACTCCATTCCAGCTTTCGCTCTATTTGATTCCTCGGCTTTCCACAGTTTTGTGTCGGTATCATTTGCTATTAGACACTGCCTAGTATCAGAATCATTGCCTAAGACCTACAAGATCACGACCGGGGGTGGTGTTATCCTCGTAAGTGATGTTTGCAAAGGGCGGAGTATTATTTTAGGAGGCTGAGAGTTGGAGGTGAGCCTGCTCGTCATGCCACTACCGAACTACGATATCGTATTAGGTATGGATTGGTTGAGTAGGCATCACGCCAGCATATATTGCCGAGGGGGTAGAGTTCTGTTTGGAGCGCTAGAAGAGCCAGAGTTCTAATACACCCGACGGCATGCGGAGCAGGACGGTAGACTTTTCTGTGGAGCTTCAGTTGAGGAGCAGGTGGCACCACATCCCTTGATTACAAAGTTCATGGACGTCTTTCCGGAAGAGTTGTCAGGGCTTCCACCAGATAGGGATGTTGAGTTGTCGATAGACTTGGTTCCCGGTACGGAACCGATTTTTTAGCATGTCTATCGAGTAAAAAATAGTGAGTTAGTAGAACTGAAGAAGCAGGTGGATGAGCTGTAGGACAAGGGCTTCATCCGATCGAGTTCTTCACCTTGGGGTGCTCCGGTACTTTTAGTACCCAAGAAGGATGGGTCAGTACGGATGTGTATCGACTACTGGGAACTCAACAACCAGACGATCAAGAACAGATACCCACTGCCGCGGATCGATGATCTCTTTGATCAGTTGAGCGGAGCTCGGGTTTTCTCCAAGATTGATTCGAGGTCAGGTTATCACCAGGTGAAGATAAAGAGAGGATATTTCGAAGACTGCCTTCAGGATGCGGTATGGACAGTTTGAGTTCTTGGTTATGTCGTTTGGGCTGACCAACGCACCAGCAGTATTTATGAACTTGATGAACAAGGTGTTCCACCAGTACTTGGATAAGTTCGTGGTGGTGTTCATTGATGATATCCTGGTGTATTCGAAGACCGAGGAGGAGCACGAGGAGCACTTGAGAGTGGTTCTGGAGACACTCAGGAGGGAGAGGCTGTATGGCAAGCTCTCGAAGTACGAGTTCTTCCTGTATATAGTTGACTTCTTGGGTCATGTAGTGACTGGAGATGGGATCTCGGTGGACCCGAAGAAGATCACAGCAATTGAGGCTTGGTCGGCACCGACTTCAGTAGAAAAGATCGGGAGCTTCTTGGGGCTGGCAGGATATTACAGGAGGTTCGTACAGAATTTCTTCCGGATTGCAGAGCCGTTGACTCGGCTGACCCGGAAGGATGCTGAGTTTGTTTGGTCAGAGGAGTGTCATGCTGCTTTTGATGAGTTGAAGAAGCGGCTTACGACAGCTCCGATTCTGACATTGCCATCAGGTTCAGGATGGTTCGGTTCACTATCTATAGTAACGCTTCGGGGAAGGGGTTGGGTTGTGTCTTACAGCAGCATGGGAAGGTGATTGCCTATGCTTCCAGGCAGTTACGTCCCCATGAGAAGAACTACCCTACCCACGACTTGGAGCTGGCAGCAGTAATTTTTGCTTTGAAGTTGTAGAAGCACTACTTGTATGGAGAGAGGGTGGAGATCTTCACAATCATAAGAGCTTAAAGTATGTGTTTACACAGAAAGAGCTCAACATAAGGCAGCACAGATGGCTAGAGATGATGAAGGACTTCGACATCTCTCTACAGTATCACCCAGGGAAGGCCAACGTGGTTGCCGATGCCTTGAGTAGGTATCCGAAAACCATGTGTTTGACTATGGATCGTCACTTGCTTGCTGACTTGGAGAGCCTGGGGATTGAGGTGATTGTGCCCGGAGTGCAGATACAGATGTGGGTCTTTCAGATACAGTCGGACTTGATGGAGAGGATCAAGTCGACGCAGTTCGAGGATATTCCTCTGCAGTGTATCCGAGAGCAGGTTCGAGCAGGGCTAGTAGATGGCGAGTTTTCTCTTGCGGAGGATGGTACCTTGAGGCACGGTTCCAGGTTATGCGTGCCCAGTAGAGAGCTCAGGGAGCAGGTCATGCAGGAGGCTCACAGATCTCAGTACTCTATACATCCTGGTGCCAACAAGATTTACAGGGATCTGAGTGATCATCTCTGGTGGTACGGTATGAAGTGGGAGGTAGCTTACTTCGTAGTTAGATGCTTGGTCTGTCAGCAGGTCAAGGCAGAGAGACAGGGGCCAGGAGGATTATCGCAGCCATTACCCATTCCAGACTGGAAGTGGGATCATATCACTATGGATTTTGTATCTGGGTTGCCGCGTACACTAGAAGAAAAAGATACGATTTGGGTCATCGTTGACAGGTTGACCAAATCGGCCCACTTTTTGCCATTCAAGGTGGGTGCGTCTACAGAAAGGCTTGCGAAGATGTACATGCGGCAGATTGTCAGGATTCACGGGGTTCCGGTCAGCATTGTCTCGGATCGGGATAGTCGTTTTACTTCTCATTTCTGGAGGAGTCTGCAGACTAGTTTGGACACTCAGCTCTAGTACTGCATACCATCCCAGACGGACGGACAGTCAGAGAGGACTATTCAGACGCTCGAGGACATGCTACGGACATACGTTTTGGATTTTGGAGGTTTCTGGAAGGATCACCTATATTTGGTAGAGTTTGCTTACAACAACAGTTATCAGGCCAGCTTTGAGATGTCGCCTTTCGAGGCTCTGTACGGGCGTAGGTGTCGTACACCCTTATCTTGGGATGATGTTGGTGAGCAAGCTTTATTGAGACCTGAGATGGTTATTGACGCAGCCGAGAAGGTGAAGCTCATCAGGGACAGACTTCGTATGGCGCAGGACAGACATCGGCACTGGGCCGATAGCCACCGGAGGCCTTTGGAGTTTGAGGTACAGATTAGAGATAGGATTACAAGTAGGTTGTTATTTTGTTTGTTTGATCATGTTTGATTATTTAGTAACTTGATACCTTGCTTGTGTTTAGGTCGGAGACATAGTTTTTCTGCAGATATCTCCGACTCGTGGTACCATACGATTTGGTAGAGGTGGGAAGCTTAGCCCGCGCTTCATCGGACCTTTCGTGATCAGCAGGAGAGTCGATGATGTGGCATACAGGCTAGACTTGCCACCTGTACTAGTGGGTGTCCATAACATATTCCAGATATCACAGTTGAGACGGTACGTGGCTGACCCTAGCCATGTACTTGACCATTCGGAGATTGAGGTAGGGTCTACTCTCAGTTATCCAGAGCAGCCAGTGGAGATTCTGGATCACCGAGAGAAGGTGCTGAGAAACCAGGTGATACCCTTGGTTCACGTCGCATGGAGGCATCATTCTTCAGGAGAGTCTACCTGGGAGTGGGAGGATGAGATGCGCGAGCGATACCCTTATCTTTTTGGACCTTGAGGTATGATTATCTATCCTTCTCATCAGTTTAGTTTCGTCTTTTAATTTTGAGGATGAAATTCTTTTCAGGAAGGTAGATTTGTCACTACCACATTTTAGCTTGAGGGTATTTTGGTCATTTGGTAAAATTTTGAATTTTGAATTAATTTATTGAATTGGAGATTTCTATCTTTGACTTGACTTATTGAGACTTGTAGACTAGCCTAGAAGCTAATCCTAGCTATGGTGACCCTAGTCTAACTTAAGTTAACCTATTTTAGTCATTAGAAACTAGTTTTAAATAGGAGAATTAAGATTAACTGAAATGGGTTCATGATTTATGACTTAACTCAATGACTTGTGATTTTCCATTCAATGACTTATATAATTATGCCATGTCATGACCTGCACCCACTGTGAGGGTACGAGCACGTAACAACGCCCAGCCTATGCCGCAGTGTCGGCTGTAGAACGCTGTCCTAGGTTACTATCTAACCAACAACTCACGCAATATATAATGTACTCATCATGATCAACTCCGAACGGTGGACAAGTATAAGATATTGTAACTCAATCACAATCTAAGCACGATAAGATAACACAGAAGAAATAACAAAGAAATAGAAAGACAACTACTAAAATAATAACAACTCTCAACAATCTCAAATACTACACAAGTCTCAAATCAACTACAACAAGTTCAACATGAAAAATAGATGCTAGTCTACTAAACTAAATCCCGATCACTCCTGAGTGTCGGGGCCAAAGGTAGCCATCCCGTCTCCGGGTCCATAATATGTAGGACATGTATCCTCAGCATAAGTATCTGTAATATTTTTAACAGGTCCAGTCAGTACAGGAACGAGCACAATCTCATCTAGAAAACCCAAGTAAATGACGGGAAACTATAAAGCAGTTATAGACAGTTGTATTGATGAACATGACAGTTTATATTCAGGTGATGGTATAGAGAGACAGATAAAGTACAAGGAAAGTAAGTAACTAAACAATAGAAGAATCATGGCAATAAGGACTGTAAAAATAAAACTAGCTGAACTAGAGTAACGTGGTATAAGTCCAGACAGTAAATGTAAACAAGTGTAACTCCAATATAAGTCCAGTACAAGACGAATCTAATACAAGATGAATCCAGTACGGGACGATTCCAGTCATAATGATCAATGATTCCAGGGTGAGTCCAGCCTATACTCTAACAGTGTGTTTTCAAATACCGAGATCGACATGTAAACGGCTATAGGTAATCTGGCACATCACACACCTGGCCGGGTGTGAGATGGCTATCATTCCAGTTTAATTCCAGCATGAGGGTGATTCCAGAATTGGGGTATGTCTACATATCTTACTCTAGTATTCCCCCTCCCAGCAAGTGAATCCAGAAATCCGATACAATGATTCAAGATGAGTCCAGCCAGAACATAATGATACCAGTAAATGATTCCAGAATGATTCCAGTAATAAAGGCCAGACAATAAATGTGCGTCGCATACATGAATCCAGAAATATCCATACGTGTTGTAACAGAGAATCACATACAACTAACTAGAATTGAAGTACAGTAATTGACAAATAAATGAGAGAACTATTAGAGAATGTACTCGTCTGATACTCTGAAAAGAGTAATGTAATATCGGATGTCTGCAACAGATTCACAATGTCCTAAACAGAGGAATAAAGGTTATAATATATTTAAAATAAGGTAAATAAAGTTTATGATGCAATCTACATGATTTTTAGGTCAATCTAGGTCAAAGTCAACTCTAAGTCAAACCTGGTCAACTGTCTAGGTCAAACTAGGTCAAGGTTAAACTTGGTCAACCTTGGGTCAACCCAAGTCAACATCTAGTCAATCCTGAACTATTGGGTCAAATATTGGTCTAAATTGGGCAAGCATTGGTCATTTGCCTAATCTAGGGCTTTTGTCTTAAAGGGTTACTTAGTGATACTAGGCAACCTGGTATCAACCAAAAGATATCCTATAATAGGCTCACATATAACTCTCTATATACATATCAAGCCACTCCTATATCATATGTAGATACATCATATTTGTATATCTATATTACACTTATATATATGTATGTATCCCAACCTCTACATTATCTCTAATATATATATATATATATATATATATATATATATATATATATATATATATATATATGTGTGTGTGTGTGTGTGTGTTTACATACCACTTATCAACTGCTACCCAACTCTCTAATCCTTATATAACACAACGTAGGCATACTCAAAAACCCATATACCTACCCTATAGTGTATAGTATCCATACACCCCATCCTACTAACAACTAAACTTGTCAAAGCCCGTATCCTCATGCCAATATTGACCTTAACATGTGGCTAATCTCAGATTTTCTAACATCTGAATATATTCTAACCCAATTATCAACTAAACATTCAAAACCCAAGTTCAACATCAACCTAAACTCAATATCTCATAGCCTATCTATCAATACAACCAATGTAAAGGAATAAAAGTAAATTGAACAAAAGAGAAAAAGAATTATGAAAGCAATCAAGCCAACTGAAATCAATACCTACTAACACTCGAGGTCTGATACTTACTACCTAACTCTAATGCTCAAGGCTAAGGCCTAAGGTCGACCCAAGTGGCCAAATGAAGTGAGCCTAAGGCCACTGCCTAGCCACTGCTCTGCTGCTAGCTGCTGCTATGCTAAGGCTTGTTGCTGCTTGCCATGCAAAACAGGCCAAAACAAGGCAGCAAGCAAGTGCCTTGCTGCTGGCCACTACAATACAGGTCCAAGGATACCCCTGCTGTTAATGCAGCTGCTACTTGCTGTTATTCCTCACTCCACTGACACCTAACACATATCCTAAACTGACATTCCCTTAATCTAACTAACCCCCACTCACTAACAACCACCACAACATCAATCAGTTATAAATCTATACCCAAATCCCATGTTCAAACCAAACTGTCAAATTTCATTTTATATATCAGTTAACCCATATATCCATACATATAGGCACACTCCCACATAGGTATATATATATAGGTATTTACATAGATGTATATCTATATACACATATAAACTCGATGTGAAGTGTGTGTTCATGACAGTGGTGTCAATAGCTTGGGTGTTAAGTCAGTGAATGTGTGTGCATACCAAACAGGGAATCAGCAAAGTAAAGGGCCTGCGTGTGTCAATGTTAGTTTAGGAGATAGGTTCTCAGAAAAAATCAGTGAATAGCGTGTGGGTGATGTTTTAGGTAGTAGTGAAGAATGTGTGTGCAAATACCAACTATGTAACCTCATCTCAGAGGACCACAACCCAGAAAATACAAGAAACTCAATAAAGTTCAGCCCAACAAAACCAACATCACATCAACATCTTAAGCATAACTCAGGAATTTAGTGCATACATTCAGTTCAGTTGACATGGGTGTGTAATATAAGTTAAACAGTACAAGTCCAGCCCATGTGTGAGTGAGCTAACAGTGTATTAGGTTACTTATGTGTGTGGACCTCAGTTTGAATGTGTGTGTATGTATAGGCTTAGTGCACACTGTTATCAGGTAAATTTCAGGAAGGATACATAACATGTATACATACGAACACAGTTTGTACTCGTGTGCTCGAACTCCATATGCAAACCCAACCCCACAACTCATCCCCAGGCATGTTACATAGTAACAATGAACATTAAATACATTAATTAACCATTTAATTAATTAAACTCTGAAGAACATTACAGAACAGAACATGTATCAGAAATTTATAGGAAAACCTAAATCGACATAGGAAACCCAATAAACTATCAAATTGATTGTGCCAACACATAGTACACATGTGTACGTGTCCTAGGGGTGCATTCGTGTCCAGAAAACTGGACACGAAAGTGTCCAAAACTGAACTACACACTGAATCAGTAACATGTATACCAGTGCTCGTGTAGCGAGGACACGGCCTCGTACACGCGACACAGGGCACGACACGAATCGTGCTCGTGCCCACGTGTTCACCCCATATAGGGCTACACATGTGTCTCCCTGTACAGTGTCAACGTGTCCCCGTGTTGTGCCAAATGGTACATATCTGAGCGCAAAAATGGGTTCGCACGTGTCAGTGTAAAAACAGTGCAGCGATGATTTCTCCGCACATACTGAACGAGGACCAACAAAATTTTATGGGAGTCCTATCAGTCACTAGGGCTACGTGTCCACAAAAAATCATGACCTGAGTCACCGTGTCGTGTCCCACAACAAGCCCAAGCAGCAGGGCATGTGTGCGGCTACTCGTACAGCGAGTTCGTGTCCGTTTTGGACACGGACACGACTCAAAAATTGACTCAATCCATACGAAATCCAAATCACATGCATAAGGCTACAAATTTGATTAATTAGTTTTCAAAAAAAAAGAATAAAAAGTTCTTTGAGACATTTTGTCAAACACATAAACATACACATAGACACGTATCCGATACGGACACCAAACGGACACGAAATCCACCCAAATTTTAGGGATAGCTAGGGGACACCTAGATCTAGCCTAATATGCAAAGAAATTAAAATAATAATACAATTTAAGGGATTTTACCTATAGATGCAAATAGCAAGAAAAAGTCCCAAAATGAAGTGTTCCTCCTTGCTTGCTCGGATCTCCAAATTGCTCAAAATCTGGGATTACTCTCCACCAACAGTAAGTAAACAAAAATTATATCCTAATGCAAAAGACTAGAGTTAAAAAGGAGTTGAAATGAGAAAGTTATGGATTGGGGAAGATGGCTCTTTACCTCTTTCTTCAAAACTTGGAAAATTAATAAAAGAGGCAAGAACAAATGGAAGAGACATTAAATAGGGGTAGAAAACCTTAGGTTGGCTGCCATGGGTGGGTTTGTTGGGGTTTTGGCTTAAGTCATGGGCATATGGCTCAATTTCATAAGTCATGAATTGGAAAAATCATAAGTCATTGAGTTAAGTCACAAGTCATGAAACCATTTCACTTAAACTTAATCTTCCTATTTCAAAACTAATTTCTAATGACTAAAATAGGTTAACTTAAGCTAGACTAGGGTCACCATAGCTAGGATTAGCTTTTAGGCTAGTCTACAAGGTCTCAACTAGTCAAAGTCACAGATATCAATCACCAATTCAATAAATTAATCAAATAATTCTAATAAGCCAAAATGACCAAATTACCCCTAGGCTAAAAATGATAATAAATCATCCTAATGACATGGTTAGGCTCTAGGTCAGACAGTCTCTCGAGTTTCACTAGCAGCACATCAAAATTATAAGTCATGACTAAAAATAGTAAATAGTTTAAAAATGATTAAAAATCACCAAAAATCATATTGTGAAATAAATATCAATAATAATAATTATAATTACAAAATTCAAAATTACCCTCATCTGAAAAACTGGGTGTTACAAGCCATAGGCCCATGACTTAAGCCCAAACCCCAACCAACCCATCCATGGCCGGCCACCTAGGGTTTTCTACCTATTTAATGCCTCCTCTACTTGTTCTTGCCTCTTTTGTGCTTGACCTAGTTTTTAGAAGGAAAGGTAAATCCCCACTTTCCTAAAATCCTAATAAATTCATTTCAAATATTTTTTGACTCTAGTCTTTTGCATTATGATCTAATTACTATTTATTTACTGTTTATGGAGACTTATCTCAGTTTTTGTGCAATTTGGAGCTTGGGAGTTGTTATTTGGATTCCTTCCTTTTGGGGCTTTCTTTGAGTTTGACACTCAATAGGTAAACCACTCAAACCTATTCTTTTTCCTGATTTCTTTGAATTTAGGGCTAGATCTTGGATTCCCCTAGTTGTCCCTGAAATTTGGATTAATTTTGTATCCATTTGGTGTCCGTATCGGACACGTATCATAGTGTATAGATAGGTGTTTGTTAAAATACCTCTTAGAAATTTATTTTCGTGTTTTGAAAAACTAATTACATGGATCCCTAGATCTATATGTGTATGTTAATATTTGTGAAGACTGAAATTAATTTCGTGTCGTTTTGTGTCAAATTTTTGGTATTGGACACGCTGTACGAGACTCGGTTCAGTGTCCTGCCTATCGGGCCCTAGAACTCACTATATAGGACATGTGAGGACACAAAAATTGGTGGAGAGGAGGGGGCACTGTCTGTCATCATGCTCCCAAAATTTGGGAGCAAATGATGCACGATACGCGGTACAATCCCGCCCGTACTGGACACGTACGGTCATGCACTGTTAGCAAACACGCATAGACATGCGCTCAAACACGCTCTCATGTCCACTGTGGACACAACATGGACACCCCACAGGGTGTCGAATGTGTAGCCTGACACATGGGCTACACGTGGACATGACCACGTGGCCACACGTGTCGTGTGTCGTGTCCATGACCTCAGTGAACCTGTGCACAACGCTGCAGTGTACTGCTTTCAGTTTGTGTGTCGTGTGGTGGTTTGGACACGATTCGTGTCCAGTTCTTGGACACGAAGACACTTTCTAACACTCTCTCACATGTGTTAATATTTACCAACCATTTATTTGGTATTTTACTATGTTTTTCTAATTTGAAATAGGAAATTCCTTTATGTCCTGAAACTTTGAACTGTCAGTTTAGGTTCTGAAACCTTAATGTGTGATTAACCTATTTTATGTGTTTGAATCATTATTTATACACTTAATTACAACCTGGGAATTAACCTACATGCTAGGGGTTGTGATTAGCATGGGATTTCGGTTTCAAGATTTGCATTGGACTTGAATAGAACTGTCAACTGATACCTTGTGATATATGCACTGTTTCCTGGAACTGAACTATGGTATTTTCCTAATTTGTTGGTTCAAATTACCATGTGACCTTCCTATCTTTTGCTGAAGTTTAAATTCAATAGGATTTATGATTTTGGGTAGTGATGGGTTTCGAATTTACATTCATTGGAATTGAACTGTTGAATCACATGTTACACACACTTAATAACTGAGACACCCTTCCCATTTTCCTGTGAACACTGTCATTGCACACTGGTTTCCTGAACCTAAGACACTCTACACTGTCACACTGATTTTTCCCAGTATACACACGCATACATTATATCTTTCACTCTATGATCCCCTCTATATATGTGTGTAATATATATATTCTTCATACATGTTAGTTTTATTTTGAGTTGAGAATAGAGCTTTGTGTTTATATTAGAGTTGATTGCTTGCAATGTATAATGTTATATATATATCACATCACCCCTCTATGACACTGAAACATACACACAGGTCTCCTATCTAAACACACACATCAACCTATCTAAATTCCTGTCACACTACATTCCTACACACTCACTCACCTATGTACACACATTACACAACACTCTATTGTTTTCCTGTCACACATACACACACACACATGTTTATCTCTACATGTATTTATGAATATGTAATCTAGTACCTATATAGCTTCCCTATATAATATATATATATATATATATATATATATATATATATATATATATATATATATATTTGTGAATGTGATATATGTAATGTAATATAAATATTGCATTTGTCTATATAAATAATGTGTATATAGATATATGGTAGAAATGGGTGTATTGTCTAATATGTGATTTGGCTCATGGCCTAGGTAGAATAGCCTATGGTATATGGAATATGCACATGAGTTGGGTTATGTAAACTTGTGTGACTTGAATGGTGTATGCTTGCTAGGATAGTTTTGGTTAGTGACCTAGATGGACTTGTTAAGCCTAGGTTAGACCAACCTAGACTAGTTAACCTTGTTTGACCCTGTTTGACTTAACTAGACTAGAGTTGACCTAGTTTGACTGTTAGAGTTGACTAGAGTTGACCAAGGATTGAATTTAGCCTAGACTGACCTCAAACATCATGTAGATGCATTGTAGCAGTCTATTTTATTATTTAGACATGTAGTGACTTTTACTGTTCTATAGGAGACAGACACCATTCCTCGGACAGTATATTCTCTTCAGATATTCAGGATACCAGCTGAGTACATTCTCTGATCATTTCATATCTTGTTTAGGATTATATTTCCTGCTTTAGATTACTTTACTTGATGCTGACACATTGATAGCACAGATTAGTACTATATGGATCCCTTCATGAAATGTTATCCCCCTTGGGAGTATCAGATACTCTTCTCTCGTGTGTTTCACTTACATCATGTATCTCATGCTTCTATTATCATGAATCTTCATGTATCAGCTTGTGATTCCTATACTTTCTTGAATCACAGAGCCTTCACGAATCTATTCATGAATCACACTTGAATCACCCTTTATGGGCAAAGTAGTATAGTCATGAATCTTAACGTAACTTGACTGGATCCTTGTGTATTAATTGGGGATGGGGAGTAGAAACTGAGCATGTGAATAATTCTAAAGTAGAATAGTCATGAATCACCTCTTTAGTATAGTCATGAATCACCCTCCAGCGGTTCACATGTTTATCTTGTACTCTGAATCACTAGCACTGTTTAGCTCTCTTATATATTGTAGATATTTACTTACAGTCGCTCTTTTACATTTTACTATTCTTCAGTTTTATGTATCTTACTCTCTAGCATGATTATATTGCCTATCCTGTTATGATTTGTTAAGATGTATTGTGCTTGCTTCTGTCCTGACTGGGCTTGTTGAAAATATTACAGAGGATAAGAACGAGGCGTGCTGTCCCACCTATTATGGGACTCCCCTAGAGGACTATTGTGACCTGGACCAACAGCAGGACCCCTTAGCAGTGGACGACACTCCCTTAGACTAGGATGTCTTTTCTTTATGTTACATTCAGGATTACTGTATTTGATATTTGGGATATTCTGGATTTGTGATATCATAGACACTTAGACTTCTATCTGGTTGTATCTCTGTGGATTTTATTTCAGTTCATATTTATCTATCTTTCTATCTATCTTATCATTATGCCTTAGATGTGATTGAGACTGTATTCTGCTATATCACCTCCATTCAGAGTGTATATACTGTACAGGTACCTTATATATTATTAGATGATTGACCTAGGACAGCGTTCTACCGTCGACACTGCGGCATAGGCTGGACGTAACCACTTCTCGTGCCCTTACTCTATGGTATGGGTCGTGATAGGAGTCCATGGGGCACTAACTATCATTCTAAAGGAAAATTATTCTAATCAATCGGTAATCCTCGTATATCCCAAAATTTAGACGGCTTACAGTCTACCCACCTTAGAAACTAGGATATGGTTTTAGGAATAATGAGATTAGAAGGATTCCAATATTCGGATATTGTACTTCGACTCTTGTTAATAAAGAATAAGGCACGGCGTAACGGGATACGGTAGATATAAGTCAAGTGAAGGATCGTTCCCAAATAAATGGAAAACGAGTGTGTACATTGACACATGGTCGATAAATAGAATGATCTACTCGTCCATAGTATACAAGAGTTATCGACGGGATAACCAACCCTAAGGCACATCATATGGAAAGATTTCTAACAACTGAGTCATGAATTTCTATTTGTGTCAAGCCTGCCAGACTATTGTCACAAGGGTTCTAGTGGTATGGGCTATAGTGATCATGTATTGTTGTTGATAACTGGTAGATCATAAAATAACAGGGTATTTGAGCTATGGTATTGACTAAGCTAGTGACTGTGTGTTCCAATACTAGTTAGGTCTTAATAATAAAATTCACATAACCAGGGTAATATTTGTTGGAAACCAATCTCGGGATGTGTGTTTACCATAGTCATGGTAAATGATTGTCCTTACCTTTGTCTATTCATCTCATGTCTAAATTGCGGGCTTGGGTCGAGGAAAGGTTGGGTTAAGGCTTAAGGGTTGCTAGTTAAAGCAAGCTTCAAGCAAATGATTAGAGACTCTCAATAATTGGTTTCTTGAGAATAGATAGTCTCCTAGGTTGGCATTTTGACTAAGGGTAAAACCCTAATCCTTCTCGGACTCCAATGACTAGAAGATCATGATAGTAGGTTTAAGGTCGAAGAGAGGACAAGTAACTCAAGGCAAGGTTTCAGTCACAGGGCTAGACGATGGTAGCTATACTTGTGTATACAACTATCATAGCCATAGGGGATACTCTGTATCTATCTACCAATTACGAGCTTTCATCTTTCCAAATCAGTAAAAGACAAAAACAAAAAAGAGTTCAAGAAAGATGTCACTGGATACAATTATGTGATTCAAAGGCGGATGTAGAATTCAAGAAGAATTGTCAATGTAGTTGCAGATGAGATCCTAGAGACATTTATATCTCAATCCATGTGGGTTAATCAGAGGGAGAGCGAACCGAGTGCACCAAGGTTGATTAGACCGTAGTATATCGATTCTAATTAGACAATATGTTAGTAGGCATTCCCAATAAACATATGTCTTGAATCAAGCTCGATAAAAGAGTAAGCTTGCAAATTTAGGCTGTGATAGCAGCATTGGTCAAGATAGTCAAAATACAAGTATGCGAGATTTTTGAAAGGAGGCACAAGTAGTTCGAGTTTTGTGAGAATCAAAACCTTACCTAGTGTTCTTTTTTATACAGTCAACCTACTATCTTCTTATTCCTAAGGTCTTGGTCGACTAATGGATTATGGACCTCTAAATTCTATATTCTAGGTAAACCTATTAGTGTCAGTCAATTACCTTGTTAATAGATCACGAGGACCACGGAATGCTAGGTTGAGAGACATGCTACCCAACTTACAGAGCATTCACTAGTTTTGGCTTTAGATCTAATGGAATACACAGGGCATTTTTCTATTCTCTATAGTATCCTAAACTTGTAATCACATCTGAAGTCATTTCAACAAGAATTATGCCTCGCCCATATACTCTGGCTGTGGTAAACCCTTGGTTCCGTGGTTCAATTGTGATAGGCTATCAGATACTCTACCTTACATTGACACAAGGTCTAAAGAGGTCAACAAAGATATAGTTTTAGCAATGCTCCATAACCTACGATTCCTTGAAACAATTTTAATTCTATGGGTCGTGCCTCACCAGTGCGCTGCTGGCTGGCCATTGCAGTCGTTAAAATTACTCCAACTATATTCCTAAGAACTTCAAGGAGCTGCTAAAGGTTCAAACTAATTGACTATGATAGAAAGTGTAAACATCTACCTATAAGTCTCAATCCTTAAAGTAAAAGATTGATCGGGGAGGAAATAATTAAAGACAAGAGAAGTAAGAACATCCTAATATTTATTTCATATGCATTTCAAATG